>JASUUG010001266.1:3757500-4957500 GCA_030449905.1 Luvunga scandens
AAAACAACTCTACAAAATTAAAGAGAGAAAATCATTTCTTATTTGAAAAATTTTAATTAGAGTATTTTTTAAAATTTTAAATACTGATATAACTCTTCAAATAAGTAATAAAATCTTATTTAAAGAATTTTTTTTAAGATAGCTCTTACAATTTTGTTGTCATGTAATGAAATCATTGTTGTTTCAGAAAAATGCCATTAAAGTATTAACTAATTCCTGCGCAAATTATTAAAAGAATGCACTACTTCCAGTTATAAACCAAGATAACATATTTCATCAAAAGTTATGTTGGAACATATTAGATATTACCTTAAAGAATCAAATACGGACTTTCAAGCCAATCAACAAAATCAATACACACTGCTACTGCAATTGCTTTGCTTCAACTCTTTCTGAATGTGAAAACATAAACTTAAAAAAAAAGATCTTAATGAAAATTTGGTAAATAAGATAAGAGAAATTATTATAGCTCGATTCTGAGTTTTCGGATTCTGAGTTTTTGAACCCTAGTAAAATGCAATTCACTTATTCAGGCCTGAATTTTCTTATTTACATACCAACCATATTCGACTGAAGCACTTCAGCATATCAAGACAGGTTTACAAGCATGCAGTCCAAATAGCCGAGACAAAATTCAAATTGCAAAATATCAGTATACCTGAAGGAGATTTGACAGCATTTTCTTAAGACAAACTATGACTATGAACTGGCACCAAAAACATGGATCTTCTGTTCAATTGGAACCCGGCAGCATGGACATGTAGCTTTCCCCTTCTTTCCATAGTTGTCACTGCAACTGGCACACAAAACTTGGTGCGCACATGGCAAGAAAACAATTGACACTTCATCTTTCAAACAAATTATGCATTCCCTATCACAGTTGGTTTCTTTCTCAGAAGAATCCTCCAGTTCATCTAATTCATGGAGCAACCTAGCAATTGTTTCTCCTTGGGGCTTTTCCCTCTCTGACTTTCCCGATGGTAAAGTATTTGACAGATGATTCAGCTCATTAGACTCTGCAGAAGCTTTTAGGCGCGAAAACTCCTGCTCAAGTCTTTGCAGATCATCCTTATGACGCTGGAAGTCTATCTCTATCTTCAGCCGCAAAGCCTCAAGCTTTCTTTTATTACCAGCTTCAGCGCCTTCCTTGGATCGCCGTTCCTCCTCCACTTGGGCCAAGAGTAGCTCTTTGGCCTTTTGCTCTTGCCTCCACTTGGACTGTAATAAGAAGATTGTGTTTTCTAATTGGTCCAATCATGAAAATGGGAAGAGCAGAGTGAAGAAACTAAGACTTGAAGGGAAAGAATTTAGAAAAGCTAACAAAGGTCATCACACCAGTAGAAGAAGCAAGTCTGGTATTATATTATATTGTAAATAGATACCTTAAGAGGCCGAGGCCATATTTGTTTTCTACCTCAATTTTTCCTCATCCGTGTCAGTAATTTAAATTCAGGATGCAACATTCCCCATCAACCATTCTACATGAAGACCACAAGCCAGTACACTTTTTTTCTCCCCAAAAGAAAGATACTGCTTTTAAAATTATAGAAATGCAAGACAGATGACAGAATAACAAGATACGGTAAATCCACAAGCTAGCGTAGGATAATCCGACAAAATGGTTGGCAAGAAAGACTAGACCTGTACCTAACTTACCAGGTGTGTGTGTGTGTGTGTGTGTCTATATATATATATATATGCATATATGTATGTATAAAGGAGGTATTCGCTGGAGTTAGGACCAGATCCCGCATTATTGAAACACTAAAACCAAATTGTCGGCTGATGCCACCCGCATCCTCAAAAAAGGTTTGAGTAATGTCGAGGACAGGAAATTGCTGGGGTACCACTATATTTTGTTTTTGTAATAAATTAATTACCACTGAATTGATACTCCTTTTCATAAATATAAAAGGAAGAAGTTCTGTTTATATTCACATATCATACTGAACATTAGCCACACCAATAAATGCAAACTATAATACATGGTTAAGGAAGATGGTTGTATGTAAAAGGAACATGTAATAAGCAAGACAGAAATCAAAAGCTTGATTGCATTCTGTGAGCTCTATGAGGGAAATGAACATAAAAAAGGATGAACTATGAAAAATAACAAAACAAAATAGCAACTTGCAGACAACATTTCACATAAAAATGATAGGAGTAAATTATCCCATGTGATGCCCCATCATACAATTTGTTAAATAACAGAGCAACTTATTTGCAGCATCAAAAGCCATTTATCCACAGTTAGACGAATCTATTCATTACATGAAAAGAGAAATCAAGAACCTCAAAAGTTTAAACTATCAGGTTCTCTGGTGTTCCTAAGGTGTACAGACAAAATAAAGATATCTGCACTATTTAAAACTAATTGTGAGCCAACTTAGAACAGTTGATCAAACAAAGTAAGATCAATTCAAAAGCAGAACATATAAAGAACAACACACCCCTACAGTCAAGTCAAAGACAAATAATCACACAGCATACCAGCAGAAGATTCAAAAAATAAGTGTCCCTCAAAATCACATCATGCCACCAACAGATCAGTAATGTTTGTAGTTGCTTCCATTTACACTTTTTTAATGATTATAGTTAATCCAAATTGCACTCTCATAGTCACAAAAAACTAAAACTATAAAATGACAGGACATGCGGCCAGATAAACATGTGTATTCCAAAATAGCTAAACAGAATTAAAAATTTCATAGTATCTAATCCAGCAATTATCACACTCATAAATGCAGTTTGGTCACCTTAGCTGTTCTGCCACAATGCAATTTTACACCAGCTTAATGTTGAACTATCATACATTGATCACACACTTGAGCACTAAACTTCCACTGAAAAGATTGAACTGACTTGGGGATCTCAATTTGTTTAAAATCACAAAATTTGATATTCAAATATACCAACTGCCCTCCATCCCTTTTGGACTAGTGCTAAAGCCCAAGGACTAAAAGTTGACTAGTTAACGAAACTGTACTTATTGGATAATTCTGTTAATAATTTTTACTAGTTCCTGTATCCTAAATTAATGTCCACTTTGTTAAACAACACACTTAGAAAAAGGAAGTTAAATAACTGGTTGCATCCACCATGCACTGAAACTGCAATCTATATACCAATCTTTTGATTTTAGTGCAAGTAAGCTAAAGAAAAGGACATTATTAGAAAAAATTGTATACATTGGCTAACTTTTAAAAATGCAATATTATTTTAAGGCATCCAACACAAAAATGGGAATTTGGAGATTAAGTAAATTGATAACAAACTATGCCAGAAGGGGAGAAAAGACAAGGCAATGTTTAGTGATGAACCCTGGTTCCAAGTCCAAAGCAAAGATACTGTTGCCAAATAGCGATGGTATCCTGAAAACTAACATTAATCACATGAACAACTTGAAAAACTGATAGGAATCACATTCAACTAAAAAATCTGCTACGGCACCAACAATATTATGCTTGTTCCTAGATTACTCTTTCAGTAATGCTTTTTATAATATTCAGTTTGCTTTTCCTTCTGTTGGCCTATAAACGCATCATCACTGATTGATCTTGAACTGTAGCTTAAATATGGTGACAAGAAAATTGCATTTGGTAACCGTCTCCATGCTAAATTCAGGGACAAAATAGGCATTGAAACTTGCCTACTGCAGCACCGTCTCCTCATTCTAAAATTAAGTTAGACACCCAAGAATCAACGAAGTGGTTAAGTATTAGCCCAGAAAGATATTACTTGTGTATTAGCTTTCTAATTGACCAATGCCCTTAATATCTCTACCAAAATAAAGCTTCCTAAAACTTCCTACAGTTAGCATCGTTTTTCTTTGCTAAACCACGTGACCTACCATTGTTCATACAGAATCTATATATAAGGCTGTTTGTAACTTCAATACTTCATACTTCTGATTTTCATCCATGAGTTCTAAATTGACAATTCATGGAGACACGGCATCTGAATTTGCGTCCCAGCTTCTCATATGATTAAATGCACTGATTTCATTATATAAATTGTTATGCATCTACCTACTTTTTAACATTTATTTATTTTTATTCACTTATGTCAGTGCAGCACAAGACACTGGGCCACTGAATTTCCTTAAGAATTCTATAGATGGGTTATGATTTCCTTAAGTAAAACTCAATGAGCACACCAGGTGTACACCACGTGTACAGTTGGTATTATCGATAATTGACTACAATGTTTGTACCCTATGTATTTAAAGACATATTAGGAAAGCTGTGGATATTTGTGGAAATTTGATGGGTGGAAAACCATGGACAGACAAATTAAACGCACCTCAGTTTCTTTCTGATCCTGCTGAATCTGAGCCAAACATTGTTGCATCTCCTTAATCTTCTCTTTCTCGTTGGCGATCTCCTCCTGTAACTTAGCTTTCTGTTTCTCCCAAGCCAAGAGCCTCTTCAGACACTTTTTCTCCCTCTTGGCAACCTCCAAACATGTCGTAACAGACTCAGCAGCACTCAACTTAGAAGCCTCCATCTCAGCTCTAATTTCAGCATTCTCTGTTTCAAGCCGCCTAACAGCTGCATTTGCTCTATCCACCTGACCGCTAGCCTTCCTCAGAGCATTCTCCATCTCCGAGAGCCTCTTCATGGTCGTGTCTTCAAGAGTCTGTTTTCCTTTCTTCAAACGCTGGGTCTCCTCCCTCTCCATCCTCAACATTTTAAGCTCCGTGAGATCATTACTCAGTTTTCTTGCAGCTTGCATTGCCTTCTGGTGTGCCCACTCCTTTCGCTCCTTCACCTGCCTCTCAAGATCCTTAATCTGATGAAGCATGGTGACTACAATTTCATCCTTCTGATCATCTGTTATGGTCTCCAAATTCTCATCAATATTCAAATCACGCATTTTACTCAGCACAGAATCAACCCCATTTGGATCCTTCAAATTCTTTGAGTCTTCACAATTCTCAACCGTTACTTCAGCCCCTGATGCAACCAGAGCTGCATCCCTACCTGCCATAACACTCACACAAGCCTGAGGTTGTGAATGCACCTGCTTTGAACTAGCCCGAAAGCCAGCAGCAAACATTGCAACATTCCTTTTCAGTAATGATTTCATAGAAGGTGAAAGATTAAACCTCTTAGGACATTCAATATCCCTTGGCAAAGTCATTTCAGCACTGTACGAAAAAAACCCATTAACTGAAAACTCCGCATTTCTCCCACTCCCAAACCCCCAGCCTCCATGAAACCTACACAGCGCCGGAGTCACAACACCATTAACCCCACCATTGCTTACACTATCCACATTGTTTGAAATTGTACCGCCACAGACATTAGTACCAGGAATCTCAATACTACTAGCGCGACCCACATGAAGATCACTCATAAGCAAACACCACATGGCATCACCCTTACTCAAATGTGGCCTAACTTGTTGCAACAAACAGACCATACCCGCAAGGGAATACTCTTCCAACTGTCTCAAATCATTAAAAACAGGCTCAGATTCCTCCGAATTGACACTGCTAGTATTACCATTTCCACCACCAGTACTACTACTATTCAAATAAGCCAAAGAATTATGCAAAATATTAGTTAAAACATCCATGCCCCCATAACAATGGCCATTTTTCAAAATAGCCTTCAGAGCAACATCCTCATCATACCCTAAGGCGACAAGCTTAGAAATAGCTTCATTGTATAAAAATTCTAAATTTTTCAACAAAATTTCCTCCAATTGTTCTTCGGTGCAGTAACCCCAACCGTGATCATCGACATTGGAATTAGAATTATGGGACGGATCGTTCAGACCCAGATGGTAACTCAAGGGTTTGAGTCCAGATTCAAGAATGGATTTTGATATCGATGCCTTATCAAGATAACAACATGGATCGAAATCCGGTTTGACGGATCGGGTCCTCCGTGTTGTACGGATATGCTTCTCCCTCACAGTGCAACCCATGTTATTCTTTCGATCAACAACAGCCCTAAAACAATCAACAATAATATCAATAACATATATAATAAAAATCATAAAAAGAATCGAAAAATAAGAGCTGGAGAGGAACTCACAGTGAGGGGTTGATGATGAAGAGGATGGAGTATGTTTGGTTTATTCAATAAGTTGGCTGAATTTATGAGAGAATATGGTGTTAAGGCAAATGCAATTGGCTTAAGAATGCGTATAATTCACTAATTTGTGTGGTTTAGTGGGACCCCAATTATGCATAATGGTTGGCCATCAGTGGTTAAAAATTTGCAAATGAAAAGATTGTATTTGTACTTGGTGTAGGCATAATTTTTCAAATAAATTTTTGTTATTAAAATTTTTATAAGCATAAATTTTATTAAAATTTACTCATTTTTAGTTTTCAATAAAATTTTTTATTAAAGATAATAAAATTATTTTAATATATAAAATTTTTAAAATTATATTATTAAAAATTAAATAAAATAATCTAATAAATAAAAGAATATTTAAATATTTCAAAAAATTTCAATCTCTCTTATAAAATACTTAAAATTTGAGTTTATAGCAGTAAATATAAAATATTTATTTAATTTTTAAAAATTTAATTCAAATAATAAAAAAATTTAAAAAAAAATCATGAAATTAAATAACACTCATGATTATTAAATAAATTAAATAGAATAACTATTATATGATAAACTAAGGGATTCTTCCACTTTATGTACCTAACATACTTTTTTAAATACGCACTCATTATCCTCATTTCCATTAATAGGAACCACTAACTCGATTGGTATTTTTCTCAAAATAAATGTATAGATGTTGAATGAGAATTTCTCGTAGATGATAACTGACGATATATTGCATAGAAATTTTATTATTTTATATTATGTTAAAATTTATTGGTTTTAACTTTTAAAGGGCCTTTGAAATTTAGGCGTGTATTATTGATGTGTAACAAAATTAACAGCTATCAAAAAAAAAAATTACCGAACTTGTTAGCAACAGTATAATTTTTCCTCTCTTACCGACTGTAAAAAATAAAAAAACACGCGACATCGGTTTCAGCACAAAAGCTCATACTGCACGCGGCGCCCTCGGCGTTCATTTCTTGTAAAATCCATGTCTGTCAGTTACGTTTTCCGTAACATAGCAAGACCCTCATCACAAATTGGACCTTATTCTGACTAGGCTTGGCAATTTAAGGGTATGGGTTAGGTTTTGTGAAGTTCAGGCCCAAG
The DNA here is from genome assembly GCA_030449905.1 of Luvunga scandens. Lineage (NCBI taxonomy): Eukaryota > Viridiplantae > Streptophyta > Magnoliopsida > Sapindales > Rutaceae > Luvunga > Luvunga scandens. The sequence goes on from JASUUG010001266.1 coordinate 3,764,685, forward strand.
CTCATATATTTTGTAAAAGATTTAGGCTCTCTCAAAGCCCATTCAAATTGGATGGGCCTAGGTCGGGTCAGGCCTGTGCTTTTTATAAAATTTTAAATTATTTTTTAAATAAAGATATAAATTAAAAAAATAATTATCCAATACATAATATTACAATACATTAAAAACCTTAAAAATAATTATCCAATACATGATTATCCAACACACAAAATACTAACACAAGTAACACAATATAATAAACCACAATTGTTGATAAAATTTCATATAAGTTCTAATAATTTATAATTCCATATAAAGTTTTAATAATTAATCTAATATCATATAAAATTTTAGAAATTTTTTTAAGAATGCAAAATGTTTCTAACATCATAACACAGGACTGGACAGTAAAAACCAACCAACAATCAACAACATAACACAGGACAGTATCGTAGTTGGTGATGGCTTGCTGGGTCTGCTGGTGTCGCGCGAGAGGTGCTGCGAGATGCTAGCATCGCGTGAGAGGTGCTACAGGATGCTGGCGTCGCGCGAGAGGTGTTGTCAGCCTGTCGCTGCTAGCGTCGCGTGTGATGGCTTTTTGGGTGGCTGGTGTCGAGAGTCGAGAGATGCGATGTTATGATTGCTGGGGTCGCGAGAGTCGAGAGATGCGATGTTGTTTGTTGTGGCTATTGGTGTCTCGAGGTGGTGGCTGGAGTCGTGCTGTGGTTACTAAACATTGGTTGTTGGTGGCCACTGTGGCTATTGGCAGCTGAAAATTAGGGATTTAAGGATTTTGGAAATGAGGGGTAAGGGGTTTGTTGAGTGTGTTGACTTCGACACTCAACAGCTTCCATTTTCAATTTTGATGCCTTTTGCGTGTTTCATTTTTTTTTCAATTTTTTTAATTTTAATTTTATAATATATTATAAACTTTTTTCTTAAAAAATAAATATATATTATATATATTACAAGGCTCGGGCTTAAATCTGGGCTTTTATGGGAAGCCCTTGACTGAGCTCATCATGTATGGACTTTACAAATTATAAGCCCTTATCCATAATTTTCATGAGCGGGCTGGGCCAGGCTTGGGCATGCCTGTGCTTTTTTGCCAACCCAAATTCTGACAGCCCATTTGCTAACGTTGAGAATGATGACCTACCCCGAATGCTAAATATCAATTAAAGATGAGATATTTATTAGATTGTCACTTAATGAAAACCAAATGTTATGAAATAGGAAATAACCAATTTTCGTTTCCGATGATAGACTACCTCAGTTAATAATTTTATTTTTTTCCAGTGATTAAATTGGGATTGACTAAAGACATGATATTTATTAAGTAATTTATTGAAAATAAAATATCTGTATAGTGCAGTGGATCAAAATAAACGATGGAGAGGACATTTCTACTAAGAATTGTACTTATGTAATAGAGACTAATCAAGAAAAGTGTATGAAAATATATGGAGAAAATAGTAAATAGTAAAAACGTAGTTGGGTATAGAGGTAGCAAAATAGGTTATTAGGTAGTGTTTATGTCACGTTAACTTTATGTCATGTCAAATTTAAGTTGATCTAAATCTAGAAAATAAATAAGTTACTCAATAACCCGCTTAATATTTATATATTTAATAAGATTTACATTAAATATTTACACTCAATTGCATACGCGGGTACACACACATGCACAATTTTACACTATTGATTTTTTAATATATATAAAATTTTATAAACGAAACACCATGTATATGTTCAATCTTTCCTAAAAAAAAAAAAGAGAATCATTTCCAATATTTGAGTTTTGATGATAATAATCTATAATTTAATTTTGAATGAAAATATAATTGTATCATTAACTGAGTAAATGGATCAAAAACTTTAACCCTAATATGACACGAATAAATCATGTCGATCTAAACTTAACTCATTTAATAATTGTGTTAAATTTAATAATCCTTACCTATTTGTTTGTGTGGATAGTTGGGAGATATCAAATTTTATCAGCTCTAAGTAGGTAGATATTGCATAGGTAAAATATTACTATGAGAGGCCAATTAAAGTACATTTCATTGTTAATGATGAAGTAAATACAAATAGATTTATGTATATCAATATTAGATGGTTCCAATTTGAAGGTCCAGCTACTATGCAACTGTGATTTGATATCCCATTTTTTTATCTTTTTGTGATCCACTGTGATTTGGCATCTTATTTTTTGTGTTTTTATGATCCAACTATTAGATCCAACTTAAGAATTGCAAAAGCTATTCCACAGGCAATGATTTAATTACTTGGTTATTAACATTGCAGCCCTTTTTGTTTTCTAAAAATATAAAAAATGTTAGTTTCCAATTTTGACACATAAGTCAATTAGAATATTTTATTATCTTTATATGGAACAAGGGTAATTTAGTAAATGAACATATTTGAATATTAAAAATATGGATGGATTATTTTAACTTGCTAAAATACTCTCTACATCTATTTATTTAAAATATCAATTGAATTATAATATTGTTATCTTTTGTTTAGTATAACACATGATTAAATAAAGTTTTATATAAATTTTGACAATATTAAAATGAAAAATAAATAAATATCAACAAAGTACTTGGTCAGTAATTTGAATTTCATTATAGAGTTTATAAATAATATTTTCAAAATAATAAATTTTCTATATGCAAATTTAAAATTATGTTAAAATACTTATACCTCATCACATATGTGTAGCTGAGATAATATTTAGAAAAATATAACCTCAATTATTTACTTAATGTGAAAATAAAATAATTGTATAATATTTATTCTATTACTTAAATTTAAAGTTGTGATGAATGAAACTTAAATTTAAAATTATAAAAAATGAATAATAACTTAAATTAATCGATTACAAGAGAATTATCTTTAAAAAAAATTAAGATTAACTAACTTTTAAGGCTTCTAACGTAATTTTTTTATCTCATGTTGTTAACATAAGATAAAATTTTTAGTGTAAAAACTTTATCCTAATGGTCTCTTTAATGTAAAAATATCATTATCACATGATAATTTGATAGGTGCAAGTTGTGTTATTCTTTGTTTACTTATTTATGCTAAACATTATATTAGGATTAAATTTTAGTAAAATAACTTTATCTTACTATCTTTAACCACATTGAGCAGGCCCTAATTATTTAGATCTTATTATATAAAGTAAGATATAACTCTTTTTTTTTTTATTACAAGTATAAAGAAGAAAACATAAACACAATAATTTTTTTTAAAAGAGAATGCAAGCATTATTTTTATGAAGTTTTGTATTCAAGAAATTAATCTAATTTATGTAGTTAGAAATCTCTCTATTTTTTTGATATTTTAGAAGAATTATATGTTTGAAAAATGAATAAATTAACATTTAAAGAAAGACAAATTGATTGCGAAGGAGAGAGAGATTATAATTTTTTTAAGAATTTTAAAATTGTTATATGTTAATTGGGGCTCATTATGTAAAATTATTGAAACTTATAGTTTTTATTATTTATAAAAAATAATAGCAACTGCTGAAGATAATGCCAAATAATTTTTTTAAATTTTAAAATCATTATATTTTAGTTGGGGCTTATTGTATAAGATTTTTAAGTTTATAGTTTTTATTATTTATAAAAAAAATAATAGGGCTGTTAAAGAAAATGTAAAAATTGAGTGTTTGGTACAATATGGGTAACATAGTTTTGTCCCCAATTTGAACTTACTAATGATGAAATAAACAAGGTTCGTGGGAAAGATATTTCATAAAAAGAAAATAAAAATATCCACGTGACCCATGGACACATAAAGACAATGGGGAACTGAGAAAATTAATTCTGGAGTGGGGAGAGTTAAAGAAAAAGAAGGATTTTTCTATTATGTTGTATGTATTTTCATAATATTGATCGTGAGATTGTTATAAATTCTTAGATTTAAGTGTTTAATCTCAGCCATTTATTTTATATAATTTAATATAGAGATAATTACTTAATTAAGAGATAAGCATTATGTAATGAATATTACTTGCTTAATGTGTCAAGAATTTAATTTCAAATAAAAGAACTTGGGATATTATACTTTATCATATTTCCTTTTATTTTTATTTTTAAATTTAAAATCATCCATTTTATCGGCTTGTTAATTAGTTATATTATTTTAAAATTTATTAAAATTTTTATTAATAGAGATAATATATACTATTAATAAAGTCCAATGGCACATATTTTTTACGTTATTGATATTGTAAATAAAATTACAGCATCACAGTATCTAACAATAACCAAATAAAAAGAATACCAATTATAAAAATTCTTCTCAAAATTCTCAGCAAAATCCATGAAAAATATTAATTTTTATAGACACGAACTCGTCAAATACTTGTCAGTCCAAACAGGATCTTCAACATAAATAAAAAAAGATAAAATTGACAAAAATCAGTTCATTTACCCTAAAATAATTACTAGCCTTTTTGAAAATTGGTCATCATTCATCGACCCAAAACTTTTGGAAACTTGGTAATTATTATTCCAAAATCATGACCCTTGCAAGAAAAATCAAAATCAGTCAGCAACCCCCATATTTTCAAATCAGCAGTGGCTTTTGAGGAAGAAGAAGAAGAAGAAGAAGACCGGTCGCCTAGTGACCTTTCCACCCAGTAATCCACCACATATTTTTCATTTTCTAAAAATCGAACAGCCGTTCGATTTCTGACTCCATATCCATCGGCCAACGTTAGTTGACTATTAGTTGCGGATGGAGCCGAGCCCTTACTCAAATGATGGGCCTTGCTGCGTTGTGACAAAAACCGCAAGTAACCGAAACTGATCTGACAAGAAATGCATAGTAAAATCACCACTTGTAGCCCGTTTGCTAATATTTGTTTGGTGAACTGGCTGAACGTAAAATATTTATTCGAGATAAGATATGTAACTCCAATCTTTATCTAATGAGACCACAAATATTATGTAATGCACGATAACCAAATTTTTAATTCTGGCCATGGACTACAAGTTTATCAGATACTTTACAACGTAGTTGATAATTATGCTTTGTTCCCACTGGTAAAACAGCAACTGCCTATATGACATAATATTTACTAAGAAATTTATGGGCGATAAAACATGTATAAATATTACATAGTATGAATTTGACTTATTTTGAAGTAGTTCGATCGATGAAAGTGTTTGAAAATATATAAAGAAAAATGGTAAAAGAATTGGTGATGTAAATGCTATAAAGGCGATATATTATTGTCATCGTCCAATAAAGATACATTTGATTGTTAATGATTAAGTAAAAACAAATAGATCCATATATATGTCTTTAATATATGGTTTCGACTTAAACTTTTGGAGTGTTGAGGAAAAAAAAAAAAAGGGTTTTGACAAGATATATTAAATAATACCAATAAAAAAATACAAAATATTTTTGAAACCATCTTTTAAAAGAAGTATCTAATTTTTCTTAAAATAAATTGTATACTAAGGACCAGTTTAATAATAAGGTAATTTTAAAAATAATTGTTGTTAATTGTACTGTATAAATAGTCAGTTATGAAAAGAATCAGTTGAATATTTAGTAAAATTTATTTTTTAAAGTACAACAAGTTTTAAAGACAGTCATATGTATTTAATAAATCTTATTGTAAGAGTATAATGATTTAAAATTTATCTGCGCATTTTTAAACTTGTATATATACTTTTTTAATTGTGTATGTACAACAATTAATGACTAACTAAAATAAATATTTTTAAAAAAAATTTAAAAGATCAAAAATATTTTTTAAAACATAAAATTACTAAACACTAAAATTAACTTTTAAACTTTAAAAATGGCTTTTAGGGTCTTCAAACACAATTAATTTTTCACAAAATAAGCTTAACACGTTACAAAATTTTGTTTTGTCCATCTTTTGCTGCTTTGTTCAAAGCCCAGGACATCATTTCATTTTTTAGCCTTTTCAACAGGTTAAAGAATAACCCTCGCGACAGGTTGGCCACCACATACAGTTTAACGCAGATTTATCCGCATTCGTTTGATTTCGGAATCAAAATCCAACGCTCATTATTTCGTGTCTGTTACTTAACATTTCTATGTTTGTAACATAGCAGCGGCCTTATGACAATGTTATGGTCGCGTGGTGTACCCGTGACTTTTAATTGGCGGCGATTCTGGAGTTTCTGTTGTTCTGTTGACACAAATAATGGTGCTATTGGACAGATCATGAAAATGGTGTCCAATGCTACAAGTCCAGTTTTTTATTCCTCTAAAAACCAGATTCTTGGCTCAAATGCATCGAAGGAAGAGGGATAAATAAATGAAAGGAAACAAGAAATTATTCAAATTATTCAAATAATTAAATAATTAATAATTATTAAGTAAACCATGAAGAACAAAAAAGAAATTACTTAATTAGTAACAATAAACAAATAAATAAATAAATTTTTAAGTTATAAAAAAAATAGTGTAATAAGTTGTAGAAGATATCACAAATGTACAAATATTTTTCTACCTATTATTTAATTTTGATTAAACCCACATGAAAATTGTAATTACTAATCTCATGAATTTATGGCTAAAATTTGAATTTATTTCATTAGTTCAATCCAAGCGAGCATACCAAACATGGAATTAATGTTGTCCTAACACTCAATCTTACATTTAATCTTAACTCCTGAATATTAGTCTATGTGTACCGGTTAACTTGTGTCAAATATTTAGAATTAGGGTTCCAACTCCCAATCTTAAATGTGCAGGAAAAAGAAACTAGGTTTCATTCTATAATTATACTTTTAATAGAAAAAATGTTTGTGTTGCAAGCGTAAGCCGTGGTTGATCGGATTCATCGAACATGATCAAAATTCAAAGTCAGTTAATGACCTGAAATTTTGGCACATTAATTACAAATTCAAATTGAGAACCTAATGAAAACAAACAACTCAAAGTGAGAATCTAATTAGCAGACTTTTGAAGATTAATTGTCGTCATCAGTCATTTATTAGACTGAAGACTTACATTTTCATCATTGATGACATAATGCATGAACACATTTTATAACCAAAACCAAACACTAAAAAGCAATAAAATAGCATTATTGAAGTTAGAGGCCCTTTAAGTTAAAATTATAATTAATTCTTTTTTATTTTTAAAAATATTTCTTATTCTCAAGAAATAGCATAGTTTTGGATATTTTACAGAAGAAGAAAATTCGTAGCCATCTAAACTTTAGCTTTGATTTTTTGGTGATTTTCCTAATTGTGTTTCTGTCTACACATGAAATGTATTTATTAGATGCAATGACCAAAATCAAATTCTTTATAAAAATTAAATTTGCCTCCATTAAGTTTATAAATATTTTGAGAGTAAATTAGTTAATATTTCTCCACAAAGTTTTTACATCTTTGGAATGAGTTTTAATAACTACCACTAATCTCATCAAAATTCACTTCAGCTATCAATGAAGATATAAGAGATTATAAAGTGAATATGACTTTCATTAGGTTAAATGAATGTATTGAATAGATTATGGATATAAAATAGATGAAAGAGTAATAATATTTTGTAAATTAAAATGAGATTATTTGGACTCTAAAATATATTTTAAATATTATTCTTAAAAAAACTTAAATTTATTAAACTGATAATTTCAGTTTATATACTATTAATATATCAAAATGCCAAAATTACTTTCAAATGGATCTTCTCTTCTTCTTTTTAATATTGCTCCCATACTGGTAAGGAATCTCTCTTTCTTTAGCCAAAGTTTTATAGCTAACTCCATCACATCACTTTCTCTTTTTACAATACTAATTATTTTAGAAAGTCAAATAAAAACAAATAGGCAATCTAGAGTAGTCATTGTATTACTCCTTTCAATATAGTTGTCATGGATGAATTCTCAACCACTTGCAAGTGATAAAAAACAATTGACTAGCTTATTTTTAATTTATTTCATCAAAATAATAGAGAGAGGATTGCTATTTGATTTAATTTTTTTTCTTAATTGTCCATAACAGTAAATTACTCTGTTATTATATTAGCAATAAAAATTTAATTAAAAAATGGTTGAAGAAAATACTTTTTAGAGTGCAAACCTCACTCCTGATGTAATTGAATTTAATTCTCTTAAATAGTAATTTGGGACAAATAATTTGCATTTATATCATTTTATATACTAACTTTTATAACGATCATTGACGAGAAAAAAAGTTTTATTAGAAAACTAAAATGTCTAACTCATTGACTTGTCAAATGAATATAAATTTCAAGGGGAAAAATGAACAAATAAAATTAAACAAGAAAAAATCTAAAATACAATGGGTACGGACACTCTTTTAATATATTCTTGACACGATATATATATAAAATTATTCTTCGGTACAAGCAATCTCATTTTTCTAAATACAAATACACTGTTAAATTGTGCGGTTTAATATAATTAATTTTCAATATACTATAAAGTTGTGTGATTTAATAGTATTATAAATTGATTCTATTAAATTTTATGGTTTAAACGCGTGTTCACGTTAAAAAAAAAAGAATGAGGGCCCCAACACTAAAGAATGACTATATATATAAACAATCTAGATATGTGTAGTGTAACTCCCAAATCCAAATTTCAATATTTTAAATGGAAAAAATCACCAAGGCTCTCAATATATATTTTTTTAAATGTACATATAGAGTTCTTTTAATTTGCAAAATTTTCACATAATCCTTTTTTGAACAATTCAATTTAAATGAAAATACACTTGAGTTACCATAGTCAAATAACATAGTTATAAGGGTCCTTCTATGATATTGTAATTTTTTTTATATTATCAATAATATTTTAATTTTGTACCATTAGATTTAATCAATGATATACAATATGCGTATCAATGAAAAAGATAAATAATTAAAAAATAATCGTAACCGGGTTAAGGGGTTGGAGAATTTTTGTAAAATAACTATGACCACCCTTATTGTTTGAAATAATTTGCTCGAATAGTATGTTTTATTTGAAAATACTTTTCAACACTCCTTTAAATTTGTTATCTTTTTTTTTTTTGACATAAATGTTACAAAATCTGTTAGTATTGACTATAAGATATAATACCTAGTTGATTATCTAGCACAAATGAAATAAATAAGTCACAATTATATAAAATTTATATATGGTGTAACACCAATAAATGACATAATTAAGTACGTATATTTAAATGAATATCGTAAACTGCATCAATAAACTCATGAGTAAGATTGTTTGCAACTTAAAAAAATACTTGATACCCCATGTTTTTATTAAATTCAATATCGCATATTAAAACACCAATTACACGAAGTATATATTATTTTTAACACCCATTTATCATACCTATTTCATAAAATTATGGTTTATGTCATAATTAATATTCTTACATGGTAGGAAATTATCGAATCCTTAAAAAATCTAAGTGTCACAAGTCTATATATTTTCATTATATTTTTTAACATGACTATTAATTTCATAAAAGTTAATTCTAACATATATTCTTAATTAGCTTTAGTTTATGAATCATGAAAGATTTTTTTATTGATTTTTTTATTGTAATTATAAAATTTTATGTTATTGGGAGTCACTATTTTTATTATTATGATAATTAATGGTGATAATAATAGAATATTATCTCCAATAATATTTACAAGGGAAAGAATGAGAAAAAAAAAATTCTTTGTATACATTTATATTTTCATTATAAAAACATGGTTTGAAATATTTTAAATTAAAATTTGATACAAATTTAAGCCATTAATCTCTCACAATATAATGTTGACATTGAAAGACAGAGCATCATAAATCCAACATTAAATTGCATAAAATTAATAGTTTACATGTTATGTTAAAAATTAAGTTAAAATAACCTAACTCTAAAAGCATATATCCAAGCTATCATGTAGTTATATACATAGACATGTTTTTCAATTATAGTTGTTGAATAAAATATTTTCATTTGTTGTGACTCATATAGTATCATTAATAAAACATATATCAAATAATTTATTACTGATAAAGTTGATATGTATTTGAAACTTAAAAAGAACAACTCTTACTCTCTAGGTTGCTGTATAAGATCAATTAAGTTGCAACTCACCAATTTCGAAACAAGAATTAATCAATGATTACTAAAAACCCTAGTTCTCACTCCCAAAAATTGAAACAAAGAATTAAGAACAAATGGCAAAACAAACACACTAAAACAAATCAATTACGTGGTTCGACCATTAAAGACCTATATCCATAGGTAAAGCTACCAAAGAGTTTTATTAATAATTCTAAGTAGAATTTTTTGAGATTGAGTGATGATGATACAAAGAACAAACTTAGGCTCTCTCTTTCATATATCTCTCTATGATTCAATTCCCATGCACCTAAAGTTCACTGGATAACCAACTTGCAAAAATAGAAAATGAACCAACTTCAAATCCATATTGTATAGATGAGAGAGGTATGGCCTAACAGTTTTAACTATTTATGTATCACTAAAGCGACACATGAGCATCACATGCTTTCCATTTAAATCATATCAACCCAAAACGCAGCCCATCACCAATTAGTTGATGTCGTTTTACTGACTTAGGTAACTTACACTAATGTCACATGTGTTTTTTAAACCAAACCAACAAACAAAACGATGTTCTTTCTACTAAGTGTTTGTATTCACTCTACACTCAACAATTCTTCATCTTGAATCAAACATCTTAAACAAGCTTCTTCACCAAATCCTTTTCAGGGTAAAATACTACAAACTCCAATTAAATTTAATGCTCTCTTGGACTTAGAAATTGGAATCATGTTAATAAGCATATTAGAGGGATTTTCATCAATATGGATTATAGCCGTACTAATGATATCCTTTGAGATTTCCCTCCTCATAAAATGAAGTTTAATATCAATATGCTTTGTTTTCTCATGATGAATTGGGCTCTTGCACAAATGTAGAGCATTTTGAGCTATCATAGATATCTGTAATGGACTCTTGAATCAGACCAAGTTTTGACAATAACCCTTTTAGCCATATTGCCTCTTTAATTGTTTTTTTAGTTGTGGCATATTCAACTCTAGTAGTGGTAAGAGTTATAACATGCCTCAAACTTGCCTTTTAATTGATCAAGCATCCATTCAACATATACATGCATCCAGTAAGTGAGCTTCTTATGTTTAGATCCTTAATATAATCAAAGTCAACGCAACCCTACAAACCCTTACCAGTTGTTCTACTTCTTCTATAAATGAAGCCGAGGTTCATAATGCCCTTAAGATATGTGAATATCTATTTAACACCTCTCCAATGGTCTTTCTAGGGTGTTGCCATGTGTCTGCTGACCACATTCATAACAAGTGAGATGTTAGGTTTAGTAAGTACCATAGCATATATTAAGCACCCAATAATATTTGCATAAGGAACTCTTTGTAGTTCAGATTTCTTTTCATTTATTTTTAGACAAAAAAGATTGCACAATTTAAAATGAGTAGCTAGGGGATTTTGTATAGATGTTGAGAAACTTTCTTAGTATAATTCTTTTGAGATAGAAAAATAGTTCCTTATTTTTTGTTTTTAAAGATTTTCACTCATAGCATCTTTCTTGCAACACCCAAATTGTTCATATGAAAGGCTGTTTTGAGAAGCCCATTTAAGTTCTCTATCTCAATTGTTTGCTTATATGCAATTAGCATGTCATTCACATATAAGAGTATATGTTGTAACATAGGTTTAATCTCTTATAATATGGGTGTTAGTGCGCAAGTGTACGCAACAAGTAATATAATGATGAGTATTCGAGATCGTCTCCACATGAATTTATGCTATTAGAGTTGTTATAGCAATTAATATGGTGCAAACTCAACCTTATTAAATTAATCTCTTTTATCAACTAATTAAACTAATTAATCAAAATGATAGAAAATAAATTGTAATAAATTAAATTAACACGTCTCACACAAGAATATAACAATTAGGAATAATGTGGTTGAGCGAATCAACTCACTTAATGGTATTCACTATTTTTCTGTTACAGTATCGTTGTTACAGCAATTCTCTAGCATTGGGCAGAACTCTAATGCATCATCAATTGTCATCTGTTGGATATCTTATATCTATATACAACCTAATAATGACCAGTTGTTATGCCCACACAAGATATAACATTATATGCTCAATGTTTCCAATACCCTACAAGGTGAATCCTTATATTTAGTTCATCACTAGTTTTAGATTTAGCATGGTCCTATTCAAATTGAGTTTAACATAACTTGGGAAACGTAATCTAAAATCAAGTATTGTTTTGATATGTTCCATTAAAACAAGTATTTTTTATGCTCTTTCTTAACTGGTATCACTAAATGGGTGGTTGGACAAATAGTGAATTGAAATAAGTATTATCAAAACAAAATGCTGTAGCAATCATGCAGCAATACATAAAATCAATCAATTAACCATCAAGCTCGTTTATCACTGTTGAGTACTAGAAAGTGTGTATTTATTAGGGAGAAAATCATCATTTTATACTCCAAGTCTAACTAACATCCCTATCTTTATGTCTTTAAGTTCCTTGTAATTTAATTATGTATGTTTTATTTTAATTAAGTATTTTATGTATTTTAGGGGATATCATGGTCATTTCACAATAAACGAGAGATCAGATAAAAAAAACGGATAGCATTTTTGAACTCAGGACAGTAAAAAACCTTAGGAGGAGCATAAAAAGAAAAATGGTACTGCTCACATATACGGTACTGTTCACACATATAGTACGGTTGATATATACGGTACTGTACACGGCATTGTTCACGGCACTGTTCACATGCACTGTATGCTGACGTGGCACTATATGATGACGTGGCGGCATTTGATTAGATGAATGATGTGGCATTGACCGCTTATGTGGCATTGACTGATGATGTGGCGTTGACTGATGACGTGTCATAATTCTATTAGACAAAAAATGTTGACCGGTGACGTGGCAGAATGTTAGTGGACCAAAAAAATATGTGTACGGTACATCCATATACATAGAATAATAACCCTGATGATGTGTTCCATCCAATAGGAACTTGCCACGTGGCGCAATCCTTAGCGTCCAAATTGTTTTAATCCGATGGCCATGATTTACTCAGTGTATCTATAAAAAGGGGCTCCCCCCCTAATTTGACACCCCTGAATCCATTTTTTAGCTCTATTTTCTGTAATTCCATCTCCATCTTGTATTTTCTATGTATTTTAATAAAATTTCTATTTTACCCCTAGTTCAAATATGAGTGGTTAATTTTCTTTCAAGCTTGGGTTGAAGGTGAAGTCAGAACATGCTTTATAGGCTTAATTTGGTAAATTTACTTTTCCTTCCCCTTTAATTTATGTGGTTGTTTTGACTTTTCGTAGACAGATAGTAATAATCTTGTCTGGATATCGGCTGGAATAATCGCCTCCCTAGGCAAGGTTATTACCATTTGGCACGGGAAGCCCTTAGCACCATATCTATTAGAGTGTGGTTCATGAGAAGTGAAAAATCCCCCTTCATGATTTAATTGGTACTAATAATGAATGTTAAGCCGATGGTGCATGTTGAGTACAGATCCGGAGATCCAAGCATTTCATTTTAATAGTTTATTCCAACAGCTTTAATTTAAATTAATACATTACCTACATAATTGTCATTATAAATCTAATCACCCACTAAGAAAATTAATTCTACATACAATTAAAATTCACCTCCTCGTAGGATCGACACTCATCACCGTTGATCTATTCTACAATAGATTCGTGCGCTTGCGAGTTCAATAAAATTTGCACAACAATCACTCAACCAAAAATAAATTTAATTCATGATTTATGAAAAAATAGAAATAAAAACAGTTTTAACCATCATTCATGTACATCATCACAAATAAAAGAAAACAAGTAGAATAGAGATAAAAGTGTGTGGCCCTTCTACATTCTTGATTTCTTCTTCCTTTTGCCTGTAATCTTCTGTTCAGCCCTATACTTTTCCTTTTCTTCCCTGTTTTCTTTTTCTTTTCTTGGTCATTTCTTACGGTTGATGACTCTCTCTCTTCTTTTATGTGCTTGCTTATTTTATAGTTGAGAATTAGGGCAAATGGAAGTGTAAGGTGCATTTTTTTCCAAATTTGAAAATTACAAATCGCGTCTTTTTTATGAGATTCACGTAAAATTTTCTCTTTTATTGCTCTAGGATTGTTACAGCAACAGCTAAAAAATCTGCATTGTTCCAGCCTTGTTTCCACTCTTTTGTAGCCAAGTTCTATCCTCATGTTTGCAAGCCTATATTACATAACATTTCTTTTTAAAATTTACATTTCCAATTGTCTACAATTAATCATATGATCTAAGCACCTAATTTATTATAAAATAACATAATTTATTAAAAATAACTATAACAAGTAATTGTGCAAAATATTACTAAAATGTAATAAAAATATGTTATTTATTTTCTAAGTAATCTTGATTTAAGTCTAAAAGTGTTATGATAAGTATATATATTGTTTACATGCTTGATATTATTTGAAATACACACAACAACCATAACTGCACCTTTCTAACTCATGAAAGACCATGAATTCATCAAAACTTGAGACAACATTGCCTTAGGGACTACTTTAAGCTATCAAGAGATTTCGTAAGTAAGCATACATGATCAACCTTGTTTACACCCTTTAGGTTGTAACAAATAAATCTTCTTTTGTAGCTCACCATGTAAAAAGGCTATTTTGACATCTAACTGATCCTACTCCAAGTCAAATACTGCTATCAATGACAGTAAAATCCTTATTAAAGCGTGTCTAACAATTATTGTGAACACTTCTTTAAAATCAATGCCTTCTTCCTAAGTGTACCTCTTTGTAACAAATCTGACCTTGCATCTTCTTGGTTTAGATGCTATACAACCATTCTTGACCCTATATATCCATTTGCAGCCCACTATTCTTTTATTCTTTGGCTTTAGGTCTAATTCTTAAGTATTAGTTTTCTTCAAATAACTCATCTTCTGGTCCATTACTGATTTTTATTCCCTTTTGTGCTGATTATTGATAGCATTCTTGAAGGTTTTGGGTTCTCTTCATTAATGTCATGTGCATAATGCAGTGCATAAGCAATTAAGTCTACATATCCATATTTTTTATGAACTTTTATCTATCTTCTCTTCCTATCTCTAGTTAGTTGGTAGCCTTGGGACTAAAACTATTATTGAGTTTGTTGTTGGGAGGTTTTTAGCTCACGTGAATCTTCATCAGCTTTATCTGATTTTACAACATCATTTGAGCTTCTTTGAGCATGTGGTTCCACCTGAAAGTGAACATCAGTAACAATGATAGCTTGTTTATCCTCATCTGCTTGAAACTTGCTCATAACTTTTTCATTTAAAACACAGCTTTATTGATTAAACAAGTTGGTGGAGTCAGTTTATACACGAAAGTTATAACCTTTCACCCTATCTTAGATAATCGATGAAACACTCTTAAAAGCTTTGGGTGCTAGTTTTCCTTGGCTTATATGTGTATAACTAAATAGCTAAACACCTTCATATCTTTATAATTTGCAAGCTTTTCATTTCGCATTATAAGTAAAGTCTTGCAGCCAATAGTAGTAAAAGGACTCAAGTTAACTAAGTAGCAGGTAGTGATAAGAGTTTCATCCCATAGACTTCTGGGTAGCTTGGATTGGATTAACATACTTTCACTTTATCCATGAGAGTTCTGGTTATCCTCCCAACTAGCCCATTTTGTTAAGGTGTTGACCTCATAGTCTTGTGTTTAGTTATTCCTTCCTTTGAACAAAAATTATGAAATTGTAGATTATAGTACTTAAGTCTATTGTCAGTCATCAACTTCTTCACCCTCTTGCGTGTTTGATTTTCAACCAAAGCTTTCTATTCCTTGAATTTCTCAAAAACCTAATCTTTGTTCTTTAGCAACCTTAAGAAATCATCAATGATTGATAAGAAGTACTTTGTTCTCCTTATAGATAACTCATGTGCATGTCCTTATAAATCTTAGTGCATATAATCTAAGATGCACTTAGATGTACATGTTGATTGCTTAAAGCTGGTTCTCTTAGACTTTCCTAAAACGCAATCCTCATAAAACACTAAATTACCAATCTTGGCATTAGCTAACAACCCTTGTTTTGATAGTTCATTCAATCCCTTTCGATTCATATGCCTTAGTCGTAGATGCCAAAATTTTGTTTAATTAGCATTGTACTTAAAGCAACAGTTAATTCCGCAGTGACAATAATACCATCCAACATATAAAGTCCATTATTTCTCACCTCTTTCATCAAGACTAGAAAGCCCTTGACTACTTTCAAAACCCTATGTTCAACTTTAACATTGCATCCTATCTGATCAACCATTCTTAAAGAGATTAGGTTCTTTTTGAGATTAGGAATATGTCTCACTTGTTTCAATTTAAAAATTGATCTATCATGTATCTTAAGTTTAATATTGAAAATACCTATGATTTTGCACATGGTATTATTCCCCATCATCACTCTACCATTATCAAATTCCTGATATTCAATGAAATGAATCTTAAATAGGTATATATGAAAAGAATAACTAGAATCAAGCACCCATTTACTTTCTTGTTTGACATTAAATGCAACAAGAACATATGTTGACTTATAACCCTCTTCTTTAGCAAATGTAGCATATTCACTTTGATTCTTTTGCTCTTTTGACTTGCATTTCTTGTCTGGATGGTTACCTTTAGAATGCCCTTCTTTATGACAATGAAAACATTTCAAGTTTTTGTTTTTTACTTTGTTTTGCTTTTTTTTTTCCCTTTATTTCTATCTGGTTTCCTTCTTACCATTAAGCCTTCGCCAGAGCCATCTTTTATGTTTACTTGTTTTTAAAGCAGCTCTTTAGTATTAAGGGTTGATTTTACTTCATCAAGTGATAGTTTCTATCTTCCATATTGTAAAACATCCACAAAATGCTTATATGATTCATGCAGAGAGCTTACCAAGAGAAGAGCTTTTCTTTCATCATCAAAAGCTTCATTAAATATCGACAAGAATGTCACATACTTGATTAAACTCATCAATGTGTTTATCAAGTGATGATCTTTCTGCTATTTTCAGTATGATCATTCTTTTCTTGATGTAAAGCCTGTTAACTAGGGACTTCTTCTTGTAAATGCTTTTAAGTTTCTCCCATAACACAATTACTGTTGTTTCTTTTGCTACCTTCCTAATCACAGAGTTAGCATGACTCAAGATTATAATAACCCTTGCTTTCTTGTTTATCTCAGCAAGTTCTTATTTTGTTTTGGATAAAAAAGCTTCTTTCCATTCTTTCTTAGGTCCCTTTCAAGTGCATCCCCTAAGCCTTAAGTGATCAACAAAGCCTCCATTTTTATTTTCCACCTGTTGAAGCCATTCTTGCCATTGAACTTTCAATATCTACTTTCGATGCTGCCATACTTAGATCTTTGTTAGCAAACTTGCTTTGATACCACTTGTTGAAGTTGATCTATATTTGAAACTTAAAAGAACAACTCTTACTGCTTAAGTTGCTTAATTAAGTTGCAAGCTGAACAATTTTGAAATGAGAATTAATTAATGATAACTAAGAACCCTAGTTCTCACTATCCGAAATCGAAATAAAGAACAAGGAGCAAATGGCACAACAAATACACCAGAACAAATCAATTAAGTGGTTTGGCCAATGCAGGCCTTTTCAGAGATTGAGTGATGATACAGAGAACAAGCTTAACCTTTCTCTCTCTTGTATATCCTTCTATGATTCAATTCCCACGCACCTAAAAGTAGCTGGATAACTAGCTTACAAAAGCATAAAATGAAACGACCTCAAATCTAGATTGTACAGATGAGAGACACGTGGCCTAACTGTTTTAACCGTTCACAAATAACTAAAGCGATACTTGAGCGTCACATATTAAAACACAGCCCATCACCAGTTAGTTGATGCCGTTTTCATGACTTAAGTAACTTAAGCTAATGTCACGTGTGTTTTGGAACCAAATTGGCAAACAAAATGATGCCGTTTCCACTGAGTGTTTGTATTCACACTTAGGCTTGGCAAAAAAGCCCGGGCCGGCCCAAGCCCGGTTAGGCCTGGCCCGGGCCCACAGGCTTTGAGCCCGACCCGCATGATGAATTTAAGGGCATGGGCTCAAAAATTCAAAGCCCGTTGATAGTGGGCTTGGATATGGGCTTAATGTATAAAGCCTGGGCTTGGCCCGGGCTTTTATTATATAAAATAAAAAAATTAAAATTAAAAAAAAGAAAAAGAAAACAAAAAAAAAATATCAAAATCTAATACTAGTTTATTTTTTATTTTAGTGTTTATGGTTTATTATGTTGTATTGTTATTATTTTCAAGCCCGGGTTTTATATTATATAAAATAAAAAAAATTCAAATTAAAAAAAAAAAGAAAAAGAAAACAAAAAAATTAAATAAAAATATCAAAATCTAATACTAGTTTATTTTTTATATTAATGTTTATGATTTATTATGTTGTATTGTTATTATTTTGTATTTTAGATAATAATGTATTGCATAATCATTTATAATTTAAGTTTTTTTTTAAGTTTATACTTTTATTAAAAATTTATTTTTAATAAATTACAAAAGCCCGAGCCCGGCCCAAGCCCGTCTAGGCCCGGCCCGAGCCCAGCCCGCTCATGATTGGATGGGCTTTGAGCGGGCTTGGACTTGTTTTTGTATGTGCGGGCCTGGGCCTGGACTTGCAAAAGCCCGGCCCAGGCCCGTAAATTGCCAACCCTATTCACACTATACCCAACAATTACAATGCCTTCTATACAATTATAGTTCAAGTGTTAATAGTTTTACAATTAAATTTATACAATACAAATTATTATGAGACCTTATGAATATCTTTATATGAAGTATTATTAAAATAACACTAGTTGTTAATTACATTTATATATATTTCTAATACGAAATGTAAAAGAAAAAAATGTAAAATTGTACAGTTATAATTATTTCAAAATTATTTGCTTTTTTTCCATTTTTTGGTGACTTAAAAAATATTTTTCAATTGATTAGATAAAAGTAATTTAAAGTATGAAAAAATAATGCAACTTGCAAATTACTAGGTAGATAATTACTTATCCACTAAAATTAAATTAAGGATGAAGATTTTAATATCTAAATCTAATAATCTTATTATTGATTGTGGGGTTTTTATCTTGACATAATGGAAATTTTCTTTTATTAATTAAAAATAAAAAATTTATATTTACTTGCAATCTGAAAGTTATATGTTATTTTTTAATTAATTAATTGGTCACTGTATTAAATGAATAATAGAGATTAAAACAATTAAATTTAGGCGGACACAATAATTCCGTCATCAATGCTGTATAAACTCATTCAGTAATAATAGAGAAATCCTAATTATAAAAAGTCATTTTACTCGAAAGGGGGTTTATTTGACCAGTTTCTAAACTAATAATTGTCTCCTCTCTTATTAAAATATTCAAACAGAACCTGAAGGAGCTTGTTGATTTTTTTATTTCCTTACTAAAAATAATAGTCTCATCGCTTGCGTTGGTTGAGGGGAAAAAACAATTCATAAAAAGCTCACAATTACCGTTCAATACCTTTAAAAAGTTTGGTGATTGGCATTCCTGCAGCAAAATCTAAAAACCACCGAAGCCATGACTGTGTTGTCCAAAGAAAAGCCTTCCCCTCCCCCTGCTTTTGTAGAAACTGTTGAAGAGATCACGAGACTTTACAGATCACTGCCCCCAAGACCGTCCATTGAACAAGTTGAAGCAGCCATGTCTGTTCTCAAAACTGTTGAAACTGAAGAACAGACCAAGCTTGATGAAATAACAAAGCAAGATAAGCCACGTGATGTTTCTGAAGATTTGTTTTCTTTGCTGCAGCAGTTTAAAAAGACTATGGTTTTATTTCAAAGCTGTGAACAGAGGAAAGAAGCCAGTCACTTGGTTGAAGTTGATAAGCTTTATGGGATCTTTGATGAACTTATCCGACGAGCTTCTGGCTTAGTTTCTGGGGATAACCAGATGGAGAAAGTGGCTGCTTTTGCTGACTCGGTTGATAAAATTGAAAAGGAATGTGTGATCACTGATGAGACTTTGGTGAAGACAAGTGAAGATGGTGAATTTAAGAAAGATGGTGTTAAGGATTTGGTGAAAAGTGCTTCTACAAAGGGTTCTTTCTTTATAGGTAAATTAGCCATGCACTTATTTTTTATGTTTATTTGGAGATTTGCTTGTTTTCTCATCCAATTTTGCATATTTGTCTTCTTTAGATCTTGAAAGGTTGAAATATATGAAAATTAATGAGGTTCCAATTCAAGATTTAGAGGGTCAGTGTTATTGTTCCTTGTTCTTATTTAAATCTGGATTTTGAGAATGATTCTAACTTCACTAATTGTTTCTTCTGTCATTAAAAGGATTGACTAGGATCATTGTTTGCTGTGGAATTTATTCGTGTTGATATGTTATGTAAGTTCCTCAAGCGTCTGAATGTAGATTTTGATGTAATTACAGGTGAAGAAAGCACTGAAAAATTGAGTCTGATGAAGATGGCAGCTGTTATCGAGAACTCTGCTAAAACTGGAGCAGTAGTTCTTGATCTGAGAGGCAAGTTAATGGACCAGATTGAATGGCTTCCTGTATCAATTGGAAAATTGAAGGATGTTACTGAATTGAACTTATCTGAAAACCGTATCATGGCTCTTCCATCCTCTATTGGTGGAATCAAAACCTTAAGAAAGCTTGATATCCACTCAAATCAACTCATTAACCTCCCGGACTCATTTGGGGATCTAATCAACCTGATTGATCTAGACCTTCATGCAAATCGGCTCAAAACACTGCCAGCTACTTTTGGGAACTTGATCAACCTAACGAATTTGGATTTGGGTTCAAATGAGTTCACCCATTTGCCAGATACAATTGGGTGTTTAACCTCTTTGAAGACACTGAATGTGGAAACAAATGAACTTGAGGATCTTCCTTACACGATTGGAAACTGCTCATTGCTTACAGAGCTCCGATTGGATTTCAATCAGCTCAGGGCTCTACCTGAGGCAATCGGGAAGCTCGAGTGCTTGGAGATTCTTACTTTGCATTATAATAGAATAAAAGGGTTACCAACAACTATAGGTAACCTTACCAAGTTAAAGGAGCTTGATGTAAGCTTCAATGAGCTTGAGTCAATCACCGAGAACCTGTGTTTTGCGGTAAGTCTCAAGAAATTGAATGTAGGGAACAACTTTGCTGATCTTAGAGCCTTGCCAAGGTCAATTGGAAATCTTGAGATGCTGGAAGAGTTGGACATAAGTGACGATCAAATAAGGATCTTGCCAGATTCTTTCAGGTTGTTGTCAAAATTGAGAGTTTTTCACGCTGATGAGACTCCTTTAGAAGTTCCACCATGGCAAGTTGCTAAATTGGGTGCTCAGGTAATTCCCAACCTTCTCAATTTTAGCCAATTCTTTGTTGCTCAAATTACATATACACTTTTTTAGTGGTCTTCAAGCCCAGGCGCCTGTAAGTACAAGGTGCGGATTGGAACTCACACTTGATAAGTTAGAGGTGCCTGCACCTAATAATCATTAAACATCCTTATTGCATTTTTACTGACTTTAAGGGCTATGCTTTTTCAGGCTGTTGTCCGGTTCATGGTAGATCTTGTTGCTAGTAGGGATGCTAAATCTCAACCAGTAGACGAGAAGAAGAAAGGTTTCTGGCTCAGGCTGTGCTTAATATGTTGGCCGTTTCGAAGAAGAGGAGCCGTCACAAGTGTGTAATTCTCCGAAGCTTTAACCACAAATGTTTAGCTCAATGTGCATAATTGTATTTGCTTTGTTCTTTTCAACTGATTTTCATATTTAGTTGTTTACTATACAAATTTGTCCAACAATGTGTGCGGAATTTGTAGCATATGCGTTTACATTCAAACAATAAAAAATGTGATTGAATTTTTATTTTTTATTTTGTAACATAGAGATTGTGATATTCAGATTGTTTTTATTTTGTTTGTACCTTATGAGAGTTTTGTGATTCACAAAGTGAATATACTGAAATTCGACCCAAATGAAATATCCATCCCTCAGAGTCTTTTCCAGTCATTTTTTTTTTTTTTGGATAGTTTTCCAGTCATTATCATGTTGTTAGCTTCATGAACAATTACTTTATATAATAGTTATAATCCTAACAACCTTGGATTAATCTAATCTTGAGATAACGTTTCAAGATAATAATATCGTAGTTTGTATAAATACAGCATCTTGTGGTATTACTTGAGGATTATGTTATTAATTAAATGGGCAATTGAAGTTGACCAAGCAAATTGCCTTATAAAAAGATCTTTCCTTCGTTCCAATATCGAAAATCAGTTGGCTCAAATCTGTTGACTATAATCAGCTGGCTTGTAGTCCTAATCCAGTAATATGATCCATGTGGAATTTCCTGGATACACATGCTTATTATCTTTGAGATTCTACGCTTTTAAAATATTTTCCTGAAGTCAAACTTGTGATTTCTTATTAACAGCGGAAAATTTCTGAACAGTAAACTTTGAGCCCGTCTAATCATTGCTAATTCCGTACGAATCAGTACCGAGAAACGTGCGCCCGTCACTCCAGCAGTGGCACCGAATGATGGTAATTTTACAAATTAATGAGATTAACTGAAAAGTTAGGGACTGGGGAGATAAATTATGAAGTTGAAACGTCACTGCTCACAATTGTAACTCTTGAACCCGAAGCCATCTCAAAATTGCTGTGGCCCTAAATTGATTTGTAATTATTTGTGATCTGCCATCAACTCAAAATAGATGAGAAAATAGATCTACTTACCTCTTCAATTTCCTTATGTCCGCACAGTACGAGAATACGTAAGATTTCCTAATTTAATTCAGTTAGTTTTGGTTTCTCAGACAATTAATAGTCAAATTAATGGGATTAGTGAACTTAATTTGTTTAGGAACCCTCATTCTATTTGGTTCATAAGTCGTCTTTTCGTGATATCAAATGCAAATAAAACGTGGTCAACTAGTCATGACTCATGAACAAGCGCTTGCCCATTTCATGGTTCGGGTTCTGAAAGTTCTCGCTTGAAACAAAATGAACGGCCTGGAATCTATCAGCACCAGCAACGCTGTTAACTTTGGGGGCTGAAAGTCTCAGCGACAACACCTTCTATGACTTTTGAAACCCTTCCAAATTATAACCTGTTTTGTGTACATGGTATTCTGAATTTAGTTCATGTACGAGACCAAGTCAGTTTGATTCCAGATTTTATTTGGCCCAACAAAATAGAAAATGAACGGAGATAACAAAAAGATTAACACCCTCCATCTTCTTAAGCTATCACTTTCCTTCATGAAAAAAATCGAGTTTTGCAATGAGTTAGACCTACCATTGTTATATTCAGTAAAATTGAATACCTTACTTTCGACACTGAATTTGAAATTTCCTGTCACCTTACCTACAATTTTCGGACACAATGAGGAGGCCTTCGATCCTCCAACTTTCCCACGAAGTACGAGCTCCACACTATCCCCTCGGATTCTGCTCGCTGATGTCCACAACTTAAATTTCTTGCAAGCACAACAATGACACCAATTGCGGTTGCTATAAATTTCGGAATTTTCAATAAAGTTCGGTTTCGAATTGAGGTTGGATGAAACTGTAATATTAAAGTATTTAGTAAACATTAATTGTTGTAACCTAAAAGTTAAAGTGATTTGATTTTACTACTCATGAGATGAAAAATCTATTGTATTTTTACTTGTTTTGTAAAAAATTATTATTTACTACATACTACACATTTTTATTTCATAGTTATACAAAAAAAACTACATTATCTCAATACTAAACAAGACTAAAATTTATCGCTAAAACATTAAGGGGCTATTTTTTTTTTTAATTTCATGACTTAATGGACTTAATTTCAATCAATTAAGTCATTGATTTTTTTTTTCAACTTAATAAAAACTTAGGGTCATTCAGTTATTAAGTCAATTTTTTTTAACCTTTTGCATAATCTAAAAAGTCTTAATGATATCGTTAAAAGATATTATTCAAAATATTCCTATTTAAATAATTAATTTTCATCCTTACTTAAATAAAAATTAATAATTTAAATTATTACAAATCTCTATAACTTGTGATAATATAGACTATTATTATTTTTATTTTTTACTATCTTTAAATCAGCATTCTTTATCTTCATAATTTTATGAATATTTGTCATCTAAAACCATCATGAACTACAATTAAATTAATTAACATAGATTAATTTAGAATAGGAAATGTTGTATACTTATATTCAATTGAACATAATTTATCTTGTGATATTATATTATCTTATTTAAGTTTTTAAGATTTTTATTATTTTTTTAACATTTATAATTTGTAAGAATATAAATATAAAAATATTAATTTTAAAATTTTTTAAATTAAAAAAATAAATATTTATTTTTAAAAATTCATAAAAAAATAAATATATTATTTAAATTTAAATATTTAATTCTATTTAAAATTCAGATTAATTTTAATTTATTTAAATTTAAAAAAAAAAACACAAATACCACCGAACACATACAGTGCTAATGTCCCCATCCCCGGCGCAGGCGGTGGTCCGCAAATAATTATTTTATTAATTTTTAAATTGCATTTGTTGTTGGATCACATTATATAAGTCTTGGTTACAAATTTGACGGCTGCTCCGCAAAATGACAAAAATAAGGGTACGTTGCCAAGTAACTGGACCCATTATCCAAATTCTAAATTGGTAGAAAGGGGTGCAAAATATTTGTGAGCGTTCTATCAGAAATTCTATGTTATATTGGTTGTTCCACGTTAATACTAGCTTAACACGTGTCAAAAAATTTAATGTTTGAAATTAATTACTAAATATTTAAATTGAGGGTCCACCTACGTTACCACTGTGGTAATGTACCACACTTTTTTGATCCTCTGATCCCTCACCATCTATCTTTATTCATGCTTTTTGAAATAATTGTTTCCCTCTCCCTCATCCCTCTCCAGTTCCCTAAACAAAACGTCAATTTTGTTGCTTTAACCGTGCATGATGCAGATCAGAAATCAATTTTTTTAATTACTTCTTTTTTACCCTCACAGATATTAGCATCCTCTTCGAACCATATTTTTGCTTGTAGATTTATGATTTTATTATATGTTATTCTAAATATTAAATTATTGATTGTTGAATTATTATTGAATTTTATTTCATTTTATTAGGTAAAATTGTCGAGTTTTAAATTATATGTGAAATTTTAAATTCAGTATTATGCAGACTTGAATACCCAAAAAAGCTGTTCACAATTTGCACAAATATTACTTACATCTAGATCTAGATCTCAAATTATTAATACAAATTCGAATATAAATGAATCTAAATGTACCTATATCCTACCCAGATCCAAATTGTCATTCCTAATATACCAAATTTGCAAAGAGAGTTATATTTTGTGGTCCCAATGGTTTAATAGTTATAATCGCGACACTTGAAAATAAATTTTTTCATTGAAAATAAAAATAAAAATAAACTTGCCTACCTCAAATGGTCAAACAAATGAGGCAGACTTAGGCTTTTTGCCTCACTCGAGCAAGTTTTGATACTTAAAGGACTCTACTTGCCTTTAAAAAAACTTTTATTTAGATCACTTTTGCTTGCTTTATTATGATCCAGTAAGTGCAAGCAGATTTTGACTTTTGTCTTAACCTCAAACAGATTTTGAGATTTGAAGTCTTTTATTTTTTTTAGAAAAAATTTCATTTATATGACTCTTGTTAGACCTGTCCATGCGTATTAAGAGCTTAGTGAAAAAAACTAAAATTAAAATGAAAGTAAAATATTAAAACAGGTTTTTTTTTTTTTAAATAAAGCCATTTGCATAAAAAAGAAAGAAATGAGAAAGTGAAATGGTGACCAGATTTAAAATAATGTCGATCAGGTTAATAACCAATTTAGTTTCTATGAATGAGTCTGTATTTCTTTCATCCTTGCCTTGTTTTCTTCTCCTTTTTGCACTTGCCAGCAACTGTTGATAGAAGAAATGTCAGGTCTTATCGTCACCAATTCTTGAGATTCTAACGCCAATTGAATCAACTTTTTGCTGAACCAAGTAATAATCTTGAGTCCTTTTCCACCAAAAAAAATAGTAATAATCTTGAGAGTCAGTATTTGGTGCATGCAGGAGCTAGAGCCAGCCATATTTTAACGTGCCATGCACATCAAGATTGAAAAATTATTAAAAACTTAATTCTAATTTTATAGATTTGTAAATTTAAAAAAAAAAAATCAGTACACTTCTTTTGTGTATGATTTTTTTGGCTTGTAATTTCTTATTTATTTATTTATGTTTAATGGTAAAATCTATACAAAAAGGGGAAAAAAGGCAACAAAAAAAATTAAAATTAAAAAGTACTCATTGACACGTCATCAGCCTCAGGCCACCAATACGCATGCCAGCTGCCACCTAATGGTTTCTATTTATAGCCACGTAGCTTTGGACACCCTACTTTGCGGTTTGCGTGGTCCTCCAATTCCGTGAACGATGTTACCTGTTTGCCCGTGCTCCTTGGCTTATTTGCATTGCGTATACGTGGAGATAATACGAACACATGCCCAACTTTTATTTTATTACGTTAAATTTGAGAATACCGTAATTTTTAAAATAATAATTAGTAATTATATTATAAAAATAATTAATTATTAAGAGAATTAGTTAAGTATTTAATAAATTTTAATTTTAAAAATATTGTTAGATTTTAAAATAGTTATGGACGTTTGGTAAATTTTATTGTTAAACTGTATAAATAATTAAAATATACATAATATATGATAAAATTTACTTATAAATATAAAAATATGTACAAATAATATTTTTAATTTTGTATTATAATAATTTTAACTAAAAATAAAATTTATAATTTATTGATTTTATTTTTTATTTTCTTGTCTTCAAACAATTGATAATTAAATTTATAATATAGTGAAACAAATTTAATAATAATTCAACTAACAAATTTAATAAATTTATACTGATGAATTGTAATAAAAATTTATTAAAATATTGATTTTGTTTCTAATTTGAATAAGGATAATTTTGGGTTTAAGTAATAATTTTAAAGATATTTATGGAATTATATTAAATTTAATAATTGATTTTATTTTTTATTTTCTTGTCTTCAAACAATTGATAATTAAATTTATAATATAGTGAAACAAATTTAATAATAATTCAACTAACAAAATTAATAAATTTATATTGATGAATTGTAATAAAAATTTATTAAAATATTGATTTTGTTTCCAATTTGAATAAGGGTAATTTTGGGTTTAAGTAATAATTTTAAAGATATTTATGGAATTATATTAAAGGATAAAATTGATTCTCAAAATTAGAATCTAAAAGATACTTCTTCCATACTTTTCAAAATCAGCTATAGGAGGAATTAATTTTGACAAAAGTGATTTTGATTTTTTTTACCAAACAATAAAATTATTTTTTAGATTTTTAAAATCACTTTTAATCCTTTTAAAATCATTCCTAAACCCTTATTCTTTTCATTCTGAGCATGGCATTTATGTCACAATCATTACATCTAGGGGTAGCTCAATTAGAGATGGTAAAATTTTTCAAGGATTTGGAATTTATGGAATCCCCACTTTAAATGGGGTAAATTTTGAATAATTTTTAAAAAATAGAGTGAGAAATGGGAAAAAATAATCTTTAATTTTTTAATAGTTTGGGGTTTGGTTTTATACTCCTTACCTCGCCATCACCCAAATTCCCATTATATATAAATATTTTATAAATTTTTGTTCAATAATTTTTATTTTATCAATTACAAAGCTGATTAATGAATTTTATTTTTATTTTTACATGGTATAAATAGATTATATCTAAAAGAAAACCCTACATTATAATTCTTATTTAACCTTAAAACATTGTTATTTTTTTTTCTCTCCAAAGGTGTGGCTCTCTTTAAATATTTATCAAATTTGATATTATTTCAAGATATTATTTTAACCTTTTAGAATTTTTTAAAAATAATTTAAATAATTTATGATATGGTAATTATTTAATTTAAATTTCTAATATTTGATTTACTGAAATCATTTATTCATACCTACTATAAAATAAGTAAATATGGAATGAGATAAAGATAGAAAAATCATTTCTCACATAGGGATTCTCCATCCCACCCCACTAAATTTATTGGAGAATGAAGTGAATAATCTAGACCAAAATTTTAATGGGGTGGGGAGGTGGGTAGATGCACCATACCCTACCCTGTTGCCATCTCTAGGCACAACCAATTTTGGGGTCTTAGGCGAATTGTTTCAATTAGACCTTTAAAAAAAATTATTACTAAAATTCATTTATTTAAAATCAATTTTTCTAGCTTTATGATATGCAAAATTATTAATCAAATTTTATATTCTAATTTTGCTAATAAACTTTTCTCAATAGATAATATAGCTAATCCATTTAATCTTTCTTACAACATAATTGATCTTAAATATGAATTTATCAATTTTAATTTTAAAGAACTTCTTTCTACAAAAGCAACTGTTATTAGTACTGTTAATAATATTCTATAAGTAATATACGCATTTGAAAAAGAATCAATGTTTTTTTTCAAATAATTAAGTATATCCAGCAAGGTATTTTTTATGATATGAATTTTTTTTTTTAAAATATTCTTATCTCTAAAAACAAATCTAAACCATTTATATTAGATAGCATATCATGTTTTAAAGCATTTTCAAGATTAAAGCAATAAGTTTTAAAACCTTGTCACTTAACAATTGTAATTTTTTGAAATTAAACAAAAATCCAAACACATTCTCATACATTTGAAATTGTTCAAATCTACTCATTAGTGAAGAAATAACTTGATCTACTATGTATATAAAATAATTAATACTAAAAGACTCTTTAGGAGACAAAATTCTTTCTTAACCAATATTCTCATCAAATTTGTTGTTTTCTATGAATTACACATTTTTCATGAAATTTAGGTTCTATTTCCATTTCACTTTCAATTTCTTTAGCTGAAATCATAACAAAAATGAACCCATTTTCTCTATAATTTTAAAAAAAAAGAAATACAACCTTTAAGCTAATATATGGCAATATTAATATGCATATCTTTTTTGTTGCAAGATCCTAACAGAGTAGCAACAAATAATATATCATACTAAATAATCATATCTAATATGAATTTAAAACTTTTTGATTCATACATTGCTAAACACTTTGCTTCCTAATATGAATTTAAAACTTTTTGATTCATACATTGCTAAACACTTTGCTTTACTCTTTATTTTAGAATTTTCACCATTTCTTCTAATTCAAGTAAAGCATCTCTTATTTGTGGAGCATGAAATATTATTACTTTCACACTTTCAATATGACTTTCCTAACGTGTTTGTGACAATGATTTGTATAGTTAAATTGGGTATATTATTTTGTAAAATTTTACATCGCTTAGTTGGAAAAGAAAATAATGAATAAATATGTTGTTCAACTCCAAAAAATAAAATAGCTCTATGACAAGAATTGACCATATTACCAAACACTAAATTAAAACTATGATAATCACATGATGTATAAAATGCTATAGGATTGATTTCTAATAGTTCTTTTTTTTTTTGTACATCTTGGTGTTTTCCTTTCGTATTAGAACCATTATCATATCCTTATCCTTATACATCATTAATTTCAAGTTCAAGAATTTTTATTATATCTCTAAGTTCATTATAGACGCCTTTCCCTATATTGTCATCAACTTTTAAGAATCCTGAAAAATATTCTTCTATTTTTATTGGATTTATTGAAATATCTACACATCTTAATACAATAGATATTTGTTCTTAATGACTTATATATGAAGTACAATCAAGTATAATTGAGAAATATTTTGCTTCTTTAATCTTTCAATTCACTTGCACATGAACCACTTGTAGTCAGTCCCCAACACCATTACCCTGATTTTCTTAGTAGACACGGTGTAACTTGAAATTAGTTCAAATTGTTTTTATATGATAGTTGTATTTTTCATTTGGTTTCAATAAACCTTAACATAGGAATGTCTTAGGCCTCTTAATGTAAAATCCAAAACGAAGCTTTTCAAAAGTATGTTTTACTTCTATGAGCCTATTTAGATTGCATAGCTTGTTTTAATTGTCTGTTGAATGGCTAAACTTATATCATTGTGGATCTTCACTAAGTTACCTCTTTAGTGTGGCAATAGTTAAAATGTGCCTCCTTATCTTCATATGAATTATTGTTTATGATTTTTGGGAAACTTGTAAATTGGACGAGGCAATGCACTTGTCGTTTTGCATATACGATTGAATTTGTTGGATGTTACGATGTAATATATAGATGGTGTGGTTCTCTAATTAATTCAATCAAGATAAGTTTTTATGCATAAACTTTTGTTACAAGACACAATTACAATCAAAAGTGAAGTTTTATATTTGTTGATGCAAAATTGTTCACTCATCTCTCGAGTAGAGAAATATTCTCTTTCTTCCTTTATTGCTTTTCATATAATGTCCTCCAACACTTTTGAGTTCTTGAAGAGCATGTTCCAATTATTTTTTTTGAATGGTACAAAGGGAACAAACTAAAATATCTGACAACTACCATGAAAATCTCAATAAAACGAGTTTAGTATTCCTCTTGTACCTTTTAGGGATGGTAATGCAGACGGGAGGGGAAGGGAGGGGAGGGGATCAACATCCCCATACACATTCCTAATATTCTATTTATATCCCATCCCCTCCCTGTCTCTATCAAAATTGATTGAGGGGTCTCTGCTCCATCCCTAAATAATAATAAAGGGTCCCTCTAATAATCAATACATTTTTTTTGTTTTCGAACTTGATTTAATCATATTAAAATAAAAAAATTAAATAAAAATAAAGTTTGACAATATATCTTACATTAACATTAATCCATTACAAAAGTTACACTACAAAATACAAATCATCATAATATTATCTTTGCTAATCTTCATAATCCTATAATAAAAAGAAAAAGGAACCTCTTTTAGAAAAAGAAATCTCTTTTATATCAATAACGAAATAAATGTACTGATGGTCGTGAATGTCTGCAGTGGAGTATTGGTGACTGGCTGCTTTAGAAATTAAGTTTTACTATTGTGCTTTAGTTTTAGTTTTTGTTTTATTAAATAAAAGTTTTAAAAAAAAATTATGGGACAAGACCTTTTGAATAATGCTTGATCAAATAACATTTCAAGACGACTACTAGTTAACTGGACTCGAAAGTTTCATAGTATATTTGTGTAAATATTTTAATATTTGTTATTTACACTAATATTTAATATTTTATAGATTAAATTTTATTATTTATTCATTAATAATTATATAGAATAAAAAATTAAAATTAAAATTAAAATAGAAAAATCGGGAAATAAAGAGGGGATGGGTATTCCAATGCATCTCCGTCTCTTTCACAAATAAGAAATTTAATAAAAAAATCATTCTATCCCTTCATCGAACAAGAAATTAGATA
Organism: Luvunga scandens; assembly: GCA_030449905.1. NCBI lineage: Eukaryota > Viridiplantae > Streptophyta > Magnoliopsida > Sapindales > Rutaceae > Luvunga > Luvunga scandens. Next base: position 3,796,257 of record JASUUG010001266.1, read on the forward strand.
TAAAATCATTCTCATACCCTCTTCAAATAGGTAATGATGTGGTGTTGCTTTAATCTTTTACAAAATGAGTGTCAGTGTGCAAGTGTATAAAAATAATATAATAATAAGTATTGGAGTATCATCTACACATGAATTGATGATATCAGAATTAATACAGCAATTAATATGGTGCAGTTTTAATCTAAATAAGTTAAATTCTTTCATCAACTAATTAAACTAATTAAACTAATTAATCCAAAGGATAGGAAATAAACTGCAATAAAATAAATTAGCACGTCTTACACAAAAATATAACCACTGGGAATAATATGGTTGAGTGAATTAACTTACTTAATGACATCGATTGTTTTTTCTCTTATAGTACTGCTGCTACAGCAAGTACTACAGCATTGAACAGAACTCTAATGTATACTCAACTGTCACTTATTAGAATTTTTATATCTATATACAACCTAACAATGATCAGTTGTTATGCCATCATAAGATATAACATTATATGCTCTAAGTTCTTAATACCCTACAAGGTGAATTCTTATGTCTAGTTCATCACTAGTTTTAGATTAAGCATGACCCTATTCAAATTTGAGTTAACTCAACTTGGGAAACCTAATCTAAAACCAAGTATTATTCTGATATGTTCCACTAAAACAGGTCCTTTTGTGGCTCTCTTTTAGCTAATATTACTAAATAGGTGGTCAGCTGAAATAACAAATTAAAATAAGCGTTATCAAAATAAAATGTTATAGCAATCATACAGCAACACATAAAATTTAGTCAATTAACCATTAAGCTTATTTATCACTGAACTAAAAAGAAGTTTAGTTCATGATTTATGATAAAATAAAAACAAAAATAGTTTTAGCCATCATAAATATCATCAAAAATCAAAGAAAACAAGTAAGATAAAGATGGAAGCGATTGACCCTTTTAGATTCTTGATTTATTCTTTCTCACGCCTGCAATCTCTATTGTTTAGCCTTGGAATTTCTCTGTTCTTTACCGTTTTCTTTTTCTCTCTTGATTAGTCCTTGTGTCGAACCGTTTATTGGAAAATGAGATTAAAACGACAAATTATATCTTATCTAATCTCAAACACAAATAGACTTTAAATGAACTACATCAAATAGGTTTTAATGGAATTTTGATGATATCATGCGGAGACTTGGAACATAATCTTAGAAAAGGAAACAAAGAAATTAAAAAAAAAAAAATCAGGATTATACAATCTCTCTTCTTTTTTAGTGTACACCTATTTTAAAGTATATTTTTTTGTTATATTTCGAACGGACCATATCAAATGAGTTTTGATATAATTTTGATGATATCATGTGGAGACTTGTAACATAATATTCAAAAAAAAAAATTGAAAATTTTTGCATTAAAAAAATTTATACATTTAACAATAAATACTAATTGGTGTAACTATTAATATCTTTCGAGATACTATAAAAAAGTCCCAAAGTTGATATAAAAAAATTTTGGTTTACATTTATATAATGTTTTTAAAAGATATATGTATAAAACAAACAACATCTATTCTCTATTTTCTAAAATAGATTTTATAAAGAATTTGTGCTAGGCTAGCGACGAATTTGTAAATAACTTTTTAACCATTATAAAATGGAATGGGGGTAATGGCTGAAAACAAATATATCTTTGAAGTGCTGTTGTTTGGTATAAGGAAATGGAATCTTGTGGTTTCCCTCCTGACCAGAAGGCAAAGAATATTCTTTTGTCTTTAGCCAAAACTGTAGATGAGCGAAATGAAGCTAATGAACTTATAGGAAATTTCAATCACCAGAACAATGAGCCAGGGATTAATGTATTATCTATGTCTGTTGATGAGGAAGATGATGACAATGATGATGACGATGACGATGATGATAACATCTACCATGATGGTGATGACAATGAAGATGATGCAGAAGAGACCATTGCTTGTTCTGGAAAGGTAGATGAATTGATATTTTTCAATGGTAATCATCAGCAAAATCAAGAAGGCCTACGTGCTTTACAAACAGTTGACTTGTGAGTCCACGAGTTTCATTTTCTGCAATACGGTTACGGTACTTCACCTTGAAAAGTTAGTCAATGAGATTAGTCAGTCGCTTCATGCAAATGGGTACTCGTTAAGGTGCAAACTTCATGTAAAATCAATCAACTTTGAATTGTATGTGTAGATCATCATGTGGATGAACCCAGCAACTTTACTTTCTGAAGTTTTGATATAGTTTTTCTTAATAATATCAGAACGTGAAATGTATCTTAAACATGATTAGGCTTCTTTATAGGTCGTTCTGTTCAATGCAGGATGTCCGGGGAACAATAATCTATTTGGTGTCACATTCAAGGCACTGTTGATTTCATTTTCGGAAGTGGAAAGTCGTTGTATTTGGTAATCTAATATCAAATCTCCTATCTTACTTAGCTAATTTAAAACGCAAGAGACGCGAGATTTTAAATATTCAGTAGATAGGTTAAGATTATGAGAAGATCTTAATTCACAGAAATTGTGCCGAATGTTATTGCAGAGCACAGAGTTGCGTGCAATGGGGGACACGGGGCTTACAGTGATAACAGCACATGCGAGGGAAAGTGAATCAGAGGATAATGGATTCGCATTTGTGCATTGCACAATAGAAGGATCCGGGAATGGGACATACTTGGGCAGAGCATGGAAGAAAAGTCCTAGGGTGGTGTACGCCTATACTGCCATGGGCAATGTCGTCAACCGCGCTGGATGGACAGATAATTTTCGTCCAGAGCGCCGCCAGTAAGCCCTCCTCTGCCATTCTAATTTTATATAAGAGAGACTACTAGAGATTTTAGCATCAAAGTCCCAACTTGAATCCCCAACCTGAGTGTCAACTTATGCAACAATACCATATCAAGTTAGTTATTAATATTTTAACATGTAGCTGCCACATCAGTTGGGACTCATGCTAGGACCTAACATTATTGTTTATATAATTGATTCTTGGTAACTAAATGCAAAAAGTCATGAATTGTGCAGAACTGTGTTCTATGGAGAATATAAGTGCTCAGGACCAGGGGCCAGTCAAGCTGAGAGGGTTGAATACACGAAGCAGCTAAGTGATGCCGAGGCCAGACCCTTCCTGGTGCTTGACTACGTTCAGGGGAATCAATGGATTCTTCCTCCTCCTGCAAAGGTCATTCAATGGGAAAAAAAATATTAATAACTAACTTGTTATTATCATATTTAAAGTAGAGTAGAGACAATTTTGATATTTTAATAATATCATTAATAATTTATTAAAATACCTTTTTTTAATTATTGTCATTTGATGTTGATGATAATGATAATGATAATGATGATGATGATGATAATTAAAATAAATAATAATAATAATAATTAATAAATTAATAGCAACGACAACAACAATATAGCAAATTTTATAATAATATAAATAATAATTAATAATTATAATAATGATAGTAATAATAATAATTACAATAACAATAAATAAATAATAGCAATAATTAATAATTATAATAACATAGTAATAATAATAATTAAAATAATAAATAAATAAGTAATAGTAATAATAATAATAATAAGAATAACAATAAATTTTCAGTTTTTTAATTTATATTTTTTAATTTCAAAAAAGGATATTTTGGGTATATTTAAAGTAGAGTAGAGACAATTTTGTCATTCTAAGAAATGAAATTCTCATTTCCAACCCCTCTCAAGGAATCACAACTCTAGTAATCAATTCAAAATTTATGTGAGGCCCACAGAATTCATTCTTGTTCCAAACCTCAATTTAACAAGTAAATAAGTTATTCAACCTAATTCTCCAATTCCGAGCTAGTAAACACACCATAAGAAATTGGATAATAATAACCATTATTATAATGGTTTGATTCCTATTTTTAAAATGACAAGATTTTAAAAATTAACGGTGAACCGTTTGTTACAAATGATAAATCGATAATTTACAGAAAAGTGGGTTTTTCTAATCTCAGCTAGACTTGCTTTGACAAGATTCTGAAAATTAACGGTGAACCGTTTATTGGAAAATGACTAACCGATAATTTACAGAAAAGAGAAAGTTTTCTAACCTTGAGCTGTTTAGTAAAAACGGAGACCTAAGTTTGTTTTCCAGGCTTCTGGAAATAAATGGTGATCCGATAATGGTAAACGGTTAACCGTTTATTTAAAGTCTAAGCACAACGGCTATTTGGACAAGTTAAAACGGTTAACCGATAGCAGCAAACGGCAATCCGATTATTCTCAGAAAGTCAACAACGGCTAGTTTTCAGCTCCAACTATAAAATAGCTTAATCAAATTCAAATCAAATGAGATCCAAGAGTTATCATTGAGTTTGCTACTGAGAAAACAATCTTCATTGAGGTTCAAACTTGTTTTTACTTCATTAATTCACACTTTTAGATTTCATTGATTACAATACACATTGTGTGAGGATTGTTTATTTGTAATCTTTATTTTTGAGTGATTATAAGTGTTGGGATACATTTGAGTTAAGAGATTGGGAATAATCTCTTGTTGTAAAGGTTTATTGACACCTTTGAAGTCAATTGTAAGAGTGGTTGAAGTCTTGCTGAGTGGAATCATCAAGCCCGGTGAGCTCGGAGGCATGGATATAGGCACGGTTGGTCGAACAACGTAAAAATCGCGTGTTTGATTCCTTTTCCCTTATCCTTTTAATTTCGAGCATTATTAAAATTGTTGCTTTTGATTTTATTAAGACATTAGTTTAAATTGTTGTATGGTTTTATTTGCTTAAGTTTTAAGAACTCAATTCACCCCTCTTCTTAGGTAGCCTAATTAGTATTTCAAGTTATAGAGATACTAACTATCATCTACTAACATTGTACCTCTGTAGATATGATTTCCTACTAGTTTCTCATTCTTAGGTTAAAAGACTAACAAATTTTACTCATTGATATTAACATTTAAGAAGCATGTGTGGCACCAAAATATCTTGATTTCTTTCTATTTTTTGCCCTCTGAGCTAAGCCAGTTCTATGAAAATTGTACTTATCCTCGATTGGCTTATCAGGTGCAATTGAGGCGTCATTTTTACAGCAATCAAAATCTTTTTTTTTTTTTACTCATTTGCCATCTATCAGCTTGCAACTTGACCATAAATTCTTCCAAATTTAGTCCCCAAGAAAACCAAAAGAGTAAAGTTTGTTTGTTTGTATATGATTGAAAGATTAAACTTAGTTAATTTGTTATTTTATAAAAAGAAACCATCACTTGCTTTTTATATGCCAAAATTCTTAACTCTATTACTTAGTCACCCATAATTTGTCTCCAGAATCTTTACCCTCCATGATAGAGCCCAAGATCCAATGACTTAGATTAGTCATCTCCTACTTGGAGATAATCCAACTTAGCCGATTCCTAAAGCTAAAATATAAGGTTTCTATTTATATCCACATTGTATTGAAGCTAACTCACATACTAAAGCAACAAGGAAACATTTTAAAATCTAAAATAATGAAATGAGTGACAAATCTCATCCTTTCACTTTACAGTGTATTTACTTGTGGATTAGGGAATTGGAATAAAAATGATTGGTGATATTTGCTTCTTAAAATTGAAGAGCAAATGGCAATGAAATATATGGGACCTACATTTTTTTGTAATAAAGGAATATAAACTTAATTCATATAGGGAGTGTGAATCGAGTTCTCATTTCTTAAACTCACCATTTTATTTCACCAAAATTTCATAATTTTACTTTCGTCCTTGATTATCTATTATTATCTTATTGTATCATTGTTATTATTCTTATTCTTATTTTTGTCTTTGTTAATAATAATAATAATAATAATAATAATAATAATAATGAAAAATAACAATTATGACCATAATGGTAGTATTATCAGCAACAACAGTAGTAATAATAATAATGTATAATGATTATTGTTAAAGTTATTATTATTATTATTAACAATATTTTTTAAATGGTAACAATCAAAATTATTATAATAAATAATAATAAAATGATGATAATTAACTAATGGCATTTTAATAACTTAAAACAATGCATTCCAATTCTTAAATAAAGTAAATATATCAATAAAATCGGTCAATTCATATTAAAATTCTTATAGTTTAAATAAATAATTTATTTTAATTTTCATTTCTTATTCTCATTTCAATGTATTCTAATTTCTATCTATTTCGATTTCAATTTATTCCGGATAACAATTAATAAACTCAAACACATTATGTCCAAGCCGGTTATGCAACCCGTTACTACACGTATTTGCCCCTAGCAATGACAGCCGTTAGATTGGATAGCTTAAAATCTAACGGGTGCTTCTGAACAAGACAAAAAAAGGGGGTTGCCACCGAGGCCTGGACCCTCTATCTAACTGTAAAGGGTTATTTCCGCCCAGCCTCAAGTTCTTTGATATTCTTTACAACTCAAATATTTCAATAATTTTCATCGTACTCCCATTTTCATTAATTTAACTATTATTTTTAATAAAATTAGTAAAATATCAGAAATACTTTTATTTTAAATTAAAAAAATTAAATGGTATAAAATACTAATTCAATAATAAATATTTACATTAAAATTTTTAATTAAAGATAATTATATAATAATTTCATCAATTAACTTATAAAATAAATTTAATTTCACATCATCAAATAATATTTAGGATATGAAATTTTAAATATACTCTTTAATCATTAAAATAAATAGTTAAATTAATGAATTTAAGTGGGTGATTAAAATTGTTCGAAACATTTAAAGGTACAGTGAAAAATATTGAAATATTTATGGGTAGGGCGGAATTAACCGAATGCAAATTATCGCTTAAACTATCAGACACTATTAAAAAGAGTTTGCTGTTGTTCTCATAGGCACAGCTTTAATCTCAAAATTTCCTAAACCCTAGCGTGTGGTCTTGGGCGTGGGCGTGATCCCTTGCTTATATCCCCTCTGCTAACTCCATTATAAGAAAATCGACGTGGGTGAGAACTGTGAGGAAAATTAAAAAAGAAAACGAGGAATGGATGCAACGATAACAAAAGTGTTTATATGGGACATGGACGAGACCCTTATTCTTCTCAAGTCTTTGTTGAATGGAACATTTGCCCAGTCTTTCAATGGCTTAAAAGATGTAGACAAAGGTGTTCAACTTGGAAGAATGTGGGAGAATCACATTCTTAAACTTTGTGATGAATGCTTCTTCTATGAGCAAGTGAGTTCCCCCCCAATTTTTACTCAAATGGGTTTTTGTTTTTGCTTTTCTTTGTGCTAATTTTTATCGAATTTTGAATGTGCATGCAGATTGAGAACTACAATAAACCTTTTCTTGATGCCTTGAAGCAATATGATGATGGCCGAGATCTTTCTGATTATGAATTTGATCGTGATGGGTTATGCCCTCCATTTGATGATCAAAGCTTAAAGAAAATTGCCTACAGGCACCGTGCCATTGCCCATAAGTACAAAGAGGTATTCTGTTCTATTTCTCAAGGCCATTTTAGTTTAGTGTATTCTTTAGCCAAATGCTCATCTCTGTTATTTCAGGGCTTGCAAAATATCTTTGATAAAGAGCTGTTGAGAATCTGGGATGAATTGTACGATATGACTGACGAATACACTGACAGATGGCTGTCCTCGGGTACTTGTTAATGATGCATTCGTTAACATTTTAATTTTATTGATTTCGCACCTTTTTACTCATTTGTTAAGAGTTTTTGGAATAAAGCAGAAAATAGAAGGAATGCGTACGATTTGGTACCTATGGGTAGTTAAATAGGTGCATGAAAATTCTTTATTGATAATAAAGCATTGAGTAAATTTTGGGTCCTAGTTTTGGTTCAATTGATGAGATCTATGGGGATGCTATATGAGGTTTAGAGTTTGAATCCTAGTTTCGTTGGGGTGGGGAGAGGTTTAGTTTATGCTTATGTAATAGTGAAAAGAAATACAATGTGTATCCTTTCGGCCAGCTGATGTTAGTGTTCACTTTGGATCAGACATGTCAACTACCTGCGTGGATTCTCATTTCCTGACAAGGTGGAACATCATTTAGAATGAATTTGAGAGAGCATAGAACTGTCACTATAGATAGATGATAATTTTAAGAATCATTGGAATTATGACCAAATTATGTTTGGTCAAATTTCATCATAGATGACAATTACTAGATGCAGTCAGTGGATTTATGACCATTAGCTATAGTTTTAGTAATTATTCTACTTTTCAGCTTCATTCTAGTAATCTAGCTCAACTTATCAGTATATTACCTGGTTTTCCTTTGTCTTAGTTCCCCTTGCTAGTTTTATTGCCTCTTTCCTATCAGCACTTGCTAATAATTTGAGCTTGTTACATGGTAGTTCTTTCTAATCACCTATATGTGGTATGAATTTTGTTTTGTGTTTGTAGCAAGGGTCTTATTGGAGCAGTGTTCAAGTGGGAAGGAAGTCTCAACTTCTTCTATTGCTTCGGCCAGTCTTGATTCTGCCAATACAAAATCTGAGCATGTAAATGTTTTGGTGACTTCTGGGTCATTGATACCTAGCCTCGTAAAATGCTTACTCTTTCGGCTCGACACTTTGATAACACATGGGAATGGTTAGTTATTCCTTCATCTCATTTGTTGCTTGAAATGTGTTATTTAGCAGGAATTTATGGTCAAGATCATCTTATGACATGATGGTAAAATTTTAACTCTCATTGCCCATGTCTACGATGGTTGTAGTTAGTGTTATTTAGCTTGCTATCCACTATTGTCCATTCATACTGTGTTGGACCCCCATGATAAAGTTTTTGAATCGTGAACTAGACTGCAGACAGATATATCGACCGAATAATAACTACCACCAGCTGTAATCACGTTTGAATAATTTTTTTTTTCCACATTGTTATTTTGTTTCCTTGGTATCATGCACCAGAAATTAATGAAAATATTTATTCAATGTTGTTATTTAAACTACACAAAGAAAGCTGCAATATCTTTCTTGTTAGATTCATAGGAGTGTTGGTCTAGCTCGGCCGAGAGCCAGTGATACACTAATTTCTGGATCAAAGAAGCATGGGATCAGGCGCCAATCCTGCAAAATCTTGATATTTGATCAGTAATTGACTTGGATTCCTTGTTTCCTTTTACCATGTGTTCAAGTCCCACGCATTACAGTATAACTCTGAAAACCTGACAAGCAATTGTAGACTTCAACCAACATTCTAACATTCCCCATTGTAGATTATACCTTGATCTGCTATGATACCAGCCCCAAAAGTCTTCTGGAATTGTGATTATTCTTGCTTGCATTTATTGCTTGCTTTTAAATTGTGATCATATGGAGAGTTGAATCTTTAAATCTATTGCATCATTCTTTAGTAATTTTCTCAAGTAATCCTGAAGATGCAGGCCTCCTAAGGGCCTTAACAGTAATTATTAGCCCCAAGTATGAAGTATGGGATTGGCCTCTCTCTTGAAATATAAAACTTAGGTTCTGTTTCCTATTGAAAGGGAAAGGAAAATACTAATCTTTTCTTTATTTTGTGTGTTTTATTGTTGAAAATATTTCCCTAAAAGTAGTATGCCAGCAACCATGATCATCTCGCTTGCTTGGACCCTCGCTGGCCTCCTTCCATGACACGTGTACACTCTTTTTACTTCTTACTTTCTAACCTGCTTACTTGAGACTAAGAATCCTTCTTTCAAAGTAGAATTTTGTCAATCTTCCACACCATTCTGGGATCAAAACACACCACAAATGCAATTACTTCAAAAACCTAAAATCCATGCAACTTATAGTTCCTAGAAATAAACATCCAGTTCACATCCTCTTAGAAAACATCTTATTTATTGACTTTGCAAGCTGGGGAATCCTTGCCTGCGACCCCTTACCTTCTTCTGTTTCCCAGGAATGCTTTCCACTCTCTCCTGGCATTTGGACAAAGCATTCCATTCAGATCTTTTCCAAACCGGCAATGCCTTCTGATGTATTTCTACGGCAGAGTTTGGTTTGTTGCTAGGCTGTACGTTACAGGCTTGAGATTACATCTGAAGTCAGATTAATGGCTGTAAATTTAGTTGAAGACTTCTATAACTAACAGATGATCCACTTGTTAGTGAAACTTGAATGGTTATTCTTATACCTGACTTGATGGTTAGGCTTGATCTAATGTATATGGATGTACGGATGTTGCATGAATGGGAGGGTGCAGATATGAGAGAGTCATTAGAAATCCAAATTGCCTAGGATAAAAACTAATGACAAACTTTACAGATTGGTGGATATGAATCCAAGATTGGATTTATATCTGGCAGGGATATGGTAAAGTGCAACAGTTAGTCTTTGCTTCTTGTGTGCTGTATCGCTGCTGAGGTGAAGATTTCTGATCCACTGTATTTTTGCAATGAAACAGATGGTAATACATTATGCTAGAGAAATGCAATTATTGTGTCCCTTTATCCAGCAATGAGAGTTTGTGAGTGCGAAAGTAACTGATATTGTATTTTTCAACCACATTATAAGTGGAATAACTATCTTCTAGTGGGGGTAACCTTTCTCTTGTGTTTCTAAGATATCTGACTGAATAAAAATACATATGTAAAATTAAGGGACGTGTACATAAGGTGACAATGAAATGCTCTCCTATATGAATAAATATCTTTTTTTTTTTAATTATGATTTAAATATTGTTCTACCGCCCTCTGTGTCCATGATGGGATGTGACATTTGTAGCAGTTTAGATAATAAGTTTCGATATTGACTTCTTTTATACAAACCTTGTACTAAGTTGCACCTACATTCATGATTCTTTTAATTGATTTAGGGAAATTTAAAATTAAAAAGAAAAAGAAGAAATAGCTAGAATAAGGATGCTGACACCATTTGTTTCTTCAGTTTACAGCTCATGTGAAGTGGGGAAACTCCAATGTTTCCAATGGATCAAAGAACGTTTCAACAACCCAAATGTCCAGTTTTGTGTGATTGGAGATGGATGGGAAGAGTGTGAGGCTGCACAAGCCATGCAATGGCCGTTTGTTAAGATTGATCTGGGACCAGGCAGTTGTTACAGGTTCCCAGGCCTCTCTCTTAGAACATTAGGCTGCTATTTCTCTGTTGTTTATGGAAGTCCTGGTGATGAAACTGATGAAGAGTAAGTTATCACACTATCCGCTTCCTGGATATTTATTTGTACAGAAAACCAAAAGTGAACAAGGAGAATTGTATGCCTTGAAAAAAAAGAAAAGGACTATATTTATAGAGGATCATAATTGTTCCAATGTGGTCCAACTTCTTTATCAACAAAATGACATGCAAATTTTATCTTTTCCATAGCATGTCATTAAATTAGATGTCGGTTAGAATTATATGATCGGAGGATTTTAATTGGAGTTCTCTTCTAATGCTTTGATATTGTGATTGTTGATATTTGTTTTCAAATAATTTTTTTTATATATAGGCACCATGCATCCCCTTCATGTTATCCTCAAATTAAACTGACCCTACTCCATGGTCCACTAACCTCATGCTCCCATTGCAAGAGGCTAAATCAACTGGGCTCCTAGGGCACTGCTCTGTTGCCATTCCAGTGCGTTCAAACTTTGGTTATTCTGATTGTTTTATATGTTAGTGAATTATTTTAGTGAATTCAACTCTAAGGAGGTGTTTGGTTTTAAGAAATGGGAGGAGAGGAGATGAGAGGAGAAGAGAGGAGAGGTGATGAGAGGAGAGGAGTGTAAAAATTAATTATTATTGTTTGGTTTCACATTCAATTTGAAAGGAAAAGAAATTATAAATTTTTTTTTTGGACAAATATACCCATTATCTTTAATGTTAATGTTGCTAATAAATAAAGAATAATTAAATTATGAATTTATTTAATCTAGAAAATAGATTAATAACAAAACATTTAATTTTATATTATATTTTTAATTAATTCATTACTATTTTATAATCAAAATAAGTAACATTGCATAACTAGTTATATGATCAATTCAATTTTTAAATATTTATAATTATTGAAAAGAATAATATGTTAGCTTATTGAAATTACCTAGTTAAATAAAGAATTTTATTTTTTAAAATAAAAAATTACAGATTGATCGCCGTTGACCGCCGCCGTTGACCATCGTTTTTTATCACGTTAAGTTCATAATAATGATAAGAAATGAATGATTTACTTATTGAAAGTGTTAATTTTGAAGAAAATACATTGTATAATAGGAATATATGAGAGTTAAAATTTTTCCAAACGTTTAAACAAAATTTGAGGTAAATAATAACATATATTAGCATTTCTAACTCCATAGAGTTGTAGATCGGCCCATGAGGATTCTATTGGTACCGATTTTGATGGTGAAGCGCATCTCCGGTGAGACTCCGGCGAAACTCCGATGACTTTTCGGCAAATCATTTTACTGCTTTTCTTTTTTTAAATAAATTTATCCTATTAATTTAAGAAAACAAATATAAATTATTTACATTTTAACTTATTTAAAATTAATTTTATTTAGGGGATAATTTTGAAATTTTTGCATTCTAATAAATGAGTAATTTGAAATCCTTACCCATTGATTAGGAATGTAAATTCTTCAATTTGATGGGAATTGAATTTCAATAGAAATTCAATTCCATTAAATTGAAGAATTTATATTCCTAATCAATGGGTAAGGATTTCAAATTACTCATTTATTATTTGATGGAAATTCAATTCCATTAAATTTGATCCAACCAAACAATGAAAAATAAAAAAATAGAAAAGAAATCAAATTATTTTCCTCTCCCCACTCCTCTACCCCCAAGCAAGCATAACATGTGCTAAAAGTTTTATCACCTTTTATCTGATCAAGATTGTTTGTTGGGAGTAAAATGCACATTTTCTAATGATTACCCACGAGGATGAGTTAATCTATGTTTTTAGAGAAACATGAAGGACCACTGCATTCTCACAATAGGTTAGATGCGTGTAGTGTTGACTGATTCTCGCCTCTCTTGAGAAAAGACCAGACATTTCTAGAGACATGTCAGAAAAAAGACCCTGGTTTCAAATCTGGAATTTTGATTGGAATTTGAAACTGTTTTTCTTTTTTTTTTCTCGATTGCCAAAATATTTGTCATCCTTGCAATCCATTTCCACCCTTGAACGCTTATTTTCCCACGGGACGAGGACTGTGGTTGGAACTTGAAAGTTGAACTGCAGCTCGTATAGGAATAGGATAGTGGGTTAAGTCTAATGGATAGCTTAGAAATTGAAATGTCTGCATCTGATGTAAATGCTCTATAAATTAGGACAAAATAGATTGTTTGTTTGGGTTCGTTTGGGCTCTCAAAGACTTTCTGGGGCTCTTTGTTTAATACCGTATAACATCCGTGCCGGAGGGTTGTTTTCAGTTAGAATCAAAATATCTGATAGCGTCCAATTTGCAAAGATTTTACTCTGAGGATACTTTGGTATTATCCTTTACCAAGTCCAATTTTTCGCCGGCAGCACGTATCAATTATTTTCTATCAAGATCTTTAATCATGTGGATGCCTCCGTGGTGATATAGCTTGTGGCTTATCTACTTAGTTATCTCTCTAAATTTGGTTTAGAGGATAGAAAGCCAAGATATGTGCTGTCTGTTTCAAGTGAATTGATGTGATTAATGATTATTCTCGTCTCGATGATGCAATCCTTCCCTCATCCTCCTATCAGCTATCAAAACCAATACCGTATAGTAAATTTTTAGTCTCAAATTAGTTTTTACAAATACGAAATACTTTGTGGCTCTTGAATTACAAATAAAAAAGATAAAGACTTCTTTAATTGCTATATTTTTAGCTTAAATATTTGTTTAATTCTTATATTTTAAAAAAAAACTCAAAGAGGCTTGTTGTTAAATATGTTAGAGTTCTATCCTTGTATTTTCTTTGATTTTATAATAATATCCTTAAAATATTATTCTTAAAGATATTAATTAATTTATCTATAAAATTAAATTAATTAACAAACTAACCTAAAAGTAAAGAAAGAATAATTGTAAAATTTTTTGTTATTATTTTATTGTTAGGATTAATTTGATAAAATTAATCTTTTGAGTTGGCTAGTATGATTTGTTTTAAACAATTAGAATATTGTTGTAAGGGTATGAAAAATGCTTGTTTATTTATACTCATAATTAATGGTTAATTTACTAATAAGTAATTATGGTTAATTTATTAATTAATTTTTTTTGGATTAATTAATTAATGTCTCTAAATTTATACTAAAGTATTATTGTATAAAATGAGTGTCACATATTTAATAATAAGGATGTCTTCATTGTCTTAAAATATGTTTTAAATTATAAAAATTAAACAACTACTTAAATTAAAATATAGAGGCTGTCAAACATTTACTCATAAAAAACATTGTGTGCATATAAATCAATGTCGGTGTGTAGGGCGCTCAAAATTGTGCTGTTGGGCTGCATGTTTTTTCATGGAATGAACAATAATTTTTTATCACGTTTTTGTACAACGATTGCTTGTTCTTGTTTATTTTCTTCTTCTTATTTTTTTAATTTCAGCTCTTTTTTTTTTTTTTTGATAATTTTTTTTATAAATAAAAAATTGTGAGCTGGTCCAGACCAAAGTTTAAATTATTGATGGAGTTTTCTACAACAATGGCAGGGATATCCTGTGGGGATCGAGTTAGATTGAAGAGAAAAAGCCAAGCCAAACAAAACAAGGTGGTCCATTTCTTCTTTGCAATCTTATCCACGGACCTGTTTCGGCTTTCTTTTGTTGCTTACTCTGAGCTTATTTTAAAGCTTTACTGCCGATACTTCATAAGTTGCTCCTTTCGCCCTTCTCTTCTTTTCAATCACTGTTATTTTCCCGTTCATTTGTTCTCCTTTGTTTTCAGCCTCACAAAGCATATTGTTTAACTTTAGATTTTTTTCGTTAGGGTGAATATTTGTGTAATCCTTATATTTTGAATTAAATACCTATTTAGTCTATATATTTAAAAAAAATCTGTGCTATTTACACTCTTACCTTATTTTTTCTTTTCTTTTATAATAATATCCTTACAACTATATTCTTAAGGATGCTAGTAAAAAGAAGAAATAATAATTTATTAAATTGACTTTAAATGTAACATAAAAATTTTCACAATTTTTATATTATTATTTTACTTTTAAGATTAATTTAGTAAATCAATTTTTTTATAAAATAATTAATAGTAAGATTGTTGTAAGAATATTAAATATTGCTTTAAGTTAGCTGATATTAATTAATTTATAAATAAGTATTAATAAGATTGTTGCACAAGTACAAAAAATACTAATTTTTGTAATATTTAATCATTTCACACTTATATTTATTTGTTAATTGCTAATATTTAATCATTGGTTAATTTACTAATTATTTTTTTATAGACAAATTAATTAATATTCAAAATATTATTAGAAGAGTATTATTGGTAAAGAAAAAGTGAGAAAAGAATTATAACATCTTTAGTAATAGGAGTGTTTTGAGATAATTTTATAAAATATAGTGCCTAAATAGATAAATGGGCATTTGCCCTTAAAGTTTGTGTGATGAGTCTGCTCCATACTTAATTGTTTTGTATTAAGCAATTGTCCAATATATCATCTCACATCAAGTCAGCGATTTTGTACATGTCCCAGTTTAAATGCCACCCAATGAAGATATAAATCCTATGCTTTAACTTTATCTATTAATTAGAGTAATATTACACTTCTTCAATGATATTTTAATAAAAAATTTTATAATGCCGTAATAGAATTTATAGCATCAATATTGTGATAAAAATAAATATTCTAAATTATACATGAAACTCATAAATATGAAATAAAATTAATAAATTCATCTAAAATTATTAATTATTTAAAAAATTAATATTGTTTTTACATAATTTTATATTACCGTAATGAAATTATAGCATCAATATTGTGATAAAAATAAATTTCTAAATTATACATGAAACTAGTAAATATGAAGTAAAATCAATAAACTCATCTAAAATTATTAATTATTTTAAAAATTAACATTATTTTTACAGAATTTTAGTGAAAAATATTTCATTCATATTTTAATAAAGTAAAAGATCTCTCATTGAAACGTTAATCTCTCTCTCTCTCTCTATATATATAGTGAAATGAATGCTTTCAAAAACTCCAAGCAATTCAATCACTTGCCGAGTATCACAAACAAGATCAATAAATCAGCTTAGATGATTCTATTATTAATCAACACCTTTGAGAAATGAACTGATTTAAAAAGCACAATCTACATCCATAGGAGAGGTCACTAAAATGAGATTTATTGATGATCCAAGAAGATATTATAGAGCAATTGTAGAGAAGATTAAGGAACAAGATGAAACTCTCTCTCTCTCTCTCTTAAATCTCTATAGAATGCTCTTAGATTGGTTATGAAACCGTTTCGATGTTCAGCTTATATAACAAATGATAACAAACCCAAATTGCACCAGATTCAGCAATGTGGATAACAGCTTATTAACTAACTTGATTCTTCCCTCACGCGGCTCATCACATTGCATCACTTAACCTCAGCTCAAATCAAAACGTCTTCATCTCATGCCTCAAGTGAGTCACATGCCCAGCTCGTGACCCTTTAAAACATTTAACAGCTGAAAATGATGTCGTTTTACATGTCCAGGTTTTGAATTCATCACTTTAGTCCACGAAATATATATAGTCCACTATATACTTATTAAGTCAAGAAAAAACTATCCTAAAAATACTCAGTTGATGGTCTTAGTGGGATATGTTTAATTTGAGAGAGGGAATTGTGGGGGGTTTTGCAATTAAGTTAACTAAAAGAAGGATTAGAGTTAGGCAAAACTTCTAAGTTGAAAAAACTAGTACTTGGAAGTTCCTCAAGCATCTTCATGTAAGCTTTTATAAATTCATTGAGGAGATGAATTCTACCAATTGTGTATTCCACACATGTTAAATCCAAATTAGCTAGACCATCCATAATTAAGTTGTCTTCTTTGTAAATATGATGACAACTCAATTTCTTCATATAGGAGGTATTCCTACAGAATATTTGGCCTATTAAAATTTCAATACAACGTTAAACAATCTATTATTTGACAAATTTGTGAGTTGCATTAGTCAGGATTATTTTTATGATATATTGCAGTCTACTATATATAAAACAGGGATTAGGATTCTCCCATGATTTGATCTCTTTTTGAGTAAATTTTATTAACGTGATTAGTAGTTAATGAATTAAAAAGTAAAGATAGTTAAATCTTGTAATCATACACTAACAATAAAATACAGGTGGTACAAAATCTATAAAAGATTAAGAAAACTTAAATCAGTAGAGGATCTTACTCCATTAAATAGACACAACTCCCTTCACACTGTAGATGGGTATATCTAATGTTTGCTTTTATTGTTTGTTTATTTTTTTATGTTAATTATATATATATATATATATATATATATATATATATATATATATATATATATATATATATATTATTAATTACTAAAAAATAGTTACTTACTGACAAATCAACAATATCCTACATTATCATTGTCAATCATCTCCCACCATCCTCCACTCGATATTGTCATTTATCGATGTCTAAATTTAGTCATTGTGGAATTTTCTTTTATTATATATGGGGCGTGTTTGAGATTGAGGTTGGACAGATATAACTTTTAACCTACAGCATTAAAGTATTTGGTAAATATTAGCTGCTGTAGTTTAAAAACTATGCTGATTTGATTTTTCATTTGTATGATGAAAAATCTATTATATCTTTAATAATTTTGTCAAAATAATTATTTAAAATTTATATTTATTACATATTACTAACTTTTATTTCATAATTATAACTTTTTTTTTCTACAGTAACAGTAGCTTAAAAACTACAACGCTTCAATCCCAAATACACCCATAAACAAACATACAAATATGATTTTTTGATGGTGATATTTATAACGTCATCGTTAAATTAATGGTAGAAGTGACCAACACCGCCACCACTAATTACTTTACCGATGATCGACCTTCTGTGGAGTGGTGGTGGAGGTATCGGTCAATGAATCACCATTAGACATCGGCAAATAATTATTTTGGAATGTTCAATCAACGGAGGTTCATGATGGTGATTTTTGTACAGTTGTTTGGGCTTGAGGATGAAAATTTCGGTAAAAAAATTCTAACAATATACGTTTCCACTTAAAGAGATTTGGTCGTGTTGGCGCAAGAGAGATAAATCGAAGATTAACCAAAAGAAACACTGCAGTTTAATGAAAAGTTGCTGTTTCCTAATCCATCACTGGAAAGACGGCCGAGATTCTGTTTTTGAGTTGACGTGGCTATGTTTCAACCCTTCATTACCCTATTTGAGAGGACCATTGCGTGTGGCTGGCTGTTGAATGCAACACTCACGAGCAAGCAAACAGTCAATCTTACTGACAATGTTGATCTTGATATACCACCAGCACGAGTGAAAATAGCCACCGGAACCGTCTATCAATCTATGGACTAAAAGTTGAATAATGAAAGCTCACTATTGCTTTTATTTGACAATAAATGTGAAAAGGTTGAAAGAATAAAATAAAAAAGGCCAGGCAACAAGGCAAAAAAGGGGAAGACAAATTTGGGTTTGAAGAACTCTATCTGATACTTGTTGAATCTTGACGCTTCATCTAAAATTATAATTTTTTAGATTCTTACTCGTATAAAAGAATAAGATATCATTCTTTTTTATCTGATAAAACAAATGTGTTTATAAGACTTCATCTCACACTTTATTATGCATACAACAAGTCTTGGTCTTACTTTCATTATATTTTAATGTGTGCAGTCCTTCATCTAACAATTCATCGTCTATAAATATTTTATTACACACTGGTATGTAAAACATAATCCTTTTAAAGGTGTAATATTAAAAAGTTTAAAGAAAAAGATTTCTTTAATCAATAACTCAACTACCTCTTCTTTTTTTTTTTTAAAAAAATGAGATTTTAAAATATTACAAGTCTTTATAATAGATATAATTTTTAAAATTATGTTATGAAAAAAATAAAATAAAATAAAATAATTAAATAAATAGAAAATATTTTAAATATTGTAATATTTTAAAAAAATTAATCTTTATTTTTAAAAATTTAAAATTTTACTAATAAAAATAAAATAACTTATTTAAACTAAAAAAAATTTACTAAAAAATATAACTAAACGGCGATAAGAATTATAATAAAAATTAATAAAATTAAATAAATATTTAAAACTATTAAATAAGCCTTAAGCTATACCATCTGCGTATTATTCACGTACCTCACCTTTTTCCTCTTTGCTCCATCGCCAAAGCTGCATAACTTTGTAGCATATCCACTCTTTTTTTTCTCCTTCATTCCAGTCTCCACTTCACCTGCAAGTTGCAAAGGTTTGTGCTTGGCCCGCTTCACAGTTCACACCAGTCGACTGAATTTCATTGCTTTGATCAATTTTCATTTTTCTGCATGAATCCAGCGGAGCTTTCTCTTACGTTCTCCAAAGGAAGTTTGTCAATTGCACATTCTTTCACTCATTCTTACCCCAGAATGGTATAATTTGTTTTAGCTCTGTTTCCTTTTTTTATTCTTTTCCTAAATTGTACACAGGCATGGTCAAAATGGGAGGAAGAATTGTTCTTTTCTGTTTTTGAGGCAACAAACTTTTAGGAGCTTGGAAGGGAAAGACAATAACTGTGAGATATTGCAATGCCAGTTCCTCTTGCTCCTTATCCAACGCCTCCAGCGCCATATACTCCTCCTGCTAATGGTATCTTTCTTGTCACATTAACATTATTTTGCCTATACCAATGTTAAATACGTACCTGTTTGATTTCAGGTGAAAAAGTTAAAAAGCTTTGTTCAAGATCCTAGAACAAGATATTAGGATCTTAAATTTACCTAATAACAGCACAGTCTACAGTAAATTAGATGCGGTAAATGTTCCTCTAGTGGTTAATTTACATGGGCAATTAGAGAGGATGAAGGACAAAGCATTTCAGTTTGAGAATTTAATATTTAACATATCCTCCAATTGATGATGAAGAGTCGATTCGATACAATTACTTTCCCGTATTACTGCTTAGAGTATAGAGAATGTATTGCTTGAGACCTGGATTGTTGACTCTGAAAACCTGTACTTTCACATTGATCGCTGATGATCTGGTCTATAAAGAATATATATTGATTACTAGGTGCACAGAGCCAGCTTGTTTGTTCTGGATGTAGAAATCTCTTGCTCTATCCAGTTGGAGCTACTTCCGTATGTTGTGCCGTTTGCAATGCAGTAACTGCAGTGCCACCCCCAGGTATATTTCTTCTCTTTCTTCTGGCTCATGTACCCTGAAATATTCCATCAATTTGAAATTCCAGTTTACTTATTTGTTAAGTGATATATTCTCCTTTTAAATTTAAAAATAACAACTAGATAACATCTAAGTGTAATTTCTTTGACGTGATTAATTGTAAATAGGCACAGAAATGGCCCAGTTGGTCTGTGGAGGCTGCCACACCTTACTCATGTACATACGTGGAGCAACAAGTGTACAATGCTCTTGTTGTCACACTGTTAATCTAGCCTTGGAAGGTATATGATATTCAAGGACTTGCCATATAATTACCTTGAAATGAAAATTTAAACTAGTTTTTCTCAAGTATTATTGAGATTGAAACGTTGTAAATGGAGTTCATATTAGTGTTATAAGCATCAGATGTACATTATTATGACAGCAAATCAGGTTGCACACGTCAATTGTGGGAACTGCAGGATGCTGCTGATGTACCAATATGGAGCACGATCTGTTAAATGTGCCCTTTGCAATTTTGTGACAGCAGTTGGGGTCAGTAATCATCTTTTCTTCTTAGTGCAAGCAGAATTTGTGAGTTTTTGTCTCCTAACTATAGGTTCACTTTGGCAGCATTTTAAAAGTTTATTGAACTGCAAGTACAAGAAGGAAGACTTCGAAATGTATCTCTCCGTAACATATAATAATTCATTGAAGCTGCTTGTTTCTAGAAAAAAATATTGATGCAACAAAATGCAAATGACTGAGAAGCAGATGATAATTTTTGTGAACTTGAGAACATTTAATAACATAGTTCTTTCTTTAAAATTCAGCCTTTTCCTCAGGATCTTCCTTAGAAACCTCAGTTAAACTACTCAAATCCTGTATGTTTCTTCAAAGATCCCTTGAAAAGCTCTGAAACAAATCTAGTATGAGGTACATTGAGCCCTAGAACATTTTGGGGCTTCATGTTTAATTAAGCATGGATACATTCGGGACATTCGACTTTTCATTGATTAAAATAGAGTGCATGTGTATGTTCTTTATGCTTGACATGGAATTGTAAACTTGATAGAAACTATCCCCACCTGATATTTTCTATCGATCCATTAATTCAAAGAACATTGGCATCTTTGTGGTGATATGATACCTTCTTTTCATTTCTCTATTTTCACTTTCCACTTACGTCTCCATTAACATTGAGTGGTGCCTGTATTACTACCATTGCTAAGAGCAGAATGATGTCCAAGAAAACACAATTGCAAAATAGTAGTAATGTCTTAACTCAATTGGATGATGCAGGCCTCAACAAGTACTACTGAGCAGAAGTTCAATACTTGAAACTACTGCACGTTGAACTTAGCTAGTACAGACTCGACGGCTTCAGTTTTGCTTACGACAATATCCCACCAACTATTGAACAATCGGAGGATATACCCTCTATTCACTGTGTAGAGTTATTTTCTCTTGCGTGACATCTCAATCAATAAAGAAGTTTCGGCTAGCTGAATGTATGGGAAAGTATTTTGTGTGAAGACTTGCAGGTTGTGAATGTATTTGCAAATCCTTGGATAAGTTAAAATTGGTTTGCTTCAGTTTTGCTTACAACAATATCCCACCAGGGATTTAACAATTGGAGGATAATCCCTCTATTCACTGTATAGAGTTATTTTCCCCTTGGATGACATCTCAATCAATAAAGAAGTTTTGGCTGCCTAAATGTATGGGAAGTACTTTTTGTGAAGATTTATAGGCTGTGAATGTATTTGCAAATCATTGGATAAGTTAAAATTAGTTTTCTTTTACTTTGATGTTTGTGTATGAATGACATCAAGTACACAGAATCGATTGGTTTCAGAAATCTTATGCTTTTGAACTGTCAAAGGGCAAAGTAGAAAGAGTTACTACTAAACTCTCGTTACAGAGATTATTGATAAAGAAGACTTGTACAAGGGATCAAAATATATGTTGAGAGAGAATCTTGAGGTGAGAATTTTCCAAAGAACCCTATGATCTTGATATGGCAGAAGCTTATAAGGGAAATGTAATATCAAGAGAAGGTTACCACAGAAAACAAATCTAGCCAGATTGTTGTCAAGGAGTAACATAAAAGATAATTTTCACTATGTTTCCTCTTGTTTTAATTGTATCATTGAATTGATGAACAATGACTTTTGTCCAAGCTTACATTTCCCTTGCTTTTGCTGGTCTGGAGGGCCTAGTGTTTCTTGTGTTGTTAATTTCAAGTCGTTTTCCGAGGTGGTCACATATTAAAACATAATATCAAGATAAAGAAGGAATATTCTCCATTGCTGCCGTGGTTGATACCAAAACATCAGTCCAAATTAATTTTTTATCCTCCTATCTCACCCATGATTTGAAGTTGGATGGCCAGCTAAATAAAGTCACTCGGTCAAGTCCTCAAAGCTGAATATACTCAAAGGTGTACAAAGAAAAGTGTGAAGAATGACTTGTGTTCTTCATTAGGTCCTACACATTGAGAGGTTTAGCTATTATATATGCCATAAAAGATTTTGAACACAGCTCTGCTGAATTTGAAATATAGAAGTTGTAGAAAACAAGTCACCACACCAGTGTCCTACATGAAAAAAATACCATTTGGGTAATAACAGCGGCCAACACGAAAAAAGATGACGCATTTATGTAATTAAGAATAGTACCAGTAGGCATATCCATTAAAATACAAGATTTATCCTATAGATATACTCTAGAAGATAGAAAATAATTTAAAATGGAAGGGTGTTCGCGGATCGAATTTTACGGATTGATTATTAATTTATATTCGATCCATGATTTTTTTAATTATAAATTTTCAACCCAATCTAATCCACGGATTGGTGAAACTCAATCCAAATCTAATTTATACGTTTACAGATCGGATGCAAATTTAATCCAATCCACCATTTTGTGGATTTTTTTATGAACTAAAAATTTTTAATTCTGTCAAATCCATGAACTAGCTAAATAAAAATAACTTAATATAAAAATAAATTTACTACCAATCAAATTGAAAATTAAATAATATTTAAATAAATTAATTGTTTAAATAAAACTAGAAAATACATTAAAAGTTTCAAAATATAACACACCAAAAAGAAAAATAATCTCACTTATTTAAATCAGCATATGAAAATTAACTGTTTAAAAAACCATATTTGTTTATTTAATTATTTTTTATTTTATATTATTATCGGATAAGATATAATATAGTGTTAATGTAACTATATTTTAACTTATTTATCTATTAGTAAGTACTATTGCCATATTTAAAAGTTTCATTTTTAATTAAATAATTTTTTTTGTGGATTCACGGATTTTTGCAGATTTATAGAAGTAAAGCTATATCCAATCCACCAAACTATAGATTTTCAAATTTTCAATCCAATCTAATCCACCAATTCACAAATCGAATTTTTACAGATTAGATTTTTATGGATCAGACAAATTAAGCAGATTAGATTTGATTCTGAACACCCCTATTAAAATGCATATACATTAGGGGTGGGCAAATTCTGTTCAATTCAGATTTAAATCAACTAAATCAGGTTTTTGGGTTAATTGAATTAAAAAAAAGTAATTCGAACTGAATTTATAATTTGATCCGAACTATATTCAATTTGGATAAAAAATTTGAATTGAGTTTGGATAGAATTGGGTTTGAATTGTACGTGGATTGGGTCGGGGTTAAATTTGGATTTTAGTCAACTAGGATGAATCCCAATAATATCCGTATTAGGGGTAGTTTTGAGTTTTTTTTTTTGTTTGTTTTGAATTTTTTATAAATTATTTTAGTTATTAGAAGATTATTTTGATGTCATTATCTCATTTTAGTACTTTTTTTAAAACTAATTTTCAACAAAAGAATGAAAACTACTATTATGAAATCGAATTAAAATAAACTATTACTATCATATTGGTTTGGGTTGGTTATTTCCATACCACAAAAAATATGTCTAATATATATATATTAATTTCATGTCAACTTGATAGAATTTTAGGATCGAATTTAGTAATTTTTTCAATTCAGTAATTTTTTTTTTCATCAATCCAATCTACTCACGATTTATCAGGTTGCCCAAATCCCACTCAGTCTAGTTGGAGACTTCATCTGTATCTGATTTGAACCCAAATTTTTTAAAATGAATTGAATCGGGTTGGGTTATTTGTCCAATCCTATATGCATGAATTATCAAACTTAAATGCAGAGAATCCAACATTTTCATTTTTCTGCTATTTTACCTGATAATTTGCCTACAAATTTTAGCAATAAGTCTTCGTGGAAGGGTCTTCCTGATTAACACGTAGCATTTTGATGTCCCATGCTTTTAAATCCGCATGGATAAAATAATTCGCTAGTAACAACCGACCAACCAATGAAGGCAACCAAATTTGTGTGGTCTATCAAATGTGATTAAGAGTACTGACTCGATTCTTGTCAAGGATCCGAAGAAAATAATAATCAGGAGCCCTTGGAAGCTCTTGCATTGAAGGTCCCATGTCTCTTGTGCATTGTTAAATAATACTACAACGTATGAAAAGGATAGAAAGCTACCTCTGTTTTGTGTGTTTGGCCCTCCAAATGACCTGGATGATATTTTGAGTTATGTGTCCAAGTGAATTAAATGAGAGCTACTTAACCAATTTGAAATTATCAATAAAACTATATAGCATAGTTTACGAAATGTAATAGAGCCATGGTAATTCCTGCAGAATTACTGCCTACAATTGGTCCTTGGACAAAATATCTTCCAAATTGAAGCCAATATTATACCTGCACATGCCAGTTACGTCATATCTTATTTATTAGTTTCTTGGACAACAAATAATTAGGAAATTTTTTTTTTGACAAGTACTGGAATTTATTGAAGCACAAGTTCATCAATATTAATAAACACAACAAATTGTAAATAGGGCAACAGTATATGGTGCTGTTTCTTAATCTACCGAGACCAAGTCCCTCTACATCTCTTGCGCCTGCAGCAGGCAAACTTCATCGCATGTCACTTTTCTTCATTTTCCAGTTGGAACAAAGAGCCCGCATATGGTCGTTGCTTTCAAGTCGGGTTGAAACACGCAAAAAAGAAGGTCTGGGGTTGGATCTGGCCCATGCGAGAAGCCCATAGGTGGGAATGGCCCATCCTTCTCCTCCTACTTTTTCTTTACATTTTTAAGTTTATAATATTATAGTAAGACCCCACTATTTTTAAGTTTTTAAAATAATATTAGAGATCTAAATACTTGGGTGTAATTTTAAATTCCAATTATTATATGTCATTTATCTATTAGGTAATGAATTTTATAATCAATAAAATAATATAACACCCTCTAATAAATGAATAACATATTAATTGAGACTTAAATTGGAAAATTATGTTCTATTTATGATCATTCTATAATGTAGTAAATAAAATTACAGCATCAATTCCATAACAGACGTTGACAATTAGATTTAAATAAAAAACCTACTACAATTAATTTTAAATAAATAGGTAACTAGTTACCTAAGTAATGGGTAATTATCTTTTTTAGTTCAAGTTACAAGTTACATTTATCAGTCTTATGTGTGATTTATAAAATTAATATATTATTTAATACTTAATGTTGATTTACAAGTTTGAAATAATATTTATAAGTTTTTGTTTTGTTTATAATTCTAAAAACCAATTTACAACTTCAACATTAATTTTTTATGTTCACCTTCAATTTACTAATTCTATATGTAATTTATCTTATTTCACACTTAATGTCAATTTACAAGTTTTGTGTTATTTTTTTAATTTTTTTTTTTACAATTCTAAAGACTAATTTACCATTCTAACATTAATTTACGTTTTTTATTTTTAATTTATTAGTTCTATGTGTGATTTATAAATCTTTTGTTTCATTTCACACTTAATGCAAATTTATAAATTTTATGTTATTTTTCTAAGTTTCTTTTCTTTAATTATGAAGATTACTTTACCAATCCAATATTATTTTATTCTTTTTTCCTTCAACTTACTAGTACTATGTGTGATTTACAATTCTTTTGTTTCATTTTACACTTAATATCAAATTACAAGTTTTATATCATTTTTTAAAATTTTCTTTTTTATAATTTCAAAT
Organism: Luvunga scandens; assembly: GCA_030449905.1. Lineage (NCBI taxonomy): Eukaryota > Viridiplantae > Streptophyta > Magnoliopsida > Sapindales > Rutaceae > Luvunga > Luvunga scandens. The sequence continues at coordinate 3,822,675 of JASUUG010001266.1, forward strand.
ACCAATTTACTACTTCAACATTAATTTATCTATTTTTTCTTCAATTTACTAGTCCTATGTGTGTTTTACAATATTTTGTTTCTTTTCGCACTTAATGTCATTTTTCTAATTTTTTTTTTTACAATTTTGAAGAGCAATTTACCACCCCCATATTAATTTATCCATGTCCCCCTTGACATGACTCAAAAATATTATTACTTCCAAATACAATGTCTAGTTATAATATAACCCGGTGAGTTCGGGGTTGAACCATAGAAAATTTAAAATTTAGTAGTTAATTTGTTGTAATAAAGAAAATTAACTGCAGGAAAAAAATTAACAGGAATCAATTTAAAAATATGCTAAAGTTACAAGATCCACTCTAGGATTTCAAATTATGATTATACTTGTCTTATTTTACATTTTTCGTGCCAGTTAATTATTATGTCATTTAATTATTAACAAACAATTAATGTGATAAATATAAGATCAAGTATCTAATATGCCACAACTAAATTGAAGTATCGACATTATGTCAAAGTACCATAAAAATCGGAAAAGATTTAGATTTATAAATTAACATGACATAAAAGAAACAGGTAAGGAAGTGAAAATACAAAAAATAAAATAAACTTTAAAAATTCACTTGAAAGAATAATTTAATCAATAATCTAAATCCATGGGCTTCACCTTTCACCTTAACTCATAAAATCAACCACTCATATTGAAAAATAAAACACTTATTTATTTTAACAAACTTCTGAAATATATTAAAAAGGAATTGATTACACAAGAAAAAACAATAAAGAAAGAAAGAATTCTCAGCTCTCAATTCAACCCCCAACTCTCTTTCTCAACTCTTTTTCTCTCTTTGGCTCTCCCCCCTATTATTTTGCATCTGCTTGCCTTTTGTAGGCAAGGATGCATTCACTTATTATTATTATTATTATTATTATTATTATTATTATTATTATTATTATTATTATTATTATTATTATTATTATTATTATTATTATTATTATTATTATTATTATTATTACCTCCTTGAAGGGCGTGTTGGTCAGGAGGTGAAATGGCTACTTGACCACACACCATTATTGCATCCTTTTTCTTTTTCTTTTTTTTTTATATTTTATATTTTTTACATTTCCTTAACAATGCATTCCAATGACTTCAGCAATTCTTTTTTATTCCTGCTTTCAGTTCTAATTTCTTTGTTATTCCTGAAATATTTACAATATCAAAAAAAATTAACATACTACAAATTAATTTTAACATAAAAATTTATTAGGGGAGTATTAAAATAATTTAGGAATAATGAGCGCATTAATCAATACTGTAAGTGAAAAACTGATAATTTTAAACTTATCAAATGTACACTTTTTAGTATTAATCACACCCCCCCAATCAGCTTATTGCTAGGCCCTAGCAATTTAAGCGATAAAAATTTAGTAAAATTTCAAATCCAAATTGAATTTTTTTTTTTTAAATTGAGTTATTTCTTTCATTGGATTAATAAAAACAATCAAATAAAAGTATAAGTATTATTTTCGTCCTAAAGACATTCACATCTACATAGATCAGTTAAGTAAAATCATATAAAATAATTAATTATCAGAGCTACATTAATCAAGCCACTTTTAAGAGTGATATGTTAAATCCCAAAATATCACAGTTAAGAGTGACTTCCTTAAGAAAAAAATATAACCCAAAAAAAAAAATTACTCTAAGAAGTGATAGATTGAGAGAATAGTAAAGTAATATCACACACTTTCACCAAGATAAAAGAATAATGTCCACAGCTTAGAAATAAAATAACCTCAAGTCAAGAGAATTACTAATCAAACTAATTTATTTCTATTTTTTTGCATCACCACATCTTTTATTCCATATTACCAGCTTTTACTTCAGACTATAGTTCCCTAAAATCAAGAAAGACTTTCACTGGGATGTAACGTAGGTTAGGGACGTGGCTAACAAAGAAGAGATAATAGGGAAAATAAAATACTTGTTTGAAAAATAGAGGACTTTAGAGATTATAAGGTACTTTTCACTTGAATTCTTTTTTTTTTCCTTTTTTTTAATTTTCTTCTTTTTATTTATTTATTATTTTATTATTTTTTTATAGCACCATTTTCATGAATGCATAATTATCTCTATTTTCAAATATAATTGGGTAGTGGAAAACATAAAATATAAGGGAATACTCTACATTGGGGTAGGACAAGATAATATGTTACTAATGAAAAAAGTTTTTTTTTTAAGGCTCAAAGGGATTAACTATGGATATTTAATAATAAGGTTGGCTGGAAAGGCTCAAACGGATCAAAGATAGCCTTTCTATTATCTTTTAGGGCTCTAAATAATCTTTCATGTCCATTAGTTTAATAGACTTTCAGATGCAGTTGCAAAATTTTTTTTTTTTGAAATTTTTTTAAGAAAAATATAGAGATAAACTATGAAGTTGTATAGGCAAGTAGGGTTGTTCTCCAAGGATAATAGGCTCAAGAACTCACTTGCATATACCATGACATGTTCATTCTTTCAAATGGCCTAACCAGTTTCACTCATCAAATTTCTCAATTTACATTTCAACATGCAAAGTGAAAAATATGGTGTAACATAACTTAAGGTCAAAGATAATACAAATACCAAAATTTGAAAGTCATCGTGTTATCCGATGTGATCAATATTCTTTTTTAAGTTTAAAGAAAACATAACAAAAATCACAACTCCTCATTTTTTTTTGTTTTTTAAAGAAGACATAATAAAAGAAGAAGTTGGAACAGATTGCAGAAACTTAAAGGAGTTGATTAAGAGAAAAGAAAAAAATTGGAAAGCAAATTCTTTTTTTTTTAAGAAACAAAACTTTTAAATTACGAAGATATATTTCTAGAGTCACTACACTCTATATTCAGTCATTTTCGACTCAAAATTTTATCTAAAATTAGTCTTTATAACAAAAATTAGAAAAAAAAATACTAAGACTGAGACATTCTACAATTGTCAACTATTCCCTCTATCCAACCTGAAAGAGACATTGTCCTCAATGTCTTAGAAGAAAGGAGTAAAATTTAGAAGACATTACCTAGTCACTATGAGCAAATATTTACAAGTAGAGAGTTAAATCTAATTTACACTTTTTATGAGGGTTACTACCATCATTATTAGTTGACCAATCCAATGCCAATGTCATGAGATATGGCTTTGGTTTGTAAGCTCGCAAAAGATCAAGTAACTCATTAGTAGTATGAGCACAAATAAAGAGTTTTTTTTTTTACTGAAGATGAAATGAAATAATTCTTTATTGCATGATTAAGAAATGCTATTAATCCATCATAAAAGTTATTAACATTTAACAAATCGATGGGTTTTTTATGGATATTCAAATGAGCCCAAAAAATAAATTTAATTAGTGCCTCTAAAGTTGCAAAATCTTCTGGTAGAAAAATAAAAGTGTCAGCATGATTTAACATCTCATATATTCTTTCTTGCATACTTGAGATAATTAACTCTTCTCCAATTGATGAACTCGGCATACATCTAAAAGGTTTTAAGGCTTTTGGAATGATGCTTAGTACTTGGCTTCCTCGAACGAAAGCAGCTTTTGAGATAAGTTTTGATAGTCCTTAGTCACCTCCTTTATATACAAGATATAGTTTTCTCTCTATTATAGCACGACCAAGATCTACAGCTGCCTAAACAAACTCCTTATACTTTCTATAGCAAAATCTAGAAAGGACACAAATGTTTTTAATTTTGTCTGTTCGAAGTTATTGCAATTGAAACAATTCTCAATAAAAATAATTTGTGAGTGCCTAAAAAAAAGAACCTATTTAATGATCATGGGGACAAATACAATGATACACGGCTATAAATGGAGTATTATGTTTGTCAAATGATGCGTAAAGTTGGTGGCTTAATAATTCAAAAGCAAACAAAAGAAAAAAAAATAAACAAAAGAAAAAAAAAGCAAGTAGTAAAAGAAAAAAATAAATAGCGACTAGATATAAAATAATAATAATAATAATAATAATAATAATAATAATAATAATAATAATAATAATAATAATAATAATAATAATAATAATAATAATAATAATAATAATAATAATAATAATAATAATAATAATGCAAAAAATAAAAAAAGTAAAATAAAAGAATATTTAGTGGTAGTTATGATTGTTGCTCACATCTTTGTCTGGTTTTACATTCAGTAATGGCTTAAACGCCCTCTATGGGTCAAAGTTAGGCTTCCTATCTAGTTTTCTTAAAAACTGACGAATAAAGTCATTTAGAGTCAGATTCCCAAGGCTAAATTGTGCTATTTCTTTTTGGAATAGCTTCCATAAATTATGAATCTCATGTTGTAAATATCCGCTGGGATATGTCTTAAGAGATCGTAAGATATTATCCAACGATTCTTTACTCACGCCATCCTTAACAAATTTGATTTTATCTTCACGATTTACAGAAATCATTCTTAGAGTTTTATAACACGATTTAATATAAGTAAGTTTTACACAGTTAGAACATTTAGAGCCAAGTTGTTTAGCTCTTCATTTTTTAGCAAATGTGCTTTTACTAAAACTAAACATGTAAGAAATAAATGGATCAGAAAACTCACCTACCAATTGAACCTTTGCTTCAATTAACCAACGAATGTCAGCAGGAATCCTATTAATCAATGACAAATGCAAACGTTCACAACGAGCTTTATAAATCTTCTTGAGAGCATTTTCAGAGAGAGAAGGAAAACGTTTATGCAATTTAAGTTGTATTTATTCCATGCTTGATTTTGTGGTTTCAGTTATTGTAGGAAACTAAAAATATCGACTTAGAAAGTGATGGAGTACTGTTATCCGCTATTTATATGGGAAAGCAAATCAAACATACCAAAGAAACAAATCAAATCTGCAAAATCAATTCAAAAGTGAACAAAACAACAAAATAAAAACACACAATAAATATAAGCAAACATGCAACTCACCTTCATTCTTTTATTGAATTTACCTCAAGTTCTAATTGGAGCTCATAAATACCACCCTTTATTTTTCTGAGTTGTCTTTCTAGACTTTCAACGTGGGATACTAACTCTGGTGATTGTAAGTTTCAAATAGGATTTGATTTACAAACTTGAATCAAACTTCTTAAGTGAAATGTTGCATGTAAACGTTCGTTGAGATGTTTGAAAAGGATCCTTCTCATGGAGACAAACATTAAAAATAATAAAATGAAACACAATTGTCAAACAAACATACTTAAACAAAAATCAATGTAATACACTTCTAAAAAAAATCAAATAATTCAAATGGTGAAGTAACACTAAAGAAAAATGACAAAAAGTTAAAAGCAAATGATTTAATCAAGATTTGGTAAGTCACTCAAATTGATTTCAATACCTGCTTCACGTGGTTGGTACTCCATATATGGTTTCAAAATTTGACCATTAACTTTAAATATGACACCATCCTTTGAATTCTCAATTTCTACGGCTCCATATGAATATACTTTGACTTTAACTTTCCTATAAACAAATGAAGACAAGAGCTATAAAGTGATACTTTTTTGCCTATCTCAAATGTCTTCCGAAAAATTCTTTTATCATGAAAAGTTTTAGTTCTTGCCTTAATAATTTTGGAATTCTTATATACATCATTCCTTAATTCCTTAAGTTCATTCAATTGTAATTTACGCACATTACTAGTATCATCAAGATTTGAGTTAAAAGATTTAATAACCCAAAACGATTTATGTTCAAGTTCAACTGGTAAATGACAAGGTTTACCATAAATAAGCCTATAAGGTGACATTCCTAAAGATGTTTTAAATGAAATAGATATGCCTAAAGTGCAACAGCTAGTCGAAGGGACTAATCTTTACGGTTTGGGTTAACTGTCTTTTCCAAAATTTGTTTTATCTCCATATTAGCTAATTCAACTTGACCACTGGCTTGTTGCAAAAATGATTTCCTCCATTACTGATAATTGCTCGAGGGATTCCAAATTTGCTTAAAAGATTTTTTTTTAAAAAGTGGATCATAGTTTTGTGATCGTTATGCTGATAAGGAATCGTTTCAATCTATTTTGAAACATAATCAATGGCAACTAAAATATATAAAAATCCAAATGATGATGAAAAAATGCCAATAAAATCAATTCCCCAACAATCAAATATTTTAATGACAAGATGGAGTTTAAATGCATTACGTTTCGCTTTGAAATAGACCTAACCATTTAACAATTCTTACACGCTTTGCAGAATGTATGTGAGTTTTTGAATTATGTAGGCAAATAAAATCCACACTGCAATATTTTTCCAATTGTCTTTTTTGAAAAAAGTGGCCACCACATACTTTAGAATGACAGAATTGAATGACCCTATTTACCTCGTCGTCTGGTTTGCATCTCTGAAAATTTTGATCAGAACAGTACTTAAACAAGTGTTGATAGTCCCAATAAAAATTTTTTACTTATGTTAAGAATTTCTTCTTGTCTTGGGAGCTCCAATCACACAACATTTCACTGGTTATAAGATAATTAACAATATTAGCATACCAAGGCATTTGGCTTATACAAAATAAAACTCATCAAGGAACGAATCATTTATGGGTGTTTTATCAATTGTAGGGGTGTTCAAAATCCAATCCGATTCGCTTAATCCGTCTAATCCGCAAAGATCCGATCCATTAAAATCCGATCCGTGGATTAAATGGATTGGATTGGATTGAAAATTTGAAAATCCGCAGTTGGTGGATCGGATATGGATTGACTTTTGTAAATCCGCAAAAATCCGTGAATCCGTAAAAAAAAAAAAAAAAAAAAAAAAAAAAAAAAATAAAAAAAAAAATATATATATATATATATATATATATAATTAAAAAAAATTATAAATGTGACATTATTAATAAATAAGTAATTATGTGATAATTTTTACATACTTACATTAACACCGTAATATTAATATACGTTATCCATTATTCAAAAATAATAGAAAATAAAAAAATTTGACTTTTTTTATGATGAAGCAATAGATGAGATTAAACATATTGAGACAAGTAAAATGTAATAATTTAACTTTAATTTTATTTATTGATTATTATTTGATTTTATATTTTTATTCTATTTTAAAAATTGATATTTTTCTTGTCTTACACATACAGAGATTTTGGGATATGATAAGAACATATTTGATGAAATTTAATAGCATTAGATGGGATGGTAAGGGTAAATATTAATTAATTTTTTTATTAAATAAAAATTTTTATTTTTTATTTATTTCAATTATATTTATTTTGTTTAGATTAAAATACGAAACACAAATTGCAGGTGGACGTTTTTCTTTTCAATGTGTTTTATTTTGAAACTTTAAATGTATTATTGTAGTTTTATTTAAACAATTAATTTCAGTGTTATATTTTAAAACTTTAAATGTATTATTGTAGCTCTATTTGAACAGTTAATCTTGGTGTGTTATATTTTAAAATTTTAAACATATTATTGTAGCTTTATTTGAACCTTTAATCTCGGCATATTATATTTTAAAACTTTAAATGTATTGTTTTAGTTTTATTTAAACAATTAATTTATTTAAATTTTATTCAATTTTGAATTTAATTGGTAGTAAAATGATTTATATATTAGATTTATTTCATTAGTTCATGGATTGGAGAGAACTAAAAATTTTTAATCCGTAAACTAATGAGCAAAATGGTAGATTAGATATGGATTAAGTCAAATCCGCATCTGATCGGGAGACGTATGGATTGGATATAGATTGAGTCAAATCCGCATCCGATCCGTAGATGTATGGATTGGATTTGGATTGAAGTTAATCAATCCGTGGATTGGATTGGATTGAAAAATTATAATCCGCAAAATCGTGGATCAGATATGGATTGATGTCTAATCCGTAAAATCCGATCCGCGAACACCCCTAATCAATTGAAGACTGATTTGCAAGTCTTGAAAGATGATCTGCAACAACATTTTTGGCACCCTTTTTGTTTGTGATTGTCAGGTTAAACTCCTGAAGTAGCAAAATCCATTGTATCAACTTGGCTTGGCATCCTGTTTTGACATTAAATATCTCACAACAGCATGATCAGAATAAACAATAGTAGATGAACTAATTAAATATGAACGAAATTTATTCAATGCAAATATTACAACAAGTAGTTCTTTTACAGTTGTGGTGTAATTCGTTTGAACACTATTCAAAGTTCTACTTGCGCAATAGATGACAAAGGGCTTATCTTTCTTTCTTTGTCCCAGAATAATACCAACGACATAATCACTAGCATCACACATTATTTCAAAAGGTAAAACCAATCAGGGGGTTGCATTATTGGAGTTGATATTAAAAGACTAATTATCTTTTCAAAAACTTGTTGACAATCACTTGTCCATTCAAATGGTGTGTTTTTTATCAGGAGGTTATAAAGTGGTCTAGATATGACACTAAAGTTTTTTATAAACCTCATATAAAATCCTACATGTCCTAAAAAGGAACGGACTTCTCTAATTGTCTTTGATGAAGGTAATTTTGAGATGACTTCAACTTTGGTTTTGTCAACTTCAATTTCTTTTAAAGACACAACATGGCCTAAGACAACTTCTGAAGAAGTCATAAAATGGCATTTTTCCTAGTTTAAAACTAGTCTCTTTTCTTTGCACTTTTCCAAAACTTTTTCTAAATTGTCAAGGCATGTATCAAAAGAATTATCAAATACAGTTAAATCATCCATAAACACCTCCAGAAAATTTTCAACCATGTCGCTAAAAATTCTAAACTTGCATATTTTAAATGTTGCAGGAGCATTACATAGTCCAAAAGGCATTCTCCTAATGGACATGTGAATGTGGTCTTTTCCTGGTCTTCTAAAGCTATAAGAATTTGATAATAGCATGAGTAACCATCAAGAAAGCAGTAGTAAATATGTCTTGCTACTTTCTTAAGAATTTGGTCTAAAAATGGAAGGGGAAAATGGTCTTTTATAGTGGCATCATTTAATTTTTGGTAGTCAATGCACATGCACCAGCTATATGGAATTTGTGTTGGAATTAGTTCGCATTTTTCATTTTTTACAATAGTTATTCTAGATTTTTTTTGTATTACTTTTGTTGGACTTACCCATTTACTATCAGAGATAGAATAGATAATTCCTACATTTAATAGTTTAAGGACCTTATTTTTTACCACTTCTTTCATGTGAAGGTTTAGTCTTCTTTGTAGTTGACGGGTTGTTTTGGCATTTTCCTCTAGATGTATTCAGTGTGTGCAGATTAAAGGATTAATGCCTTTTATATCTTTTAAGGTCCAACCAAATGCAGTTTTATGCCTTGTTAGCACAGTCAGTAACTTACCTTCTTGATCACTTGTGAGTTGGGAAGAAATTACCACTAGATATGTCTGCTGCTCTCCCAGATAGGCATACTTTAATTCTTTTAGTAAGGGCTTTAATTTAAGCTTTGGTACTTCCTCTTCATTTGGCTCTTCAAATTGTGTCAAATTTTTAAAGTTTTATTGGTCATCATTACCTGTGGGTACCTGCATAGAATCAAGTATAGAATATGTGTTAATAATATCACATTCTAATTCACTACTTGATTTGAAAGAACTAGCAAAACAAATTTCCAAAGGGTTTGTAAAATTCTCATATTAGATGTGTTCCTCAATGATTAGCTCAATAAGGTCAATCTCTCGATTCTCACTATCATCATCTTCTGTGTCACGATGTTGTTTACACATGTTCAACACATTGAGTTCTAACATCATGTTGCCGAAAGATAATTTTATGACTCTATTCTTGCAATTAATTAAAGCATTAGCATTAGGTAAAAAAGGTCACGCCAATTTAACAAGAATTTATTTGCATTCATTAGCAACTAGTTCCATTTCCAAAACAATAAAATCTACAGGATATATGAATTTATCGACTTGGACTACTACATTTTCAATTATTCTTTTTGGGATCTTAATCGACCTAACGACAAGTAAAAGAGTGGTAGAAGTTGGTTTTAACTCATCAAGATTGAGTTGTTGGTACACTGAGTATGGAAGCAAATTAATGCTACTACCAAGATCAAGTAAAGTATGTCCAATTTTATGGTCTCCAATAATGAAAGAAATAGTTGGACAACCAGGATCCTTGTATTTCAAGGCATTATTGGTTGAAAGAATGAAACTTATCTGTTTTGCTAGAAATTTCTTTTACACCTTATATTTGCTTTTCACATTGTATAGGTGATTAACACTAAAAAGTGTACATTTAATAAGTCTAAAATTATCAGTTTTTACTAATAGTGCTAATTAATGCGCTTATTATTTCTAAATTATCTTAACATTCCGTAATAAATTTTTATGTTTAAATTAATTTGTAGTATTTTAATTTTTTTTATTGTAAATATTTCAAGAATAAAGAAGGAATTGGAATTGAAAGCTGGAATAAAGAAGAATTGCTAGAGCCATTGAAAGCCATTATGGAGGAGATATAATTAATAAAAATAAATATTTAAAAAAATAAAAAATTATGGTGTGATGGCTTGACATCACACTTTTCAAAATAATATAATAAATAAATAAATAAGAGAAAAAAAGTTGCATTCCTCTCTTATAAAAGGCGAGGAAATGCAACGCTACGAGGAGGGGAGCTAGAGAGAGAGAAAATGAGGAAGCCAAAAACAGAGAAAAAGGAAACGTAGCTGAGAGAGAAAGTTGGGGGCTGAATTGAGAGTTGAGAAATTTTTCTTTCTTTCTTCTTTTTCTTGTGTTATCAATTCTCTTGTAATATATTTCAGAAGTTTGTTAAATAAAATGAGTGTTTTGTTTTTCAGTATGAGTGGTTAAATTTTTTGAGCTAAGGTGAAAGGTAAAGCTCAAGGATTCAAATTAATTACTCTCTCAAGTAAGTATTAAAATTTATTCTATTTGTGTGTTTTTCTCTTTACCAATTTCTTTTATGTCATGTTAATTTAGAGATCCAAATCTTTTTCAATTTATATGGTATTTTGACATAATGTTGACAGTTCAATATAGTTGTGGCGCATTAGGTACTTGGTCCCATATTTATAGCATTAATGATTTGTTAAGAATTAAATGATATAATAATTAATTGGCAAGATAAATACAAAATACAAATATGAGAGAGTTGTTATAATTTAAAATCCAAGAGTGGATCTTATAACCTTAGTATATTTTAAAACTTGATTCTTATCAATTTTTTCCCCATAGTTAATTTTCTTTGTTATAATAAATTGACTATTAAATTTTTAAATTTCCTGTGGTTCGTCCCTGGACTCACCGAGTCATATTACAACTAGACACTCTTATACTTGGGAGTAATCACACTTTTGAGTCGTGTCAATAGATCTTTAAAAAATTTAGCATAAGAAGGTACCTGTCTAATGACGTCTAGTAATGGAATGTTGACCTTTACTTGTATAAAGATTTCATAAATCTTTGGACTGTAGTTTGGTTTCTTTGTCTTGATTAGTGTTTGATGAAATGTGGGTACAGGAGGAGAGTTGGTTATTTCTTTATAACCTAAAGGTTCAACACTCTTTCCTATTCTCTAAAATTGAATCATTGCTAATTTCACGAGGGTCCATAATGTGTTTTTCAACAATTTTACCACCACGAAGAGTTATAATTGATTTAAATTTACTCATATTTTGGGTTCCTGTATTACCTATTTGAGAATGTTGTTGACTCTTGGTGTTTTGTTCAGGTTGAGCATGAAACTTACATTTTTCATGCAGAGTGAGTGTTGATGTAAGTTTAGAGATAGTTTCTGTCAAATTGGTCAAGGTTTGTATTGTTTGAATGATTTGATTATTGATTGCCTGTTGTTTCTCAATGAATAAGTGTAATGTATTTTCTATAATTTTTCTTGGAGGTGGGACATATGGTGGGTAACTTTGGGAGTTTTGAAAATTTTGACATGGAGGAGTTGGTTGTGAGGGTTGTGCATGATTGTCATTTTTCTAACTGAAATTAGGGAGGTTTCTCCAATTAGAGTTGTAAGTTTGGGAGTATGGATTGAGATTTGGCTTTTTGAAATTATCTATGACATTTACCTGTTTATGTGGACTTTCTCTCAGAGCTGGCATGTCGGACAGTCCTACGTAGCATGGTTAATAGAATCACAAACATAACATGCAATATCTTAAACAGATTTTACATGATTATTCTTTTTGGACTCTAAAGCTTCGACTTTTCTAGCTAAAGATGTAAATTTGGCTTGAAGGTCATAGTCTTTCCTAAGGTTGTACATACCTCTACTAAATGGAAATGAATCATAAGACCCAACTGTATCCCAGTGTTTTGTATTCTCTACCATATACTCAAGGTGGTCTAATGCACATTTAGGACTTTTGTCTCTAAACTCACAATTACACATCATTTCAATGACTTGTCTACTTTGGAATGTTAGTGCCTTGTAGAAATAAGACACTAATCTCCATGTTTCAAAACTGTGGTGTGGGCAAATGTTAAATAGCTCTTTGTACCTATCCCAACATTGGTAAAGGATTTCTCTTGTCTTTTGAGTGAATGTGGTGATTTGTCTCTTGAAACAATTTATTCTGTAGGGTGGGAACCAAAAACTTGACACGACTCAAAAGTGTTATTACTCTCAAGTATAAGAGTATCTAATTATAATATAATCTAATGAGTCTGGGATCGAACCATAGGAAATTTAAAATTTAGTAGTCAATTTGTTGTAATAAAGAAAATTAATGGTAGGAAGAAAATTTAACAGAGATCAATTTAAAAATATGCTAAGGCTACGAGATTTACTCTTGGATTTCAAATTATGATTATACTTACCCTCATATTTGTATTTTGCATTTATTTTAAAGTTAATTATTACGCCATTTGATTCTTAACAAACTATTAATGTGATAAATATAGAACCAAGTGTTGTGCAAATTTTATTGAACTCGCAAGCGCACGAATTTATTGTAGAATAGATCAACGGTGACGAGTGTCAATCCCACGAGGAGGTGAATTTTAATTGTATGTAGAATTAATTTTCTAAGTGGATGATTAGATTTATAATGACAATTATGTAGGCAATGTATTAATTTAAATTAAAGCTGTTGGAATAAACTATTAAAATGAAATGCTTGGATCTCCGGATATGTACTCAACATGCACTATCGGCTTAACATTCATTATTAGTACCAATTAAATCATGAAGGGGGATTTTCCACTCCTCATGAACCACACTCTAATATATATGGTGCTAAGGGCTTCCGGTGCTAAATAGTAATAACCTTGCCTAGGGAGGCGGTTATTCCAACCGATATCCAGACAAGATTATTACTATCTGTTTACGAAAAATCAAAACAACCACATAAATTAAAGGGGAAGGAAAAGTAAATTTACCAAATTAAGCCCATGGAGCATGTTGAGACTTCATCTTCAACCCAGGCTTGAAAGGAAATTAGCCACTCATATTTGAACTGGGGATAAAATGGAAATTTTATTAAAATACGTAGAAAATACAAGATGGAGATGGAATTACAGAAAATGGAGTTCAAAAATGGATTCAGGGGTATCAAATTAGGAGGGGGAGCCCTCTTTTTATAGATATACTGAGTAAATCATGGCCATCGGATTAAAACAATTTGGACGCTTAGGATTGCGCCACGTGGCAAGTTCTTATTGGATGAAACACATCATCAGGGCTGTTATTCTGTGTATATACATGTACCGTACACACATTTTTTCGGTCCACTAACATTCTGCCACGTCACCGGTCAACATTTTTGGTCTAATAGGCTCGTTACACGTCATCAGTCAACGCCACATCATCAGTTAATGCCACATCATTCGTCCAATCAAATATCGCCACGTCATCGTCATAAATGCGATTGCCAAGATACAAAGATCTGGTGAACAATCGTGAAAACGATATCGTGTACGAAGAACGTATATATCAACCGCATGCAGTATGTAAACAAGATCGTATATGTGAACAACATAATTTATCTTTTTATGTTCCTCCTAAGGTTTTCGACTGTCCTGAGTTCAAAAGTACTGTCTGTTTTTCTACCTGATCTCTCGTTCATTGTGAAATGACCATGATATCTCCTAAAATACATAAAATACTTAATTAAAATAAAACATACATAATTAAATTACAAGGGACTTAAAGACAGAAAAATAGGGATATTAGTGAGACTTGGAGTGTAGAATGATGATTTTCTCTATTATACATACACACTTTCTAGTACTCAACACCAAGTACATAATATACCATAATTATATTGAAGTGTCGATATTATGTCAAAATAACATATAAATTGGAAAAGATTTAGATTTATAAATTAATATGACATAAAAGAAACTGGTAAGGAAGTGAAAGTGCAAGAAATAAAATAAACTTTAAAAACTCACTTAAAAAAGTAATTTAATCAATAATCTAAATCGTTAAACTTTACCTTTCACCTTAGCTCAGAAAATCAGCCACTCATATTGAAAAACAAAACACTCATTTTATTTTAACAAACTTTTGAAATATATTAAAAGAGAATTGATTACACAAGAAAAAACAAGAAAGAAAGAAAGAATTCTCAGCTCTCAGTTCAGCCCCCAACTCTCTCTCTCTCTGCTCCTTTTCTCTCTTTAGCTCTCCCCATTGTTCTTCTGCATGTACTTGCCTTTTATAGGCAAGGATGCATTCACTTTATTATTATTATTATTATTATTATTTATTCTATTTTATTTTACATATATACTTTGAATGGTGTGTTGGTTAGGTGGTGAAATGGCCACATGACTACACACCATTATTGCATCCTTTTTCTTTTTCTTTTTCTTTTTTTATATTTTATATTTTATATTTTTTACATTTCCTCAATAATGCATTCCAATGCCTCTATTCTTTATTCTCGTTTTTAGTTCTAACTCCTTTTTTATTCCTAAAATATTTACAATGTAAAAAAAATAATATATTACAAATTAATTTTAACATAAAAATTTATTAGGGGAGTGTTAAGATGATTTAGGAATAATGAGCTTATTAATAAAATTGTAAGTGAAAAATTAATAATTTTAGGTTTGTTAAATGTACACTTTTTAGTGTTAATCATTCCTCAATTTACTAATTCTATATGTGGTTTACAAAATTTTTGATTCATTTTACACTTAATATCAATTTACAAGTATATGTCATTTTTTAAAGTTTTTGGTTTTTTACAATTTTGAAGACCAATTTACTACTTTAATATTAATTTATTCATTTTTTTTAAATTTTTGTTTTATTTCACAATCAATGCCAATTTACAAGTTTCATGTCATTTTTCTAAGTTTTTGTCTGTTTTTTTTCAATTTTGAAGACCAATTTAGTATTCCAACATTAATTTACTCTTTTTGTTTCAATTTACTAGTCTTACGTGGTTTATAATTGGTTAGAGAATTGGATTATTGGCATCCACTACATCAAAGAAGGGTTTTTGCAGCCGAAAATAATCCCCACGAATAGACAATTTTGGCAGCAAATAACCCTTTTGCAGCTGAAAAGTATGTATTTGCAGCCAAATATCAGTGGTTGCAATAAATTGCCTTGCAAAAAGTCCTAACCTTTTTGCAACCAATTTGAACCCCTGCAAAAAGAATTTGCGGGGAACTTTGCAGCCATAAAATTTCCCCACAAATAAATTCGAGAACACTCTTAGATTTTGCTGCCACTTTTTGTAGCTAATATTTTCCCCGCAAATAACCTCACAAGCATTTTTAATTCCCAGATTGGTTCCCTTACAAATTTTATAAGCTTACTTTTCATTTCCCTAATTCAATTATTTTTATTTTATTTAGTAATTATAGTAAACACAATTTTTGAAAATTTATCAATTAACTATTTTTGTATCAAACATATTGTTTTCTACATAGTATCATCCTTAAAAATCCACCAAAGACTAGTATATTGCACCAAGTCCATCAACCAATCTTATTATAAGTATCATCTCCAAAAAGACATGAAATGCCATCCAATTGTTTCTTCACATCATATCTAAAAAAAAATAATGGACTTTTACAATTCAACTCAAACCACTATTAGGTAAAGCACCACCACTATATAGCAACACAACAATCCACTGAAATGTCATTCATTTATCCTGAAAAATAGAAAAATAAAAGAAGAGATTACAAATTAAACAACCAACTGATTATAACATATTGAATCACATTGTTACAACTAACAACAACAAACAAATCCATATACAAAATCCAATAATACAAGGAAAAATAATGTAAAGTATCTAATTCTTCAATTTTAATTTTCCAACACTTCCAAATCAATTTTCAAACTAAATTCCATTATTAAAATGCCACACATTATCAACTGATGATCTTAAAAAGAAAGTAACAGCTGCAGTACTATAGAATAAAAAACCAAAAAATAGTTGATTTCAAGAGTAACAAGGTTAGCTATATAAGTTAACTGACTTACAAATCTAAGTACATCATCAACAACCCTCCAATATTGGGGAATCAACCTGAACATCTGTCCCAAAAGTTGCATGATGATTATGATGTGCACTAGAAGCATCCGCAACCTATTACATTAATAAATATAAACTATTATAAATAATAGATTCAAATAAACTTAACTAAATTATTAAAAGATGTAATACCTGTTCACTTCTAACCAAATTGATTTGACATCCACATTTACAAGTTTGGAAGTGAGTCTGAATCAATCGAAGCTCTGAATAGAGTTCATCATACTTCGACCTCAATTCATTTATCACGACCCCATACTCTTTTTGTACCTCCATACGTATCTTATCACGAATTCTGCTCTCATTAATGTTTTTGGATTTGGCCCTTCACCATAATCCGTTTCCATTGGATGATTCTCACTATCACTAAGATCCATATGTGGCATACCTATTGCATCATGTACCATTCCAACCATATCATTATTTATGATTGAATCATGCATAGCCATATTATTATGAGTTGTATGCATGGATCTAGTAGATTCTCCATGTTTAGTCCAAATTCTATAAGTAGGCAAAAATTCATCCACTATTAAGTGCTCCTTTGCCACATTTTCTTCAACAAAATATCGATTGCAACACTTTGTACAAGGACAATAAATCCTTGTGTCATCAACTTTGTTCATAAAAGCAAAAGCTAAGAATTGATTAACCCCATTTATATAACAATCAGAGGTCTTATCTAATAGGTTAATCCACCTTTTGTCTATGTCAAATATATTTAAGTCTATTGAACTTAAAAATTATATTACCTTCAACAAGCCAATCAAATAAAGAAATGCCTCTTTCAACTTTTTATCTGCTGCAAGTCTCGAAAATATAGATTCTTCAGAAGCCTCCCTCTTATCTGACATGAGTCAATCACAGCTCAATTAGAAATTCAATTGTAGAAATAATGAACTAGGACAGTTTGAATAGTGGTGATAACACGAGATGATATGTATATCTTAGTTCAACCGTGGGATAGCTGTATTAGAAATTAGAAATTGTAGAAATAACAAATTAGGATAGCATCACATTTTAAAATTTTAGCACACTTCATATTTAATCGAACTAGTGTAATGCTATAATAAGTTAAAGATAGGGATGCTAACTTTATAGTTGGTATTAAAAATGCTTAAACTTTATATAATTGATCTCACGGAGGCCATACCAGAAGCACAACCATTCTTGTTTCTATTATTCAGCTCTGTCTTTGGGTTTTTTGACTTAATTAGTCAAATCACTGAGATTATCTTTGGACATATTTAGTTGAATCTTGTATTAAAAGAAACTATCAAATACAGGAGTGACAGAATTATCATTAATTTTAATAGTTCTATTATTTGATATTATCTATAGTGTTTAGATTCAACATCTTCAGCTAAAATGCTTGAATCAACAAAATAATTAAATGAGAAGAAATCAAGACTGATATAAGACTCTGTACAATTAAAGTAATTTAAACTTCTAATTACCAAGTGACCAAATCCAAAGTTACCTAACCAATATCCTCTGCAATCTACATTAAATAGTTACATAATAATACATATAAAGGGTCAAACTAAAATAGACCAAATTCGCTAGCAAATCATTCATTATATGGTGTAATCTGCTCATTATAACAGCACAAGAAAATACTATAATCTATCAATTAGGTTTACATTTTATTATATTCTTCATACCACTAGCTGCTAAATAGAAACAAAAATCATTATTTTTAATCTGTACACCACTACTAAATATAAAAAATTCAAATTTATCTGGGGCATTATAGTTATAGCTACCTATGAAATGAATCTATTGTGGATCTGTAAAGTCTGATATTCTAAGAAATAATGATATTATTAAGGATCACTAATTATTGAGGATATTAAACCCCATGATCTGTCATTTATAGAATTTTACCAAAACATACATGCATGCTTCACCAACATAATAATTTTTAATTTGATCGGTTTCCCATCTCAAATTGAACAGTCAACACTTTGAAGTTTACACACCCATATGCCCACACACTTAATCAGATCAATTGACATCATGTATACATACCCACACCATCTTATTTTTCAATAGGAATATTATTTGAATGGCGCGCACGTCTAATAAGACTTATTTAGTTAAATAAATGAAGTCATAATAATAATAATAATAATAATAATAATAATAATAATAATAATAATAATAATAATAATAATAATAATAATAATAATAATAATAAATATGTATCTATCAGACATATCTTCCTCTCAATAAATTATATAATTAAAAACAATCAAACCTAGGATAAACATAATCACTTTCTTAATAAGCACACACTAGAGAATGAATTATATGTACTAATAGCCACTCCATTTAACAATAATTTGCAGTAAACAAGGAACTCTGTGTTCTCAAATTATCACCACCAAGAATTTCATTTTAATTAGTCATGCATATTACTTAATGGCACAAAGCAAGCCCAGCAGCATTACGGTAATTTCTTAATTAGAAACCTAGCGGCATTAGAGTAATTTGCAATAATCAAATTAACTTTTAGTTTGATTTATTGTTACACATTACAAAACAATCAGGATACAAGTAATTACTTCAATAATTCAAAGGATTATCACCATCTAGTCATCTTAGTTATAAATAATTGAGATAAAATCAAAGAGAGTATCATTCAATCATAACATAAATTGCCACTACTAAGTGGAAAAAAAAGTATCATTTGCTTTCGAAATAACTAAAATTACTCATGAGCAACAGAAAACACAAAAATCAATTTAATCGTTTACTCCCAGCAAAATTGAAATTGATATCTTCTATTAATGAAAAATTAATAACATATAAACCCTAGAATAGTGAATTGACAAGAGAGCTTACTTTAAAATTGATATCACAGAGAGATCGAGGCAAGGGAGCGAATAGTGGCTGAGCAATAGCTGAGCTAGTAAGGGAAAGAACGAGTGAATGGATGATTCTAAGTGAGAGAAAGAAAGAGTGAAATGCGTTTTTTGTTTTTAATTTTTTAAAATCCTATTTTTAGCTCATAATAGTTGTAAAATCAAAGACATTTGCGACGAATTTGTTATTTTTTTACTGGCAAAGTATAAAAGGGGAGTAAATACCCATTTTAACCTTGCAACTTATTTAGTTCCTGGCAAAATGGCAACAAGATTTTACTCATGTACCAGGAGATATTTTTCAGCCGCAGACACTCCCTGCAAAAGGCCATTTTTTTTTTGTAGTGATCCTTTTGAAAGTCTTTAGATTTTTTTTTTTTTGTATTTTACAATTTTAGATAGTATAAAATAGAGATGGGCATGAATTGGGTTGGATAGGGTTTGTGAAAATCCAACCTGATTAACACAAAAAAGCATACATTTAATAAGCGTTAGAATTATCATCTTTTTACTTACAACGTTCATTAATATGCTCATAACTTATTAACTATCTTAATGCTCTCCTAATAAAATTTTGTGTTAAATTAAATTGTGCTATATTGATTTTATCTTAATTTTATGTTATAGATGAATTTCAAGAATAAACAGGAAATCAGAGCCAAAAGCAAGACATAAACAAGACAGATTGCATTGATTAAAAAAAAAAAGAAGTGGAGCCAATTGACAAAGTGATAGTCAAGTGGCAGACGTCACTTTTGACTATTATTTATTTATTTCTTTCTTTCTTTCATTATAATAATAATAATAAAATTAATAAAATAAGCTTGAGAAGAGGTCATTGGCAGCATATAAAAGGTAGGGATGAGAAGAGAATTGGGATGGGCCGGAAGAAAAAGATGGGAGAAAACGAAAGGAAGGCAGAAGTTTAGTAAACAATTTCTTCTCTTTTGGTTTGTATTCAATTTTCTTGTAGTATGTTTAAGAAGTTTGTTAAATACAATTAGCATTTTGCTTGTCATATATATGAGTAGGGTTGGGCAAAATATCTAATCTAATCCAATTTGACTCGACTTGACCCAATCTGAAAAATATCAGGTTCAGATTGAATCGGATCATTAACAAAACCCAATCGAATGCATTTTTGCCAACCCGACCGAATTGGGTTTCACCCCATTCGATCCAAAAAATTGATGGGTTGGCTTTAAAATAAAAAATAAATTAATGAAACAAAGTCACAAACAAACAATGAAACATATCTAAAATCTAAATGACAAAATCTATAAACACACACACACACCTTACACAGTCATACACTCACAGCTCGAGCATCGGAGATCGGAGACAATGAGACACCAAACAACAACTGCGCGAAGCAGCAGCCTATAGAATGAAGATGCAAGTGCACAAAGTAAGCAGCTAGCAGTCATCAATGCAACTACGTGAACCCAAGCCATCACTACTACCCCAACACGCCGACACTATCTACTACTCCTCAATTGCTCTGTTTGCTATTGCTTGCTCCCTCAGTTACCGCAATCATTGCAAATTGCTTCACCTTGACAACCACCATCACCAAGTTTTCATGGTATTTGACTACATTGTTTTAAATAATTAATTTAAAAAAAATTGAAATGGAACTATAAAATGAGGTTTATTCTTTTGTTTGATTACTTCGGTGAAAAAAAAATATAGATTTTGAAATTCATAAGACAATAGAAATATAGAACGAATATTCATATCAACCAAATGCTGAATTTTATTTGAACTCAATCCAAATTTTTAATTTGATACGATTCGAATATATTTTGAATCAGATCAGGTTGGATAAAAAATTTGGGTTGAGTCTGGATTACTTTTTTCCCAACCCAATTAACCCAAAACCCGATTGGGTTGATCCAAATCCAATCTAAACTTGATTTTGCCGACCTCTAAATATGAGTGGCTAATTTTTTAAGTTGAGGTGAAAAGTGAAGCTCGAAGATTTAAATTGTGGAAGTAATTATTTCTCAACTTTATAGTTTATTATTTTAATTATATATTTACAAGTTATATTTGTCACTAGGTATTTTCATTTCATTTTAATATGTAGATCTAGATCCACTAGGAATACATATGGTATTTAAACATAATATTGCCACACCAATATCATTGTGGCACATTATGTGCTCCATCCCTATATTTATCTATAAGTGATAAATTAATAATTAAGTCATATAATAATTAAATAAATATAAAATATAATATGATAGAGTGTTATGACCATAATTTGAATACCAAGATTGGATCTCGTAACTTTAGCACTTTTTAAACATATAATTTCATTTTATACAGATTATTTTTATTTAATAATTGACTACTATATTTTTAAATTCCTTGTGATTTGACTAGACTCAATGAGTTATAATATAATTAGATACTCTTGTACTCGAGAGTAATCAATACTTTTGAGTTTTGAGTCACATCATAACCAAACCTATTATTGAATGGGTTGAAATAAAATTAACCAAACTCAATTACATAAAACATGTTTAACCTAATTCAACTCAAACCTTAAATCATCGTATTGGGTTGATTGGGTTGAAGGCCAAATCAAAATTTAAAATTAAATAAAGAAAATAGTATGAAACTTGAGATGAAATTTATTAAAATCAAATATAAATGTATTATAACATGAAAATTTCATTCATTGTCTAGTGTTCAATAAAAAAGACTAACACATTACCTATCTTAAAATTAAGAAAATTTCAACAATGAGCATCCAGACTTTATTTCTGGCTTCCCGTATCTTTTTTTTGAATTCTAAATTCACACGTTTAAATAATTAACTAGCATCATGTCCAGTAGCATACATAATTATGTATTGTTATGTGATTACTAAAAAACAAAGAGAAATTGAAACCAACTTATTTTCAAAATTAAACTTATATGATAATAAATTTACTTATATGAGAGAGTGATTTTAGTTTTGGAATTAGAGTTTAAAGTAGCACATACTAGAATGACATGGCCTCTTCTATCAAAAAATAAAGGTTAAAAATTAGGTTAGTCATTTAGGACTTTAAAATTTTACAATTGAGGATTATTATTATTATTATTATTATTATTATTATTATTACGTAGTTATTGTCTCATAGTATGCTTTATTAGTATTACTAAAGAATAAAGTGATGCATAATGGAGAAAGAAAATATTTCTAGCACTGGATATGATAAAATAAATCAAACATTACAACATGCTGTAAAGTAAGTGTAACAAATGCATGTCACTTGTGGAAATAAATTCAAAGTTTGATTTTGATGGAATTCAATAAATCCAATTATAAACCTTTTCCACGATGGTATTTTATGATAGTCAATAATTAAATAAAGCAATTCCCATTCTCTTTAGTTTTCCCTTACCCAAATCCATATACTGTTTGGATGAGAAATAAAGCTATGGGGAAATTCTATACTTTAGAAGATATATATTTTCACTAACACAATATCTGGAAGAAGGCACAACGGACATATATTATCTATCTCAACCTAAAATATTCTGAGTCCAAGTTAGAGGGATAATATTTGAGAAACATATTTCTCAAAATAATCAGACAATATGAAGGAAAAAAAAAAAACATTACTGAATATAAAAAAACTAATTATGTACTTTCTATTTCTTTCCCATATTCAGACACCAAAGTGGGATTTTATGATAGCATACAAACACACATTATACTACGTAATTGTTGATCTAAGAGGTCCAGTGCACACACAGAGACACCCAATTGTTTGAAACTTCTTCAGGTGGTAGGGCGGCAACAGTTATCATGGTTTGAACCAAGTGCATCTCTGGAAAGCGGCTCTTGAATAGAGCCTAATGAAACAGATGTACCATCTACTTTCTTATCACCGATCATTGTTAGCAGCGGTTCGTTTTCATCGATACGTTGTCTTTGGATTTTGACTAACTCAGGTTCAGTTTCACCATAAGCATCCTTCCGTGTCTTCTCTTTGGGGTTGCGGTCACTCTGTGGATCTTCTAAACTTTCTTTCGAAAATTGCATGGCATTTCTTCTCTTTTCACGCCTAGTTTAGCCCACAAGACGAGTTGCCAAATAAATAAACTAATATAACATTAATCTAAATATAATGTCAAAAGTTATCATCGATTCCATCTTACAAACCTTACCCATATCTTTAGATGCCTGCGGAATAATATAAGACCAGTTGAAATGTTGTATTTCCCGAAATTTTGAAGTTTTTGGTATTTCTCAATTGTTCTAAGCTTTGTTTTTACTGTAAAATCAAAATCTCAAATATATTAACCTCAGACAAATATAAAAGAAAGGACACGGTAACATACTCTTTTAAGTTTTCATGGGCTTTCAAAGACATGTAAGCACCCCTTCTCCTCGTGCTTTAATTAAAAGCAGATCAATCAAAGTAAAGAGCAATTACAAAACAATGGAAGCAAGTAGCCAGAGAAAGGGTCACCTCCAACTTCTTCAATATTCTTTGCTGGGATTTGCTTGGATTCCTTTTCCTGTTCCCCTACCAAGGAATTTTGAAGACACGATTTTAATAGGATATAAAAGGAAGAGAACCATAGAGCTAACAAATTATGGGAGATAGATTTTGTTGCAGGCAGAGATCAACTTGCAGATATTTTAACCAAGTCGTTACCTCACTACAGATTCAGTCACTTCAGAGACAAACTCAAGGTCATTGATAAGACCTTGTGTTTGAGAGGGGGTGTTGAAGATGATAGCTGTGAAAAGTCAACAGCTGACTCTGAAGCCATGTTGGCATGCCACCTGAGCTATCCATGTATGCAGCATGCTGATGTGAGAAACCAGCTGGACTTACTGAGCTGGCAAAGCAGTTATGCTGAAGAGTACAAGCACGTGAACATGGAAGAATGGCGTTTCTAGAAGCTTTACAATGATTGGCTAATGATTGCTGTGATTTCGATTCAATTTTGTTATTTCCATTGTTACCCTCTTAGGCCAGCTGTGATTCTTGTGTATAAATAAGCCAAGCATTGTAAACATTGAAAACAAGTTGTCATTCATAATGAAAATGCCTCTGATTCATGCTTTGCTGCAAATAAGCAATTCGTAATGAATTTAAGTTGGTATCAGAGCTGATTTTGAGCTATGGCAAGCAGTAGCAATGCACAAATGAATCCAAGTGATCAAGTTGACAACTTGAATCAAGATCAAAATGAAAATCAAAATTCATCCCAGAATATTGAACAACAAAACCTGGGTTTCAATATCAGAAATATAGCCACCATGAATCAATCACCTACCTAGCACATCACAAGCAATACCTATGTTTTCACCACTCCCATTAAGCTAACACAAAACAACTTTATGCTCTGGAGGCACAAGTAATCTCAAGCATTAGAGCTAATGAGCTTGAAGGATTCATTGACGGTAGCCACGTTTGTCCTCCCAAAGTGTTCATGAATCCAGAACCAAACAGAACCTCTATAACCACACCTAACCCCGAATACCAAATTTGGAAAAAATAAGACCATATTCTACTAAGTTGGCTACTCTCATCACTCAGTGAAGGTGATTTGGGCAATGTGGTGGATTGTTCTACCTCCTTTGAGGTTTGAAAAACTCTTTCCAACCAATTTGGTGCAAGAACTAGAGCTAGAGTATTACATCTTAGAACCCAAATCCAAACCACTAAAAAAGGTTCACTCTTCATTCATGAATACTACTCTAAGATGAAATCTTTATTAAACTCACTTAGAGCGGCAGGAAATAACATGAGTGATGATGACTTTATTTTGTGTGTGCTAGCTGGGTTAGGACCTGAATATGGCTCAGTAGTCACTAATATTAATTCTATGCCAAAAAGTCCTTCGTTCTCAGAAGTCTATGGAATGTTACTTAGCCAAGAAAAGAGAACAGAACAAAACTTGAGCTCAGGGGCTATTGAGGATAATTATGCACAAATGAGGAGTGGGAGAAGAAATTGGGGTAACAATGACAGAATCGTAAACCAACAGCAATCTGGTGTGGCTTTTAAAATTTTTGGTGGTGAATCTAGAAACAATCAAGGAAATCAAAATGCTCAAGACAAATCCAAAGGAAAATTGCAGTAGATGATGATGGTTTAAATTCCAAAGGACCATGTCAAATTTGTTGGAAAATGGGCCATACAGCAGTTGAGTGTTGGCATAAATTTAAGAAAAATTATGTGCCACAGCCCAACAAAAGAAGAGAAGGAAGAGGAGCTTATGTTGCTGCAACTGATATAGCCAGAACAGTGGAGCTTGGTACCTTGACAGTGGTGCCACCAATCATGTAACAAATGCTCTCGGAAACATGAACATCAGCTCTGAGTATCAAGGTAATGACAAATTGGCAGTTGGTAATGGTGAGAAACTTTTAATCTCTCATATTGGATATTCTGTTTTGCCTACTTGCAATCCTAATAAACACATTGCCTTGAAAGATATTTTATGTGTGCCTAAAATTACAAAAAATCTTGTTAGCATTTTAAAATTATTACATAACAATGATATTGATGTTGTGTTTGAAAAATCTGTATGTTTCATTAAGGACAAGAGACAAGGGAAAGTTCTGGTGAAAGGAGTGGCTAAAGATGGATTGTATGAGTTGCTGTGCTTACCTGCTCACTTGAGCAACAACAACATCTCCTATGCTGCATTAGTTTCTGCTAAGCCTGAGTCAATAAATTTTAGTAGTCCAGTGTCTATGCTGTCCTTCAATTCCAGTTGTAATGAGTCAATCAATACTGAGTCAAGCAGCAGTAGTTTAGGAGCTATAAAAGAGATTGATCTTTTGCATCGAAGGTTAGGTCACCCAAATGTGTTTGCTCTGAAAAACAATATGTTGTCTTGTAACCAGTTTAAAGCTAATACAAATATTGTTCCTTCATTCTGCAGTGCATGTCAATATGGAAAACAATCAAAACAAAATTTCAAAAGCACTGAGACAAAAACTAATAAAGCTTTAGAACTGATACACACAGACCTATGGGGACCAGCACCAATACCTTCAATCAATGGACACAGATACTATATATCCTTTGTGGATGACAAAACTAGATACACTTGGCTATTTCCACTGACAACCAAATCCCAAGCTCTTGATACATTTATCACCTTCAAAAAACAGATAGAAAATCAATTGAATTTGAAAATTAAAGTACTGCAAACTGATATGAGAGGTGAGTTTAAAATCTTCAAACCATTTCTTGAAAAAGAGGGAATAGTACTTAGACAATCCTGTCCTTATCTACATGAACAAAATGGGAAAGTGGAAAGAAAGCACATGCATTTAGTTAAAACTGCAAGGTAGCTTGATCCCAAATTATGGTGCCCATTTATGTGTTTCTTTCAACCAATTTTATTGACGGTAAAAATCATTACATTGAGCACTCTCCTGAGTCCTCTCTACAAAATGCAAGAAAAATGCATGCGTGCTCGTAAATTTAAGTAGCTAAAAATAATAGATAATCAGCCCAACACGTACACAAACCACCTAATTCAATGAATTTCACAACAGGATGAAACGTAGATGATTTTGTCCATTATTTGACCATGAATCTATTTACATAATAGTTTAGTGCATTAGCCTGTAAAGGTAACATGCCATATATGGTCATTATTAAACATAGCCCAAAAAATTGAAAGGAAAAAAAAAAAAGATTAAAATTTAACTAGTGTGCCAATATTATCAAAGCTAAAAACTAACACTAGCTACTTTTGTTGCAATAAAATAACATGTTATTCACCAGCATGAGCTCGGTCCGTGCTTCGGTTTGCTCCTCTGCCTCCTTTTTGCCATAATTAGCTCGTTCTTCAGACTTGAATCAACTAAAACTGAAAACAGAAAAGACACCACCAACTATAAAAATAGCATCAACTAAACCTTTTTGGGGTAACAAGCTTAACTCTCTGTTTGTCTCCAGATATAAGAATTACAATCCCTAGCAATCTTCATTTGAATATAACAGCAACAAAACTGCAATCCCTAGAAAAGTATAGAAATACTTATTTGAAGGCCAGGTGCGCCACTGAGCAATCTTAATGCTGATGATTCTCTTCCTGCGCTTGTGGCCAGTAAAACCCTGGGTTATTATAAAATGGAAATTCCTGGAAATTTCATTTTATGGGCTGGGGGCAGCCCACGCACGTGGCCTGTGAGTCACGCCAGTCAATTGGAAAGACAAGCGACAACAGTTAGCAACAATGTATTTATGCTGTCAAGCCACAGCAGAAAATGAGCAAATTAGTGAAGCATCAGAAAAGCATTAAAAAGACAAGGCACAAGTAAAAATAAAATTAAAAAAAAAACCAGAGCAAGGATTACCAATTCCCACAACAAAAAAAATGTGATTTTATTTGAATTTTATTTGTTAAATAAGAAATTTTATGTTTTCTAGGACGTAATAGCCGCACCCAAAATGCATGCATCTGCTTCTTTAATTAATTCAATCATGTGTCTACAGATTAATCTCTGGTTTTAGGCTGGCATAACAAACAAATAGGAAAGTGTAAGACTTTCTTGCTCTCATTTTATTAAATCAATTTGCTTCACACCAGCAAGCAGCGTGCCACTTAATTTTTTTTTTATTTATCTTCCTATTTAATTACTTAATATCTTAGGAATTTGATATAGGAATGTGCGTTGTTGTTTGTTTTTTCTGAATTTTTGATTTGATAGTTTTAAATTCAGATTAATACCCACTTAATAATTTAGGGTGCATTTGGCACAATGATTGTATTATGTTGTATTGTATTATTTTAATACTGATGTATTGTATTATGTTATATTATATTAGTATTTCATTAAAATAATATTGTACAATATTTAGTTCTACAGTGTACTGTATTAATTTTTAATTATATCATTTTTGGTGTTGCACTATACTGTATTAATCCTTTTTTATTAATTTAAATTATATATTTAAAAATAATATTTATTAACTTTTTATTTATTTATTAGAAAACATATTAATTTTATTTACTTAGTTTTTTAATTTTTCAACTCTCTCCTTTTTTTTTTATTTTTCTTTTCTTTGGATAATGTTTCATCATCCTCTGCTTCCTCTCTCGCCTCCCTTCGTCTTCTCCAATTATTTTTTTTCTTCGTTTATTTTTTTCCTCTTTTTCTCCTTTCTTCGTCTTCTTCAGTCCACTTTCTTTTTTTCTCCCCTCCTTTTCTTTTTTTCTCGTCTTCTTCAGTTTCTTTTCCATTTTTTCCCATTTTTTCTCTTTCTTTCTTGTTCTTCTTCTTCTCTGGCTTCATCTTCTCCTTAGTGAAGGCGTCTTCATATTATCTTCTCCATAGAGGAGGCCAATGGTGGTGGACTAGTGGCTGTGGTATCGCGCGGCACTGTGAAGGTGTCGATGATGGCATCGAGCGATGATTGTCAAGTCGATTTGGTGGTGATGGATTGGGTGATCTGAAATTCATCATGAAGGATTAGCGTGAAAATGTTACAAAAATTTTGTAATTTTTTTCCTCTGTAATGCGATGCGGCATAAACCTGATACCCCCTCGGGTTTGATTTATGAGGATTTGACCGCATTAACTTGATAAGTTAATGCAATACATTTTAAGAGCTAAACATAGGTTAATGCAATAAATTTTAGGGAAATTATCCACCGACCACCTAATGTTTCGGATTTTTTCAAAAATACATAATTCTTTTTTTTCCTGAATTACACCCGAAATAACATTTCTTTTCAGTTTTCCACCTCCGTCATAAAACTGTTATAACGTTATTGACATCATAAGGGCAAATTGGTCTTTACACCATAGCAACCCTAAAACGACGTCATTTGCTACAGTTATAAGGAAAAAAAAAAGAAAAAAGGCAAAGTGGTCCAGAGCAGCGCAAGCAACGAGACCAGCGATTGTTTATTCACACATTGGGTGACCCACCACCATGCATGAAGAACTAACAAATTCCCACCATTTTCTCTACAATTTCCATCCATTTTCATCAATGAACTAACTTAAGTTTCAAAGCTTTTGTTAAATCAAAGATCCAGAGGTATTGAGAAAAGCCGTGAGCTGTTTAAAAATCTCAACACTTAGGTTTTCTGAGGTTTAAGGCTAGTAACAAGTAAGTTTCATTTTATTTGTTTATTTTCACTTAGTTTTCTTATGAAACAATCTTATTTAAGATTTATATTGAGACTGTTATTAATCGTTGTTTCTTGAAACCCTAGAATATAGATTAGGTTGATTTGAAGTAACTTTTTGGGCGTAATGATAAATTGGGCAGCAATATGCTGTCTTAGGGTTGGTGACAAGCACATACATGAAAGATTGTTGCTAGTATGCTTGAATGGATATTTATCCCCTATATACTCATGTATATGTGCCTATTGTTTACCAAATTTAGGGTTTTCGAAAAATTTTGTTGCTTAACTATAGGCTGTGATTTTTTGAAAAGTTTTGTTAATATGTATCTATATCTCCCAGCCCCTTGGTGAAGTTTTGGCTATTGCATGAGAAATTTAGATTTCTCAAAGACTATAATTTATAATCTGAAAAAGTCCTGCAGGGTGTTTGTTTCCATGCCTTTCTTCTAAGTTTCTTACTTGAAATATATTAATAATACGTTATTAGTTAAGGAATAATGACTGTTGGAATATAATAAGAAGATAACTTAATTGTTTGGTTTAATTTCCTTTATATACTTGTATTTATGCCTCATCATTATATCTAACTATGTTTTGGTCAATCTATTTGTTTATTTTGGACTTTCAGGATGCGACAACCAGAGTTAGTGATATCCTTTCGAGGTATAACCAGAACTTAGGGTTGCTTAAACTTGATTGTACTGTTGCGAAGATAAAGGAGGCTGCTGTAAACATTACGAGGCCTTATGGATTAGACTCCGCTTAAAAAATTCTATTGAATGTTACAAACTCGGAGAATAAGGTAAAGGTTGCATTAGATTCAGACTTTGCGCTCAACGTTTTGCTTAGAATTCATCAGATTTTGGGTGTCAGTACGTTTATTGTTGAAGTTGTACCAATTCTTCACCCTTAATTTCAAGATTCTTCCTTACTACAAGCACTACTTACTACCCTAGGAGTTGTGTTACCTGATGAGCTAATTACTTAGTTGAATGAATCTGTTGAGGGAAATGCTTCTATTGGGGGATACCCTACTGTTGGGGGAGAAGCTGTTATTGGAGGACAAGTTGCTGTTGAGGGAGAAGCTGTTGTTGGGGCTGATGAATCTAATAAGTTGGCACTGCTATCTGACTATTCAGACAAAATGGCTAATAGTGATGATGATGTTAATGCAGAATTTATGGAAGCTGAATTTGATGGTGCTGCTGAACCTACTATTGTTGAAGAAAATAGTGAGGATAGTGGGGATCGTGAGAAGGGTCAAAGCAGCCACTCAGAATCCGATTTAGATGAAAATATATCTAATGCTAATAAAGAGGTAAAAATGGTTGTTGATTCTTCTGATGATGATGTTGAGCTCGGCACTGTCCAATTAACCAATTACTTATAGCAACATGAGTACAAAGTAGGTGCTGATGGGAAACATAGGTTAAAATTAGGGCAAGTATTTAGAGATGTTGTTCATTTTTTAGAGACATTGCATGAGGTGATGGTTAGGAAAAGGTTTTCCATTAAAACAGTATATAGTGAGCCAAGAAGATTTGTGGGTACTTGTAAAAAAGCTAACTGTCCATGGTATGTGGCTGGTGCAAATTTGAATGATGGAACTGGTTTTATATTGCGAGAATACAACAAAAAGCACGAGTGTAGACTTACTAACAAGATAGTGAAAGTTACCTCTGTTTGGGTTGCTTCTAAAGTAAAGGGTCTGGTTGCTGTTGACCCTAATGTAAAGATTGATATTTTGAAGAATTATGTGCAAGAAACTTATGGTTTGAAAATTGGAAATATGACATTGTATAGGGCTAGAACAAAGGCAAGACTTGAGGTGTTTGGGGATCATTCGAAGGGGTATCAGAAATTGTTTGACTATGCTGCTGCCATTCACAAAGCTGATCCAAGAGCAATATGCAAGGTGTTGTGCGATGTTGTTTCTATTTCGAACAAGGTATTATTCTAAAGGTTTTTTGTAGCCTTTCCTGCACAAAAAAATGCATATCTTAATGGCTGTAGACATTTTATTGGAGTAGATGGATGTCACTTAAAAAGTAGATACGGTGGAGTGTTATTAGCTGCTGTTGGCATGGATAGTAATAATGGCATTGTCCCCTTAGCAATATGTGTTTGTGAGATTGAGAATACAGAGACATGGGGATGGTTTATGGAGCACTTGAATAGTTATTTAGATGATGGAAGGCGGGTCACTTTCATTAGTGATAGGCAAAAAAGGTTGGTGAATGCAATTTCAAGCACATGGCCTAGTGCTTATCATAGGGCATGTTCTAGGCATGTTTATGCTAATTTTTCTACGTCATTTGCTAGTGCACAATTGAAACAACTGTTTTGGAAAGCTACCAATAGTAGTAACAAGCATGATTTTGATGAGGCAATGGCATAGATCAAAGTTGAAAAAGAAGCTGCATTTGAGTGGTTGGAACGAGAACTACATGGATATAATTGGTCGATGCACACATATGACAGAAATTGCATGGTAGATCAGACTGATAACAATGTATCAGAGTGCTTTAACAACTGGATATTACCTTACCGAGACAGACCTTGCTTGACAATGCTCGAAGAAATCAGATATAGGCTTATAAAATTGTTTACGAAGAGAAGAAACGAGGCAACCACTTGGAAAAAACAGCTGACACTTAAGGTTTTGAAAGATATGGACAAAAAAATAAGATTGCACAGAAAATGATCGTACAAGCCTTTGGTGATCTAAATTTTCAAGTCATGGATAGAGCTTATAATCCATCTCGAAGGTTTGTAGTGAAGCTAGAATCCAGAACATGTGATTGTGGTTATTAGGAAATTGCTGGCCTCCCTTGTCAACATGCTATGGCTGCCATGGGATATGCAAGACATGAAGTTAAGGAGTACATTCCAACTTGTTTTAGCAACAGGCTTATCTTAACATATTCAGTGATGTTTAGCCCTCTTCCAGATCAGTGTACATGGGAGCCTACAAGAAAACCGTTGATCGACCTACCAATTGTTGAAAAAAAGATTGGAAGGCCTAAAAAATAATAAAAAAAAAGAGCAGCAAATGAGCCTCAGAAAGAGAGAAGAAAATTCTTTGTCATTTGCTCATTTTGTGGTGGTTCTAACCATAATGTGAGGTCCTGTCCAC
This sequence comes from Luvunga scandens, assembly GCA_030449905.1. Classification (NCBI taxonomy): domain Eukaryota; kingdom Viridiplantae; phylum Streptophyta; class Magnoliopsida; order Sapindales; family Rutaceae; genus Luvunga; species Luvunga scandens. Next base: position 3,855,287 of record JASUUG010001266.1, read on the forward strand.
TAAGATCATCTGTTGTAAGGACAAATAGATCTAGGAACAACAATTCTTAGGTATATTTAATATACTATTATTATTTATTGTGTTTATAATTATTTATTATATGTAATTATTATCATTTATTATATTTATATTTTCATAATGTTTTACGATCATTATGTTTTGTAGGCATCAATATCAAGTAAACCATTAAATGCTTCAGAGCAGGCAATAAGGAGAACAAAACTGGTGCTGACTTAGTTTCATTTGTTGTGCCTTTATAGCTTTTTTTATGTATAACATAACATTTATTTACAAATCAACATGTTTTATAGACATTAGCAGCAAAATCAACTGGTTCAAGCCAGGCAGCAGCAGCAAAGTCAACTGGTTTAAGCCAGGAAGCAGCTATTGCATTTGAAACAACAAGAAAGGTGCTAGCTATCTTGGTTGCATGTTTGTATATTTTTGTTCTTTGTATTCACATTCTTCAACTAACATAACATTTATCTAGATACCTAATGGCTCAAGTCAAAGTTTCAATGCTGGAACAACAAAAAGAAGGGCTGGAGTTAGCTCTAGAGGTGCTGGAACAAAAAAATGACAATTGAGCCCAGGACTGAACCACTATCAAAATCTATCTTAAGCTTCAATTGTCACAGGTTCTTTGTAATGAATGAGAACAAACTAAACTTGTTTTAACTTGTTATTTTGGTTGTTGTTTTGGAATAATGCTGATTATTTTGGATATATTTTGGATAATTATATGGCTGTTAATGGTCATTTGGACTGTATTTTGATGATGTTATTAAAGGTTATTTTGGCTGTATTTTGGATAACAATGATATCATATTTTCAACTTATTGTAGTTAACAATATCTCATTTAGGGTGTATCTTAAATGCAATTGCAAAGATAGATACTAGGACTACTAGGTTATAATTAAGCTTTTATTTCATTAATGCATGTTTTATAGGATACATTACATTTTAATAAACACAATTGCACAAAGACAGACTAGTAGTGTTATTATATATTTAAGCTTTCCTTCAATGAGCCTAAGCCTTTTCTTTATCCAAAGTTTATTGCATTTAGCTCCAAATTCTGATTTTCTACCATTTGATCACTGCTACTAGGATATATGAGAGCTTCATTAGTAAACCATTGTCAAAACTTGCATTTATTCAACTTACATGACCAAAACATTGTATTAGGATTTTGTGGTGTAGTGGAAACCATAGCACATGCCTGCACACCACACCAGCAATACTTAGGAATGCATTTAATTTTTCTATGTGGCTGTCCACTAACTGCTGAACTTGAATTATAACTTGATGCCATTTTCAATGTGTAGATGTTGTGTTTCAATGAATGGTTAAGTAGCTAATGTGTGGATGATGGTTGAGCAGCTGTTGTGTTTGAATGAATAAATAGTTGAGTGGTTGTGATGTTTTAATGTGTAGATAATGACTTTGAATGAATGGTACAGTTATGGTGTGTTGTGGATTATATGAACAAATTTGATAGATTGTATGAGCAAACTTGTATGGATGATTGTGAGGAGCTTATATGGCTAGTTGTGAGCAGCTTGCATGGTTGCATGAATTGTTTATGCATGTTGGTTCTTCTATTTAAATACCCCAAATTGTAGCCATTGGAAGCTAACAGCTAAAATATTAAATATGATTATTTTTGCTTTTTTAGGATAAAATTGTAATTTTTCATTTGGGGGTAAAATAGTCATTTACTTAAGTTTCCGTTAGTTTTCCTAACAGTTTTATGACGGAGGTGGAAAATTGAAAAGAAATGTTATTTTGGGTGTAATTCAAATAAAAAAAAAATTGTGTATTTTTGAAAAAGTCTGAAACATTAGGTGGTCGGTGGATAATTTTCCTATATTTTAAGAGCTAAACATATGTTAGTATTAAGTTAATATAAATATTATTTTGATCCCACATTATACGGGTTACCAAACACACCCTTACTACCATTGTCATGGTTAATGGATAAGGGGTTTGCTGGTTGGTTAGTTCATTCTTGCTTTTAGGTTTTTGAATTGCGATTTGTATCCCCCTAAAAGGAATGTTGAAAAATCACCTAATCACTCAAATTCTTTTATGTATTCTATGTATTATTATTATATTCTCTCGTTAAATCATAACGACTTTCTTTAGTTTTGTCTCTAGCCCCAGAAGTATATGTATAATAGTATATGTAGAAAAATGAACCAATCTCTCTTGAAATACAATCTAGAATCTTACTTCACTCTATAAATTATTTAAAGGAACCCGGAACATACCTTTGGTAAGTTATTCGGTAATTAAACCTCGATAATTTATTTATTTATTTTTCATTTTTTTAAATTAAGAAACTGATTGGTTTTTAGTAGGGATGACAGAAATCCCTATAGGAACGGGGTACCTTGGAAATTTTTCCTATTTGAAGAGGGTATAAGGATGATTTTATACTCAATTTTTTATTTAAAAAAGGGACGGAAATAACTTTTTTGAGGAAGGGACGACGATGAGCTAGAATCTCCATTCCCTCCCCAATTCCTCATTTCTTCATTTTGATTTCGATTTCGATTTTGATTTTTTAGAAATACTAATGAAATATTAAATATTAGTATAAAATAATAAATATCAAAATATTTATACAAATATATTATGAAATTTTCAAGCCCAATTAATCAAGTGTAATTTTAAATTACTATTCCTTTCGATCTTATTCAAAAGGCCTTGGTCCAAAATTTTTGTTTGAAACTTTTATCTAATAAAACAAAAAATATAATAAAAGCTAAACTTATAACATTTAAACTTTATTAAAATATATTGTTCAATTATACTTTTATTTAAATTTTATATTTTAATAAATTAAATTAAATTCAGAAACAAAAAATATATCATTTATTTGAAGGATTTTCAAGGATTAGCGACTTTTAGGAATCCACTTTTATTATTCGGGGAAGAGAATCTCCTTAAACAATTCTGACGGAGATAAAGAAAGAACAAGACATATGCTTGGAGATAGATACAAAAATACCAATCTCCTCCCCTACCCTTCCCATTATTGCCATCTCTAATTTTAAGATTAACAACGAATTGGCCAGGAAATCATAAGAGGAAAAACTATCATATTGTGAACATAACCACTACTGAATAGATACCCAAAGAATATTTTATGGTCGTCATATTAAGTAACTGTCTTCAATTTTCTTGTCATGCCTAACTTGAAATCCAACCTCTTTGCCCAGATAAAGTCCAAGCTCAAAGCTCAAATGCCACTCGCCTGGCAGTGGCAAGAACCGCAACACGACGTGGTTGCGTGACTGACACTAATTCTACCACTACCACTGCTACACTGATTGGAACCAAAGCCAGCTTCAAAAAGAAACCAGGCTTCCTGGAAACGAAAAATTACAATAAAACTGGCCCACTCATGCACCACTGGAAATTGACATAAGAAGAATGCAAATTTGAAATTAGCTTGTGCGGCCGACGACGGCCAACAAACACCGAGGCAGCGATGGCACAGACGAGAGCAGCTGCAACGTAGAAGTGAATCGGCTCAAGAATGGCAGAGACTACAGCAGCTGAAACCTGGAACGAGGAAGCAAATTGGCTCAAGGAACGGCTGGACGCAGTGCCTGTGCACCTGAGCCGGTTTGACAGCGGCGGCGGCGTGGGCGTTTGATAGCTTAGGATTGGTTCTGGCTTGGTGTGTGCACTGTGTGTGAGTGAGTGGTTGTGATCGTGAAGAAGAAGAGGAGAGTTATTAGATTTAGGGACGAGGAATTTGCACCGGATATGACTGAATAATACTTAAATGCCAAAAAAAAGTACCACATTCATGTCCCATTTTTAAGCCGCACGGATACAAATAATTAACTAGCAACAACCGGCCAATCAACAAAGGCAACCAAATTTGTGTCGTCTATCATATGTGCTTGGGAGGACCTGAAAGAAAAGAAAAAAAAAAAAATTGAGGAGCACACTAAACTGATTCATTCGAAAGCTTTCGTGAATTGAAGCTGTCATGTCTCCCGTACATTCTTAAATATTACTAGGTATAGAAAGCTACCCTTGGTCCGTGTGTTTGGCCCTCCAACACGACTTGGATGATATTTTCTGTGTTCGTTCCCTTCGTTTCTGAAGGGAAATTATTTCAAGAAGCTTTAAAAACTCAAAATACTTGCATCAGAGCCATGATAGTGCTTACAGAATACTAATCTTATCACCATAACCAGAGTGATGATAAAAGAAAAAGAAATTTGAAGAAGCTATTTCAAGATTCAAATCTATGCTAGCATTGTACTTGTGCACAGTGCTACACACAGAAATGTACGGCAACAGAACATCATAGAACATCATTCACCTTACAACAGCAGAACACACAATGAAAGGCTAAAAGGATTGAATACATAGAACCAATAATGGAACAACCAAGACAAAGGAACAACCAATCAACAGAAGAAGAAACTTGAAAGAGATACCCAAGCATAAAATAGCAAAGCAACATTCTGCACAACCACCAACAATATAAACAACAATATGGACAGAGATTCACAAGAAGTTTGGTTTTCATAAGGAATCAATAAGCTTTCACGATGAGTATACATTGTCCATCTCTGACAGATTTTCAACCACATCATCCAGCCAAAAAGAAAAGTGGGGTTGAAAAATAGAATCCTCAGGGTTTCCTCAATAGGACTGTATGTCTATTCAGATTTCTAAATTGCTTATTCATCGCCCATCGCTAGCTCCAATGCATAGTCATCCCTTTCCTGGCACATGGAAAAAATTCTGAAGTTAGAAGCATTTTTCTTTCTTCCATTATATTGCTACAAAACCGTTCTGTTTCAAGATCTTATTAGAATCACCACTTACAATTGGTCCTCTGGCAAAATATCTTCCAAATTGAAGCCAATATACCTGCACACGCCAGTAAGTTTATATTTCGGTTGTAAACAAAAGGATATCCTTAAATATTCCCATACAAGTGAGAACTAAAATGCTTTTCAAAAAGGATTGTTTGAAAAGACAAAAACATGAAATGGATTGCCCCCTTGTTTTCCATTTAAGGCAGCATGAATTAATCTGTTAAAGCTGTTAGCATCAAGATGTAATGATTGCATTTTTACAGAAAATGTTTAAAAATCATTTCTATTTTTCTAGTGAATTGCTAGAATTTTGTACTTTACCTCATCTTCATCCTGTGTTTCTACTTCAACATCGGAGGATGGGTAACCCACACAAAGAAGCGCATATCCCTGAATTGAAGACACATTTAATGGCATTAAACAAACTGCAATCTAGCATTTATTCATTAATTATATGACTTACAATGGAAGTATTGAACTACACAAAAATACCTTTTCTTGTTTTACATATTACATCAAACAGACATTTCAAAGCACAGCAGTCAGACCTTATTGTTGGCGTTCAAATATAGATGTACATCTTAAGAAATTAATGGTCATTAGAAAATAGAGATCTGTGTAAGAAAGAAACTATTCCTGTTACATTTATGTTTGTAACATAATAAATAAATGCATATAATAAGACTCCCAAAGCATTACTGCTTCAGTGGAAGGGTGCCACACATTCGCTAAAGTTCTGGACTGCGCACAGACATTCCGGATTAAAATTATTAAGACTGGCGGAATAATTTTCATTCATTTCTACATGAAAAGTTGCAGACGCGATTGGGTTTCCATGGACCTATGCATAGCATGTTCAGATATAAAATGAACCATGAGAAAGGTCAGTGGATGGTTTTCCAGTTCAGTTATGGTAATTTTGTTAAGGATTTGTTTGGTTTGTTTTCTCGGCTAAATTGTCTTAGCAACCATACTGGGCCTCAAATCGAACTTACCTTCTCTAGCTGAGTTTTATGACACATTAATCAATAAATGATTATAATCATATGACATCATCATCAAAGTAAAACTTCGAACACAGTATTTTGTTCATAGAACTGGAAAGTAATGTAACGAAATCTCAATCTACAACGCAGGTAATAAAATAGTGCATGCCTTTGATTTGAGTTCAGCTGATATCCCTAGTGCCTCAGGCTGCTTAATTTGCCCTGATTTTATACGCACAGCGCAGCTAGTACAGCAACCTGCCATGCCATGTAGAAGGAAGCTTAAGCTTTTTCCAAGAACAAGTTTTAACCAACAAAACAGCAAGACTTACAAATATTTACAACAGTTCCACTTTAAAGGCAAACAATTATCAAAAATATAAGTAGCAGAGGAACTCAGCACTTTTAGACTTGCTAATTCAATTCAAACATCACACAAAACCAAGAGACTGAATCATGAAGGTATCTGCTTTGTTCAGCAAATTATGTACTATTTTTAATTTATGAGTAATGCCACACTTCCCAAATGGTACCTAACTGATATCCAACTGCTACATGGCGTTCATCCATTGGATAGATGGCAGAATAGAATAAATAATTTTACAAGGTATGAAATTAAGCTTCCAATAGATGAGTGCCAATTGCTGCATGACTCAAATGTAACTCTCATATTATTCTTAATTTATTACAGAGTTAAGTATATCTAGACATAAACTAATTAAATAATGCACATTTTAGTAATGATTAAGATAAAATAAGCCAATTGTGACGGCGAGTAAGAGAACAATCAATACCGTGCCTGCAAGCGAAAGGAAGGGTGATATTTTGAGATTCTGCAGTGTGTAATATGTACTGGTCCTGCATTTCATTTTAGTTACGCATTTAATCACTCAATTCTGCCCACAATTTAAACAAACGCACAATAAAAAAAAAAATCGATATTTCAAGAATTTTAACTCGCATACCTCGGGGACGAGGAACTCGTGAACGACGCCTCGAAACCTGTCGTGAACTGTCACTTTATGAGTCGGAATCGACGGGGAGTAGCTACCATTCACTCCCGCCGTAGTTTGGAGCTCTGACGAGACCGTTTTGCGAGGGCGGCATTTTAAGGAACTGAGATTGCGAGTGCTGTTGTATGTTGAGGAAGCAAGTTGCCGGTGAAGCGGCGGTTTCCGGTAGCACGAGCTTGGAGTAACGATCAGGTCCATGGATAACTCAACTTCGGTATGTAGCTGCTTATGCAACGTGGCATGTTAGATAAATGATGATGAGTTATATTTAAATAAATGCCATTCATACATTTTTCAGTATGAGTGATGTGAGAATGGTTGATCTTGACTTTAAATAAGAATATATAGTCAGGATTTCTCATAATAAGATTGGTATGAATTTGAGGGCAAATTTTGAATTACAACGTGATTTTTTTTTTTAAATTACGCATTTGTTTTTTATTTAAAATTTGAATGGATTTAAATTTTTTTAAGCCTGAAAAGGTTTAAATATAAATATGTAAATGACATATTTGTTTATATTTTTAAATATTTAAATACAAATGAAATATTTAATTTGTTTTTATGAATAAAAAATATTTTCAATATAATTATTTAGTATTTATATTCTTTTAAATAAAAAATAATTAAATTTTATAGTTTCAAAAATAAATATATTTAATAAAGATATTTTTAGAATATAATATTTAATCTCTTATTCAAACATTTTTATTTAGATAAAAATTATAAAAATTCATTTTTTAATTCATATTTAAATATTTAAAAATCAAACATAAACTAAAAAAGAAAAAAATAAATTTAATATTTTAAAAAAATTAGCTGCTGCTTCTAAAATCTAAGATTTAAACTTTTGTTAGTAGAAGCAAAATATCTTATTTAATCTTTAAAGATCTACTTAAAAAAATAATAAAACAGCAATAAAATTTTTTAAAAAAAATTTATGAGATTAAATAAGTACTTATGATTATTGAATAAGTTCTAGCAAATAGATACTTATTTTTAAAAAACCTGAAATAATTTTATTTCTATTCAAAAGAGAAAGAGAAAATAGAAATAAGTTGATGAATTTTTTTTATCAAAAAAAGGATGTAAATTAAATTTTTTTAAAAATAAAAGAGTGATTGTACGGTAATTAATTTTTGAGCAGAGTATAATTAAACTGTAATTTTCAGGAACTTCACCTAATGTTTGGCATATTCTCAATTTGATAGAAAGTATTCAAGTACTCGTAGAAACTTCCCCTAATGGTAATATGTCGTTTCATATATGTTAGTAGATGAGGGCAAGATCGTAATTGAAGAAGTTAATAATAAAAAATTCAAAAAATTTCAAGATTTTGACATTGGGTTTTGGACTTTGTTCAACTCTTTCATCCACCAAAACCAAAAATAAGACGCATCTCCCTCCTCTATCAAAATTGAAGCTCAGTGGCTCAAAACCCATTTCATTTTCTCTGTGCTGAATTGATTAAGTACTTTGATCACAAGCTAGAGATCATGACGACGAAGCTGATGACTCTAGTATCGACAATGAACAATTCACGAGTGCAAGGTAAGAGAGTATGGACCAATGAGTTTCACACCAAATGGCTAATCATCCTGCTGTTTTGGAGTCGCGAATGAGACATGTATCAATTTCTTTTATGTTCATGTGCTGAAATTATAATTTTAGGTGAAAAATTGAAAATGTGTCTCAAAATTGTTTGAGAATGTAGCCATTTCTCTTGATTTTTCCATTGATTCATGTTAGTTGTGTTAACATACATATTTCCATAATAATGATTTTGATGATAATAAATTAGGTTAAAAATGTTGGAGTTATTGAAAATTAGTTAAGTTTTTAAAGTCGTATAATGTTTTTGGACAAGTTCAAGAATTTGGCAAAAACAGATAACCGTCAACCTTATAACAACAAACCAATTTTATATGGATAACATATAGTTTTTATTTTGGAAGATAACAATGAACCGTTTATTGGAAAATGGTTAATCGATAAATTTCATAGAACAATTTAACTAAAAACGGTGAACCGTTTAGCACAAATGGGTAGCCGATAATTTCTTACATGTTTTTAAAATTAAACGGCAAACTGACAACTTTAAACAGTAAGTCGACTTCGAGCAGATTAGTTATTGGAATTAATCGGCAAAACGATTACTAGAAAAAAATAAGTCGACTATTTAAATTTCATGATAATGATTACTTAGACAAAGTTAGAGCCGTGATCCGATAGCAGTTAATGGTGATCTGATTATGCCTAGAAAGGCAACAATGACCAGTTTTCTTTTCCAACTATAAAAAGGCTTAATATAAAAAGCTTGTTACTGTACATTCAATCCTTATTGTGATTAAAATTTGTTAGATCACATTTTGAGCTTTTATTTGTAAACACATACATCGTGTGAAGAAGAATTTGTGTAATTTTCTTTTGAACATCAAATTGAGTGTTTGAGAGTGTGAGAAATACTTGGGCTGAGAGGTTTGGGATAACATCTTGTTGTAAAGGTTGATTGACATCATGGAAGTCAATTATAAAAATTTTAAAGCTTTAACGTGTGAGGCTTGACTAGTGGAATTCTCAAGCCTGGTGAGCTTGGAGGCGTGGACGTAGGCTGGGTTTGTCACGCAAAAATCTCGTGTTCAATTTTCTTTCCCTTCTCTCTTTACATTTTAGTTGTTGTTATTTATTTGTTATTTGCTTAATTTTATTAGATATTTAGATTGATTTTTGATTTAATTACTTCATATTTTTCAGAAACCCACTTCATCTCCTCTTTGGTTACTTAGCTAGTATTTCAAGTTGTAGTTAAATGATTAATCCAAATCATATTAAAGATAGAGCTAAGTTGAATATATCTGTAGTCTTGTAATTGATTGAAAATGGGTCTTGAAAATTGTTTAAGATTTTTGGCTATGTGCTTATGGTTTTTTTTCCATGGATTCATGATAGATGAAAATGCTTGTTGAAGATTAGCTTGAAGTGTATTTAGACAACATTTTGTTAAAGGGGTTTTTGATTTTTTTTTTCTTTTTGTGGTTTGTATTGTTGTATTTACATGCCTAGGGTTGAGAACAATGAAAATGGTTTGCTGCATTCTTTTGTGTTGGATCAGTGAATTTAAGCTGTACAAAACGATTTGCTGCATTCAATTGATTGTTTTATTTGTGTGGCATATTATGGGAAAAGCATAATATAATTCAATTGTTCCATATATCAACTCGGATGTGATTTGAAACCATTAATTGTAAAAGGGTAAAATTAATTTCTTATTATATTTTCAATCGAATGTTACTAGTGCCTTTTTTAGTACTTAGTACGCATTTTTTCTCTATCTTCTAGTGATGTTGCTGCTGTTCATTTTGAATTTTGATTGACATCTTCTACTGTACATGCATGTTTTTTGGGTTCTAATTTTGGTTTCATACGACGAAGTTGATTTAATTCTTTCCATTTATGTTAACTTTGTTCATCTAGGTTTGCGATTTTGGTCTTTCTCATTTCAGGGCAAACCCATTTATGTTATCAAAATCTACTGTAGGGACTTTAGGTTTTGTAGAACTTAATAGGTAGCACGTTCCAACGTCTTTTACTTCGGAGTAGTATGCAAACTACTCATTGCAATATGAAATTGAGCATATTTCTTTTATCATGTTAGCTTGAGTGGATGGCGGTTGATGTTTGTATAAAAGATTTAAGTTTTTTGTGTTATTGAAGTTGTCTTGTGTTTTGATTTGCAATTTCACCACTAAAATAGCTCTATATCTGATTGGAAGCTATATGTGTAAAATGAAAAGTAGTAGTAGAATTTCTGAGCTGGGTATAATGAGATTATGAGATGGGGATTGATAACTCTATGAAATAAGAGTTATCTATAGCACTTTTAGACTTAAATCAAGGTAATTTAGAGAGTAAATGACATGTTTTAATTGCATTTTAGTTACATTTGGCATATTTATTTATCTTTAGTCTATTCTTTATAAATTAAGTTGTTTTAGAATGAATTGTGTACTTAGATTATGTGCTTAATGTAGGCAACTGGAAGTGCAATTTCAAAAAATGAATGTTGTGTAAATTTTATTGAACTCGCAAGTGCACGAATCTATTGTAGAATAGATCAACAGTGACAAGTGTCAATCCTACGAGGAGGTGGATTTTAATTGCTTGTAGAATTAATTTTCTGAGTTGGTGGTTAGATTTATAATGAAAATGACGTAGGCTATCTATTAATTTAAATTAAAGCTGAGAGAATAAACTATTAAAATGAAATGCTTGGATCTCCGGATCTGTACTCAACATGCACGATCGGCTGAACATTCATTATTAGTACCAATTAAATCATGAAGGAAATTTTTCACTCCTCATGAACTACACTCTAATAGATATGGTGCTAAGTGCTTCCCGTGCCAAATAGTAATAACCTTGCCTAGGGAGGTGGTTACACCAGCCGATATCTAAAACAGATTATTACTATCTGTCTACGAAAAGTCAAAACATCCATATAAATTAAAGTGGAAGAAAAAGTAAATTTACCAAATTAAGCCCATGGAGCATGTTGAGACTTCACCTTCAACCCAAACTTGAAAAGAAATTAGCTACTCATAATTAAACTAGGGGTAAAATGAGAATTTTATTAAGATACGTAGAAAATACAAGATGGAGATGAAATTACAAAAAATGGAGCTAAAAAATGGATTCAGGGGTGTCAAATTAGGGGGGGAGCCCCTTTTTTTATAGATACAATGAGTAAATCATGACCATCATATCAAAACAATTTGGACGCTAAGGATTGCGCCATGTGGCAAGTTCTTATTGGATGGAACACATCATCAAGGCTATCATTCCGTGTATATGCATGTACCGTACGCACATTTTTTCGATCCACTAATATATTGCCACATCGCCGGTCACGCCACATCAGCATTTTAGTCCAATAAGATTGTGATACGTCATCAGTCAACACCAAATCATCAGTCAATGCCACATAAGCGGTTAATGCTACATCATTCGTCCAATCAAATGTTGCCACGTCGTCGTATAGTGTGGGTGAACAGTGTCATGAACAGTATCGTATATGTGAACAGTACCGTATACTTGAACAGTACCATTTATCTTTTTATGCTCCTCTTATGGTTTTCGACTGTCCTGAGTTCAAAATTACTGTCCGTTTTTCTATTTGATCTCTCGTTCATTGTGAAATGACCATAATGTCCCCTAAAATACATAAAATAATTAATTAAAATAAAACATATATAATTAAATCACAAGGGACTTAAAGACATAAAAGTAGGAATGTTAGTGAGACTTGAAGTGTAAAATGATAATTTTCTAGATTATAAATACACACTTTCTAGCACTCAACACACCCCCCAACCAGCTTGTTGCTAGTCCCTAGCAAATTAAGGGAAATAAAATTCAAACAAAAATGATTTTTGTTTTAAAACAATCGTATTTATTTAATCAGACTAATGATAACAATCAAATAAAAGTATAAGCATTATCTCCAGTTTAAAGAAATATCATCCCCAAATCAACTCTCCACATGAATTAGTCTAGAAAACTCATAGTTATAATAATCGAGTCACTTTCAAGAATGACATGTCAAATCCCAAAATCTCACTGGTAGTAGTAATACACTCACAAAGAAATTAAACCAAAAAATAATCATTCCAATGAATGGTAATTTGAGTGAAAATAATAAAGAAGTAATATCACACACTCTTACCAAGATGACAAAAATATGCCCGCAGCTTAGAAATAGTACAATTTTAATTTAAACAAAATGCTAGTCAAACCAATGTATTCATTATTTTTTTTAACTCTTTTTTTTTTTAAATATGCACTATCACATCTTTTCAGCCCATATAACCAGTTTCTATTTCAGACTATAGTTCTCTAAAATCAAGAATGACTTTTATTAGGATGTAACGTAGGTTAGGGACGTAGCTAACAAAGAAAGGATAATAGGAAAAAAAATATATGTTTGAAAAATAGATAACTTTAGAGATTATTAGGTGTTTTTCACTTGAATTCTTTTTTTTTCTCTTTTTTATTTTATTTTATTTTATTTTATTTTATTCATATACATACATACATACATACATACATACATACATACATACATACATACATACATATATATATATATATATATATTTATTTATTTATTTATTTTGTTTTTTTTATAGCACATTTTTCATGAATGCAAAACTATCTCTATTTTTAAACATAAATGGGTGGTGGAAAATACAAAATACGAGGTGATACTCCACATTGGAGTGGGACAAGATAATAGGTTACCAAAGAAAAAAGGTTTTTTTTTTTTTTTAAGGCTCAAAGGGGTTAACTATGGATACATATTAATAGGGTTGGCTGAAGAGGCTTAAACGGACCAAAGATGGCATTTCTATCATCTTTTAGGGTTCTAAATAATCTTCTATATCTACTAGTTAGCTGGACCTTCAGATGTGGTAACACAATTTTTTTTATAGAATGTTAACTCCAAGGAAATTTAGAGATAATGTATAAAGCAATAAACTACTAAGCTGAATGAAGAATGGGCAAAAAGGGTTACTCTCCAAGAAAAATGACAGGCTCAAAAACTCACTTGAAAATTATTATGACATGTGCATTCTTTCAAGTAACTTATATTTGTTTCCAACATCAACATGTAGAGTAACAAACATGGTGTAACATAACTCAAAACCAAAGCTAATACAAATACTAAAATTTGAAAGTTATCATGTCATCTAATTATGAAAAGATCACACAAAATACTTTTTTTTTTAAATTCTACCCCCAAACCTATTCTTAGTTCTGAAAATTATGCATGCAGAATGGTGAAAATGACATAGAAAAACTAATTGGTAAAGAAATTAGAAAAATCACACTTAACATGACTGTCAAAGCAAGAAATATCTGAATTTTTTTTTTTATAAGAAGATACGTTTCTAAAGTCACTACACTCCATATTCAGCCATCTTCGACTCAAAAATTTGTCCACAGTTAGTTTATACAACAAAAATTAGTAAAAACTACACCAAGATTGAGATATTCCACAATTGTCGACTATTCCCTCCCCCCAACCAGAACGAAACATTGTCTTCAATGTTGGAAAGAAAATAGGGTTTAGAACACATCACCTGAGTGCCGTATAACAGAAGAAAATATTTACAAGCGGAGAGTTAAATATAATTTGTACTTCTTACTATGGCTACTGTTACCATCATTAGTTGGCCATTCTAACACGAGGGTCTTGGGATCTGGCTCTGGTCTATAAGCTTGTAACAGATCAAGTAACTCATTAGTAGTATGAGCACAAATAAAGATTTTTTTCCCTGTGAAAGGGATGAAATAGTTTTCTATTGCATGGTTAAGAAATGCAATAAAGCCATCATAAAAGTTATTGACATTTAATAAACCGATGGGTTTCTGATGAATGTTCAGATGGGTCCAAGATGCTAATGTGACTAGTGCTTCTAGAGTTGCTAGATCTCTTGGTAGGAAAATAAAAGCATCAACATGATTTAGCATTTCAGTTATTCTTTCTTGCATACCTGAGACGACTAACTCTTCTTCAGTTGGTGAGTTAGACACACAGCCTAACGGTTTTAGGCTTCTTGGGATGATGCCTAACACTTGGCTCCCTCTGAAATGAGCAACTTTTGAGACTAGTTTTAACAACCCTTGGTCACCTCCTCCATATATCAAATGTAAATTTCTTTCTGCTATGCGTTGGCAAAGATCTATGGTTGCCTCAACGAACTCTTTGTGTTTGCCATAGTTAAATCCAGAGAGCACACAAATGTTCTTGAATTGTTTATTAGGAGTAGTTACCATTGGGATGCTTCTAAAAAATAATTTGTGAGTTTAAAAGAAAAGGATCATATATCAAGGATCTTAGTGACAATGGTTTACAGCTATATATGAGGTAGCATGTCTGTGTCAATTAACACGTAAAGCACATGGCTCGAGAGTAGAAAAAGAAATAGTAAAAAGAAAAAGCAAACAATTATTAAAGACAAGAATGCAATTAATGAAGCAACAGTGAAATAAAACAACAGTAAAATAACAATAAAAGATATTTACAGGTAGTTGTGATTGTGGCTCACATCTTTCTCTGGTCTTACATCTAGAAACGGCTTGAACACCCTCTATGGGTCGAGGATAGGCTTCCCATCCAGTTTTCTTATAAACTGGCAAACAGGGTCGTTTATAGTCAGATTTCCAAGACTATATCGGACATGCTCTTTCTGAAATAATGGCGATAATTGGAGAATTACTCTTTATACGTATCCACTGGGATGCGTTTCAAGAGACAAAAAGACGTCATCCAATGACTCTTTATTCAAGCCATCCCTAATGAATTGAATCTTATCTTCCCTGTTATCAGACATCATTCCGAAAGAACAAGGATTTTTATCGCATTTCATCCTAGCACATTTATGACAATCAACATGAAGTTTTTCAGCTCTTCGTTTTCTTGATGTATGCAATAAATTTAGAAGGCAACTTACCTGCCAAACGTATTTTTGCCTCGATTAACCAACGAATGTCAGCAATGATGTTATTTCTCATAAGCAATCGCATGCGTTCGAACCGAGTTTTATAGATTGTAAGGAGGGCATTCTGAGGAAGTGAAGGAAATCGCTTATAAAGCTTTGCTAGAATCGTGTTTCTGTCCATACCTTATTCTCATAATATCAGTTATTATGGGAAACTGAAGTAACCGACTTTGATTGTTATGGAGTACCGTTATCCACCACTTAACCGAGGTAACAAACTAAAGAACACAAAGAAGACAAGAAAAGAAAAGAAAAATAATAATTTCACAATCATCATCTTATTGAGTTTACCTCAAGTTTTATTTAGGTGTCGTTGATACCTCCCTTAATTTCTCTGAGTTGTCTTTCTAGATCTTCAACATGGGATACCAACTCTGGAGGTTGTAGATTCCAAATACGATGTGTTTTACAAAATTGTATCTGGCTTCTCAGATGAGATTGTACACGTTGAAGTTGTTTGAGAAGGTTCAAGAGGATCTGTCTAGTTGAGACACACATGATTAGAAATGATAAAAAAAAAACAGAATGATTAAATAAACACACTTTCATAAAAATTTAAATCACTAAAAAGAAGAAAGAAATAAGAAAAAAAAATCTCAGTTTAAGTTTGGTGGGTCACTCAAATCGATTTCAGTGTCTTTTTTCATGTGGTTGGTACTCTAAATATGCTTTAATCTTTGACCATTAACTTTAAAAGTTACACCATTCTTTGGATCCTTAATTTTAATTGCTCCATGTGGAAAAACAATGTGGACTATAAAGGGACCAGTCCATCGAGAGCGTAAATTACCTTGGAATAGGTGCAAGCGAGAATTGAATAAAAACACTTTCTGACCTGGTGTGAAAGATTTTCTCATAATTTGTTTGTCATGAAAAACTTTCATTCGCTGTTTGTAAATCTTGGCATTTTCGTATGTATCATTACGAATTTCTTCAAGTTCTACCAGCTGTAATTTTCTTTCTGAGCTAGTTTGCTGCATGTTAAAGTTGAATTTCTTGATGGCCCAGTTTGCACGTTGCTCGAGTTCTGGTGGTGATTCTGATGATGGACTCAGTTTCTTTTCTGATGGTGCTAGTTGTTCCACTCTTGACTTTCACTTGTTAATGTCCATGGATGGTGCTGACTCAAGTAGGGCGTTAACCTCATCTATTGATCTGTCAATATTAAAATTCAAACGAAAGTGAGTTAAACATGTTTGTAAAAGATTATCACTAAGGTTTGAAAGAAAAGCATTATCAATTAATTCTTCTATTAAATCCACATCAACAATTTCATCATCTATATTGTGAGGTTATTTGGCAATGTTGAAGATATTTAGCTCTATCGTCGTATTGCCAAAGGACAACTACATATTTCTAGTCCTGCATTGAATGTGAGCATCGGCAATTGCCAAGAAAGGTCGTTCTAGGATAATGAGGATGTGCTTCCTTGAATCCTGGATTGATTGAATGTCAATTACAATGAAATCAACAGAAAAATAAAACTTATCTACCTGTATAAGCACGTCCTCCACAATACCACAAGATTTTTTCATAGACCAATCTGTAAGCTGTAACACCACTGGAATTGGGTGTAATTCTCTCAGTCCAAGTTTCACAAATACTTAGTAAGGCAACAGATTTACACTAGCTCCTAAGTCCAATAAAGCATTCTCAATTGTGTGGTTCCCTATACTACATGAGATAGTGAGGAAGCCTGGATCTTTATATTTTAGAGGAATGTTGTGTTGGAGTATAGAGCTCACATTTTCTGTTAAAAATGCCTTCTTTTGAACATGAATGTTTCTTTTTTTAGTATAAAGATCTTTAAGGAACTTGGCATAAGATGACATTTGTTTTATAATATCAAACAAAGGGATGTTAACACTTACCTGTTTAAAGATTTCAAAAATCTCACTCGTGGATTTTTTCTTTTTTGCTTTAGCTAACCTTTGGGGAAATTGCGCTTTAGGAACGTATTCTTGTGGGTTGGTTTCTTCTTTCTCTTCTGATGATAAGTCTTCTGCATTTACCGGTACAATTTGAGTTGTTTTTGTCACCGGCATCTCCACTTTGTTGTCGACTTCTTTTCCTCTTCGCAAGGTCATGACGGCTTTGACCTCCCCATGCTGCTGAGGTGAACTGGTACTTACTTCATGCACTCCTTTAGGATTAGGCACTAGTTGACTTGGGAATTTGCCTTTCTCAACAGTCATTGCCAAGGTCTGAATTGAAGAAGCAAGTTGTCCCACCATTTTTTCAAGGTTTAAAACTGTTTGGGTTTGTGAGTTGAAGCCTGCTCTCATCTCATTTCGCAGTTCATTAATGGTGTGGTTTTGTTGCTCAATTGTGGAGTGAATAAGATTCTTGAAATTTTGAAATACATTTTCCCATAGTCTAGGTTGAGAATAGTTTGAGTTCTGATTGTATGGTCTAAATGGTGGTTGAGAGGCTTGAGGATTTTGAGGAATTGGTTGCATTGGTGGAGCTGGAGCTAGAGCTGCTGGTTTATTCTGTTGGAATCCTTGAGACCATGAAAAATTGGGATGGTTTCTCCATCCAGGATTGTATGTGTTGGAGTAAAGGTTGCAGTTTGATGGCTTTCTCATTACATCTATAGCATTGGCTTGATCTGAGTATGAGTCCTGGTCATGTGGCTCTGTTAATTTAGCAATTGTTAAATATGCTATTTGTCAGGAAAGACCTTCAACTATCTCTTTGACTTCTTTAATTTCTGAACTTGACTCGCCAATGTGAACCTCATTCACTCCTTTAACTCTTCTAGTATTTCTGAATGAACGACTTCATTGTTGGGAATTGTTAAAAGGAATACTAGTTAGTTTTATTAGATACTAGTTAATAGGAATAAAATTACATATTACAATTTGCAGATCAGGTAAAATTTCGATTTAGTTTTATAAGGTATTAGTTAACAGGAATAATATTATTTTTGAATTAATATAAAATTAAAATTCAGGGATGGTTATTTGGTTTGAGTTTATTCGATTTTAATTGAATCTGAAATTTGTATTTTATTTGATTCTAACTTGAAATTTATTTTGGATTCATTTTGGTTAATTTCAAGTCATCGATGGGATGGAGTTGATGTTGAAGTGTAAAAATTGATCGGATTGAAATTTGATTTGGGTTAACTTCGAACTGAATTATTTTCTTAAAAAGGTGAAAATTGAAAAAAGTAAATGAAATTAAGTCTCTAATTTGTATTTATCTCATTTTTTAGAGACTGAATCCCCAATTCCTAACTCAGAACTCAAAAGCAAAAAATTGAATCCCCAAATGAATTAAAAGTTAAAGGATGGGGGT
Organism: Luvunga scandens; assembly: GCA_030449905.1. NCBI lineage: Eukaryota > Viridiplantae > Streptophyta > Magnoliopsida > Sapindales > Rutaceae > Luvunga > Luvunga scandens. Next base: position 3,874,004 of record JASUUG010001266.1, read on the forward strand.
CTATTTACACCTTAAATAGAAACTTTGAATACTCTTATTTCTTCATTACAAAAGTATGTTTTTATGAAATTGCTAATTATTTACTCGATTCTTCATTACAACCTCATTGTTGTTTGCTGAAACAAGTTCTTTTTTCCCCCATTTCTCACACACTGACACTCTTTCGTTCTTTATAATTACATCTTGCTTGCCAAAGCTATTGGCCGTTACAAAGCTGTTGTTTTATTTTTTATTTTATTTTTTATTTTTCTGGTGCGATGAGAGCTGCTGGTTATTACTAATATTATTTTGTTGAAGTGTAACCCAAGTTTTTTTACCCGAACCGAAATGCTCACCCCTTTACAAATAATTAGCAAATTAACAATGGTCTTTGACACTAGTAGTTTACTGAGTTTGAGTATACGTTAACCATAACCAATAACAAAAATAAAATTTAAAATAAATAAAAATGGTATATCATTACAGCTTAAAAGGTAAATTTTTTAAGACTTGGGGAAGGTATTAAAAATGCCCTTTTCAGTGAAAACTAAAAAGTTTTGAGTCTAAATGCTCAAGGGAGTGAAATTTGATAAAATGAAATTACCCTTAAATTATAACTCCATAAACCTTTTATACATCCAGCACTTGATTCATTCCCACAAAATCTTTCTTTTTTTTTTTGGCACCCAAAATTTTGGAGCCCATTATTTTCTCATTTTCAGACGAGTAATGATATTAACCTACTCATTATATCTCGGCTACCCTCGCTTCTCAATTGATTATATTGAAAAAATTGTAATAACTTTTATCTGTCAATATACCATATTTAATCACAAATTTATTCTTATCATAGTTGACACGATTTAAAAGTGATTTCCAACTCTTAAGTATAAGAGTGTCTTGTTGTATTGTAGCTTGGTGAGTCTGAGGTTGATCCACAGAAAAAAGATTTAATTTTTTTATTTTATTTTTTCTAAAAATAAAAAGAAAACTTGAATATATGAAACTTAATTTAAATGAAACTATGAAATTGAATTAGTTAGGGTTATGGATTCACTTTTAATAGTAAATAAAATTTAACAAATTCTTTTTGCCATTTTTATTTACATTTATTGCCCAAAAGATTAATTATATATATTATTATTATTTTTCCATTAATTTTATTATGGATTAAGTATTTATTGTGCCAAAATTTAATTTGTCTACAATAAATCAAAATTTCAAAATATAAAATATGTATAAAATTAATTAGAAAATAATTTAATTTATATAATTAAAAATAGAATTTGATTAAATCATATTTATTTCTCAAAAGTATCACATTACCCTAACTATTGTTATTTAACTAATCATGATTGAAATAAAAATAATTCTTAAAATTAAATTACTCATAATTAAAAGGAAATAAAACAACTAAAATTGAAAATAAAACTAATATTTATTTATGAAAATAATTATACAAAATATTAAAACACACCTGGTAAAAAGAATTACAAGGGGATTGAGAGAACTTGAGAAGAAGAGGTATCATTAAAAACACAAAAATAAGGCTCTATTTATAGAGAAATAAATTGATAATCCAGTGCTTTGCAGTCTATGATAAGCTTGATGCATGCACTCCACACAACCATTAGATCAATATTCAACGGCTGGTCAAACTTTAAAAGTCAACCTTACACGTGGCATCATATGAAATGTCTGATTTGATAAAAAAACGTTGATATTTGGCGGGTTAATGGGTGGATCAGGTTGACCCAAATACAAAGATTCATATCCTTCAACTTGCTTCACCAACCACTGCCAAGTGGCATAATCTTGGCCATTAAATAATGAACGGCTGTGATTTAGTTAAAATTGATAGTTATCCAGTGCATCCATATCTATTATAAGCTCATTTTATCATCCAATCAATGCTTGGTTAACTAAAAAAGTCAATTTTTCTTCAAAAAGCTGAATTTTAAGCCGGTCTTGACCCATCCTAAGGTTTTCGGACCTTCAAAATCCAAATTTGACGTTCATTTTCCCGTTTAGAGCATAGAATTGCGTAAAATCAATATTTTACTTAATAAATACACAAAAATACTTAAAATTAAATATATTTAAAACATATTTAATAATTCTTAATATATTACATAAATACAAATATAAATTATAATATATGCACAAAATAACATTTTTATCCCATACAATTTTTAACACTAATCACTCCCCCCAACCAGTTTATTGCTAGTCCCTAGCAATTAAAGCATTATATTAAATTAAGATTTATAAAATTCATATGCAAGTTAATAATTATTCATCTAAACTCTAAATTACCAAATAAACAAACTCTCCTAAATTTTTTTAACTTTTGTCGTTCGCTCATTATTCAGGACATCACCAAATATTTTTTTGTGCTCAAGTCATTAACACAATACTTACGTGGCTTTATTAAGAGAAAACAACATTTTCGTTCTAAAATTCATTAGAAACTCTATCTTTAGGCAGTAAATTATTCACATGTATTTTAAAATATTACATTTTTAACCTATTTAGCGAGCTTTAGGCCAGTGACTCCTAGACCAGTTGGCCTTAGGGCACTAAGTTTTGAAACACCTTTTCGGACTTAATTACTTGGGTTTTTATAAATAAGTAAACAATATATCTATACTCTAGGTAGCGAGCTTTAGGCTAGTGACTCCCAGACCAGTTGGCCTTAGGGTATTAGGTGTTGAAACAACCATACGAACTTAATTACTCAAGTTTTAGATACAGAAAAAGTAGACATTCAATTTTTTCCTTTTTTTTCTCTTTTTTTTTCTTTTTTTTTTTACAGTATACATTTTCTACTATCTTAGATATCATCTCCAATAAATTAAAAGAGCTAAATGTTGCAAAAAATCTCCAATAAATTAAAAGAGCTAAATGTTGCAAAAAATTTAACTTACAACCAACTAGTATGTGTCGCAGTGTGTGTGTGTCGAATGATTTGATAGTACCTGTTAAATAAGTAAACAAAATGACTTAATAACCAATTGGAGAGTTCAAAAATTTGAGTAATTCAAAGAAGGGAATAAAAACAACTTACTATGAATTTAAAAATCAAAATATAATACAACAGAACTATTAGGATACGTATCAAAAGTTGTGACTCTTTACACAACCATCCTAGACAAAAAAATTATTGTTGTTTTATTTTTAAGAAAAATAGATAAACATATCTATTTATAATGTACATTACTATCCCCTCCCTTGAACCTAATTTAAACATTATTTATAATTTAAAGATATGCATGAAAAAAGGTCAAAAAGATAAAGAAAACATAAATAATAAAAAAAGAGATAAGAAAGATCACATCTGAATCGACTACAGAAACTTGACAAAGATGACAAAAAAAGAAAAACAACTTTAGGAATAAGAAAATGCGTTTCTCAAAGTATTACACTCTATATTCTGCTATCTTCGACTTAAATTTATTTAAAGTTAGTTTTTACAACATCACCAGGACTGAAAATTCCATAATTATCAACTATTCCCTCCCCCAAACCAGAATGAGACATTGTCCCTAATGTCTTAAAGGAAAGAAGTATAGTTTAGAAGATATTATTTGATTGCTTCAATAAAATAATCATAAATAAAGAGTTAAATCTAATTTGCACTTCTTACGCGAGCTACGGTCACCATCATTAGTAAACCATTTCAATGTCAAAGTCTTGGGATTTGGTTCTGGTTTATAAGCTTATAAAAGATTAAGTAATTCATTAGCAGTAGAAGTACAAATAAAGAGTTTTTTTGCGGAGATTGGAATAAAATGATTTTTAATCGCATGGTTAATGAATATTAGCAAGCCATCATAAAAGTTATTAATATTTAACAAACCGATGGTTTTTTATGTATGTTTAAACTAGCCCAAGATGCAAATGTAATCAGTGCCTTTAAAGTTGCAAGATCTCTTGGCAAGAAAATTAAAGCGTCAGGATGATTTAACATTTCAGTTATTCTCTCCTGCATACCTAAGACAACTATTTCTTCTCCAATTGGTGGGCCAGGTATGCATACTAGAGGTTTTAAAGCTTGTGGAATAATACCTAGCACTTGGTTTCCTATAGTAAAAACAGCTTTTGAGACAAGCTTTGATACCCCTTAGTCACCTCCTCCATATACAAGGTGTAGTTTTCTTTCAATTATGACATGACCAAGATTTACAGCTGCCTCAGCAAACTCCTTGTATTTTTCATAATGAAATCCATAAAGAACACAAATATTTTTAAATTATTTACTCGAAGATGAAGCCATTGTAAAAATTTTCAAAAACAAGTTGTAGATATTGGAAAATGAGCTCATATATAAAGATTTTGGTGACAGACATAATGATACACAACTGTAAATGGGTTGGTGTATTTGTCAAATGTTGTATAAAGCTCATGGCTCAATAATTCAAAAACAAACAGCAAAAAGAAAAAGCAAACAGTGACTAAAAACAAACAATAAAAAGAAAACATACAATAATTAGATACAAAAATCACGCCATTAACTACAATAATGCAAACGATAAAAGAACAAAATAAAAGGATATGTATTGGTAGTTATGATTGTGGCTCACATCTTCCTCTGGTTTTACGTCTAGTAATGGCTTGAACGCCCTCTATGGGTCGAGGATAGGCTTCCTATCCAGATTTCTTATAAACTGACAAACAGGGTCTTTTTGAGTCAAATTCCCAAGACTAAACTATGCACTTTCTTTTTGAAATAGTTCTCATAAGTTATGAATCTCACGTTGCACATATTTGTTTTGATGCGTCTTAATAAATCGTAAGATATCATCAACGATTCTTTACTCATGTCATTTTTAACGAATTTAATTTTATCTTCTCAAGTATCAGAAACCATTTCTAAAGATTCACAAACTTCTCACTTGTAACTAAGTCTTACATAGTTATGACAGTCAGAGCCAAGTCTTTTAGCTCTTCTTTTTTTAGTATATGTGCTTTTACCAAAACCAGGCATATAAGAAATAAATGAATCAGAAAACTCACCTGCCAATCGAACCTTTGCTTAGGAATTCCATTGATCATTAGCAAATGTAATTATTCACAAAAAGCTTTATAAGTTTTTTTAAGAGCGTTTTGATGGGGAGAAGGAAAGTGCTTATGCAATTTATGTTTTATTTCTTCCATGTCTGATTTTGGAGTTTTAGTTATTGTGGGAAACTGAAAATACTGACTTAAAAAGTTACAAAATACATTTATCCACTACTTATATGGGAAAATATATCAAAACACACTAAAATAAAGAAAATCAAATATGCAAAATCAAATTAAATGTGAAAGTGAACAAAATAAGAAAACAAACAATAAAAAGAAAAAGGAACTTACATTCGTCCTTTTATTGAGTTAACCTCAAGTTGTAATTGGAAGTCATATATCGCATCCTCTATTCTTCTGAGTTGGTTTTCTAGATCTTCAACATAGGACACAAATGTTAGTGGTTGTTGATTCCAAATTGGATGTGATTTGCAACTTTGTATCATGCGTTTCAAGTGAAATTTCACTAGTAAAAGTTCTCCGAGATGTTTGAAAATAAATTTTCTGATGGAGGTTCTCATGATGTATAATGACAAAAAATAAAATAATTAAACACACTTAAGCATAATAACGTGTAAATAAAAGTCAAACAATTCAATCGATAAAGTGAAAGTGAAAAGTTAAATTATTTAAAAAAAAAACCTTAATCAAAATTTGGTAGGTCACTCAAATTTATTTTGATGTTGTCTTCATATGGTTGGTATTTTATATACGGTTTTAATCTTTGTCCATTAACTTTAAATGGGACACTGTTATTTCGATTCTTAATTTCTAGGACCCTATATGGATATACATTTTTTACAATAAATGGGCCACTCCACTTTAACTTTAACTTTCCTAGAAACAAATGAAGACGGGAATTATAAAGCAACACTTTTTGATCAATTTCAAATGTTTTTCAAAAAATTTTTTTATCATGAAAAACTTTTGTTCTTGCCTTAATAATTTAATCACAGTTTTGCTCTTCAATCAACTTAAAAAAAATTTTCTTAAAAATTTAATCACAGTTTTGTTATCATTATTTCGACAAGAAATTGCTTCAATCTATTTAAGACATAATCAAATGCAACTAATACGTACACATATCCAAAAGATGGTGGAAATGGACCCATGAAATCAATTCCCCAACAGTCAAATATTTCAATCTCAAGTATGAGATTTAAGGGCATCACGTTTCTTTTAGTAATTGATCTCAACTTTTGACAGTTTTCACAAGTTTTACAAAATTCATATGTGTTTTTGAATATGGTAGGCCAATAAAATCCACATTATAAAATTTTAGCTGTAGTTTTTCTTGAAAAAAAGTGTCCACCACATACTCTAGAATCACAAAAATTAATGACACTACTTACCTCATCGTTGGGAATATAGCACCAAAAAATTTGATCAGAGCAATATTTGAACAAAGATCATCCAAAAAAATTTTTTTTACTTCAACCAAAAGTTTTTTCTTTTTTTGAGTATTCCATTGCAAAGGCATTTTACCTGTAATAAGAAAATTAACAATGTTAGCATACCATGGCATTGAAGTCACAGAAAATAGAAATTCATTATGGGAAGAATCATTTATGGGTGTTATGTTTATGCAAATTTCAGATGTGAGTTTTGATAAATAATCAGCAACGACATTTTCATCATCCTTTTTATCCTTGATGGTGAGATCAAATTCTTGAAGTAATAAAATCAAACGAATTAGTCTTGGTTTGGCATCTTGTTTAGCCATCAAATATCTCACTACAGCATGGTCAGTAAAAACAATGGATTTAGAACCAAGCAAATACGAATGAAATTTGTTTAATGCAAATACCACAACAAGTAATTCTTTTTCAGTTGTTGAATAATTCATTTAAGTACTATCCAAAGTCTTACTCGCATAGTGAATCACAAAAGGCTTACCATCCATTCTTTGTCTTGAAACAGCACTAATGGCAAAGTCACTTCCATCACACGTTAATTGAAAAGGCAAAGACCAATCATGGGATTGCATAATGGGTGCAGATGTTAAAAGATAAATTATTTTCTTAAAAGATATTTTACAATCATCAGTCCATTCAAATGGTGCATCTTTTAATAAGAGATTACAAAGTGGTTTAGATATGGCACTAAAGTCTTTTATAAACCTCCTATAAAATCTTGCATGTCCTAGAAAGGATCTCACATCTCTAACTGTTTTTTGTGGTGGCAATTTAGATATGACTTCAATTTTTGCTTTGTCAACTTCAATTGCTTTAACAGATACAACATGACCCAAAATAATTCCAGAAGTAACCATGTAATGACATTTTTCCCAAATTAACACAAGTTCATTTTCAATACACCTTTTTAAAACTTTTTCCAAATTATCAAGGTAATCATCAAAAGAATTCCCAAACAGAGTCAAATCATCCATAAAATCCTCTAAACAATGTTCAACCATATCACTGAAAATACTTAGCATGCATCTTTGAAATATTGCAGGAGCATTACAAAGTCCAAATGGCATTCTTTTAAATGCAAATGTTCTAAAGGGATAAGTAAATGTGGTCTTTTCTTGATCCTTAAATGCTATAGGAATTTGATAATAACCCGAATATCCATCTAAAAAATAGTAGTAAGGATGTCCAGCTACTTTTTCTAAGATTTGGTCAAGAAATGGCAAGAGAAAATGATCTTTTCTAGTGGCTTCATTTAACTTTCTATAATCAATGCACATGCGCCAACTAGATGTAATTTGTGTTGGGATTAATTCACCTTTATCATTCTTGACAACAGTGATTCCAGATTTTTTAGACACTACTTGTGTAAGGTTTACCCACTTATTATCAAAGATAGGGTAGATAATTCTCGCATTAAGCAATTTAAGGACTTCTGTTTTTACTACTTCTTTCATGTGTGGGTTTAATATTCTTTGAGGTTGTTGACATGTTTTAGCATTTTCTTCTAAATTGATTCTATATGTACAAATTAAAGGATTAATACCTTTAATATCATTTAAAGTCCATCCAATTGCGTTTTTATTCTTTTTAAGAACAGATAGCAACTTACCTTATTGGTCGCTTGATAGAGTAGAAGAAATTACAATAGGATAAGTTTTTTCTTCCCCAAGATAAGCATACTTCAATCCTTCCGGCAAAGGTTTCAATTCCAAGTTAGGTGCTTCTTGTTGTTCAGTCTTTTCAATGATTCCAAGCTCGTCAAATTCTAGTTTCTCATCATCATTTTGTAAAGTCTGAGCAGAGTCAAGCAACAAATTTATATTAGAAGTATCATGTTCAAGTTGCTTATTTAATTCAATTGAATTAACCAAACAAACATCATTAAGTTCAGAAAAATTCCCTTTTTGAATATTTTCCTCTATACAAGATTCAAGCAATTCCTTTTGTTCATTAGTATCATCTTCATTCTCATTTTCTTCATTAGGTTACCTACACATGTTAAAAACATTCAAGTCCAAAGTCATATTTCCAAATAAAAAATTCATTAAACCATTCCTACAATTAATCAAAGCATTAGGAGTTGCTAAAAGTGGTCGACCCAAAATTATAAGAATTGGTTTATAATTATTCACAACAGGTTCAGTTTCTAAGACAATAAAATCCACTGGGTATATAAATTTGTCAACTTGCACTAAAACATCTTCCACTATTCCTTTTGGTATTTTAATTGATTTATCCACAAGTAAAAGTGTAGTTGAAGTTGATTTTAGCTCACTAATATTAAGTTGAAGATAAACTGAATATGGAAGCAAATTAATATTAGCACCAAGGTTTAGTAAAGCATGTTTAATTATGTGATCACCAATAATACAAGAAATAGTATGACAACCAGGATATTTATATTTAACCTTATTATTAGTAGACATAATTGTACTTACCTGTTCGGCCATGAAAGCACTCTTTTTTACCTTCAATTTCCTCTTGACAATGCATAAGTCTTTTAAAAATTTGGCATATGAAGGTACTTGCTTGATTGCATCTAATAGAGGAGTGTTAACTTTCACTTGCTTGAAGATTTCATAAATTTTAAAAGAGTGGTTTGATTTTCTTGGTTTATTCAATACTTGCGGAAATGGTGGTTCAGATGGAACAATAGTTATTTTTTCACTAGGTGTAAGTTTATTTAGTCTCTCCTTACCCTTTGAATTTTCATCTTCACAAGGTTCAGGAATAGGTTTATCAACAACCTTACCACTACGAAGAGTTATAACTGACTTAACTTGGTCCGTGGGTGGATTTTGTTGAATCTTAGGATTCAGTTATAGTTGGGCAAGAAATTTACCTTTTTCTTGAATTGTAAGTGCAAAAGCAATTTTAACAAGAGTATCTTTCAAATCAGAAAAGGTTTGTGCATTTTGATTGTTAATAGCATCTTGCTTCCTAATGAATAAATGCATTGTATCTTCTAAATTTTTCCATGGTAGTGGAACATATGGTGCAGAAGGCTGAGCGTTTTGAAAATTTTGTGGAGGTGGTGCTTGTGAAGATTGTGCATTATTATTATTCCTCCAACAAAAATTTGGATGATTTCTCCAACCAGGATTATAAGTGTGTGAATATGGGTTTTGTTTATTAAAAGTGTTAATGGCATTTGCTTGATCATACAAACATTTTTTAAGTGCAGGCAGAGTGGGACAATCTTGAGTAAAATGATTATTAGAACTACAGACATTACATGCAATTTGTTCAACAAATTTCACTTGATCACTTTTTTTATTCTCTAAAGCCTCAACCTTCCTAACTAAGGATGCAAATTTTGCTTGTAAATCATGATTTTCCCTAAGGTTATGGATTCCTCCACTAGATGTAGATGGTTGTGGTTTATTTGTCAATTCAAAAGTTCTAATAGTATCCCAATGTTGTGCATTTTCAGCTAATTGATCAAGATAATCTAATGCATCTTCAGGATTTTTATCTCTAAATTCACCATTACACATTATTTCTACAACTTGTCTATTTTGGGGTGTCAAACCCTTGTAGAAATAAGTGACCAATCGCCAAGTTTCAAAACCATGGTGTTGACATATGTTAAGCAATTCTTTAAATCTATCCCAACATTGGTATAATGTTTCTCCATTTTTTTGAGTGAACGAAGTGATTTGCCTTTTAAAAGAATTGGTTCTATGAGGTGGAAATTTTTTTTCAAAAACTGTTCTTACATGTTATTCTAAGTTCTTATTGATCTAGATCTAAGGTTTTGTAAGCAGGTTTTAGCTTTATCTTTTAATGAAAAAGGAAAAAGCTTTAATCTAATTATGTTCATGCTACAATTTTGGTCTAGGTATATATTACAAACTTCCTCAAAATCTCTTAGATGCAAGTATTGATTCTCAGATTCTAAACCATGAAATGTTGGTAAAAGTTGGATAATATTTGGTTTGAAATTAAATCGTACTGCTTCTGGAGGAAATACTATACACGAGAGGGCTCCGGTTCTGGTCGGATCATTTAGTCTCTCAAGGTTTTTGGTTGATTCTGATCATGTGTATTATGTTGAGAATAATTGTCTCTCTAATTAATTTGAGGATTAAGTTGGTTCAAAAGATTTTCGTCTTGGATCTTAGCCATGATTGGTGGCGGTGATTGAGATCTATGAATTAATCTACCACTCAAAGTTTGAGACCAACGTCTCATGCAATGATGATGATGTGTGAAATTATAGTGTAAAAATGATACACAAAAATAAATAAATAAATAAAAATTACACAAAATAAAAGCAAACTGAAAATTAAACAAACAAGAAAAAAATACGAAATAAAATGAAAATTAATTAACTGAAATTAAATAGGCGGTTGAACCTGCCATACAAAAAAATAATAAATGCAAAAATTAAATTGCAAAAATTAAAAGAAGAAAGAAGGAGACTCATTTTCTTTTCTTTTTTTTATTTTAAAAATTACCAAGATTAATTCAAATTGTTAGGCCTTTGTTGTAATTTTTAAAGTCAATATTCAGTTTATTGAGTCCAAATAAGATCCAAATAAAGTCCAAATAAGATCCAAATAAGTCCAAGTATAGTCCAAAGAAGTTCAAATTATAAGTCCAAATTAGATTATTATGGGAAATTTCGGCAAGGGACTTAATCGTAAATTTCATAGAATTTTATGGTCAAACTGTAATTATGAGAAAAAGGAGTTAGAAACAAAAAATTTTGGGGTGAAAGTGAAATTCTGGAGACTTTTAAGGACAGAACAGAATTTAAAAAAGAAAAAGGAGGTATGAAAATTTACAAAAAAAAAACTGAAACGAAATAAAATAAAACACAATAAAAACCTTTCTTCGGTAACGGCGCCAAAAACTTGATACAACTTAAAAGTGATTTCCAACTCCCAAGTATAAGACTGTCTTATTATATTATAGCTCAGTGAGTCTGAGGTAGATCCACAGAAAAAAGATTTAATTTTTTTATTTTATGTTTTCTAAAAATAAAAATAGAACTTGAATATATGAAGCTTAATTTAAGTAAAACTATGAAATTGAATTAGTTATGGCTATAGATTCACTCTTAATAGTAAATAAAATTTAACAAATTCTTTTTGCAACTTTTATTTAGATTTATTTCCCAAAAGATTAATTATATAAATTATTATTATTTTCTCATTAATTTTATTATGGATTAAGTATTTATTGTGCCAAAATTTAATTTGTCTACAATAAATTAAAATACCATGTTACTATATCTTATATTAAGATATTAAGAATTTATTGTGCCAAAATCTTTTTTTTGTCTACAATAAATTAAAATTTCAAAATATAAAATATGTATAAAATTAATTAGAAAATAATTTAATTTATATAATTAAAAATAGAATTTGATTAAATCATATTTATTTCTCAAGAATTTCACTTTACCCTAATTATTATTATTTAACTAAGCATGATTGAAATAAAAATAATTCTTAAAATTAAATTACTCATAATTAAAAGGAAATAAAACAACTAAAATTGAAAATAAAACTAATATTTATTTATGAAAATAATTATACAAAATATTAAAACACACCTGATAAAGATAATTACAAGGGGATTGAGAGAACTTGAGAAGAAGAGGTATCATTAAAAACACAAAAATGAGGCTCTATTTATAGAGAAATAAATTCATAATCCAGTGCTTTGCGGTCTATGATAAGCTTGATGCATGCACTCCACACAACCATTAGATCAAGATTCAACAGCTGGTCAAACTTCAAAAGTCAACCTTACACGTGGCATTATATGAAATGTCTGATTTGATCAAAAAAAGTTTGAGATTTGGTGGGTTAATGGGTTGATCGGGTCGACCCAAATACAAAGATTCAGATCCTTCAACTTGCTTCACCAACCACTGCCACGTGGCATAATCTTAGCCATTGAATAATGAACGGCTAAGATTTAGTAAAAATTGACAGCTATCTAGTGCATCCATTTCTATTATAAGCTCATTTATAATTCAATCAATACTTGGTCAACTGAAAAAGTCAACTTTTCTTCTAAAAGCTAAATTTTAAGCTTGTCTTAACTCATCCTGAAGTTTTTGGACCTCCAGAATCCAAATTTGACCTTCATTTTTCCGTTTGGAGCCTCGAATTACATGAAATCAATATTTTACCTAATAAATACACAAAAATACTTAAAATTAAATATATTTAAAACATAATTAATAATTCTTAATATATTACATAAATGCAAATATAAATTATAATATATGCACAAAATAAAATTTTTATTCTTTAATAAACATATAATTTTTAACACTAATCAATAATTTCTATCTTTTTTTTCATACAACCGCATAGACATATAAAATCTACTTAAAAAAAAAAAAAAGACTATCTCAATGAACTTTCTCCTTCATTTTAGGTGGCATTAGCTTCTTGTCTTTGTTATGAGATTGATGGGTGAAGTAGGGTCATAGCTAAAATAAAATTGGAAAGAAAATGAAGAACAAGCACACAAGAAAGAGGACATAGAAATTTACGTGGTTCGGCTTTTAGCCTATGTCCATGAACAAAGACAGAAGAAAAATATATTTACTAATAAAATGAGAATTATAAGTATTTTAATATTGTTGGCTCACTACCCAAAAGCTCAATACACCCAATCTCTCAAATCACTATACTCTCAAGAGCTTTATAAATTTAAGCTCCCAAAAACTTTAAACTCGTCTCTTTCTCTCACAAAATTGGATTTAAAGAAGAAAAATGAAATTGGATGCTAAAAGGGGAAATGAAGCCCTCTCTATTTATAGGCTCTATTTCCTCTCCCTCTTCAATTAAATAATAATAATATTTTGATTTTTTTTTTCAAATTGTGCGTCTTTCAACTTTGTTGTTTTCTAAAATGGCAGCTTTTTATTTTGCTGCTCCACAAAAAATGGTAGCAGCAAAAGAGCAGTGCACAATTTTCAACAATTCTCCTACTTAGAGATTTGATTGAGAATTAATCATATGCCAACACCATCCTTGTTGCTTCACCATTGTCATGTTTCTTATGTCTCTACTAGGCCACAAGAGAATTTACTCTATAAACTTGTCAATATTGATTGGTTTGGTCAAAACATCCACTAGGTTGTCCTTAGTATGGATTTTTTGCAAATCTATACCTCTGCCTTCCACTATTTCTCGAACAAAATGATACTGTACCCCTGTATGCTTTGTCCTATAATGAAAGGCTGGATTCCTTGCAATGTGCAAGGCACTCTAACTGTATCAAAACACAAGAAGTTTCTCTCGTTTGTGCTTGAGCTCCTCTAATAATCTTTGCATCCAAACAGCTTCTTTGCAAGCTTGTGTAGTTGCCATGTATTCTGCTTCTGTTGTTGATAGGGCCACAATGGTCTACATTTTCGAAACCTACTTTACAACTCCTTCTGTAAGTGTAAACACATATCTAGTAGTGGATTTTCTTTTATCAAGATCTCTTGTAAAATCTGAATTCATATATCCCCTGATAGTAAACTTTGATCCTCCATAAAATAACACAACATTTGAGGATCCTTTGATGTATTTTAAAATCCTTTTCACAGATTTCCAACGCTTTCCACCAAGATTTGCCATGTATCGACTGACTGTTCTTACTGCTTGTGCAATGTCTGGTCTAGTACATATTATAGCAAACATTAAACTTCCCACTACTGATGTATATGGTACTCGAGACATTTCCTTTCTCTCTGCTCTTGCTAGGACACATACTTGAAAATAACTTAAAACTAACAAGAAGTAAGGTAGAAATTGGCTTATAATCTTGTATGTTAAAGCACCGTAAAATTTTTTTCAAGTAATTCTTTTGAGAAAGTCAAATATTCTTGTTATTTCTATCTCAGTGAATTTGCATCCCTAGATTTTATTTGCTGGTCCCAAGTACTTTATTTCAAACGTTTTAGGCAATTGTGCCTTTAATTCCTAGATTCGATCTTTATTGGGGTCTGCTACCAACATGTCATCCATATACAATAGTAAAATAATAAAATCATTATCTTTAAACCTTATGTAATATGCACAATGATCTTAACTGAGTCTGTTGTATCCAAGGCTTATAATAAAGAAATCAAATCTCTTATAACAACACCTTGACACCTATTTGAGACCGTACAAAGAGTTATTTAACTTGCAAACTAAGTTCTTCTTGCTTGTTTTAGCAAAACCTTCTTATTGGAGCATATAAATCTCTTCTTCAAGTTCTCCATGAAGAAACACAGTTATCATATCTAACTTCTCCAGTTATAAGTCAAATGTAGCACATATAGTTTGCAAAATCCTCTTCCCTTATCCTTGGAGGCTTGGATAGTAAAATCCTCAAGCTCGGTGTACTTGGAGGCGTGGACGTAGGCCCGTTTTGGCCGAATCATGTAAAAAATTACGTGTTTGATCTCTCTTCCCTTATCCTTTTAATTTCGAGCATTGTTAAATTTATTACTTTTGATTTTATTAAGACGTTAATTTAAATTATTATGTGGTTTTATTTACTTAAGTTTTAAAACCTAATTCACCCTCTTCTTGAGTTGCTTAGATAGAATTTTAATTTGAATGGCACAAATGCATTAAAATGAGACCTAATTCACACTAAACTCATGGCCAAGCCCATTTAAAGGAGCTTGACCCATATAAGAATGCCTTATAGATTAGGTTAATGGAGAACCAATCACTCTAAAAAGCCCAAAATAGTATATGAATCAAAAAGCTCATATCTCCAAGTTGCTTTAGTTGCATTAAATTAGTGTAGTACTTTTACGTCACATTAAACGACCTTTTAGAAACCTTCTTTAAAATGCTGACTTTGGCCAAATGCCCTAACACGTATTCTACCCTATACAGTAAATGCTTGACAGTCTAAAAATCCTAAATAAGATGCAAATCCAAAGATCTTAACCTAAATAGGAAAGCACTCATTCCTACTTTAAAAAAAGAAAAGAATCCTCAAAATCCTACCTTGTAGCATAAGAGTTTATGCTACCTCCTAGGAATAAGATTCCTAAGCCTTGTTAACTAGGTTTTATATTAGAAAAACCTATAAATAGAGCACCCTATACATGATCTTGGGGACTAGCCATAATCCATCATTATAGTAACCTACTTTAAAAATACTTACCAACAATTAATAATTGTTTAGCAGTGGCCTCTAAATAATAATTTTTGCATTCATGCACCATCCTTGTTTGAGAAACACTTTCATTCTTAAAACAAAGAACCCATTTTAGATTTTTCCAATCTCAAGAAACTTAAACCATCTTTACCATCCATCATCATTAAAATAATTTTTTGGCTCATAACAATCATTCACCCTCAATAGAACGCCCTTAAACCCTTAAAAACTAATCTCAAACTCTAAAAAAGTGTTTCAACAATATTCATAAATTTGTCACCCAAAGCCTTCTATTCTTGCAAACCAATGTAAGAACCATTCAAAACACCATCCAACCACATTTTTTAGATTTTCATCATCCAGAATTTTGTCGTAAAGTCTTATATCACAGTAGGGCTTTTTCTTAGTTTTATAGTTATATCAAATATTGAAGTAGCATCCTAAGCCTGGTTCTCCATTATTTATCGGTATAATTTGCTCCCACACCACATCTTACAATAGGTGCGTTATTGTTTAAGCATATAATTGCTATTTGATAAGTCAATTGTACTAAAAGCTTCAACAGAAGTTTATCCAAGCCAGATCAATGTCTAGTTAATCTTGTGAACTTTACTCGCCAAACCCTAAACACAAAGGTGAGGTTGCAGTATACATCCAGTCCAAAGTACATATCAAGCCCATATCTTATATTTTGTTGAAGAAAGATTTTCTCCAACCAATCTGGAGGAGAGACATGAACGAATCAAAATCTCACCAAAACAAAAAAGTATAATAACATTAATTAATAACTAATAAAATACTAAAAATAAATTAAAGTTTATGAAATTAGATTATCTAAATTATCAAGTGGGTGTGTTTAAAAGTTATTTACTGTAAAGTCATTTCATATAAAGACAAAATAAGCATTATAACAAAAGTTATTAGTGGGGGCTGATAAGATGAAATCAAGGAGTTAAAAATCACCACTCTAAAATCTTTAATTATTTTATTCTTCTTATTTAATTTCTATCTCCATAATTCTTAATTATTAAAAGATTCTAAAAAAAAATTTCAATTATAATCCAAAATATAAATATAAGTTATGAAATAGGGTGGGTGTAAAAAATTATTAAATGAATAATTTATTTAAGTGTTTAATTAATTTTTCATTAAAAAAAGAAATTAATTTATCTTCAGTTATTTAAGTAATTTTAATTAAGGAAAGTTTTTAATCGAGAACTTAAAGAACTGTGAAAAGGTTACTATAACAAATATATTTTTGGGTTCAAAACCCAACCAATATGGGTCAACATTTTTCTAGGCCTGAACTTGTCCCAGGCCAAATCCAGCCCAAGTCATCCCATTTGCCGCAAAAGAAAAAAAATTTCAGTTTGTCCCTTTCCATTATTTAGGTCAAAGTTAAAAAATAAAAAAAAATTCATCGATGCGCCTCCGATTTGTCGTTAACTTCTAAACAATAAAAAAAATAAAAGGTAAATTAGAATATTCATACTTTTAGAAGATAAATTGAAAATGTAATTTTATTGAGTGAATTGAAGTTTACCCCCAAAAAAAAATAAAATAGAAAAGATAACATCGCTGTGAAATTTTGTGAATAGTTGCCCATCCGTGGCTCCAAGTCGATAATCACTGATTAATGCACAAAAATAAAAGGACTAAAAGATGCTTGCTTTTTTTTAAAACTGAAAATGAAAAATGTTTCCATTGTATCATTTTCAAAAGATAACTGAAAAATCAAATGTTTTGAAGGAAAACGAGTCCTCTACTTTTGAATTTACGTTTGTAATTTCTAAACACATGATTAGAAGACCGACTAGTTTATTACAAAAATTCACAAGTAGCTCAACTTGTCTTCTTTGACAAAACTCGTATTTGGAAGAATGTCATTTTCCTCCGTTTAGAATCTGTTTTAACCATCCTGCGCTACGAGAGGGTAAATAGTCCATAAAACTAGCAATAATAGGCTCCACAATAATTAATAATACAATTTCCCAAAAAAATCATAATAATAATAATTGAACTGCTAACGGGACAATATAGGAAGCAAACCAAAGTTCCAAAGAGTCTTAACATATATCAGTAGTATTAATTGCTAATAATAATGTACTAATTGAATATCTAGCAGGATCCGAGAGAAACCAACAAACCTGATCACCGACAGAAGCAGCCTCAGCACTTCGAATAAACAAGTTAAAAAAAATCTTGGTAATCTCATCAAAACACTCAGAAAGAAGAATAAATAAGAAATGGCTAATTATAATTTATCTCCATTTCCGTTGCAATCGAGCCAGAAGCCACTTCAACGCTCGTAGACCGGCAATCAACAAATCAATATATCATGTATAGAAAACAATTTGGTTGATAACTCTGCATACACGAAGAAAAGGTACAGTTTCCACATCAAAACTGATGAACATAACAATGTAAACCCTTGAGAGCAATTGAGGAAACACTTTATAAGACCCTAAAGATAAATACAACAGGATGCTACAATGTTATACAGAATTTCCAAGACCATTGTAAAGATAAAGGAGAGCTAAATTAACATACATTTAGTATAGAATGCAAAACCCATATGCTCACATCTGGTCGTTCACACCCATAGCAAGCTACCTTGGTACTCCACACACTGCTGGATTTTGCCATCGGGGGTCAAAACCTGATTTTTCACTTTAACTGGTCTGGTACTGTATCGTACTTCAAATTTTGGCAATGGTCTATGTTGCTCTTCCTCACTAGCCGATGTTTGTGGTAAGACCTCATCAAGGAACTCATCTGCTACATCACCGTCGTCATCTATTCTAAGACGCTTTGCATACCATCTCAAACCCTGGATCCAGAAGAGAACAAAAACTAAATGTTCTATGCTAGAAGCCACTAAAATATTAATGAGGGAGAAGAAAAGGATACTGAAATAATCTCAAAATAATTATATAAATTCATAGGTTTTAAAAAGCCTCTTAAAAAGCCCAAGATGGATACAACTTGAGACAATCAGTCTTGAAGGACACTAATTGGTGCTAGGTACACTTAAAAGGTCAATGAAAACAATATTTCATTACTATAAACGGCATGGTTAAGACTGAATGATGTTATCCCACATGAACAACGGTTCCACCAAAAACTCTGATATAGCTAATCAGGGCATGTCTGGCTTCCAACCAAAAATTTGAAAAGAAATAAATAAATAAGTAAAAAACAAAAAAATGAAAACACTCCACAACTAAATATACCTCATTATAAAAGAATCGCTGACTATCTCTGATTAACTAATGAACAATATGTTGGAAAATTTTTTAATATAAAATGTACTATTAAATCAACAACAGACAAAAAGGAAAAAGGACAGGCGCCTCCTTTCTCCAAATCCTTTTTCTTGAATATTTTTCCACCATTTGGTGGCCAAGAGAAAGGGTGAACGGAAAAGTGTAATACATAGTGCCCGTTGATACTCATCACCGACCAACAATTCAACAATAATCTTTTAAAATTTTCCTATTTTTCTGGAATTTCTTGCAGAACCAATATTGACAGAACATATCCGTTTTTTGGATTCACTTTAAACCCGAAAGCATCCAGGCCAAATCCATCCCATTTCATATAAAATTGCCACATACACTCAATTGGTATGGCTAAAAAGTCCTCCAAAGTATTGTTTGGTGGGGCAGAATCCTGGTGATTAACAGTTTGCAACAATGTTAGCACAGAAGTTTAGTTTTCATATCTACATTTGTATGAACTCTAAAGTGGTGTCTGGTTGGATGGAGTCCATGGGGGAAGGAAAGGAATCTGGATTCCCATGGGTTTTTAAGTTGTTTGGTTGGTTAAAAATAACCAGAAATAGGATTCCACTGATTCCACAGAAGTTTTATGCATGCTTTTTTCAATTTTACCCCTCAAAAAATATTTATTTTCTAATTTTGCCTTCATAATATCATAAATGCAATTTTAAAAGAAATTAAGTTGAATTATATGTTACCACAAATGCATATTTGAACACAAACTATTTGCTAGAAAACAAAAGCATTATACTTTTTCCCTTTATTCAATATATCCAAGCAGAATATTTAAGGATCGAGAAGAAATGCCATCTTGAAGATAAAACGGTTACTAACTTTCTAATATTACCATAAATAATTTCTTATATTGCCATAAATGCAGATTTAGTATGAATATTTAATCTGCATATGTTCAACCTCAAATTTCTAATCAGGCCTTCGCTTCAATAGAAGAATTTAATTTTCATTATTTTGGTATTTTTATTGGTCAAATAATTACTTGTGTTATTACATAACTCATGTATAATGACACAAATTTATTAAAAACTGCTGTTGATTTTGATGTTAAATTTAAAAAATTAATTAAATCACATTCAAAAGAAAAGTTAATTGATAATAAAACTATTTCTAAAGGAATACAAATTAATTTCAGTGTAAGGTATTTTCTTTTTTCCAATAAAATTATAGTTTATCCGTCTTCCTCCATAATTACTCGTGCAAACTAAAATAAGAAATGCAATTCCCTTTGTCCATTTCCCATGCCTTTCGTATCCTCATTCGTCCTTTCCTTTATTCCAACCAAACATGAACTAAGAGACTTGTTCACCCTAAGATTACCAATCATAATTGGGTGAAATTTGTAATTCCAATTGATTCTTCTGCTCGAAATTTGTTTAAAGGGTCAATATGTGCTTCAGCCCGTAGAATGAGACACATATTCTAGTTGGTAATTTTCAGGGAAAATCTTGTGACTCTTCTTATAAGAAACCTCAAATAAGGAAATAGCATAGGCAAAGAAACATAAATAACAGAGGAATGCACACATGCTTCCACCTATGAACAGAGGGATAGATCCAGTAACCAGATATTGCTCCTTCAAGATCTGAACTCAAAATAGAATGTTTTGGTATGTGTCCCTGTCAGTAGAGAGAGACAAGAGAGTCTGTTTGAGTAACAGCTTAGTTTGCAAATACTCGGCTTGTAGATTGAATCAACTAAGCAACCTAAGCAGAATAATTAAAATTATTCTTTTACAGAGAATGCAGATAGATATGCTAAGATTACTGGCCTTCAATAAGACCTATCCTTCAAGTTAGCTATAGCTCATAAAAGAAGCAATAACCTCACAGCTGGATGATGGTGTTATAAAGCAACCTTTGAATCCTTGAGATAAATTGGCTGACTTCAAAAGTGATGGGATTAAGTAGCAATTGAGTTCAGCAAAAGCAATACACAATTAGGTAGTCAAGGGGAGAGAAGAACCAGAATTTTGGTAGAATCTAAACTAAGAGTGTAGAAAACCAAATAACTTTCAGGGACCGAAATTTGATTCAGCAGCATAGCATATCATCATTAGGTTTACAGGATGCAAGCTTCCATTTATTTTTCTTTTTCATCTCTAAGTAGACAAGCGTATTTGTGTCTGTGCTCCTTTAGACAATTCCTTAGACAATTCCAGAAGAAGCACTAAGGAAGCCCACCTGCCCACGTGACTACGACACAGAGAGAAAGCAGTAGGTGGCAGCTTCCAGCTAGCTGGCCACTGGCTTCTCTTGCTCTTGCACTATTAACAGATATTCTCATCTTAAGCAGCATGCTCCTGTTATAGAACTTTCACCGCAATGTATCAATAATTGAGTAGTACGTGGACTAAAGTATATTATCAAGTACTGAAGTATAATAAGTTTCATACTCTCTGTTAACAGGTCATCCAAAATATGATACTGCACTAATTAATTAGCACCCGGAGTTTTCTAATTGTCTTCACAAAACCAAGCATGTTGCTACTGTTTGAGGTCCAGATCTTAAGTTTTATTTATTCTCTCCATAAGCTTTGACCTCGAAAGAAGGAATGCTTTAATCAGCCAAGAATTCCTACAATAAACCTTCTATCCCATAAGATGAATTGCCCTAAAAGCTTATCACTAAAGTCTAAACATACGAATAATCCTATCAAAAAAGAAGAGAGTCATCATCGTTAAATCCTTAGGATATGTCATGGGTTTGGGGAAAAATGAGTCTGCTTGAAAGTCAAAGGTAGTCCCTAACACTCTGTCCTCTCCTTTCACTTCACTCTTAAGGATTTCTTCTTTTTCTCTATCTTCCTCTCTCTACTCTATCAAACATCAAGTTTCTCTATTCTTACTCCAATGCTAAAATCCAATCAAATCTGTTTCTCAAATCTAGTTCTTCCATCTAGTCACATAAACCACAGTTCTCTTCCATAATCCATTTCTAATCAATTCCCATGACCTTCGCAACAAAATAACACCTCAATAATAGACAATCCAAGCCATTCAGCATAATGGTGAATTGCGGTTACTAAAGCACATAAAACATGAAAATATTTAAAACAAGTAAAAATGGATAAGTTCACCAATGAAGCATCCTAGACCCAATCTTATAAGCTTGACAGACAAACTATACAAAGGAATACATAAAAATAATGCAGTCAATAACAATGATCAATTGAAATGTCTTGTAACAAAAGAGTCTAATGAAACGAAGCTAATGTCCTTGCACCTCACAAGAAACTCATTTCGAATGCACATGTATTTTGAAAGAATTTGTCAAATGCGATAGCACTGCTTTGTGGGATCGGCACCTAAACCTTGGGATATTGCAGAACTTGGAGGCTGCCAATAACACCCATACACTGGTCAGATAAAAAGTGTTTCGTCTACAAAGAGCATAAAGCATAAATTCATATGGCTAAAGTGTTAACCTCATTGCTTGTAACATTTGCCTATAGCCTATGATGTTACAGCCAATGGTGAAGATCGCAACATTTTGGGTGGGCTGGATATTTTCTCTAATTAAATGCTCTTCTATTGTACTAGAGAAATTGTTAATAAGAAATTAAAAATACACTTAATATGGGACATAATCAGCTTTACTCTTCAATGTTAGTTCTACACAAATGAAATTACTGAAATACGATTGAAACACGATACATGAGCAAAAAACTAATAATAATGATTGCGGCTGCTTGCTAGGTTGTGGCTAGGAATGCCGCGGTTTGGACAGGAATTGATTGGGATGAGTTGTATTTGAGTCTTGTGAATTGGGGAAATTGGATCGACAAATTAGGTTGCTTGTTTACATTTTTTTACTTGTTTTTATTTTTTAGTATAGTTTTCAAAAAGGATAATTCTTTAGTTAACCAATTTTTTTCCAAAAACTTACCTGGTACAGCCCAGATTAGTCCACTCATAGGTTCGCCACAGGTTACAGTCACAATTAAACAATCTACAAAAAAGGAAACTGAAATTTACAAATAAGGCAGGCAGGGTTTCCATCCACATTTCTTTCTAGCTGAATTTTGCTTCTATTTCTTCTCCCATTGCTTGACGTCTCTCTTATTCAAGTTATTCTTCCTTTTATTCTGAAACTCCCTGATCTTCCTTATCTATAACTCAAGACTATAAGAAAAGTTATCTAGACAATGGAAACTATATATACAACCAACCTTTAACACTCTGTTAGCGCCATTAATTCTCTGTTCTTGCATTTTAACGGGAATTCCACCCGATAATAGCAGAAGTAATTACAGATGCAACAATTGCTTCTTGTAAACATAGTAAAACTGAGTATGGTACCCAAAAATTCTAGAAGAATTGCTCTACCAGAGCATCGGCATTATAAAGCAAAAATGAGAAGTTACTAAAATTCAAGCCCTAGAATAAGTCAGCAGAAACCTACTTAGCATTACAACTGACCATATATCCTTTCAAATCATCAAAAACTAACTAACTAATCAAATTTGAATATATAAAAAAAAATAAAAAGGGAAAGTGAGAGGGGACCTGGACGCCGCCCTTGCCAGAATTACAGGGGACGATAATCGGGCCAGGGAGAGGACGTTCGACGGCGACTTGGACCTGGACTCCAAAGCCTTTACGAGGAAGACCGGTTTCTTGAAAATTGTAGGACCGCTGGTTGTTGTTATCATCGATCTTATCTTGGTCTCCCTCGTCGTCTTTTACTTCGGGTCCGTTGTCTCTAACAATTCCTAGAAATCCTGCTATTCTCCTCAAGAATCGCATCCCCAACCAATCAAATCAAATCGCAAATCTCAGAGTCTACAGATTTTTTGGAGAAGACAAAACGAGTATAGATAGATATTTTATTCTTCTTCTTCTTCTTCTTGTGTTTGGTTACCTAATGCTGGCTTTTGCTTTCCGTAGCAGTCTGTATCAAAATGTTGATACTCTCTTCTTTCTCTCGGGGGTTTGGTTCCGTTTTAACTTTTGATTGTAGAGTTTGTTACGTGTAGTGGTGACGAAGACAATTTGCCCAACTTTTCAAAAATAAAAGGACAATTTGCCTAAAACTCACTAATTATTTTTTTAAGTGAAGTGATATAATTAAACTAAATTGATAATTAAGAGTCAACATTTCATGCATCGCTGTATGCCATTCAGCGCACGGAGAAAACCGGTAAAACCGGTTTTTAACCGGTTAATACAATAAAAATTATCATTTTATTTATTTTTAATGTGAAAAAATAAATAAAATTAAACTAAAATGATATAATTAAACTAAATTGATGATTAAATAGAGAGCATTGGTAAGGGAAAAAATATTTAAAGGATATTACCTCATTCTCATCCTATTGAATTCGGGATGATGAAGTACCACGCATATTTGATGAGTAATGATAAACATCTCAAAATTTTATTTTAAAACTTATCTCAAATGATTTATTAAGCAATGTGTTATTCATTTGATGGTTGATGATTCTTTATAAATTTAATATGAATTAATTACATTACCTCACTCAACAATTGATCAGTATAACATCATTTTATATGAAATTTTTGAATGTGTAACATTGTAGGTGTTATACTTTCAAGACACCAAACTACACCCATATATCCATAAGAAAGGAAAATATTATGAGAGGATAACATTCAACTCATTTTGAGAGAATAACACCAATGTAAAATTTCCTAAAAGCTTATACAAATGAAAAGTGAGTGGAAACTTATTCCAATCCTATATTCTATGATCTAAGAAAACTACACCTAAAGTTATAAGAGTAAGAAAGCACTTAGGCATGAATAGACGTGTTTATTTCCTTATAATCAAATTCACATCTACGTACACAATAATGATAACATGTAATTAGGAATAGAGCCTAAAATAAAACTCTAAATCCATATCACCTATCATCTATAAATAGGGACCATTTCAATTAAAAAAAAAAAGGATCATTGGCCTCCAAGAACACTATTCTCTCTTAAAGAAAGAAAAATTTAGTCTTATTCATTCATTTTTCTTCCCTTAAAATCTTAAACAAACATTGACTTGGGTGTCAGAGTGCCTTTTTCAAGTACTCACCTTATTGGATTCAAGATCAACAAGCATCTTAAGTTCTCTACAAACCAAAAAAACATGCAAAGGTAAATTCCAACCCCTTCAAGCACTATTGGATCTTTGATTATAAAGTGAGGTGGTTTTATATTATAGTACAATTGCCACCATATTAACACAAGTAATAAGTTTCATGTAGGCTAATTAAATTGAGTTATAAATGATGGAGTAAGGGTGGCAGAAGCGAAATTGATAGAACATGTAACACTAGATATCATTCTAGTATTGAATCAAGTCAACATGATTAGTTTATGCTGTAATTGAAGTGTGATTAGATTTCATTCAAATCTAAATAACTTAATGAGATTTTTAACAATACATTAAATAAAATTAGATGACACTCTAGTGCACTGTACAAGAGAGATTTTTGATAAATAATTAAAGGGCTTATTATTAAATAATTGAAATTGAAGCTATGAAAATAATAACAAGACTTCTCTATTTATAATATAGCAAATCTACTTTTATAAGTTAACTTAAAAGAGAAAACTAAATTGCAATTATAATAGGAATAAAAAATTAATATACATAACACAATTGACTCTAATTAAAATAAAAAATCTTAAAATAACATTCTCTATCAGGCTTCCTCTCTTAAAAGAAAACTTATCCTTGAGTTTATCTAAAGGATTAAACTTGCAGTCGAGCATCAATGCATCTTCGAACTTGAACTTGTATCCTTGCTCATCAATCATGCTTAAAGCTCAAAATTCTCTAGGCTTAATCTTTTTCTTGATCTTACTAGTCACTCTGTGAAATAGTAAATTCTTGTATGAATGAATCAATCCCAAGTCTTTCAAGTCTTTTGACAAATCTCACTCGATGTTTTCACCAATGAACTTTCTCTTTGCAGCCAAATCTTCTTTAAGAATAATCTTCTTGTCTTCAACATTGATAAGCATAATCATGTCAATTATTGCTGGGTTATCTTTAACTTGATTTTACTTCACAACCTCGATTGTATTATTAGGCTCAATGCTCAAGTCAAGAGTATGTTGTACCTTTCCTTTAAAAATCTCATATAGATCAATAACCTTATTATCTTCAATGCTTATCTTGTCCTCTAAGGAAACATCAGGCACAATCGCACACAAATTGTTAAATTAGAAGTTTAAATCAATAATAAATTTTATCTTTTCTTCAAACATCTCAAGGGAGTCTTCTTCCTTAATAATAGGTGAACTAAGCATCTCAAGTGAGTCTTCTTTTACAATAATAGGTGAGTTAGGTATCTCAAGTGATTTTTCTTTCTCAACAATAGATGAACTCATTAGTATGTCTTTAGGTACTTTTATAGGGTTAAGCCATTACTTGATTAACTTCTTCAATTCTTTTAAGTATATTATCTAAGTTTCTTTTAATTTATATCTTGATCTGCGACTTGATTTGTATGGCTAAATGACTTGCATGCTCTAAAGTGTAGATAATGTATATAGGCATCTTTTATTGAATATGTAAACCAAGCCTCCTCACAAATTTGTAACTATATTCTCTTGACGTTTATAATAATATTTTCATCCATAAAATTGTTTGAATTTAGAAGCATAATTAGAAACTAATCTTATACCTTGTTGTACTAAACAATAATCAAGAGGAATAAATCTTGATCTTGACATTCGTTTCATATATGTTTATGAAGTAACTTTAAGAAGACCTTTGAGAAGTAATCTATGCCTTTGTACTCTAATCCACTATTTTAAAGCACTCTCTGTTAATAGAAAATCGGCTACATATTGTACTTATTATACTTTGGCATCCTAATCATGTATTCCTCCTCAATCTTATCCAACTATGAAAGAAAATATTTAGATTTCATTAAGCGTTCGAAACATGAGGCCTTTTAAATATTTCAATCACAAATATAAAGGCAATGGCAAAATTGTAAATAAGGGTGAACTTTCAAATTTGGTGTGCCCAGTGACTGATAGCTGTGATTTGGTGTGGTGATAGTCAAATTTGGAAGATATGTTGGTTATGAGTGTAATGGTAATAACAGTGAAGTCAACTTATGATTATTTGACCCAAAAACCAACATTGTAGTAACAATAGTTTGTTGCGAGTTTGGCTATAGTTCGTGACAGATTATAGCTTGCATTTAATGGTAATTGGTGACTAGTTTTGGATGTGTGGCTAGAGGAGAGTATGGTAGTGATGTCGGTCAACAATAAAGAAGGTTGGTTTCATAATGACAACTAGGGAAGCATTTGCAGGTTTGGATGATTTGCAACAAGTGCAAGTGGCAGTTGATGGTGAGATAAGTTGGGGTTTGGTTGGCGCTGGGTGATGAGTTTGGTGGTAGTGTTGGTTGGCTATGAGTGGCAGTGTTTGATGGCCATAGATGGTGAAGCTACGAATTTTAGGTGCTTTTATGGTGGTTTATGGTGATGGAGATGATTGGGTATTGATTGGCGAAGGTTGGGAATCTTGTGGTAAATGGTGAGTCTGATGGTTACAATGGCTAATGGTGATGGTATCTAGATTGTAGGGGTATTGGTGGTAGAATGGTGGCGGCTAGAGTTTTAAAATTTGAGATTTTCTGATTTTTTTTTTGTTTTTTCAGTTATAGATTCAATGGAATAGATGTGGTAGCTAGGAAAGTTGTGCAATTGGTACAAAACCATTTTGATATTAATTTGTACCATTTTGATATTAATTGATGGAGCGATGATAGCAGAAGTGAAATTGATAGAGTACATAACACTTAATATTGTTTTAATACCGAAACATGCCAATTGCAATTAGCTTACACCCTAATTGAAAAGTGATTAGATCTTGTTTTAATCCAAACGACTCAATGAGATTTTTAATAATGCGTTAAGTGAGATTAGATAACGTTCTAGTTCAAATGACCTTACAAATATAAGAGAGGTTTTTGATAGCTAATCTTAATGGGAATTATAAAAGGAGATTTTATTGAATAATTGAAACTGAAGGTATGAAAACAATAACAAAACCTTTATATTTATAATGAAGTAAACCTACTTGCTTTATTAATTTAAAAAGAAAAGCTAAATTACAATTATAATAGGAATAAAAACTAAAATACATGTCATAATTGATTCTAACTAAAATAAAAAATCCTAAAATAATGTCCTACATTAATAAATAGCCTTTAATTTTAACTGGTTGTAAATCCATTGTCTATGACACTCCCTTTAAATGTTAGACACTCGGCATTTACTATTCTTTAAATTGTCTTGTTAAAGACCAATGGAAAAACCTAGGTAAAGGAAAAGAGAGCATAATTAATTAAAAAATTGTAAAAGTTATTTTATTAGAAAATTTTGCTCCCCTAATGGAATGCTACTCCTTAAAAGAGCATAATTAATTAGGTAATTTATCTGGATGGGCATGTTAATGCTAAACACCATTTTTTTAAAATTGATAGAAAATATTGGATATATGAGTCAATATAGCTTCTTTGAATTGCTAAATTAGTTAGAACAGTGACCTTAATCGACAAATATAATGGCAATGAACAATGGCTTAAGAATAGCGTCCTTATTCATTCAGACAAAAGTTGCACCTAGAAACATATAACATGAAACCAAAAATTAAAAAGTTACATCCATTATGTTGAAGTTGTTACTTGACTAGTATATAAAGAATTTGCTAAGGCATGCAACAAAGCATTGTCCTAAAGACTAATTTCTACTCCTCTAAGAAACATTTTTCTATAAAAAAAGGATTGAAAATAAAGCAGGTTGACCTTCAAGATATAGTGACACTACTTTGAGGTTGCACTTTAAGCGCAATAGTTTAGAATAGTAAAAGAAAAGAAATTGATGAAAAAATATGAGACAAAAGTTAAGAGCATTAATTAGATTAATTGGATTGTTTTCTTACCTTCTTGTTGTCACAATATACTAAAAACTTTGTATGTCTCCCTTGTGTTGTTTTAGTACCATTAATTGGATTGTTTTCAGCATTTTCATTTTTTAATTTGAATAAGTTATCTCTTTGTCTCAAAATTTAACTCAACTAGAATAATCAAAATCACAATTAGATTCACTTATTCAACTCTAATTTAGTAAGGAACCAAATACATGACTAATTCATATAAAATAGAAATCAACTCGCTCTTACTTCTCTCATATGGAATATTAATATTTTGAAATATAAATATAATTCCAACAAATATAACTTTAATAAATAAAGCTGCATAATCATAAGTGGAGAAAATCTGTTTAAATATAAATTTTCTTATTTTCTTAGATCTCATGATTATAGAACTTTTAAGATATGTATTTGAATTTATCTTTTAGATGGACAGTCATCAAACTTGAATAATATAAGCTGCATTATCTTTCAATATAACTAATTTGAATGTTTATTTCAAAAGCCAAATTGCATGTGCTTTGAACAGGATGGATGAGAAAATGCAACCATATGCATTCTCGACTTGCTTCATGTAGTGCATGAATCTCAAAATGCTTAGAGAATGTGGCAACAAAAGTTTATTTTATAAATTACTAAAAAGTTGTTGTATTGTCATGTTTCGAGGCATTTCCTGTCTATGAATGAGCTTTACCAAATAAAATGATAGCCTGCATCTACATAGCTAGTATGACCTAGTTTTCGCTAATGATGGCCAATGAGTTGTGGGAAAATGGAGTTGAGGTATATGATGCTGTGGATAAATCAACATTTAATTTAAAAGCAATTTTGATGTGGACGATCAATGATTTTCTAGCTTATGCAAACATGTCAAGATGTTCTACAAAGGAAAGTTGGCATGTCCTGTATGTCATACAAGTACATATTCAGAGTAGTTACCACATAGTAGGAAACATGGATATATGGGTCATAAACGGTTTCTTCCTCGTAAACATAGTTTCCGAAACAAGTGCAAATGGTTTAATGGGCATGTTGAAGATAAAGGTAAACCTAAATTGTTCACCGGTGAAGATATATATAAAGAAGTTAAAGATATTGTAAATGATTGAGGAAAAAGTAGCAAAAAAAGAAAAAGGAGCACAAATGAATCTCAATTATGGAAAAAGAAATCTATATTTTTTGAATTGCCATACTGGAAGGTGAGCTATCATTAAATATGTTCTATGATAAATCTTTATGCTTTACTTTCTTGATTAAAATTTAAAATCTTAACAAGCTTTGTTTTTTTATTTTTTTAGGACTTAGTTTTGCATTACAACTTGGATGTAATGCATATTGAAAAGACCATTTGTGATAGCATAATTGGCATGCTTTTGAACATGAAATGTAAGTCTAAAGATAGTCTTAATTCTTACTTAGACTTGATACACTTGGACATTATGAGGGATTTACATCCAAAAAAGAGGAAAATTGTTATTGCTTACTAGCTGCTTCATATACACTTTCTAAAGAAGAAAAAGAACTTTTTTGCAAGCGGCTTGCTAATATAAAGTTACCTGATGGTTATGGTTCAAACATTACCAACTGTGTTTCAGTGAAAGAGCACAAGATAATTGACCTAAAGTCTAATGAATGCCATATTTTAATACAATAACTTTTACCTATAGCTTTGAGAGGAATTTTACCAGAAGGTCCAAGGAAAGCACTTTTTTGTTTATGTGACTTTTTCAAAGAATTATGTAGTAGAGTTTTAGATAGAAATAAGTTGGAAAAACTAGAGGAATAAGTGGTTGAGACATGTATGTTGGAGAGATTCTTTCTACCATTATTCTTTGATATTATGGTTTATTTAACAATTCATCTTGGACGCGAAGCTCGTCTATGTGGACCTGTACAATATTGTTGGATGTATCTTATTGAAGGGTAACTATTTAACTTTGTAGTTTATTATCATTAAAATAGAATTAATTATAAATCATTAATCTAACTCACCTTTTGTCCTAGGTATATGAAGATCCTAAAAGGATATGTTAGAAATTGTGCACGACCTGAAGGGGGCATAGCTGAGCGATACATTGCTAAAGAGTATGCAATGTTTTGTGGCAAGTATGTAAAAAAATGCTGCTCAAATAGGATCCCAACATAAACGCAATGAGGAATTTGAGAACAAATTTTTGTTAGAAGGGCATCTAATATTATGGGGTAAATTAATAACTCTTTTAGATGAGATGTTAAAGATTGCCCATCGTTATATACTATTCAACAGTTCAGAAGTCCAACCTTATATAGAGTAAGCTTATTAGTCATATCTATTAATAACATTTTAAAATAATATTTAATAGTTAGGTTTAATTTTTTTTTATCTTTATTTCCAAAGAGCACTTGGAATAATTAAAAGGTTTAGATAGACGATTTGAAAAAAATGAAAAATTGCTACAAACGAAACATGTGGAAACATTTAATGTGGTTACATGAAAAGGTTATCAAATGTTTTTAAAAAAATTATTTTGGAACAAAATATTTTATTATTATATAACTTATTCCATCAATTCTTATTGTTTTAATAGATTAAGGTTCTGGAGAATCATATTAATGTGCCAAATATTCTGAAATGGCTTTCACGTGGACCAAGAGTACAATCAATATCATATTCCATATTTGTAATAAACTATCATGACCCAACGCAAACCTGACAAGATATTGTCCGCTTTGGGCCTTAACAAGGCCCACACGGATTTGTTTATAGGGCGCTTATACATCCCAAAATACGTCTTGCCAATTAAGGTGTGGATCACCCTTTATAAACCCAACATCTCTCTTGTGCTTTGCCGATGTGGGATTTGCCTAAGGTGTTACATACACCCCCTTAGGGACTTAGTGTCCTCGTTGAGGTTTGCCCAACCATCACTCAAGAGGACACATGGAGTTGCTCTAATACCATCTGTCATGACCCAACATAGACATGGCTAGATATTGTCCACTTTGAGCCTTAACAAGACCCGCACGGGTTTGTTTCTAGGGGCCCACACACTCCAAAACGCGTCTTACCAATTAAAGTATAGATCACCTCTTATAAACCCAGCATCTCTACCATGCTTTGTCGATGTGGGATTCGCCTAAAGTGTTATATAAATGACCTTTGATTTCACATGATGGATGCAAAGAAGTCAAGATAGAATAGTGGTGTTTCACTTGAAGCAACCACAATTTGTAGAGCTAGTGCAAGAGACAATACACAAGTGATTGGAAAAGTCACTTACAATGGACTTTTAAGAGAGATTATAGTTCTTGATTACTATACTTTTCAACTCCTTATGTTTAGATGTGATTGGGTAAATATTGTAAATGGTGTCAAAGATGATGCTGGTTTCATTTTAGTTAACCTTCATGAGGGGTAAAGCCAATTTGAAAAAGGCCCATTTATTTTAGCGTAACAAGCTAATCAAGTTTTTTTATTCTAGGAATGCAAATTCTTCAAATTGGTATGTTGTTTTGAAAGCACCATCACAAGGATTTCAAGATTTGCAGTTATATGATGAAAGTTGTAATGAGCCATCCATACCAGTTGAAGTGAGAGGATTTGAAATACAAGATGACAATGATGATGCACCAAATAAAAGAACTGATGTTGATGATATAATTTGTGATGTGTAACTTTCTGTTTTAACTGATGTTGATGATATAATTTGTGATGTGTAACTTTCTGTTTCAAGTGCTATGTTATTCTATTTTTTTCTTATAATTATTCTATATGGTATTGAATTGTCAACTCTTAGTACAACTATGACATTTTGCTTTTACTTAAAGCATTGTTCATATCATATGTAAACTGTATTTTTTTTTAATCTATGCTTACTATTATCATAAGATATACAATTGTTTTCTTGTATTTTGTAGTAAGCATTAACAGTGGGAAAAGATGACAGGTGGTGAGGTAAGTGAATTTATTACTTTATTTTAATACATTAATTATTTTCTTCATACCATATTTCACAATATTACCTAAATATAAGGTTTTCATTATATAGTCATCTAAAATGCTGAAAAAAGAACCTAAAAACAACAATAGGTGCTCTTTATTACTGCTACTCGAGAATAACATGTAAGGCTAACAATTAATAGTGGCAAAAACATTGAAACATCTATACCTAGCACTAACAATAACAAAAGAAAAAGAGGCCCTACTACATTGGCAGTGATTCGAGATCGTACTCCTTTATCTATTGAATTCAATGAAAGAAGTCAACTACTGGGAATTAATTTAGAGAAGTACACAACTTTTGCTGGAGTTGTAGCAAGAGAGCATGTGCTTATTGTGATCAAAGATTGGCACTTTATTTCTTCAAAAACTAAAGAGGATCTTTGATCATTAATTAAGGTATATTTTTTTATTCATATTAAAATAATTTATTGTTTTAACTACTAAGATGCTTCTTTGTTTAAATTTTACAGTAAAGATTTATTGTAAATGACTCCCAAAAGCACTTGGCGCTTTGAAATCTAGGAGATCGATGGAGACAATACAAATCAGAGATAACAACAAAGATTAAGGAAACAAATAAGAAAACCAACAAGTCACGTGCCCTTGATCTTATTCGGCCAAAAAATATTATATTTGATAAAGATTGGGAAGCTTTTGTGAAATATAGATTGCCTCTAGAGTTTGAAGTAAGTAATTATATCTTTTACTAAATATTGAGATAAATTCATATCAATACAACACTTTATTTTTATGTAATAAGAAATAAGCAAAAAGTTTCAAAATATGCGAATTGAACAAAAAGAGGTACATACAATGGGTCGAAGAGGCTATGCTCGTACAGAGCATAATATGGTAAGATACATAAAATAAATTTTATTGTATTTTTATTGATTTTATTATAATTTACAATTTCTATCCTTTTTATTGTAAAAAAGAGAAAAGTTCAGATCCAACAAAAATAACAAGGGTAGATGTTTGGCTTGAAGGACAACGTAAAAAGAATGGTGAACCCGCGAACGAAGCAATTGGAAAAAGAATGGTTCACAACTCTTGAAACCAAATCATATATATATTGCTTTTGTGATTTCTATTTTTCCATTTAACTAGTATATAAATAATTTATGATTTAGGAAAAGGTTATAGAGTATTAAGAAATAGATTATAATCCGAAGGAGAGCAATGACATAAGAAATGATGCTGTTGTAAAAGCTTATGGTTCTAAAAAACGTGGACGAGTTCAGGCACGTGGATTTGGCGTTACTTCTATTGCTGAGAATTTGTAAAATCAATCTACTCAGAAAGTAAGAGAACTTGAAAGCCAGTTGCACATAACATGAAATCAAAGAATTGAGATACTTAAACAGAAGTTTGAACAAATCACTGCTTTTATGTTAAAACAGGTAAATCATTTACTATTATTATTTTTTTTGAAAAACCAGAAAAATAATATCAAGTATATATGCATCAACAATATTAGGTAATGTACAATCATTTTTATTCTACTTTCACCTAAATATAGTTACTTTGAATTTTAAAGAATCTTGGTAGACTTGATGATGTGATGAGCACTCATGAATGCACTCCTCAGGTAATTTTCTTTTGTTCCTACAATATCCCATTTCCATGGTTTGCGATAAGTTTTGCTATTTTATTTTATTTTTTATACTTGTAGTCACAATAAAGAAGTGGTACAATACATGAAATGTTGAGCTAGAAAACACAAGCTATCAACTATTGCATTGGTACTCAGATGATCCAGTTGAGGTCATGGTTGACGGGAAGGTTGCTGTTAAGCACTAGAAAGTGTGTATTTCTAATGGAGAAAATCATCATTTTACACTCCAAGTCTCACTAACATCCTTACTTTTATGTCTTTAAGTCCCTTGTAATTTAATTATGTATATTTTATTTTAATTAAGTATTTTATGTATTTTAGGGGATATCATGGTCATTTCACAATGAACGAGAGATCAGATGAAAAAACGGACAATAATTTTGAACTCAGGACAGTCGAAAACCTTAAGAGGAGCATAAAATGATAAAAATCGCATTGTTCACATATACTGATCTTTGTATATGACACTATTCAGATGTTCACATGTATGTCTTGTCTGACGACGTGGCATGCGATGATGTGGCGGCGTTTGATTGGACGAATGATGTGGCATTGACTGATGATGTGCGTTGACTGATGACGTGTCACGATCCTATTGGACCAAAATGCTGACCGGCGACGTGGCAAAATGTTAGTGGACCAAAAAAATGTGTGCACAGTACATGCATATACACAGAATGACAGCCCTGATCATGTATTCCATCCAATAGGAACTTACCACGTGGCGCAATCCTGAGCGTCCAAATTGTTTTAATCCGATGGCCATGATTTACTCAGTGTATTTATAAAAAGAGGACTCTCCCACCGAATTTGACACCCCTAAATCCATTTTTGAGCTCAATTTTCTGTAATTCCATCTCCATCTTGTATTTTCTACGTATTTTAATAAAATTCTCATTTTATCCCTAGTTCAATTATGAGTAGCGAATTTCCTTTCAAACTTGGGTTGAAGGTGAAGTCTCAACATGCTCCATGGGCTTAATTTGGTAAATTTACTTTTCCTTCCCCTTTAATTTATGTGGATGTTTTGACTTTTCGTAGACAGATAATAATAATCTTGTCTGGATATCGGCTGAAATAACCGCCTCCCTAGGCAAGGTTATTATTATTTAGCACGGGAAGCCCTTAGCACCATGTCTATTAGAGTGTGGTTCATGAGGAGTGAAAAATTCTCCTTCATGATTTAATTGGTACTAATAATGAATGTTAAGTCAATAGTGAATGTTGAGTACAAATCCGGAGATCCAAGTACTTCATTTTAATAGTTTATTTCCACAGCTTTAATTTAAATTAATTGATAGCCTACATCTTTTTCATTATAAATCCAATCACTCACTTAGAAAATTTATTCTACACACAATTAAAATTCACCTCCTTGTGGGATCGACACTCGTCACCGTTGATCTATTCTACAATAGATTCGTGCGCTTGAGAGTTCAACAAAATTTGCACAATAAGTTTTTGGCGCCGTTGCAGGGGAGGTAAGTTATTTTAATTCGTAAAATTTTTTTTATTTCTTTATTTATTTATTTATTTAGTTATTTCCTTATAATATTTTTTTTATTATTATAAAAAAAGGAAAAAAAGTGAATTTACGTTTTGAGGTAAGTATTTTTAGTTCTTCCTTAAATTTTTGTAATTTAATTTTCATGTTATTATTATTTTTTTAATTTGGCAAGTTCTATAGCCTATTAATTTATTTTAATTTGTTTCACGCATTTATTATTTTTTTTTATATAGCACTTGAGTTGTTTTCATAGTAAATTTGTGACAGCGTGATAAGGTTAGTATCATAATTTCTCCCTTTTCTTTATTTTTATTAATTTTGTTATCATTTTTTTTTCATGCATGGTCGTAGGTCACAATTACGTAATATTGAGCCTATAAACTTTGAATTAGAAAAAACACTTTGTACACACAGACACGTTTCAATTAAAAATAAAATTGAAATGGATTTGCAACTAGCACCACAAAAGAGGCTATTTAAGGACTACTTCAGTCCCTTAGCTAACTTGAGCACATCATGCATAAGATACCCAAATGTAGCCGCTAGGAGTTTTGAATTAAAACCTAGTGTACTAAATTGTCTCCTAACATTCTATGGCCTAGAAAATGAAGATCCATATAATCATCTAAATGTTTTCCATGCTATTTGTTAAACTTTTAAATATGAGAATTTTTTAGATGATGATGGTAAGCTTAGATTATTTCCATTTTCTTTAAAGGATAGAGCTCGTTCATGGTTCAATGCATTGCCTGCAAGTAGCATTACATCATGGGAATAAATGGTAACAAAGTTTTTGAATAAATATTTCCCAGTATATAAAACCAATGCTATTCGCAAGGAAATTTCAGAGTTTACCCAAAGAGAAGACGAGCAGTTTTTTGAAGCATGCGAACGATTCAATAGTCTACTCCTAAACTGTCTACATCATGGGTACAAAAAATGACACCAATGCCAATACTTTTTGGAGGAATTATTGCCGAATATGCAAGAATGGCTAATGGCGACAAGTGGAGGAGAGCTAATATCAAAAAGTGCATCAGAAATTTGAGATTTCTTCCAACGACAGGCGGATAAATCTCAACAACGGAGTTGTTCACTCAGAAATACTAGAAGAGTTAAGGGAGTGAATGAGGTTCACATTGGCGGGTCAAGTTCAGAAATTAAAGAAGTCAAAGAAATAGTTTAAGGTCTTTCCCGACAAATAACATTGTTAACAGCTGTTAAATTGACGGAGCCACATGACCAGGACTCATACTCAGATCAAGCCAATGCCATAGATGTAATAAGAAAGTCATCAAACTATAACCCTTACTCCAACACGTATAATCCTGGATGGAGAGACCACCCCAACTTTTCATGGTCTCAAGGATTCCAACAAAATGGACCAGCAGCTCCAGCTCCAGCTCCACCAATGCAACCAATTCCTCAAAATCCTCAAGCTTCTCAACCACCATTTAGACCATACAATCAGAACCCAAACTATTCTCAACCTAGACCATGGGAAGATGCATTCTAGAATTTCAAGAATCTTATTCACTCCAAAATCGAGCAACAAAACCACACCATTGATGAACTACGAAATGAGATGAGAGTGGGTTTCAACTCACAAACCCAATCAGTTTCAAACCTTGAAAAAATGGTGGGACAACTTGCTTCTTCAATTCAGACCTTGGCAATGACTGTTGAGAAAGGAAAATTCCCAAGTCAACCAGTGCCTAATCTTAAAGGAGTGCATGAAGTAAGCACCAGTTCACCTCAGCAGTATGGGGAGGTCAAAGCCGTCATGACCTTGCGAAGAGGAAAAGAAGTCGACAACAAAGTGGAGATGCCGGTGACAAAAACAACTCAAATTGTAACGATAAATGCAGAAGACTCATCATCAGAGGAGAAAGAAGAAACCAACCCACAAGAATATGTTCCTAAAGCGCCATTTCCCCAAAGGTTAGCTAAAGCAAAAAAGGAAAAATCCATAAATGAGGTTTTTGAAATATTTAATCAGGTAAGTGTTAATATCCCTTTGCTTGATGCTATAAAACAAGTGTCATCTTATGCCAAGTTTCTTAAAGACCTTTGTACTAAAAAGAGAAACATTCATGTTCAAAAGAAGGCATTTTTAACAGAAAACGTGAGCTCTATACTCCAACATAAAATTTCTCCAAAATACAAAAACCCAGGCTCTCCCACTATCTCATGTAGTATAGGAAACCACATAATTGAGAATGCTTTGTTGGACTTAGGAGTTAGTGTAAATCTGTTACCTTACTCAGTATTTGTGAAACTTGGACTGGAAGAATTGCACCCAACTCCAGTGGTGTTACAGCTTGCAGATCGGTCCATGAAAAAACATCATGGTATTGTGGAGGACGTGCTTATACAAGTAGATAAGTTTTATTTTCCTGTTGATTTCATTATAATTGACACTCAACCAGTCTAGGATTCAAGGAAATACATCTCCATTATCCTAGGACGACCTTTCTGGGCAACTACCGATGCTCACATTCAATGCAAGACTGAAAATATGTAGTTGTCCTTTGGCAATATGACGATGGAGCTAAATATCTTCAACATTGCCAAACAACCTCACAATACAGATGATGAAATTTTTGATGTGGATTTAATAAAAGAATTAGTTGATAATGCTTTTCTTTCAAACCTTAGTGACGACCCTTTACAAACATGTTTAACTCACTTTGGTTTGAATTTTGATATTGATATATCAATAGATGAGGTTAACGCCCTACTTGATTCAGCACTATCCATGGACATTAAAAAATAGAAGTTAAGAGTGGAACAACTAGCACTATCAGAGAAGGAACTGAGTCCATCATCAGAATCACCACCAGAACTTGAGCATCGTGCATACTGGGCCATCAAGAAATTCAACTTTGACATGCAACAAGCTAGCTCAGAAAGAAAATTACAACTGGCAGAACTTAAAGAAAGTCGTAATGATGCATACAAAAATGCCAAGATTTACAAACAGCGAATGAAAGTCTTTCATGACAAGCAAATTATGAGAAAATCTTTCACACAGGTCACAAAGTACTTTTATTCAATTCTCGCTTGCGCTTATTCCCAAGTAAGTTATGCTCTCGATGGACTGGTCCCTTTATAGTCCACACTGTTTTTTCATATGAAGCAATTAAAATTAAAGATCCGAAGAATGGTGTAATTTTTAAAGTTAATGGTCAAAGATTGAAGCCATATCTAGAGTACCAACCACATGAAAAAAGACACCGAAATTGATTTGAGTAACCTACCAAATTTGAATTGAGAATTTTTCTATTTCTTTCTTCTTTTGGTGATTTAAATTTTTGTGAAAGTTTGTTTATTTAATCATTCAGTTTTCTTTTATCATTTCTAATCATGTGTGCCTCAACTAGACAGATCCTCTTAAACATTCTCAGACAACTTCGACGTGTACAATCTCATCTAAGAAGCAAGATACGATTTTGTAAAACACATCGTATTTGGAAGTTACAACCTCCAGAGTTAGTATCCCATGTTGAAGATCTAGAAAGAAAACTCTGAGAAATTGAGGGAGGTATTTACGACAGCCAAATAGAACTTGAGGTAAACTCAATAAGAGGACGATTGTGAAATTATTATTTTTCTTTTCTTTTCTTTTTTGTGTTCTTTAGTTTGTTACCCCAGTTAAGTGGCGGATAACGGTACTCCGTGATAATCAAAGTCGGTTACTTTAGTTTTTCATGATAACTGATATTCTGAGAAGAATGTATAGACAGAAACGCGATTCTAGCAAAGCTTCACAAGCGATTTCCTTCATTTCCTCAGAATGCCCTCCTTACGATCTATAAAGCTCGATCCGAATGCATGCGATTGCTTATAAGAAATAATGTCCCTGCTGACATCCGTTGGTTAATCGAGGCTAAGGTACATTTGGCAGGTGAGTTACCTCCTAAATTTATTTCATACATGCCTGGTTGTGGTAAAGGAAATTACTCGAGAAAATGAAGAGCTGAAAAACTTCATGTTGATTGTCATAAGTGTGCTAGGATGAAATACGATAAAAATCCTTGTTCTTTTGGAATGATGTCTAATAACAGGGAAGATAAGATTCAATTCATTAGGGATGGCTTGAATAAAGAGTCATTGGATGATGTCCTTTTGTCTCTTGAAACGCATCCCAGTGGATACGTACAAAGAGCAATTCTCCAGTTATGGCCATTATTTCAAAAAGAGCATGCACGATATAGTATTGGGAATTTGACTATAAACGACCCTGTTTGCCAGTTTATAAGAAAACTGGATGGGAAGCCTATCCTCGACCTATAGAGGGCGTTCAAGCCGTTTCTGGACGTAAAACCAGAGGAAGATGTGAGCCACAATCACAACTACCTATAAATATCATTTTATTGTTATTTTATTATTATTTTATTTCACTGTTGTTTTATCAATTACATTTTTGTCTTTAATAATTAATTGCTTTTTCTTTTTACTATTTCCTTTTTGACTCTCAAGCCATGTGCTTTACGCATTAATTGACACAGATATGCTACCTTATATACAATTGTGAATCATTGTTACTAAGATCCTTGATATATGATCATTTCTTTTTAGACTCACAAATTGTTTTTGAGAAGCATCCCAATGGCAGCTACTTCTAATAAATAATTCAAGAACATTTGTGTGCTCTCTGTATTTAACTATGACAAACATAAAGAGTTCGTTGAGGCAGTCATAGATCTTAGCCAACGCATAGCAGAAAGAAATTTACATTTGATATATGAAGGAGGTGACCGAGGGTTATCAAAAATGGTCTCAGAAGATGCTTATCTCAGAGGGAGCCAAGTGTTAGGCGTCATCCCAAGAAGCCTAAAACCGTTGGGTTGTATGTCTGACTCACCAACTGGAGAAGAGTTAGTCGTCTCAGATATGCAAGAAAAAATAACTGAAATGCTAAATCATACTGATGCTTTTATTTTTCTACCAGGAGATCTTGCAATTCTAGAGGCATTAATCACATTAGCATTTTGGGCCCATCTGAACATTCATAAAAAACCCATTGGTTTGTTAAATGTCAATAACTTTTATGATGGCTTCATTGCATTTCTTAACCATGCAATAAAAAATCATTTCATCCCTTTCACAGCAAAAAAAATCTTTATTTGTGCTCATACTACTAATGAGTTACTTGATTTGTTACAAGCTTATAGACTAGAGCCAGATCCCAAGACCCTCGTGTTGGAATGGCCAACTAATGATGGTAATAATAGCCGCAGTAAGAAATGAAAATTAGATTTAACTCTCCGCTTGTAAATATTTTCTTCTGTGATGCGGCACCCAGCTGATGTTTTCTAAACCCTATTTTCTTTCAAACATTGAGGACAATGTTCCGTTCAGGTTGGGGGGAGGGAATAGTTGACAATTGTAGAATATCTCAATCTTTGTGTAGTTTTTACTAATTTTTGTTGTAGAAACTAATTGTGGCTAAATTTTTTAGTCAAAGATGGCTAAATATGGAGTGTAGTGACTCTAAAAACGCATCTTCCTATTTAAAAAAAAAATTCAAACATTTCTTTTAGGCTTTGACAGTCATTTTAAGTGTAATTTTTCTAACTTATTTTACTAATTAGTTTTTCTGTTTTCACCGTTTTGCATGCATAATTTTCATGACTAAGAATAGGTTTTGAGGTAGAATTTTTTTTAAAAAAAGCATTTTGTGTATTTTTTTTTTATAATTAGATGACATGATAACTTTCAAATCTTAGTATTTGTATTATCGTTGGTCTTGAGTTATGTTATACCATGTTTGTTACTCTACATGTTGATGTTGGAGAAAAATATAAGTTGCTTGAAAGAATGAAGATGTCATAATAAATTCCAAGTGAGTTTTTGAGCCTGTCATTTTTCTTGGAGAGTAACCTTTTTTGCCCATTCTTCATTCAGCTTAGCAGTTTATTGCTTTATACATTATCTCTAGATTTCCTTAATTTAAAAAAAAAAACTAAAGTGTTTGTTGCCACATCTGAAGGTCCATCTAACTAGTAGATATGGAAGATTATTTAGAACCCTAAAAGATGACAGAAAGGTCATCTTTG
Organism: Luvunga scandens; assembly: GCA_030449905.1. Lineage (NCBI taxonomy): Eukaryota > Viridiplantae > Streptophyta > Magnoliopsida > Sapindales > Rutaceae > Luvunga > Luvunga scandens. The sequence continues at coordinate 3,915,959 of JASUUG010001266.1, forward strand.
GTCCGTTTGAGCCTTTCTAGCCAACCCTATTAATATGTATTCATAATTAACCCCTTTGAGCCTTAAAAAAATAAAATAATAATAATAATAATAATAAAAAAAAAATGAAAATAAAGACTTTTTCTTTGGTAACCTATTATCTTGTCCACTCCAATGTGGAGTATCACCTTATATTTTTTATTTTCTATTTTCCACCACCCATTTATGTTTGAAAATAGAGATAATTTTGCATTCACAAAAAAAAGGTGCTATAAAAAAAATATAGAAAAAAAAGAAAAAGAAATTCAAGTGAAAAGCACCTAACAATCTCAAAAGTTCTCTATTTTTCAAACATATTTTTTTTCCTATTATCCTTTGTTTGTTAGCCACTCCCTAGCCTACGTTCGTTCTAATAAAAGTCCTTCTTGATTTTAGGGAACTATAATCTGAAATAGAAACTAGTTATATGGGTTGAAAAGATGTGTTAGTGCATATTAAAAAAAAAAAGAATGATGAATATATTGGTTTGATTAGCATTTTTGAATTAAAATCGTACTATTTCTAAGCTGAGGGCATATTTCCATCACCTTGGTGAGAGTGTGTGATATTACTTTATTATTTTCACTCAATTTACCATTCATTGGAGTGATTATTTTTTGGTTTAATTTCCTTGTGAGAGTATCACTATTACTGGTGAGATTTTGGGGTTTGATATGTCATTCTTGAAAGTGACTCGATTACTGAAGTTGTGACAAAATTTTCTAAACTGATTCATATGGAGAGTTGATGTGGGGATGATATTTCTTTAGACTGTAGATAATGCTTATACTTTTGTTTGATTATTATCATTAGTTTGATTGAATAAATAAAACTTTTTTAAAAAAAAATTTTGAGTTTTGTTTTCGCTTAATTTGCTAGGGACTAGCAACAAGTTGGTTGGGGGGTGTGTTGAGTACTAGAAAGTGTTTATTTATAATGGAGAAAATCATCATTTTACAATCCAAGTCTCACTAACATCCTTACTTTTATGTCTTTAAGTCCCTTGTAATTTAATTACGTATGTTTTATTTTAATTAAGTATTTTATGTATTTTAGGGGATATCATGGTCGTTTCACAATGAACGAGAGATCAGATGAAAAAACGGACAGCAATTTTGAACTCAGTACAGTCAAAAACCTTAATAGGAGCATAAAAGGATAAACAGATCTTTGTTCATATATACAGTGATCTTGTATATGATGACTTTATTCACGATTCACCTTCATTCATGTATACTTGTCTGTTGGCGTGGCACTGTACAATGATGTGGCACTATACGATGACGTGGCGGCATTTGATTGAACGAATTATGTGGCATTGACTAATGATGTTGCGTTGACTGATGACGTATCACGATCCTATTGGACCAAAATACTGACCGACGACGTAGCAAAATGTTAGTGGACCAAAAAAATGTATGCACAGTACATGCATCTACACAGAATGACAGCCCTGATCATGTGTTCCATCCAATAGGAACTTGCCACGTGGCGCAATCCTGAGCGTCCAAATTATTTTAATCCGATGGCTATGATTTACTCAGTGTATCTATAAAAAGGGGGCTCCCCCATCGAATTTGACACCCCTGAATCTATTTTTGAGCTCAATTTTCTGTAATTCCATCTCCATCTTGTATTTTTTACGTATTTTAATAAAATTCCCATTTTACCCCTAGTTCAATTATGAGTAGCTAATTTCCTTTCAAGCTTGGGTTCAAGGTGAAGTCTCAACATGCTCCATGGGCTTAATTTGGTAAATTTACTTTTCCTTCCCCTTTAATTTATGTGGATGTTTTGACTTTTCGTAGACAGATAATAATAATCTTGTCTGGATATCGGCTGAAATAACCGCTCCCTAGGCAAGGTTATTATTATTTAGCACGGGAAGCCCTTAGCACCATGTCTATTAGAGTGTGGTTCATGAGGAGTGAAAAATTCTCCTTCATGATTTAATTGGTACTAATAATGAATGTTAAGTCAATAGTGAATGTTGAGTACAAATCCAGAGATCCAAGTACTTCATTTTAATAGTTTATTCCCACAGCTTTAATTTAAATTAATTGATAGCCTACATCTTTTTCATTATAAATCCAATCACCCACTTAGAAAATTTATTCTACACACAATTAAAATTCACCTCCTTGTGGGATCGACACTCGTCACCGTTGATCTATTCTACAATAGATTTGTGCGCTTGCGAGTTCAACAAAATCTGCACAACAGTTGCATCAACAAACCCTCAAGCAAGAGTCCATCAAACGCCTCTCGGTAGAGATTGTTAAAAATTTTAGGTGGAGTCAATTACTCTTGTTAAGAAAGACGTGGAATTGTACAACATGACAGATGAAGCTCAAATAATTAATAAAGCTTTGGAGAGTATTGTTGCTTGATCTAAGAGTTGCATCAAATTGATATAGACAAAATAATAGTTGTGATTCATCTTGCTATGATATTTTATTGATCAACACATACATATATATATACATACATACATATATATAAACTTACATATATAGAGTTAATTTATGTTTTATAAAATTCTACTTATTTTCTTTTCCTTGAATTTTGTTATGCTAGAATTAATTCTATTTTGCTGGATGTCTCCTTGGTGGTATTCAACTTTAAAGAAACCTTTTTTTTTTTAAAGATTAGTCAAAGATGTTATGACTTATGTTTTGGTTGCTCATAGCTCATTTTGTTGTTTTATATGTATTTAAGATTTTAGAAATTATTGTGATAGTAGTACTTCAAATGTATTAACTTTATGCTTGAATATAGTTTTAATGAAATTATATTTTGAAATTTTGTTATTACTGTGTATATATTTGTGCAGCACTAAAGTATATAGTAATAAAATTAATGTATGAAATGGAAAAAAAAAAGGTGCATTTAACAACTTGCAGATTAACAATAGGTAACATTTAATGGTATTGTTGTCTAAAATGTTGCAAATAGCAACGAGCATGTATTGTTGTCATATAAAAAATGACAACATCTCTATGGTGAAAAGTGTAGAAACATGAGACATCAACCACAAAAAGAGAGCGTGGTTACATGACAAATAACCACAAGCAGAGTCATATTTTGCAACGCGTACTGTCTATTGTCAAAGGTCATAGACATTCAACAACATCAACATTAACAACGTGCAGGTCTTCGTTGTTGTATTTAATTCACAACGTACTTTACATATTGTCGTTTCCTTTTTTTCTTGTAGTGATGGGTCACATCTAGAGTCGAATAGAATTTTTTTTTCATTTTTGAGTTGATATAAATTGATTCATAATCTTGTAAATAATCAACTTCTATCATGTTAACTCATTTATCAATCATATCATATTTGTGTTGGACTATCTTAACACATTTACCTATTCATGACGAGTATATATTCATGAAATCGTATTGTGTCAACATAAGTACTGGTTTATAACTCGTTTATGTGTTTGTCATGTCATTATGTTACGCATGTCGTCCTTTTAATTTGGTAATAATTAGATATGGTAAAAAAATCTTGTAGGTATCATATATAATAGGTCTAATGTTACCCCATTTTATAAAAAAAAAAAGAAGAAAGAAAGGCTGTGGGTATAACATTTTATGCCAATTGATTAGGTGAGGAGATTTGCACACACACACACACACACAACTTGAAGGATTAAAAGTTTTACAAGCATCCTAGATATTAAGTCCATTTATCTCGTAAATCCATAGATAAAATCAACTCTTTACTAGTACCTACTAGAGAATTTAAAGAATCCAATGAAGTATCCAACGGATCCTTGTTACTATTTTTAATAATTTGTTGGGCACAATAGGTTCATGATCACTTATTTTTCTAGTTTTATTTGTAAGTTCTAGTTGTATCACATCTAGAGCTGGCAAAATTTAACACGACTCGATTACCCGACACGAACACGACACGAATAAATGGGTATGGGTCGTCAAATTTAACACGATTATTAAATGGGTCGGGTCCGGGTTGACACGATTTTTTTCCGTGTCGGGTTAGGGTTAAAGTTTTTGACCCATTTACCCGATCAATGACCCGATTATATTTTCTATTTTAAAATAATTTGCAGGTTCTTATCATCAAAACTCAAAATTAGAGATAAATTTCACTTTTATTTCTATTTTTTGAAATGATGAATATAAACACAGTGTTTTATTTATAAAATTTTATATACATTTAGAGTTTCAATAGTATAAATGTGTAAAATATTGATAGACATGTATATTTTATAATATATATATAAAATTAAAACTTCAATAGTGTAAATGTGTAATATTTTGGTACATATGTATATTTTATAATATCGATAAAGTATGTACGCGTGTATGAATGACAGCGTATAAATATTTAATGTAAATTTTATTTAATATGTAGAAATTAAGCGGGTTATTGGGTAACCCGATTATTTTTTCGTGTTGGGTTTGGGTCTCAATTTTTGACACGATTATTAAATGAGTCGGGTTTGGGTCGACCTAAATTTGATACGACACGAAGCTGACCCGACATGAACACGACCCGATGACCCATTTTGCCACCTCTAATCACATCCTTATCTAGAACTAAATAATTAAGATATCTTTTTTTAAAAAAATAATTATATGTGTAGCATGTTAATAAATAAAAAGGAATACAAGGGATGGAGAAGAACATGGGTACGTATACTTTTTAACAGGCAATCCCTAACCCATGTTGAGTACTAAAAAGTGTGTATTTATAATGGAGAAAATCATCATTTTGCACTCCAAGTCTCACTAACATCCCTATTTTTATGTCTTTAAGTCCCTTGTAATTTAATTACGTATGTTTTATTTTAATTAAGTATTTTATGTATTTTAGGGGATATCATGGTCATTTCACAATAAACGAGAGATCAGATGGAAAAACGGACAGCACTTTTGAACTCAGGACAGTCGAAAACCTTAGGAGGAGCATAAAAAGAAAAATGGATCGCATTCACATATACTCTGATCGTTCACACATGATACGGTTGATATATACGATGCTTGTACGCGACCTTTATTCCGCGGCATTGTTCACCTATATATCAGTATCCGACGTGGGCAATGCGATGACGTGGCACTATACGATGACGTGGCGGCATTTGATTGGACGAATGATGTGGCATTGACCGCTTGGCATTCGATGATGATGGCGCTGATCGATGACGCGTGTCATGATCCTATTGGAGCAAAAATGTTGACCGGTGACGTGGCAGAATATTAGTGGATCGAAAAAAACGTGTGTACGGTACATGCATATACACAGAATAACAGCCCTGATGATGTGTTCCATCCAATAAGAACTTGCCACGTGGCGCAATCCTGAGCATCTAAATTGTTTTAATCCGATGGTCATGATTTACTCAGTGTATCTATAAAAAGGGGGCTCCCCCCCTAATTTGACACCCCTGAATCCATTTTTGGACTCCATTTTCTGTAATTCCATCTCCATCTTGTATTTTCTACGTATTTTAATAAAATTCCCATTTTACCCCTAGTTCAAATATGAGTGGCTAATTTCCTTTCAAGCTTGGGTTGAAGGTGAAGTCTCAACATGCTCCATGGGCTTAATTTGGTAAATTTACTTTTCCTTCCCCTTTAATTTATGTGGTTGTTTTGACTTTTCGTAGACAGATAGTAATAATCTTGTCTGGATATCGGCTGGAATAACCGCCTCCCTAGGGAAAGGTTATTACTATTTGGCACGGGAAGCCCTTAGCACCATATCTATTAGAGTGTGGTTCATGATGAGTGGAAGTTCCCCCTTCATGATTTAATTGGTACTAATAATGAATATTAAGCAAATGGTGCATGTTGAGTACAGATCCGGAGATCCAAGCATTTCATTTTAATAGTTTATTCCTACCACTTTAATTTAAATTAATTGATAGCCTATATCATTTTCATTATAAATCCAACAACCAACTCAGAAAATTAATTCTACACATAATTAAAATCCACCTCCTCGTGGGATCGACACTCGTCACTATTAATCTATTCTACAATAGATTCGTGCACTTGTGAGTTCAATAAAACTTGCACAACAAGTTTTTGGGGCCGCTGCCGGGGAGGTAAGTTATTTTAATTCGTAGAATTTTTTTTAATTTCTTTATTTTTTTAGTTGTTTCCTTGTAATATTTTTTTTTATTATTAAAAAAAAAGTAAATTTACATTTTGAAGTAGGTATTATTTTCTTTTCTTTTCTTCTCTTCTTTAAATTTATGTAATTTAATTTTCCTGTTATTTTTTTTTATTATTATTATTTTATTTTGTGAAATCGGCAGGTGCAACCGCCTCTTAATTTATTCTAATTTGTTTCACGTATTTTCTTTTCTATATATAGCACTTGAGTTGTTTTCATAACAAATCAGAATAAGCGTGATAAGGTTAGTATCGTAATTACTCCCTCTTCTTTATCTTTATTAATTTTGTTATCATTTTTTTTTATTTGCATGCATGGTCGTAGGTCACAATTACCGAATCTTGAGCATATAGACTTTGAATTAGAAAAAACACTTCGCACACACAAGCACGTTATAAATAAAAATAAATTTGAAATGGATTTGCAACCAGCACCACAAGAGAGGCCATTTAAGGACTACTTGATCCTTAGCTAACGAAAGCACATCATGCATAAGATACCCAAATGTAGCTGCTAGGAGTTTTGAATTAAAACCTAGTGTGCTAAATTGTCTCCCAACATTCTATGGCCTAGAAAATGAAGATCCATATAATCATCTGAATGATTTTCATGCTATTTGTCAAACTTTTAAATATGAGAATTTTTCAGATGATGATGTTAAGCTTAGATTATTCCCATTTTCTTTAAAGGATAGAGCTCGTTCATGGTTCAATGCATTGCCTGCTAATAGCATTACATCATGGGAACAAATGGTAACAAAATTTTTGAATAAATATTTCCCAGTACATAAAACCAATGCTATTCGCAGGGAAATTTCAGAGTTTACTCAAAGAGAAGATGAGCAATTTTTCGAAGCATGGGAGCGATTCAATGGGCTACTCCTAAAGTGTCCACATCATGGTTATGAGAAATGGCACCAATGCCAATACTTTTTGGAGGGATTATTGCCGAATGTGCAAGAATGGCTAATGGCAACAAGTGGAGGAGAGCTAATGTCAAAAAGTGCATTAGAGATTTGGGATTTCTTCCAGCGACAAGCAGATAATTCCCAACAACGGAGTCATTCACTCAGGAGTACTAGAAGAGTTAAGGAGGTGAATGAGGTTCACATTGGCGAGTCAAGTTCAGAAATTAAAGAAGTCAAAGACATAGTTGAAGGTCTTTCTCGACAAATAGTATCGTTAACAACTGCTAAATTGACGGAGCCACATGACCAGGACTCATACTCAGATCAAGCCAATGCCATAGATGTAATGAGAAAGCCATCAAACTACAACCCTTACTCAAACACATATAATCCTGGATGGAGAGACCACCCCAATTTTTCATGGTCTCAAGGATTCTAACAGAATGGACCAGCAGCTCCAGCTCCACCAATGCAACCAATTCCTTAAAATCCTCAAGCCTCTCAACCACCATTTAGACCATATAATCATAACCCAAACCATTCTCAGCCTAGACCATGGGAGGATGCATTTCAGAATTTCAAGAATCTTATTCACTCCAAAATCGAGCAACAAAACAGCACCATTGATGAACTACGATATGAGAAGAGAGCGGGTTTCAACTCACAAACCCAATCAATTTCAAACCTTGAAAAAATGGTGGGACAACTTGCTTCATCAGTTCAGACCTTGGCAATGACTGTTGAGAAAGGTAAATACCCAAGTCAACCAGTGCCTTATCCTAAAAGAGTGTATGAAGCCAGTACCAGTTCACCTCAGCAGCATGGAGAGGTCAAAGCCGTCATGACCTTGCGAAAAGGAAAAGAAGTCGACAACAAAGTGGAGATGCCGGTACCAAAAACAACTCAAATTGTACCGGTAAATGAAGAAGACTCATCATCAGAGGAGAAAGAAGAAACCAACCCACGAGAATACGTTCCAAAAGCTCCATTTCCCCAGAGGTTAGCTAAAGCAAAGAAAGGAAAATCTACAAGTGAGATTTTTGAAATCTTTAAACAGGCAAGTGCCATCTTATGCCAAGTTTCTTAAAGACCTTTGTACTAAAAAGAGAAACATTCATGTTCAAAAGAAGGCCCTTTTAACAAAAAATGTGAGTTCTATACTCCAACACAAACTTCCTCTAAAATACAAAGATCCAGGCTCCTCCACTATCTCATGTAGTATAGGGAACCACACAATTGAGAATGCTTTGTTGGACTTCGGAGCTAGTGTAAATCTGTTGCCTTACTCAGTATTTGTGAAACTTGGACTGGGAGAATTACACCCAACTCCAGTGGTGTTACAGCTTGCAGATCGGTCCATGAAAAAACCTCGTGGTATTGTGGAGGACGTGCTTATACAGGTAGATAAGTTTTATTTTCCTGTTGATTTCATTGTAATTGACACTCAACCAGTCCAGGATTCAAGGAAGCAGATCCCCATTATCTTAGGACGACCTTTCTTGGCAACTGCCGATGCTCACATTCAATGCAGGACTGGAAATATGCAGTTGTCCTTTGGCAATATGACGATGGAGCTAAATATCTTCAACATTGCCAAACAACCTCCCAATGCAGATGATGAAATTGTTGATGTGGATTTAATCGAAGAATTAGTTGATAATACTTTTCTTTCAAATCTTAGTGATGACCCTTTACAAACATGTTTAACTCACTTTGGTTTGAATTTTGATATTGACAGATCAATAGATGAGGTTAACGCCTTATTGATTCAAAGACCATCCATGGACATTAACAAATAGAAGTCAAGAGTGGAACAACTAGCACCATCGGAGAAGAAAGCGAGTCCATCATCGAATCACCACCAAAACTTGAGCATTGTGCATCTTTGGGCGCAAGAAATTCAACTTTGACATGCGAGCAAGCTAACTTAGAAAGAAAATCACAATTGGCGAGAACTTGAAGAAAGTCGTAATGATGTATACAAAAATGCCAAGATTTACAAAAATGAATGAAAGTCTTTCATGATGACGAGCAAATTATGAGAAAATCTTTCACACAGGTCAAAAAGTACTTTTATTCAATTTCGCTTGCGCTTATTTATTCCCTGGTAAGTTACGCTATCGATGGATGGTCCCTTTATAGTCCTTTTGTTTTTTCATATGGAGCGAGTTAAAATTAAGGATCCAAAGAACGGTGTAATTTTTAAAGTTAATGGTCAAAGATGAAGCCATATCTGAAGAGTACCAACCACGTGAAAAAAAAAACAGAAATAGATTTGGTGACCTACCAAATTTAAATTAAGAATTTTTCTTATTTATTTCTTCTTTTCGGTGATTTAAATTATTGTGAAAGTGTGTTTATTTAATCATTCAGTTTTCTTTTATCACTTCTAATTATGTGTTCCTCAACTAGACAGTTCTCTTGAACATTCTCGACAACTTCAACGTGTACAATCATCATCGAGAAGCGGATACGATTTTATAAAACGCATCGTATTTGGAAGCTACAACCTCCGAGTTGGTATCCCACGTTGAAGATCTAGAAAGACAACTCAAAGAAAATTGGGAGGTATCAACGAAACCCAAATCGAACTTGAGGAAAACTCAATAAGAGGATAATTGTGAGATTATTATTTTTCTTTTCTTTTCTTTTCTTTTCTTTTTGTGTGTTCTCTAGTTTGTTACCCGGTTAAGTGGCGGATAACGGTACTCGTGACAATCAAAGTCGGTTACTTTAGTTTCCCATAATAACTAATATTCGAGAAGAAGGTATTTAAACGCGATTCTAGCAAAGCTTCACAAGCGATTTCCTTCACTTCCTCAGAATGCCCTCCTTACGATCTATAAAGCTCGGTCCGAACGCATGCGATTGCTTATGAAAAATAACGTCCCTGCTGACATCCGTTGGTTAATCGAGGCCAAGGTACGTTTGGCAGGTGAGTTACCTCCTAAATTTATTGCATACATGCCTGGTTGAGGTAAAGGAAATTACTCGAAAAAACGAAGAGCTGAAAAACTTCATGTTAATTGTCATAAGTGTGCCAGGATGAAATGCGATAAAAATCCTTGTTCTTTCGGAATGATGTCTGATAACAGGGAAGATAAGATTCAATTCATTAGGGATGGCTTGAATAAAGAGTCATTGGATGATGTCCTTTTGTCTCTTGAAACGCATCTCAGTGGATACGTACAAAGAGCAATTCTCCAGTTATGGCCATTATTTCAAAAAGAGCATGCACGATATAGTATTGGGAATTTGACTATAAACGACCCTGTTTGCCAGTTTATAAGAAAACTGGATGGGAAGCCTATCCTCGACCTATAGAGGGCGTTCAAGCCGTTTCTGGACGTAAAACCAGAGGAAGATGTGAGCCACAATCACAACTATCTGTAGATATCCTTTTACTGTTGTTTTATTTTCTTTGTTGTTTTATTTTTTGTTGTTTTATCAATTGCATTATTGTCTTTAATAATTGAGTGCTTTTTCTTTTACTATTTCCTTTTTGACTCTCGAGCCATGTGCTTTACGCGTTAATTGACATAGACATGCTACCTCTTATACAGCTGTAAATCATTGTCACCAAGATCCTTGATATATGATCATTTTCTTTTAGACTCACAAATTGTTTTTTAGAAGCATCCCAATGGCAGCTACTCCCAATAAACAATTCAAGAACATTTGTGTGCTCTCTGGATTTAACTATGGCAAGCATAAAGAGTTCGTCGATGCAGCCATCGATCTTGGTCAACGAATAGCAGAAAGAAATTTGGATCTGGTTTATGGAGGAGGTGACCAAGGGTTATCAAAACTAGTCTCAGAAGCTGTTTATCTCAGAGGGAGCCAAGTGTTAGGCATCATCCCAAGAAGCCTCAAATCGTTGGCCTGTATGTCTGACTCACCAACTGGCGAAGAGTTAGTTGTCTCAGGTATGCAAGAAAGAATAACTGAAATGCTAAATCATGCTGATGCTTTTATTTTCCTACCAGGAGATCTTGCAACTCTAGAGGCACTAATCACATTAGCATCTTAGGCCCATCTGAACATTCATCAGAAACCCATCGGTTTGTTAAATGTTAATAACTTTTTTGATAGCTTCATCACATTTCTTAACCATGCAATAAAAAATCATTTCATCCCTTTCACAGCGAAAAAAATCTTTATTTGTGCTCATACTGCTAACGAGTTAATTGATCTGTTACAAGCTTATAGACTGCAGCGGATCCCAAGACCCTTGTGCTGGAATGGCCAACTAATGATGGTAACAGTAGCCGTAGTAAGAAGTGCAAATTAGATTTAACTCTCCGCTTGTAAATATTTTCTTCTGTGATCCAGCACTCAGGTGATGTCTTCTAAACCCTATTCTCTTTCAAACATTGAGGACAATGTTCCGTTCAGGTTGGGGGGAGGGAATATTGTGGAATATCTCAATCTTGGTGTAGTTTTTACTATTTTTTATTGTAGAAACTAACTGTGGCTAAATTTTTGAATCGAAGATGGCTGAATATGGAGTGTAGTAACTCTAGAAACGCATCTTCTTATTATAAAAAAAAAAAGGCATTTTGTGTGATCTTTTCATAATTAGATGACATGATAACTTTCAAATTTTAGTATTTGTATTATCTTTGGTCTTTAGTTATGTTACACCATGTTTGTTACTCTACATGTTGATGTTGGAGACAAATATAAGTTGCTTGAAAGAATGCACATGTCATAATAATTTCCAAGTGAGTTTTTGAGCCTGTCATTTTTCTTGGAGAGTAACCCTTTTTGCCCATTCTTCATTCAGCTTAGCAGTTTACTACTTTATACATTATCTCCAAAAAAAAAAAAAAACTAAAGTGTTTGTTGCCACATCTGAAGGTCCATCTAACTAGTAGATATGGAAGATTATTTAGAACCCTAAAAGATGACAGAAAGGCCATCTTTGGTCCGTTTGAGCCTTTCTAGCCAACCCCTATAAATTGTATCCCATAGTAAACCTTTGAGCCTTAAAAAAAAATAATAATAATAAAATAAAAATAAAGACTTTTTCTTTGGCAACCTATTATCTTGTCCCACTCCAATGTGGAGTATCACCTTATATTTTGTATTTCTCACCTCCCATTTATGTTTGAAAAAAGAGATAATTTTGCATTCACAAAAAAAAAAAGGTGCTAAAAAAAAAAGAGAGAAAAAGAAACAAAAGAAAAAAAAATGTTTACAAATAAAAAAAATAAAAATAAAAAAATCAAGTGAAAAGCACCTTACAATCTCCAAAGTTCTCTAATTTTCAAACATATATTTTGTTTTTCTTATTATCCTTTATTTGTTAGCCACTTCCCTAGCCTACGTTACGTCCTAATAAAAGTCCTTCTTAATTTTGGGGAACTATAGTCTGAAATAGAAACTAGTTATATGGGTTGAAAAGATGTGGTAATGCATACTTAAAAAAAAAAAAAAAGATGATGAATGTATTGGTTTGATTAGCATTTTAAAATTAAAATCATACTATTTCTAAGCCGAGGGCATATTTTTGTCACCTTGGTGAGAGTGTGTGATATTTCTTCTTTATTATTTTCACTGAATTTACCATTCACTGGAGTGATTATTTTTGGGTTTAATTTCTTTGTGAGCATATTACTACTACCAGTGAGATTTTGGGGTTTGCATGTCATTCTTAAAAGTGACTCAATTACTAAAGTTGTGACAAAGTTTTCTAAACTGATTCATGTGGAGAGTTGATGTGGGAATGATATTTCTTTAGACTGTAGATAATGTTTATACTTTTATTTGATTGTTATCATTATTCTGATTGAATAAATACCACAGTATAAAAAAAAAAAATATTTGTTTCAGTTTTGTTTTCGCTCAAATTGCTAGAGACTAGCAACAAGCTGGTTGGGGGGTGTGTTGAATACTAGAAAGTGTGTATTTATAATGGAGAAAATCATCATTTTACACTCCAAGTCTCACTAACATCCCTATTTTTATGTCTTTAAGTCCCTTGTAATTTAATTATGTATGTTTTATTTTAATTAAGTATTTTATGTATTTTAGAGGATATCATGGTCATTTCACAATAAACGAGAGATCAGATGGAAAAACGGACAGCACTTTTGAACTCAGGACAGTCGAAAACCTTAGGTGGAGCATAAAAAGAAAAATGGTACTGTTCACATATACGGTATTGTTCACACATACATCTGAGACGGTTGATATATACTGATCGCATACCGACACTTTATTCACGGCATTGTTCACCTATATCAGTATCCGACGTGGCATGCATCACGATGACGTGGCACTATACGATGACGTGGCGGCATTTGATTGGGACGAATGATGTGGCATTGACCGCTTATGTGGCATTGATCGATGATGATGGCGTTGGATCGATGACGTGTCATGATCCTATTGGAGCAAAAATGTTGACCGGTGACGTGGCAGAATATTAGTGGATCGAAAAAAACGTGTGTACGGTACATGCATATACACAGAATAACAGCCCTGATGATGTGTTCCATCCAATAAGAACTTGCCACGTGGCGCAATCCTGAGCATCTAAATTGTTTTAATCCGATGGTCATGATTTACTCAGTGTATCTATAAAAAGGGGGCTCCCCCCCCTAATTTGACACCCCTGAATCCATTTTTGGACTCCATTTTCTGTAATTCCATCTCCATCTTGTATTTTCTACGTATTTTAATAAAATTCCCATTTTACCCCTAGTTCAAATATGAGTGGCTAATTTCCTTTCAAGCTTGGGTTGAAGGTGAAGTCTCAACATGCTCCATGGGCTTAATTTGGTAAATTTACTTTTCCTTCCCCTTTAATTTATGTGGTTGTTTTGACTTTTCGAGAGGCAGGATAGTAATAATCTCGGATATCGGATATTGGTGGAATAACCGCCTCCTTAAGCAAGGTTATTACTATTTGGCACGGGAAGCCCTTAGCACCATATCTATTAGAGTGTGGTTCATGATGAGTGGAAGTTCCCCCTTCATGATTTAATTGGTACTAATAATGAATATTAAGCCGATGGTGCATGTTGAGTACAGATCCGGAGATCCAAGCATTTCATTTTAATAGTTTATTCCTACCACTTTAATTTAAATTAATTGATAGCCTATATCATTTTCATTATAAATCCAACCACCAACTCAGAAAATTAATTCTACACATAATTAAAATCCACCTCCTCGTGGGATCGACACTCGTCACCATTAATCTATTCTACAATAGATTCGTGCACTTGCGAGTTCAATAAAATTTGCACAACAACCCACACCCATTTAAGCCCATAACGACCTAAGTCTATGAGCCAATTTCCCCCGGTAAAGTAGCTTGAACTATTATATTCATGAGGACTTGAATTTTTGTTGTAATTGCTGAAACCTTTTTCTGTCTTTGCTTCTATTTGTCCCAAATAGCACAATAAAATTGGCATCCTTGCACAATACTTGATCTATTGTCATCCTTAGTAACCACATCATATCCTGACAATCATATTCTCATGTTAATCGAGTAATTGAGTCAAGCACAAAATTGATATGTTTATCAATGGTTTTGTATTAACCTATTTATTAAATGGGTCCTATTTGTGTTCAGTGACTTTATTATGATTATTACATGAGTGATAGCATATTTGCTTAAATATGATATGAAATAATTACAATCGGTCACAATAATCTGATTAGGCACCTATCTGTAAAAATTGAAATTCCAAAAATAAAAATTAATAACATTTGATAAATATGACTGTAAAATAAGGTCTTGACATTGTTAGAAAAATAAAATTTTAATCACAGTTAAAAATTAAAAGGTCACATTTATTGTTTTCATATAAAATTAGAACACTTTGAATTTGATATTAAGTTTTTTGATGTCTACTAATAAATGATTAACTATTTAGTTTTTAAATAAAAATGTCTCAAAACTAATATATTTACACTAATGCGCTTTAAAGTATTATATACTTGTAGGTTTTCCAAGTTAAATAGTTTTATTAAATCAAAATAAATTTGTTTGACATTTCAAAAAAGTATGATGATATTAAATTATTTAAAGTTAAAAATTTAAAAAAAAATTAAGAATAGATATATAGTAACAATAATACGAGTGATAGATTTTAATATAAATAATACATATATAAGTTGTACAAGGACATATTTGAGAATTTATATTTAATGACACATTATTAAATGTTTGAAGTTTGGAATTTTCTAAATTTCTGACATTTTTTAAGTTTTTTTTTTTTTTTTTTTTGCAACTGATGTCTAATTTTCAAATAGATACATCTGAATAAAAAAAATAAACTTTTGTTACTTTTATTTAAACAGAAAAAGGACTAAATGGGAACTAAATATTAGTATCTTGACTTCATCTTTCTTTGTAAAACATAATGTCTCAAAATTAAGTGATATTGTTTTTTTTTAGAAAAAGGAATAAATAACCCATTTAATGTAAATGTCTTAAATTAACTCACATTTAAACATAAAATAAAAAATAATTTCTTTTTTTGTTATAATTTAATGTCAATCCAAGTATTTTATCACCCATACAAGTAGGGCTCCAACCCCTAAATCTCTTATTGTTGCACAAAAAATTTTGAGAAATTTACCTATCAAACCATTTTCATAAATTCATTATTCAAACTAGGCATATAATAGAATTTCTTGCCATAATAGCCATATACATCCAATTTGAACTAAATTATTCTTAAAACAAACCAACCAAATGTAAAACAATTAATGTATCACCCAAAGACCATCGCCCAAATTGTCCAAATCTTGCCTGTATCTCTTACAGTGCCCATCACCCCTATCATAACAATCACAACATCACAGCCACCACCATCATCACAATCACACAAAGACCAGTCCCCATCGTCAACAACAAAGCCCTTACTGATGATGATGTGAGGACTAGCTTTGATTCAAAGGATTTGACTCTCTCACACTATCACAACAAGTTTCAAATGATTGGTAGATTATTATTGATAAATTAGCAAACTTAGGATATGTATTGGCATTAGCAATTCAAAATTTTCTTAAGATTAATGTTTGTAAAATATGGCACATTAGGTGTTTGTTAAAATGTCTTTATGAATTTTTCAATTATCTCAATAAATTTGATGAGTTATTCCCTTAATTATACACTCTTTGGAACCAAAAGTATTTACTAAGATAAACTTTTAAGTATATTTTTTATTTACTTAGATATTATTCTAATATCTACCATATTTAACTTGCAAATATGTCATGCATTAAAATGTCACCTTGGACACTAAAAATATCGACTGGGAATCACTTCCCAAGTGTTCTTACAAATGTGACCACAACGAAGAAAATGGTTACCCTTATTTGATGAAAACAATGATAAACAAAAAATGTTGTCCAAGAAATCAATATTCAAGTCTTTTTTAGCTATTAACGAGATTGGATTTAGGGCATAATCATGCACAATTTGTTGATTAGACAAGTGATACAAAAAGTTGATTAATTACAAATGTGGTTTTGTTTTGGCAAAAAATTGTTACACTTTCTTGATTCGAGAATGATGTCTTATAATGGAACTTAAATATGATGAATTGTTGGAAGAGTTCGAAAAAGATAGACTACAGTTGGCGAATACGTGATGTTTATTTCAATGGTAATGATACTTTCTCCTTTAAGAACTAGACGAAATGTTAAAAGCTTTTGATTTCACTAAAATCAATGACAATGATGCATTCACAATTGCCTTATTCATATAGTAAATAGGGTTTTGTGTGCAATACTCCACGGAAGGCTAATTAATAAATTTATACTATATGTCATAATAGATTTGGAATGCTTTAACAACTTAAGGTACACAATCATGGAATATTGTTTATGACTAAATGAATAGTTCATTGAGTGAGAATGTTGAAAAATTTAAGAAATAAGCCAATAAGTAGCATAAACATAAGGCTTATAATTCTTTTGGCTTTTGTTATGGTGTGTAGGTGCATAAAATATACAAAATAAATATGTGTAAATATAATAGTATTTTTTGTTATATTTTTTTCTGAGCAGGCTTACATTTTTTAAACAATTTAAGGAATCACATTAAAGTGGACAATCTTTAAGACCATACAATCACTAGAAATATTAGAAAAAACAAATTAGAGCACCTACCATAAGTGTAGACAAAGCATGTAATCATGTATACATTTGTCTACCCTTGGGCAAACTTAATTTTTTCAGTTACTTATATATGTGGAGCAAAGCAAGTTTTGAAAAAGTCTATTTAAGAGGATAAAGAAACATATTATCAATCTATGACTATGATTCTAACTTTAGTAGATGAGGTGAGAAGATTTTACAATATCAATTGACTACTTTTAATGCATTTTCTAGAATTGAAAATCTATAAATGACTTTGTGTAGTTTAGTGACTTGTAGAAAAGCAAAAACATAATAAAAACTCATTGCCATTAAATGACCACCATCACTTATAAATCCAAGGACTTATATACTATTAAGGTTAGATTTGTTTAATACTTTACATTCAATCTAGAATCTAGAATAACTGAGCAATTGCCATTAAAGTAAATTTTCTTTTTTCTTTTTAGTAGTTGAGATAAAAAAATCAATATATTACATTTAGGGATGGGCAAATGACCCGACCTGATCCGAGCAAAAAATTTCAGGTTCGGATGAAGGTTCTAACTCGATCGAGTTGGATTTTGGCCAGTCCGATCAGATCGGATTATTGACCCGATTCGATCTGAAAATTCAAAGAAATTATTAATAAAACAAGCAAAAATTATTAATATGATCCAATCCGATCCGAATATGTTCGGATCGGATCGGATCACATATTCGAGTTGGGTTCGGGTTACATTTTTTCCAACCCAAATAACTCAAAATCTGATCGAGTCAATCTTAACCTAAATTTGCCCACCCTTAGCTTACATCATCTATAAATTGAATGAGCTTAATATTGATGTTACTAAATTGAAGATAGAAGTAGTTGAAATCAAGATGGCAATGTTTAAAGATCGAAAGGTGTTTGGTAAGGTAAAGATAGAATTTAATGAGATGAAACATGCACTCACGAGATTTATTGCATCATATACTAATTCCACATTTTCACAATCATATAGCTAATTTTCATATCAACGCTTACATTCGATGTTTAAGTTATACATACATTAAAATAAGCTTCTTATTTTAACCCCACATTTGCAATGCTCATATAATGAATCCTCATTTGATAAGTGCCTCCAAATTTTGGAGAATTGGATAATCATAATATTAAACCATTTGAATATGATGTGAGTGACAAAGTAAAAACTCTAGCATATAGTTGGGCAAGGGACCTCCATGATAAAAGTGCTTGTATGCAAACAAAGCCAACAGGTGTGAGTTTGTTTGGACGTATAAAGAAATTGCTTCTATTGAGTAATCCACACAGTTCCCTTGCCCAAAAGGTGGAAAGCTCATAATGTTGAAAGACTTATTGCAAATGAACTTATAAATATGGATGACATGCATTTGTTGATATAGATATATTGCAAGAGCTTGATAATCCAATATTATTTTCCAAGTCTAAGTAGTAGTACTGTAGTGAAATCATGGTAAATTGGCCCATACATTTGGAAACAATTTTTTTAGATAATTTTGCATGACAATAAGAGTGGTCCATGCAGATGTCTTGGAGATAAGGTAAATGTCCTTAATCATTGTACTATATTAATCATTGAATTTGTTAAATCTATTATTTTTTATTCTTCTAACATTGATTCGACAAAATGTCTATACTTACTTGCACTTGCTCAGTAAACAACAATAAACATATTTGATTGCTTTATTTTAACATTTCATCCGCACACACATTTGGATTTTTGTAAGTAACCTTTTTATTAGTTAACTAGTGCATGATTAGATTGTCTAAGATTTTCATTTTACTATTACATAATAATTAGGTTTATTTGGAAGCGTTATGGAATGAAGGGAATGTGATATTTAAGAAATAAGTTATTGAGGAGTTAATGGCTATGAATATGGTTGGGATGGCATATTGTCTTCCACTTGGACAAACGTCGATATTGTATGTAAATAAATTATTATTTTTTATTTTAATTTTTTTACTTAATAACAAATATCTTGTAATTACATTTCAATAAATTTGATATATAGGTCTACATTCTTGTGAACTTCAAAAAACAATACTAATTGTTAACCTAAGTGAATCTTAATGAAAAAGAGATATGGTTTCTTGATTTCTCAATTGGACTTTACAAGGATGATCAATATTTTGAGAAGTTGTTGTCATTTAAATTCTCTATCGTCATGGGCTAGCACTCATAGGTTCGTATAAAACATATGAGAAAAAATGACTTGATGCATGTTGACTATGCAAGTGATAGAAAAGTTTGCTATAATAGGTCCTCGGCAATATTTATTGTGAACTGTTAATGCCAATGTATGTGTCTTATTTAATGTTTGATTGTACCCTTACTTGAAGCATTTGCATTCACGATTTCCTTAGAAAGAAGATTGCTTCAGATTTCTTTATAGTTATTGTATAAAACGGCTTACTTTTGAACATTGATATAGTATTCATCATGTACTTATTTCATACTTTTAGTTGTCATTTATTTATTTAATATTTTTTAATTGCACTATTATATGGAAAAGTGTAAAACTTGAGAAAAGTGGTGCAAATTTTGAATTAGGAGCCATAAACATTTTTTTTATATAGTGTTGAAAGTAATGAAAATTAGAAAAAATATACAAACATGTTGAATGAGTTTAAACTTTCCAACGGGGCATCCTAGGATCCAAAATGAATTTAGTTACTATAAAACATAGAATTACGTGGAAAAAAACCAAAAAATTACGGCAAAGCATGCTTCTTTATAAAAAAAAAAAAAACTACTCATTATCGCAAGTTGTGGCCAAAGCCAAGGTGAAAGATGAGATGCAGAGTGATTGTCTTATTTTGAGTTAGATTTTTGCACCTTGAAAGGAAAAAAATGTAAGGATTGGTGTGGATTTGAATCGAGCCTACAAATATTCTTTTTATATTTTATAACATTACAATAGTGAAAATTAGAAAAAAACATTTATGCAAATATGTTGAAATAAGTTCAAACTTTTTGAAGGGGTATTTTAGGCCCCAAAATGAATTTAGGAATTATAAAATATGAAATAACCCAGTAAAAAATAGAAGAGTTAGAGTAAAGTGCACTTTCCTACAAAAGACCACACATGGTCGCAAGTTATGGTCAAGGCTAAAGCTAAGATGCAACGCAGAGTGACCATTGCATTTTGGGCTAGAATTTTGCACTTTGGTGGGCAAAAATGGAAAGACTCAAGGAAAATGATAAGTATTTTGAACTGGGCCTCGTAAATATTTTTTGTAATATTTTCTAGTGTTAAAAATGACAAAAAGTGAAAAAAAAAATATGTAAGCATGTTGAAATAAGTTCAAGCTTTTCAAAAGGGCATCTTGAGCCCCAAAATGAATTTAAGAACCATAAAACATTTAATAGCATAGTAAAAAACAGAAGATTGAAGCTAAATGTACTTTTTCGCAAAAAATTGTCCATGGTTGAAGTTATGGCCAAAGCCAAGGCATAAGATGCGATACTGAATGGCCATTGTGTTTTGAGCAACATTTTTGCAACATTTTTACAACATACTAGGGAAAAATTTAAAGACAAGGAAAAAATTGTGTTAATTTTGAATCTGGCCTAGGAATTTTTTTTTTTATATTTTCTAGTGTTAACAATAGAGAAAAGTAGAAAAAAAAATTGTAAATATGTAAGAATGAGTTCAAACTTTTCAAATAGGCATTTAAGGTTCTAAAATGAATCTAGGAACCATAAAATGCAGAATGGTACTGATTAACATTCAAAGGTGCACATTTAATAAGTTTAAAATTATCAGTTTTTCACTTATAATGTTGATTAATTTGCTCATTATTCCTAAATTATCTTAGTATTTCTCTAATAAATTTTTATATCAAAATTAATTTGTAGTATGTTAATTTTTTATAAACAATGAATTGGAACTGAAAGTAAGAACAAAGAAGAATTGCTAGAGCTATTGAAATGCATTATTGAGCAGATGTAAAAAATAAAAAAATAAAAAGGATGCAATAATTGTGTGTGGTCAAGTGGCCATTTCGCCACGTGACCAACATATCTTTCAATGTATATATATAATATAATAATAAAATAAAATAAATAAATAATAAAAAAAGAGTGAATGCATCCTTGCCTATAAAAGGCAAGCAAATACAAAAGAATAGGGAAGGAAAAGAGGGTGCCAAGAGTGAGAATTGGTGATTGAACTGAGAGCTAAGAAATTTTTCTTTCTTTTTTTTTGTTTTTCTTGTGTAATCAATTACCTTTTAAATTATTTTATAAGTTTGTTAAATAATATGAGTTTTTTTTTTCAATATGAGTGGCTAAATTTTTTTAGTTAAGGTGAAAGGTGAAGCTAAAGAATTCAAATTATTAATTAAACTATTCTCTCAAGTGAGTTTTAAAGTTTATTTTATCTGTTTTATTTTTTTTCCTTTACTAATTTCTTTTATGTCATGTTAGTTTATAGATCTTGATTTTTTTCAATTTATATGGTATTTTAATATAATGTCGACACTTCAATATAATTGTAGCACATTAGGTATTCGGTTCTATAGTTATCATATAAATGGTTAGTCAAGAATTAAATGGCATAATAATTAACTAGCAAGATAAATGCAAAATACAATATATGAGAGAGTTGTTATAATCATAATTTGAAATACAAGAGTGGATCCCATAACATTAGCATATTTTTAGATTGATTCCTATGAATTTCCTTTCCCGTAGTTAATTTTTTTTGTTACAACAAATTAATTACTAGATTTAAAATTCCTTGTGGTTTGACTTCAGACTCAACGACTTATATTATAACTAAACACTCTTATAATTTGGAGTAAATTAAGCTCCCAAAAATATTTTTTTTATATTTTTTAGTGTTAAAAATAGAAAAAATATGCAAACAAGTCGGAATATATTCAAACTTTTTGTTGTCATGGCTATGTTACCCACAACAATGATAAATTAAGGTTGTCTGAGATTATCTTTATCTCTGGGTGGTATTCTTGGTATTTTTTTTATTACTAGGCCAAGAAGGTACATTTGATAGGTTTATTTAGATATTTTTTAAAATTTTTCATGTCACCATCTCACCAAAGGAAATAACAGGCTCTAAATATGCCGTCACTAATGCTTTGTTTATGTAGTAATGACAATATTATTGGATTAATTCAGAGGTATAAGCAAACAATAATTGCATGAGCACAAACAAATTGTCTAGTTAAAATACTTTACAATTGCTCATCTTGTCCATTATGTTAACAAGACTCTCTTTCATACCACGTTACTTCACTTGAAAATTGATAGTCAGAGACATAGAAAACACACATTTTACTGTCAATGTCTTTCTACTATCATATATTTTTTATGCCCATGTCGTAAGGTAAGTTGCCATTAACTTGCCACCTTATTTCCATCATAAAACCATTGTTGTATTGTAAGTTTAAGATGTTCAACTAATTGAGTAAAAAGAAATTTTCTCAATTCCTTCATCAAAGCATTCATACTCTCTATAGTGTTAGTGGTTAGAATGTTATACATTCAACCTTTAAAATAGGATTGAGCCAATAAATAAAGTCTATATTTTCCAAATACTTTACTGCACCTGTATGCATACCTAACAACCCTTCTATTTGCTTTTCAAACTCTATAGGATTGTACATTTTCACTACTTGTAGAAAGATTGGCCTGAAAAAATATTTTATAGTTTATCGAGATTCTTGAAATGTGACTTTATGTTACCTTCTAAATGATAAAAACAAACTTTCTGTGGTATAGTATAAAATACTAAATAAATTGGTTTATGGACAAATGTGCAACGATCGGATATAGATGCCAACTTTGGCATGTCTCTAATAACTTCATGCAATCTCATCATGAACCAATCCCAAGAGGCATCATTTTCTAAATCTATAATTCCAATAGCTATAGAATACATTTAGTTGTTCCCATCCAAGCATTTACAACTTACAAGTTTCTTGAGTATTTACCTTTTAGATAAGTCCTGCCTATTGCAGTCACTTGGTTGATTAATTGTATAAATCCTTTGATACAAATCTAAGAGCAAGAAAATAATACAAGAAATTATTATCCATCTACCGAAAGCCAATTTACTGCATCGTTATTTAGCTTTTGTAAGATATTGTTGTGCAAATTTTATTGTATTAACAAGCGCAAGAATTTATTGTAGTATAAATTAAGAATAACGAGTGTCAATCCCATGAGAAGGTAGACATAATTATAGGTAGGGTTAATTTTTCAACTTTATACGTAAATTGGTTGGAGATGATTTCTAAGCAATACTAAGATTTAAAATAAAAAAATGGTAGCAATAAATTAAGGATGAAAATAATGTAAATGAAACACTTGAGTGTATAAATTGACACTTAACAGTTCATTATGTGCTTAATATTTTTTTTAGTTCTAATTAATTTATTAGAACATATTTTCACTCCTCATAAGTCTCATTCTAGTAAAAATGGTATTAAGCACTCATTATGCCAAGGGGAAATAATCTTTTGTCAAATATAGTGTCAAGTGATAATAATCTTTCTATAGACAATGAAGGAAGACCGTCTACTAAATAACTTATATACACTTTCTGTAACACTAAGTCTAGATAACCACGACTACTAGAGGGGGTTTTCTTCTCCAATAAATATAGTGTAAAGTGCTCATCATGTCAAATAGTAATAATAATCTTACACTAAAGAGTTGGTATACTGTGCAAAATCTAGATAAGGTTTACTATCTATCAACGATTAATCAAAACAATCTACATAAATCAAAAAGAGGTGAATAAACTTACCAAATAAGCCATGGATCATGTTGAGGCTTCACTTTTAACTGAAGTTTGAAATTAAATTACCTACTCATCATTGAACTAAGGGTAAAATGATAATTTTACATTAAAATGGAGCTTAATTTTGAATTCAGAATTGTCCAATTAGGGGGGAGCCCCATATTTATGATACAATAGATAAATTATAGACATTTAATCAAAACAATTTGGACGCATAGGATTGCGTAATATGACAATTTTTGATTAGATGGAACATTTCATCAAGGCTATAATTCGAGGTATTACATGTAACATATATTTATTTTTTGGTCCAATAATATGATGTCATGTCGTTGGTCAATGTAAAGTCAATAAGCTATGATTCAGTGTATTGCATATAACATGCACACATTTTTTGATCTAGTAATATACTACCACGTCATTAGTTAATGCTGCATCAGCTAGGCCACTCTAAAATTAGCGTACATACTAAAATTATAATTTTATCCTTTATACCTTTTCTAAAGTTTTTAGTTATTTTAAGTTAAAAATTGCTATCTGTTCTACTGTCAAATTTCTCGTTAATCATGAAATGATCAAAAGTACCCTCGAAATATATAAAATACTCAAATTACATAAAAATATAGATGTTAGTGAGATTTGAATTAGAAAATGATGATTTTACCTTTTATGCACATACACTTTCTAGCACTCAACAAGTATAAAAATATTTAGAAAGTAAATTATATAACTATATCATATCTCTTTATATTGACTTAAAGACTTTTCCTTACTATGATATGCTTGCAAGCATGATAAATCAATTTCATGATCAATCCTTATATCCAAAATGATATCCTTTGGAGTATATATTCACTTGGTATTAAGAAACTTTAGCTTAATAATTCCCCTGATAATCCAACTACTTGCTTAATGATGACCATCATCGAAAATATTATTTTGGCAAGTGTTCACCGTGTCAGATCTTTTCATTAACCACTGCATATTCTTTTTGTAGTTCTTCTTTATTGTTTGAAGTCACTATTTATATGTCTCCACAGTACAACAAGCCTCCCAACATATGTTTGTGGACCTGTCTACCTTGAACTTAAACTTGCTGCTCATGGCAACATTACTAAGCTCTGTGTATCAACTTTCATGCTAAAAAACTACCCAACATAAACACCACTTGAATTATAGTTTCCAACTATAAGTGTATCTAAGGCTACACATTCTAACGACATAATAAGAACCTCCTATTGTAAGGGTCAATTGGAGTTGGTAGTGGATATTGACTTCAACTATGGGACTTAAAAGTGATGGGCTAACTTTAATGTGGATTATTATCTTCTTTAAATTGGTGCATAGCTTCCATATCATCTAATAAACAATCACAATGTTCGTCATCATAGTCACGGAACAAAGAATAGCATTTTGTAGTTGAAAATCTTTGTTCTATAGTATTGGGGAAGGAGTCATTAGCATAGTTTAACAATAACCAAATGTGCATTTGATGATTATGTTGACAGTATCAAAAGAGTTGAAGTTTGTTGAAAGGGCATTGTAGGAACTTGGATTGTAACTTTAGGCTGTGGTTAACAAAATTAAAGTCCTACTATAGTTTATCGAAGCAAAGTTCATATGGATAATAGCACATGCCATTTCATCGTCTAGTATGTTCGTAGGTTGCATAGGGCAATTTGTGTCTCAAACCATTTTTACTATCATAAAATATTCTTTTGAACCAAACTTCAACACTTAATATACCGTAGTAATAAACTATTCAAAAATTGAATTTTTTCCAATGTAAAAACATTTTTGACTCTTTCATTCTTGTACTTCTTATGGCCATCAACATAAGTTTCCTATGAATCATTATAACACATCTTAAGCATTGAGTCTAAAACAAAATAAAATAAATATGATTTCATTACTAAAATAATAGTTGCATTTCTTTAAAAATACAATTAACTACAAACAATTAATATTAAAAATATAATTATGCGAACTTTTGCAAGCAATGGTAGCCATCACCCGATAGTGGATGTTGTCGCCTTGGCGATGGTCTCTATTGTCCCCACTTCTCATAGGTAATGGCTACTATCGCCCAAGCGATGAAGACTATGAACTCTGACGTGGGTGATGGCAGCCAGCTATCACTATTGATCTAGTTTCCTCTTCAATATCGTAAAACATAAATTAACTAGATTTTACCTAATTTATGGACTCATATAAGAAAATATCTATCCACGTTGTAATAAAAACTAGCAAAGACATTCGTTTATGCAAAACTCATACATAAAACTCACTCAATCTTACAACCTAAATTTTATAAACATTAATCTTAAAATTTTGTTTGATCTTTTATTTATTTATTTATTTTTTGGTATGTATTGATTGATTTTGTCTTCAGTGCTAGGTAATAGTAGTTGTTTGATGCATGTGAGATGAGAAGTGAAAAGGAAGGAATTTTCATGGAGTTTGTGTTTAGTTGTTAGAGAGAGTTTTGAGGAATGGAGTGTTACTAAATAAATATGGTAGGTTTGTTTTAAGGGTAATTTGGTCCAAATTAAGTGTATGTGGCTATTATTCTATTATATGACTAGTTTTGACAATAAATTTATGAAAATCTCTAGATAGATAAAGTTTTCAAAAATTTTACTAATTAAACCAATCAATGCCAATAAAATAAAATAAAATAGATATGTATCTTAAAAGCCACACCTCTTCAACAGTAGGGATGAGAAGAAAATTCGAATTTGAAAATTTGGATCTATATAATAAAAAAAATGAATTCAGATGTAAAAATTAAGGATCTTTACAGTTTTATATGTGGATTTGGATACATTTGCTTTTGAAAAATTAAATATTTAGATCTGCATATTTTCTAAATTATTTAAACAATAATAAAATATATATAAGAAGACACAAGCCTTAAGTTAAAAATACATTACACATAAACATTATAACACACCCAAGTACCCATATACATTATTTTAGATCTGTTTAGTATTTTAAATTATTTTAAATTTGTCATTTGTGGTGTTATTAACTTAGATTATTATTAACAATTATTTTAGATTTATTCAATATTTGATGATTATTATTTTTATCTTTTAAACAAGTACAATACTATAAATTTATAAATAAATATTTTAAATTTATAGAATTGATTATCCAAAATATCCGATGAGAATCAACATTATTTATTATAAATCTAAATGTAGATATAAATTACAAAATAACAATACAAATCTAAATCTAAATACATTTACATCTAGATTCAGATACGAATTTTACAATTCTTGCAACAGTAAAATACCTAGCAGAGTTTAAAATCGATCATCAAAAATGGAAACTTATTATTATTATTATTATTATTTTTATATTACCTCAATGTCCATCTTTTAAGCTTGTTTACATTTTGTTCAATTCTTTTGAGTTTGTTTAATTTTTATCCACTTGGATTAATCACTCTTTTTTGGGCTTCCCATGAAACGCACTCGCCGGCACGTGTGACACAGAGACAAGCGTTAGTACATCGCTGAAGCCTGAAGGCTTCCAAGTTCCAACTCTGTAAAAACTCGCACCGAGCTATTTGAATTTCTAAACAAACTCACATTTTCCTCTTCCACCAATTCAAATCTCTGCCACCACCCGTTTTTTCTTTATAAAATTCCCCAGATCTGGGAACCTCGCCTTGATTTATTACCGTTGATCCCACTGGATCGGAGATGCCGGTGGCTGCTTCCGCTATCTACTTCTTAAATCTTCGTGGCGATGTCCTCATCAATCGCCTTTATCGCGATGATGTGGGGTAATTACTTTTTTCAATTTATATATTAAATTTCATTTCTTCGTTTACATTTCCCTGTTCTCCATTTTCTTAAAACTAATGTCAAATCCTTTTGCTATAATTTTTTTAGGGGAAATATGGTGGATGCATTTCGAACGCATATTATGCAAACAAAAGAATTAGGGACGTGTCCTGTGCGCCAGATCGGAGGCTGCTCTTTCTTTTACATGAGAATCAGCAATGTTTACATTGTTATTGTTGTTAGCAGCAACGCTAATGTCGCTTGCGCATTCAAGTTTGTTGTCGAGGTATTTAGTATTTATCATCTTCATGTAGCTCATACCTAGAATGTTCTCGATGAGTAGTAGCTCAATACTGCTAGGCTGCTGTGTTTTGTGCAGGCAGTTGCTCTGTTTAAATCTTATTTTGGTGGTGCTTTCGATGAAGATGCTATTCGAAATAATTTTGTTCTGATTTATGAGCTGTTGGATGGTAAGGGATTTAACTGAGATATTGATTGTTAAATATGTTTTGATAGATAAATTTATGATGGCTTGAAGTTGCTATGACTGATGATTGGATTGGACCAGTGCAGTACTTGTTGTTTATTTGTTCTAGGTTAAGTGTAATATTTTTTTTTGCTTTCTTCTTCTCAGATATCCTTAGGAAATCATCATAGTCTGCTTAATTTAACAGTTTTGTAGTTCAAAGCATCTGGTAGAAATTCCAACATGCAAAAAATAATTGTACTTTCATATTTTCCCGAACTGCTCAGTTACTGTGAAGGAAGAATTCTGTATTTCCAGGTTCTGTAACATCACATTCCGTTTTTTTTTTTGTTTTTTTGAAAGGGTGGGACAGTGAAATGCAGTATGATATGAGTTCTTTAATGTCTTTATTAAACCAGACAAATAGTTCCTTTGGTGCTATAAATTCTCTTTCCCACAGTTTTTGTATCTCTTGGATGTTGTTGATTCTAATAAAATGTTGTGAGTTTCTAGCTTTATGAGGATAACTTAAGCAAGATGGTTCATCTTGTTCTTGATACTTATTCATTTTCCAGACCATGGTTGTACTTTTACCTTCCATTCCGGAATCCCAATCAGGGTTTGGATTCCAAATTTTATCTGGATTACCAAAATGTGATAAAGAATTAGCTAAATAGAAAATATCTTTTGAAGTGTGGAAAGTGTCTTACTTACAAAGTATTGTAACCATGGGATTTAATTATTCCACCAAGAGATTAACAGAAAGACAGTGCTCAATTAGGTAGCTGAGAGTCCTTTAAGTTCAAATATCACAACTGGAAATATAAAAAATAAAAGAAATGCAATAGAATCGAACTGTAGAAGTTGGTGTTTTAAAATGAAAACTATTGTGTGCTTCAAATATCAGATCTGGAAATATAAAAAGTAAAAGAGATGCAATAAAATCGAACTGTACAAGTTGGTGTTTTAAAGTGAAAAATATTGTGTTTACAACACTGTTAAGTTCTTTTTAGTCCATAAGTTGGCATTAAATTAACCATTAAATTGCGTGGATGATTGTGATCAATCTCTATTATGCAGAAATCATGGACTTTGGTTACCCGCAGAATCTCTCTCCTGAGATTTTAAAGCTTTATATCACGCAGGAAGGGGTGAGGTCACCATTTTCATCCAAGGTTAGTTGTCTTTTAGTAACATATTTTAGTAAATGCTTTTATTAAGGCTGGCTTTTATGACTTCTGTTTCTGATTAATTTTTTTCATCTTCATCCTCAAACAATGTATTTACTGTTGTATGTGTTTAAGGTTTCATCCAATATTCTATGTTCCTGCTATTTAGGTAATGTTTAATGTTTTATTTCTGTCATGTGCATATATAAATAGCCTACAGATAGACCTGTCCCTAATGCAACTTTACAAGTTACGGGTGCAGTTGGTTGGCGTAGAGAGGGACTTGTTTACAAGAAAAATGAGGTGATTAAACTCTCTCTCTCTCTCTCTCTGAGTCTACATGATAGCCAATTTACTGGATTCCATAATTTGTTTGTACAGGTCTTTCTTGATATTGTGGAAAGTGTAAATCTTCTGATGTCTTCAAAAGGTGAGGAAACTGTTTTTCAAAGCATTTTTTATGATTGTTTTATTTTATCAATTTCTTTGTTGCTTACAATTAACTTGGTGATCTTAGGTAGTGTTCTACGTTGTGATGTAACGGGGAAGATTCTTATGAAATGCTTCCTCTCGGGAATGCCTGATTTGAAGTTAGGTTTAAATGACAAAATTGGCCTTGAGAAGGAGTCACAGCTGAAATCGCGTCCTACCAAGAGGTTAGACTGGGATGCATGCGTGTATTATCTTTCTATGTTGGAATGGTTTTGATTTTGTTGCCTGTATACTTGTTACAATGTCGTGCTTCTAGTGTAATGATTGCACTATCAATGTCTTTTGTCATGCATAGCGTTATAGGTTGAACTAATAAAGTTCATGGTTTCCTAGAACCGTATATAGTGTAGTCATTCTATATATTTCTTTTTCATTTTTAATTGTTATAGGATGATTAAGTACAAATTGTTCGTAACTATTCTTTAAGCTTAATACTTGCTGTTTTTTAATTTCAAAATTCTGGTAATTGGATCATGATGCCTTTTGATTTTACTTGAATTTGGTTTCAACATTGCAAAGCCTGCTTTGTTTAGTTGTTTTCTTACAAGAATTATATTTACAAGTCAGTTTCTTCTAATATTTGAAAATACGATTCTTGCAGTGGTAAAACAATTGAGCTTGATGATGTTACTTTCCATCAATGTGTAAACTTGACAAGGTTTAACTCGGAGAAGACAGTGAGTTTTGTGCCACCAGATGGTGAATTTGAATTGATGAAGTAAGTTGAGAAATCTTCTCTCACAATCTTATATCTTTAGTTCCATACATTTTCCTTTAATTTTGAAAATGTGAAACTTTCAATTTTCTAGTGAAATTAATTGCTGCTTTTGAAGGCACCTGCATTGAGTAGAAATATCAGTTGCTTAGCCAGGAATTTCTACCCAGGGATATTAATGAACTTGCTTGGCAACAAGTGTTGATTGACATGATGCATCTAGGTTAATCTATTTTCCACATGAAGAACTAACACAGCTGTGGAAAACTTAAAAAGACTTGCCCCTTTGATTTGTAAAATGTTTCCAATGTTTTTTTTTATAATTTTTGGTTGTAGAAGGGTTGAGGGCAATGATTACAAAGAGAGAGGGCTTGAGTGGGTTCAAAGTTTATGAAAACAAAGACCCAATTTGATTTTGCTGGAGAAGGAAGTAATTTCTTTTCTCATTTTCAATTTGGGTTCTCCCACGGTGAAGGATTTTGTAAATTTCTTTACACTTGATATGAGCCCTTGATATTGTTATCCTTCTTTTGTTTATGGTATTATAGTTGTTAGTTTTGCATCTGTTGTGTTTGTATCGAGAAAACAGTTTTTAGTTCTGATTTCTCTCTCAAACTGCGGTGCAATATAGAAAGTGTGATCACTGCCTCTTTTCTGAAAACCGATCCAAATCTGTTTTCTGGAAGTAACATTGTGATCAGACAGCGGCCAGACAACCGTAGGGGTGGTATCCACAGATAACGGGTTAATTTAATCCTGCTTGTCTACTGATTTCATCTCATATGTTTTCTATTGTTTCATTCTCTTTGTTTTCTAACAGAAGAAGCATTTCAAAAACAAAAAAAAGAAAAAAAGAAAGCATATAGTAGTTGAGCATGCCATCACAGTTATTTGCTCCATTTATTGGCACCTCAGGCTGTTATAAATTCTGCTTTTTCTGGATCTTCCCCACTTGTGTCACTCCACTTCATCAAACATGTTACTGTTTGTTTGCCGTTTAACAATGATAAGATCTGTTTGATATTCATTTTGATGGATTTCATGCTTTTCAACTGTTGGGCTCCTTAAACAACTTTTACATTTTAATCAACAATTGTGTTCAGGAAGTTCATTATGTTGGTTTATGGCTATTTTTTATTCTTTTTTCAAATAATCTTTTCCCACAGATCACGGAAGCCTAACTTTGGAATTTAAAATTGTTGGTTAAAATACCTAACTCATTATTTTAGTTCTTGTTTCAGCCACTGTTTCCCTACTCATAATTTATTTCTTATGAGCTGATTTCTCTGTCATTCCTATATGGGAGTCTCTAATAAATATTCAATATTGTGTTATCTCGGTGTGGGTGCTATAAGTTATCAATTATAATGTCTGGTTATTTGTTTTATTTTCCTCAGGTATCGTATCACTGAGGGTGTAAATCTTCCATTCCGTGTCTTGCCAACTATTAAGGAACTTGGTCGAACACGTATGGAAGTAAATGTTAAGGTCCGTACCATGACATTTCTGAAGTTTTCTTTAGATTTCCAGAGTTATGTGGTTGGCTTAAGTATTTTAAGTTTCAGGTAAAGAGTGTCTTTGGTGCAAAAATGTTTGCGCTTGGGGTTGTCATCAAAATTCCTGTACCAAAACAGACGGCAAAGACAAGTTTCCAAGTGACATCAGGCCGGGCAAAGTACAATGCTTCAATTGATTGCTTGGTTTGGAAGTGAGTATTTCAACTCGTTATTTAGAGTCTAACTTTTATTTGATATTACTATCACAATGTTGTTTAGGCTTTTTTTTTTTAATTTAACTTTTTATGTATTTATTTCTTTTTTATTTCCATGCTCAGAAAATTTCTTGTTTTCCTGCAGTTTTCATATAGAAGTTTGTTTTGTACACCATCAAAATGTACTTTATTTTTCTGTTTCTTTTTTCAAAATTATAAGTAACTCTGTCTGCAAAAGGATGACATGTCAGAAACCCATATCTGAACCCCAATTGATGGTAAAGCGTTTGAAATTATGTATGTGCTAGTTGGATTATAGTTCAACGTCAAAATGCTAATAAAAAGGCCTACTGAGTTTATGAAATTCATGTACAGCTGCATCAGTGAGTTGCATTTGATTCCAATAACATGAGATCTTGGCACCGTTTAGATGTAGAAATGTTGAAAGTGGTATGAAGTGGGAGGCTTTGGACTACAATTAACAACAGAAGTGCTCTGAAAACTTGCTTCAATATATTTTGAATGTCTTAAAATATAATTGTGTAAGATCAAGGTGTAACAGTGCTTTTCTGAGCTAATTTTGGTTGGTTTTCTGGTAGAGCACTTAAGGTGAGAAGTCGCATAAACCCCATTAGCCTCATTGATCTTTGGGTTGTAAGTGCTGTCCGCACATCTAAACATGTTTTCCTTCATTGTTGACAACTATTTCATGTTAGTAAATGCGGATTTGAGAATGGAGTTTAAGCAGACTCAAGAGATTTAACCTTCTGATTTCAGGTCATGAAATGTTGTCATTATTTCATGATATTATGCATTGATGTCTATTTTAGTTATATAATTTTTAGTATTTTGAGGCCAGATGCAGTGTGTATTAACTGTAATACTTCATTTCTGTTATAGCTGCAACAATTAAACCATTTTCTTTCTTCGACAAACAAGAAATAATGTAGCTCAAATTATCTTCTCACGCATCTGTTCTTGTTATTTTGTTTCATTTATGTTGTTCATGTTTCTGTTTAGGTTTAATCCCAAAAAGTTGCTTAGTATCATCTTTTCAATTTTTTGCAGGATAAGAAAATTTCCGGGACAAACTGAGCCAACCATGAGTGCAGAGGTTGAGTTAATTTCCACAATGGCCGAAAAGAAATCGTGGACAAGGCCACCGATTCAGATGGAGTTCCAGGTTTCTTATTATGTTCTACTGAAATTTATTCAAATTGTATTCTTGTGAATAATTTTATTTTTTGCATGATGATGTGCTATGCATTGTTTTGTTGCCTTGTTAACTTCATGTTGTATGGTCAGGAGATCAAATATTGTTCTCGCTGCATTGTTACGGTGCTGTACTGGGATTCCATCATGCAGACTGCTCTTTTTAGATTAGCATTATTAGACAGCAGTTGGAGTAAACATTTTCTGGTTAAATGGATTGGTTAATAAGTTATAAATAGAATAAGCTTTTTGTTTTTCTTTATAACTTGCTATCTTATGCAAAATCACTGGTTACATTTGGAATTTATTGCCTACTTGGGCCCTCTCCATCGCTTTCAACTGAAATGTGAGAGGTTACTGCTGGTCCTGTTATTTGAGATGAGGAATATTATCCTTGAGTTACTTGGGAGTATATCCATTATGCTTCTATCGATCTTTGACCCTGATTGGCTGATCTGAATAGTTGAAGGTCTGTGGTTTATTATTCTTAAAAGCTGATCAATGTTGCCTTGGATTTAGACTCAATGATTATTTTTTTTTTCTTCCTACGGATGAAAGTTTAGAAAGGGGTAATGTGGTTTCTGATAACGTTTTGCCCCTGATTCTGTAGAAGATAGACGTTGCTTGACATCTATAAATGGTTACTATGAATGCCTTACAGTTATGTAGCTTTAACTATTTGTTTGTTATCTGTAAAAATTAAGCATTATGAGAATATGAAGAGTGTTATGTGGCTTTCATTCACAGCATCTGAAATTAACATGTACATAATCTGCATGATTTCTTACAGAGGAGGAAAACTGACTGACTTTTATTTATGTCATTGCAGGTTCCCATGTTCACAGCATCAGGTTTACGTGTTCGTTTTCTCAAGGTAATCGTTTTTTACTTAAAAAAAAAAAAAAGCATTCTTTCTATGGGAAGAACTTGGAATTGACCTTGGCAATTTTCTGCAGGTTTGGGAGAAGAGTGGGTACAATACTGTTGAGTGGGTTCGTTATATTACCAAAGCTGGTTCATATGAGATTAGGTGCTAGAAACATGTGAGTACTTATCAGACAACTTTGGTGAGACGGGAATGTTTGCCAATTATTGTAGTTAAGCCGAAAGGAATAATTTCCTAGATTTGCTTTGCTGACAAGGTGAAAAAACCTCCGGCATCCCTCTCAAAATTGATGCAGCTTCGACTTCTGTTTTCTTGTATTTTCGGGGCATATTTAATTGTTCTCACTGGAGTTCTGTCAATATTATTACAGTGATTGGATATCTTGTTTTGATGTGTGTTGTATAGGCTAGCATCATGTTAGAAATCAGAAATTTGGGCAAATTTTTTGGACAGCTGCAATTGTTTATTGCAATTACCTACACTTTTGCTCACTTGTAATGATAAAAGTTTAGAGTGAAAATGACTGATGTTTTGGAGTTTGGATGAATGTCTTAAAATGCTGGTGATGATTGATGTAGTAGTTTATGCCGGAACTTGTATAACTCAATGCCAGATATTCTTTATATTCTGTACTAATTTTGTGCCCATGTCCATGTGTCCTCGTATATTCTTGGCTTTCACTTCGACAGTTATTATGAGACCCACAAAAAGAACTCTTGACCTGCCCTAGTGCTATTCCGATATGGCCTTGAACAGCCTTACTTGATAGACACATGGTAATGGGATTGGAAGGCAGTAGTTGTACGTTTGTACGAGAATGAGTGATATTTATTCTACCATTTTGAGTTTTATTTATTTATTCATTTTTTCCCTTGAGCATGTGCTATTCCGATTACTACAAGTGAACCATATGTGCTGAACAAAGCTGTGGCAACGGTGATTTTGGCTGTTAGATGCCGAGTCTAGATTCTAAGTTCAACAGATAGTGGAAGTATTGACATTTGGTGATGGTATACTGGTTCAACAGTTGGTTTCAGCTCTAGGGTCTAGACAAACCTTGCACAACAAGACTGTTCCAGTATAGAAAGCAGTTTGATGTCACAGGCTAATGGTAATCCACCCTAACTAGCAGTAGGTGAGGGGGTGGGTTTTTGCAGTCTTAATTCGATAGGCGTAGATTTGATCTCACAAATATGAGATGAGGATGGATACGTCCTCTTATATTAGTGATGATGGAAATTTGGGTTGTGCTATACTAAAATTGATTTAGGTTAAGTCTCAATAGATTTATTGATGGTAGAGTTATAAGCTATTTATATATTTCTTTTGTACAAATTGTTATGACATTACTTTATTAGTTAGATGAAAATGAAAAATAATTAATAAAAATAAATTATGTGAGTTAAAAAATATTTAATCCAATTAATTTAATAATATTATATTAAATTGTACAAAAATTTATAATTCTATCATTACTCAATAGATTTTTTAAATTGTATATAATAGTTGTAAAGATATCGGGTAAATCTAAATAGATTTTTGATGTTATATGAGTTGCAAGGTATCAAGAGGTCTAGATGATTTATAATAATTGATTGAAACATGTAAAAAGTAAAAAAAAGCTACTAACATGTTACAGTTGATTCTTAGATTGTTAGTTTGCAAAAATCTTAAATAATCTAATTTATTTTGTCAAATAAATGAGAAAAATGTATGCACATGCAACTTGTGAATCTATCATTAAATCAACCTGATGAATAATATATCACATTCTCTATCATTTGAAATGAAATAATGTCATACTAATTACTCATCAAGTGTTTGATGTATGTTGGTTCTCACCCAATTATTCCCATTTTAATATAGAAAATGAAAGAACCTAAACTAAACTTGTTTAAATGCAAACCCTGATTAGATCATTTAAGATTCTTGCCAATCTATCAATCTAAGGATCATTGTTTATACCAACCTTCTCTCTTTTCCGTGCAGGCAGGCCCTTCTAATTTCACTAACCCAAACATAGAAACCTATAATGACATGCCACGTGTCAGAAAGGAAAAAACCGCAGCAACATAACTTAAAACCTCATTTACATTTTAAAACCCTACTTGATGTTAAAATAGAAAACATACAAATTTCCCTTTTCTTAGTTCGTAGTTATAGTTTCTCTCTCTCTCTGAGATGAGACTGAAGTTCCATTTGCAAGTAGATAACTCACACAACACGAACTGCTCTGTTACTTAAACTCACCCTCTCAGTTTCACTCACATTTTTTCTTAGAAAAAAGAAATTGACAAAAATGGACCCGAGAGAACCACCGCCCCAACTGCATCAGCAACCAAGCATGATGATGGGTCCCACATCGTACCACACCAACGCCATGATCCCACCTAACGCCGCAGCTGCAGCGGCCGCTAGGTTCTCTTTCAACCCGCTTTCTTCTTCGCAATCGCAATCGCAAGCACAATCAGAATCGCAATCACAATTGCAGCCGAAGCAGCCACTTGATTCCTTGCCGCACAGCGGCGTATTTGACGGATCGCCTTCGTTGAGGACTGGTGGCGGCAGCTTTAGCATTGATCCAGCCAAGAAGAAGCGTGGGCGCCCGAGAAAGTACACTCCTGACGGTAACATTGCGTTGCGATTGGCTACCACCGCCCAGTCGCCTGGTTCTCTGGTTGATTCTGGCGGCGGCGGCGGGGGCGCTGCTGGGTCGGCCTCGGAACCTCCTGCTAAGCGCCACCGCGGCCGGCCTCCTGGTTCAGGGAAGAAGCAGCTCGATGCGCTGGGTAAATTCTTTATGTTTTTTAAAAATTTCTTATATTTGTGAGTTTATTGGTTGTATAGCATTAGTTGAGATACTGATTTCATTTATTTCTTTGCAGGTGGGGTTGGAGGAGTAGGGTTTACTCCGCATGTCATCACTGTCAAGGCTGGAGAGGTATCAATTGATTTTCATTATTGAATTTTATAATCAGTTTGTTTTGATGTCAATTGTTAAATAAATTTTGTTTTAAAGCAATTGGCTGTAGTAGTGTTAGAGGAAGTAAGAACATTTGTAGGTAGTGAGTTATGTAGTTTGTTGTGGTAGTAAAAGGAAGAGAGAACCTTGGAAAATTATATGGATGTTTTTGATTTAGACCAAATTTTTCAATAAAAGATGGGAAATTACTTGCATAATGCATTTGGAAACTACTTACACTATCTTTCTTTTCTAGGCATAATGGGTAATGGACTATGATAGTGGAACTTTTACAGCTCCCTTTTCTTGGCATATTGTATAATAATTTTTGGCATTGTATCAAATTATTTAGAGTCATGCTACTGAACTTGGATTTTGCTTAAGGTATTGTGTTCTATTAGTACAAACACAACTTCAGTGTTGGACATAAAACTCTTGGGAAAGACAAAGGATGACAATCAGTGGAAAGGATGGCTTTTGCCTATCTTTCCCATTGTTGAGGAAAAGGAAATAAAGGGGCATGTACATCTTGAAAAGAAACATTTTTTATTGTCAATGAAGACATGAATTTTGATGCCCACTTAAAGAAGAAATGCGATTAGTCATACAAAGAATTACCGAGACATTTTCACTGGGTATCCAACAATTGTGAAAATGGAGTGACATATCACTCAATCAGTCCTTCTAGCTTCGCTTTGGGCTTCAATTTCTAGGGAGTTCCAAGATTTATCTTTTTTCTTCAGTCATCTAAGTTGGGGAGAGTGCTTTGAGATAGGTTTCCAGGTTGGTTTAGTATTGTAAAGGGGGATTGGCATATTTTGTATGGCGCAAAAGTTTTTTCATTATTATTTTGCTTTCTTAGTGGACGGTTGGTCCACTCCTCGTAACAAGTCTTTGTTATTAACATAATTTATAGTTTCTTATTTTTTTTTTTAAAAAAAACTCAATCAGTGATTTAGTAATTACACTTCAATTACTTTTAGACTGTTTCCTTGGCATAAGCTGTTATGTTATGTATAAAGTTAATGACCTAGTTGGTTCATCTTTATTTATCTTACCTTTTGTCTTCATAAACAGTCATTTACGATTCATAGGCAGCATGGTTACTTCTATCTGAACTGCTAAGAGTTATCTATGTCAAAGATAATGCAGTATACCTCTTTACAGTTTATGACTAATCTCTAAGGATTGTTGGGAGATGTAAATACTTATGTTTGACTTGATATAAATAAAATAAATATCAGGATTTAAAATATCAGTTTGAAATCCCATTGATTTATTGCTGCTAAAATCTGCATGATTTGGTCTTTTTGTTTGTCTTGAAAAAATGTGGTTTCTTTGGTTCTTCAAGTGGTACGTGCAATTTATTTTATTTTAGATTTTAATCTGATGGCCCACCATTTTATTGATAGATTCTGCCTTTTCGAGATGCATGACCTGCAATAAGAATAATGTTTAACATCTCCAAGCCCTTGACCTCTTGCTTCCACTCAAGAGGCCAAACAATGAACCTGGTGGGAATTGCTTCCTCAACAGGAAAAAAAATTAATGAGGGTATAGGTTTTTTAGTTTCATAACTTAGTCATTAAAATTTTTGGTCTTACATTTTTTGTTGAAATATAGTCACTTTGGATTACCGTGAAAGATCATTGGTCTTTAATATCTCTTTTGTTAGTTAGTTCCTAGTTTGCTTTGATCAAAGAAATGGTTAGATTTGGACATAAATCTAAGTAGATATGGCATAAACATTGTTTACACATTTCAACTGTAATAGGATGGAATGATTTAAATTAGCCTCATGTGCTGTATTCCGTTATTTGCAGCTAATATTACAATTGTAGATGGTTTATATAGTGCACGCAGCACAAAGGGGTTGGGTGAGTGGTAAAAGTCCCTTGGGTTTAAAAGAGGTTGGGGGTTTAAACCCCTTGGCGCTACCTACCTGAGACATTTATATTCCATGAGTTTCCTGACTACCAAGGTTGCAGGGTAAGCTATAGTCCCTAGTTTAAAAGTCGGTAGACATAGAATGGTTGAAGGGAATTCTGGTATCCAAAAAATGTTGTGGCATGCACAGTTTCCTTGTTTGGCAAGTGGTTCTTTCAAGTGTCCGATTGACAGATTCTTCTGTTAAATAGGAAATTGACGGTTTGAGTGCACATAAAATGTACTTCCTTCAACTTGGACAAATATTTGTCTTTGGTTTAAATTGCATGATGGGAAAAGAGCTGAATTGTATAAGTGAGACTGCATGACAATCTTGCATGCATATTGGATGCGGCTGCCAAGAGTTTGGACAAGGCCTTGGTGCGGCTGCCAAGAGTTTGGACAAGGCCTTGGTGTTACTACATTGAAAGTTGTATCTGACATTCAGTGGTTATAATGTAAAATTGCTTTTATAAATATCTTATTTACTGTTTTGGACTTCTGGTTTTAAGTCTTTCTTTGTTTCCAGACAGACTCGTGAGTCAAGTGTTGGTGACCTAGAACTTCCTGTATGAAATTCGTGTGTGCACTTCAGCCCTGATATTTATGTAATTGCATGCCATGAAGAAAGTGCTATTGGTACTGGCCTCCTGCTGGAAGAGAAAAATGTAGACTGCAGTTTATTCAAAAAAATTGGGTGACGTAAAATTACTACTTTATATGTTAATTATCAATGGAAAAATTGTTAATAATTGGTATAATAGGAATTGGATTTTGATCACGCTTCAGCTCAAATAGATTTTTAATTATCATACAATTAAAATTATCAGATAATTAGAATTTTATAGGAATGGAGTTGAAAATATCATTTTTTTTTTCCATCTCATACATTCTTATGCTATAGAATTATATCTGGATTTCCTGTTTGGTTCTCTATATGAGTTTTCAAAATCGTCATTGTTGTTCCTTATGGTAAGGAAAAGGGTGTAAACAGTCTACTTATCTCCAATAGTATATTGTTGTTCAGAAAATATTTGTCCTCTGAGTAGTGTGTTCCTTTTGTTTGCAGGACATAGCATCAAAAATTTTTGCATTTTCACAACAAGGGCCTCGAACTGTATGTATTCTCTCTGCAAGTGGTGCCATCTGCAACGTTACACTCCGCCAACCAACTATGTCTGGTGGTACAGTGACATATGAGGTACTTCTGATAATCTTGTATGATCCATGTAATGAACTGTGCCTTGATTAGAGTGAATAGGTTCTTTTGCAGCTTAGATAGGATGCCTTCAATATTTCAAGGCAGTGCGAAGATCTCCAAAGAAGAAAAATATGTTAATGCTAAAATCTCGTTTTCTAAGAATCATTTTCTGTTTCATTTTTATTAAAATAAAGGTGGAGTCCTCCCTATATGGAAGCACAAAAAAAAAAAAAAATCTAAAATAGCTGTTGTTGCAGATGCTGTTCGTAGTTTATCATGGATTAGGCTATAGGAAACATGGATGTAAATGAATATACTTAAGTGCACCCTGTGCTTCTTGACATGTTCTAACATCTGACAGCTGTTATGGGAATTCTAACCTTCTCAAGTTTTTGAGTCATTTTATTCGTTTTATTTTTTGATACGAATATAGGGTAATTGTTTCAAATTGAACATTACTAGCAGCTTGATTGCTTGTCTACTTTCAGAATATGATGCATACACTTCTTTTGGCTGTCATTTGTAAGGCTCTGTTGTCCTTGTGCAAAAGTGTGTGCGTGTGTATCGTCACTGCATTGAGATAGAATGTTAATGATAGGGATGGCAATGGTGCAAGTCTGATCCATGATCCACATGATTTAAATCCAAATGGATTGTATTTGGATCGATCTAAAGTGGATTTGGAGTGGATGCAGATCTAGATGAGCAAATCCAAGACGAATTTGGAGTAGATAGAATCTAATTTAAAATCTGGGTCCGTATCCATATCCATATCCAAGAAGGAGACTTTTAATTTAATTTAATTTAATTTAATTTTTATAAGTATTTAACTATCTATGGTCTACTACTTTTATAATCAAATTAAATTTATACCTTGCTGACTTAAATCAATGTCACACTTATAAGATACGATATTATTAGTTTTATATGAAATTCAGAGTTTTCTTAATTTTTAATTGAGTGATTTTTCTTCTTAATTTTTAGTTGAGTGAATTATCTGTTTTAGTTGATAACAATACATTTTTTTTCCTCAAATATTTGTTGCTTTCTTTTTTTATTTTGTCGGGTTTTAGGCTAAAATAAAGATAAATTTGTTATTATTCTCTTATAATCTATAAAATTTTTACAACTAGCTTGCTAAAAGATTAAAATTGATAAATTCGTGGCGGATATGGAGAAGATCTGGATTTTTATTTATTTATTTATTTTTAGATCTGAATATGGAGCAAAAATCATAAATCCATGATGGATTTAGAGCAGATACGGATCTCAATTTTTATCATGGATCTAGATTTGGAGTAGGATAGATCTAACCCATATTTGTCCCATTACCATCCCTAATTAATGATAGCTTTCTTTTAGTACATTGGAATTTGTATTCTTTTTTCTTTTAGTAGCGTGGTCCTCACTTTTTGAAATGGAGGCTCACTCACTAGAGAAGGGTTCTCTCTCTCTCTCTCTCTCTCTCTGGGAGAGAGGTAGGGAGGGGCATGATCCTAAGATGCGCCACAGGATGTGTGTCAGACATTGCATTGCGTGGCTGCGGGACGCACAACAAAACCCTGCGAATGGAAACTTGACATGCATCCTGTCACACCTTATCAGGCCATTTATATTAAGCCCATTGCATGAAAAGAAACCAAAATTTTCATCATTGATGCAAGTGGGGTGTGAACCCCATGTGTCTTTTACCACCCTTGGTAATTTTATATGGTACTATACTTAGTTAAGTTCTGATGACATTCAAATATTTAGATGTTTGCTTTTTGTTCAAAAGATTCTATAATTGGACTGTATTAATTGTTGTGATAGAAAATGTCTTCTACTGAAGCTGGTGAGTGGGTGATACTAATTTTGAGGTCAAGGATGCTTGTTTTAAACACAAGCTTGAGTTTTATGCTTTAGTGTTTATTTCAAAAGATATAATGGTCTGCTTGGTCTTTACAGTTAAGGCAGTTTTATGGAATAGAATGTTAGTATTGTTTATGAGATTGTTTTCAGGATGATGTTTGGGTAAACTAGCTATTGTAATTCCAATGACAGTGATTTGAAACTAGCTAGAATTAATACTGATGCCGAGTATTCTATTGAACAGTTTAGTTTTTTACAATCAAGTGGGCAAATTATGGTTGCGACTTTTTTCCTTATACTTTCCCTTCCCATTAAATGGACATAGGCCTTTTACAGTGTTAGTTGATTGTTAATGACTAATTCTTAATGAAAGTTTCATGTGTTTGTAAATATTGTATTAACTGAATGTCTTTTCACTTTAATACCAAAATTACCAGTCTACAAGGGCTAAATGTCTTCTAGCTTTTGCTGTCCTTTTTTATAATGGTTATGGATCCAATAATGTGGGCATCCTTTATGGGTAAACAGATCTTGAGTGTTGCCAGTGTTTTCCTTTTTGCACCTAATGAGCAACTAATCTAAATTGTTCATGATAGTCTTTGCTGAGGGGTAGGGTCGCCTGAGATAATCATTACAATTTGTTGTCAAATGCAACTGCGAATTGTAATTAGATCCGCATGGCATCTGTGGCCTGGAAGAGGTGAGCCGTTTAATGCTCTGCTATAGTGCCGAGGGGTAGGGTGACTTTATTCTTTTGTCATAGAACGCTGCTTATAAAACTGATGGTCTTCCCTCTTTCCTTCATTTGAGA
The DNA here is from genome assembly GCA_030449905.1 of Luvunga scandens. NCBI lineage: Eukaryota > Viridiplantae > Streptophyta > Magnoliopsida > Sapindales > Rutaceae > Luvunga > Luvunga scandens. The sequence continues at coordinate 3,959,133 of JASUUG010001266.1, forward strand.
AACATAAAAAATTATTTGACACCTGGCAACTCTCCAGTCATGTTTAACCATGCTGCTGTTGCAAATTTTGTGCCATATAACATGCATGCTTACCAAAGATAGTGTGAAATATCTATCAAATCAATATGAAGGCATTTCTTTTGCAATTTGGTTCCTTTCCTAATTTTGTATAACTTACCTCTATCATAGTGACCTTTTTCTTCTGCAGGGCCGATTTGAAATTATCTCACTATCCGGTTCCTTCTTGCTCTCTGATAATAATGGTAATCGCAGCAGAAGTGGTGGGTTGAGTGTGTCCCTGGCGGGGTCGGATGGCCGAGTTTTGGGTGGTTTAGTTGCAGGAATGCTCATGGCAGCTTCTCCAGTGCAGGTATGGGTCAACCGCTGTTTTCGTCTTTGTAAAACTTCTGCAAGTTTTTAGCACATGATGAATTCAATGACATGAATGGAATTTCTGTAATGTGAACTCTTGTTTTCTCTTCCTGACAGGTAATTGTGGGCAGTTTTATTGCAGATGGGAAAAAGTCGAACTCAAATATTTTGAAATCCGGGCCTTCGTCAGCACCAACGGCCCATATGTTAAGCTTTGGTGCTCCTATGACCACATCTAGTCCTCTGTCACAAGGAGCTTCGAGTGAGTCTTCTGATGATAATGGCAGTAGCCCCCTCAACAGGGGTGCCGGACTTTACAATAATGCTGCTCAACAACCCATTCATAATATGCATATGTACCAACTATGGGCCGGGCAAACTTCGCAATGAGGATGCTTTGCAATTAACAAGATTTCATGTCTCCTGGCATTGACATTGTGTTGGTTCTTGCATAGAGGATAGAGGTCAATTCCAAATGCTAACATGCTGCTGCTGCTTTACTGATTACAAATGGTAGCGGATCTTTTTGTTTTTCCTTTTAGATGGGTTATTTATATCATTATTCAGTAGCTTTAAAGCGTTTTTCTCTATCTGATTGAAATATGGCTATGGCTGGTAGCTGAGGAAATGCCGGATCAAATTGCTTTTTTAGCTTTAATTTATTTTTGGTTTCTCGTAACTGTTTTCCAGTGAAGTTTATACTTATACTAATCAGAGATCAAAGATTCCAATATGAGTTACATCAGATTATTTATTAAAATCCCTCTGATTTCAAGAAAAACCGAGCAATATTTACATGAAGATTTGCTGCTTGCTGACTTATGCAGCAATTGTTGAGAATGTATCATGTGTGGTTTTATTGCAAATTGAAATGCAATTTGGCAAAAAGTTTTGTACAATATTGTAGCGGATAATGATGACGCTGATCAACTCAATGATGACTATTGTAAGTCTTTACAAAACAATAGGTGCGATCGGGATGAAGGTTAGGTAACTGTAAATTAAAAGATACAGTATTAAAGTAAATAATAGTTGTTAGAGTTTAGAAGTTATGTTAATATAATATTTTATTTATATGATAGAAAATGTATTATTTTTTTAATAATTTTGTCAAAAGTATTTTTTAAAATTTTTATTTATTACACATTAATAACTTTTATTTTATAATTATATATATTTTTTTCACAGCAGTTGTATAATCTCAAACGCACCCATAATTAGTCATAATAAGATGGAGAGTATGCTTCATTGTAGACGACCTTGCAGATTGGTCATTTACATTCTCAAATGGATTGACAATGTAGAGAGATTTTTATATCGCTGAAAGGGTTGAGTCAGCACTCTTAATGCGGATGTCTATACATTGGCTCGCTTGGTCGTTTATATTTTAGCATGATTTTATTGGATAATTTATATATATATATTTTGTCTTTTAGTTTATTTTTGAATTTAATAGGGTGAATTCTTAATTGAAACGCTTATATATATATATATGACAACGTTAAGGGCGGGACCGGCACTGGACCGCTGCTTTGCTTGTAATTTCCAATTGTAAGCAAATGCAATGTTAAATTGAGAAAAAGTCAATTTTGTTGTACGAGAATTTGCTTGTGGTTTGTTGCCGGCCAAGCCATTATGCCCTTGTTTCATTTTCTGGGTTTTTATGTTGTTAAAGCAAAACTCCCATTACATTGAGGTTGCAAAATACCAAAATGCCACACAATTACTTACTGACGGCTTTATTGATATGCAGCATTTAAGAAATGAAACATTAGTGTTTAATGCTCCCCTGAAAGTTAATGCTGCTCAACAACAACATATGATTTAATTAGCACTAAAGGACAACAAGTCTTCTGTTTTTTGCTTTAGATTCTAGCTTCCACCAACTTCATTATCCCAATAAATGATACACAAGCATTTATCTTCAATCAAAATCTAATTTGAAAAAAATCTGCCCATCGTTTGCCATGTATGAAGGATGGATATTTAAGGAAAAAAGGGAAAAAAGTGAATGATAAATATGACATTTCATCTAACTCTTACATACGAGACGCGTATACCGACACGTCGGCAGTCATATTCTAATCCTACTTCGAAGAAGATTATGCCTCACTCTTAACGGCTCGTTATTGCCAGCAAAGCCTTCTCGAGTCTCAACTCAACTACCGTCCAAAACTTGTCCACTAAACTAAAATTATTCCCCCTTCGCTTAAGAGAGCAATTTACTTGACATTTCTCAATCTTTAGCCGTTAGACGGCCTATTCTCTCGGTTCCTCTCAAAACTCTCCTTCACTTTCACTTGCAATATTTCACAATTATACACACACACACACACACGCGTATACATAGGTTTAATTAGTTGTATCTACAAATTTAATTATGGATTGCTTGATTTTGGCGGTTTCAATATTGAGAAGGCGCAACACCAACACGAGGAAAAGGCTAGGCTATCAGCACCTTACAGTCACAGAAGAAGAAAGGCTCGGGGATCCAGTGACCGTCGTTGTCGGCAAAGAGAAGAGAGAGTTCCTGGTTGATCCTTTCGTGTTAGACGAAGACCCTTTTCGGATCTTGATCGATTCATCATCAGTTGTCAAAAAGAATGCCCACAAGATGATGAGGGACAAGAGGGTTATTTTTGTTGATGTGGATTCAATTTTGTTTGAGCATATGCTGTGGTTGATGCATAATGACTCTTCTTCTTTGTTTCAGCTTAATGTCAGTGAGATTATTGATTTTTATGCTCTAGATTATTAGTGTCCCAACCAACGCCAAGGGCTACAGCCAAGGTATTCTACTAATTTTTAAATGTCAGTTTGTTTAACAACATGCATATTTGTGTAGTGTCTAATAACTGATCACAAACCATATTGTACACATGAACTCTTAATAATATTTGTTGTCCTTTCTTCTGCTCTTTTTCTATCTTCTACCGCTCCACTTAATTTCCTTTTCTGTAGGTCATTAGTGTGACTCAGCAATTAATTATGGGAAAAAAAAAGGTTCAAAATCGCATTGATAATTTTTGTGCTTTCTAGGACTTGAACATGGAGCCATTTTAAATTTTTCATGTATTAAAACATTTTGATTAACGAGCGTATGTGTAACACGGATTCTAAGAACATACATTCATTTTCACTCAAGTCTCGCGCATTAATTAAGAACTATTTTGTGGATCCTGATCATATGTTGGCATCCTCATTGCACACATCATTGAGCTTCATTATGCTAGAGATTGAGTTGGTATTTCAAAATACAAATATCCCGTATTGCTTAGTCAAGAGAGCATAAGTTGCTTTATGTACAGAAAGTAAATATATTGTGTTAACAATTCCATAAAGAGTAGGCCCATGCGCATGAAACCAAACCTAAGAAAGAAGTCCATTTTAGGAATCTATAGTGTACAATAATTTACGCGTAGGGGGGAACCCCTCTCCTCCCCCTCCTTCCTTCCCCCCCCCAAATTAAGGGTGTTATGTCGTGTATGTGTGCTGACTTGGACATCTTTTGCATTCTTACCATTTTTTTATTCTTGTATCAAGATATTGTATCTTGATGCGTGGAATTTGGTCTTACGAAGAGTGTTGTCGCAGTGCGCTAACCTGGACATCTTTTACATTCTTACCATTTTTTTATTCTTGTACCAAGATATTGTATCTTGATGCGTGGAATTTGGTCTTGAGAAGAGTGCTGTCGCACACCTTAACTATTACACTGTTTTCCATCTAAACTTTCACTGTTTTTCAACTTAAAATTCCAAGAATCTTAAGACCAATTATGATTGATATTCCACCACAAAATCCGTCTTCATCAGCCGCTAGACAAGTCGCCCCTACAGCCCCTTGGACTTGCTGCTCCCTTCTTGATCTTCTTGGAGTTGCTTCCATTATCGTCACTGGAAAAAAACTTACTAGATACAACCAAAATTGAATTATTCAATGGTGAAAATTTCAATCACTGGCAAGAAAAGGTCTTCGACATACTAGATGTTAAAAACCTTGCTGATTATTTGTAGTCTGCAAGCATCCTGACTAAATCCTTTTACTACAATTTCATCACTAGCAACAATTTGAGTTAAAGTTGTTTGGTCTTTCTTATGTGACCTAGAGTGCTCAGAGCATTAAAGATCTGTTACTTGTTCTAGAAGGGCCAATTATAAGAGCACAAGCTAAGAAGATCAAGGAAGCAATACAAGGATTTTTTTAAACTACTTTGGACAAATTCAATTCAAATTCAATTTGCAAGAGATCAATATTCAATATGGGCTTGAAAGAGGAGGAATTAGCCTTGGTATACTTGATTCGAGCTAACAAGGTTGTAAGAGTGGGGGAGGACAATTTTTGAAGTGGAAAAAAGGCTACAAAAACAATTTTAAAGTTGTAACTGCATTCCTTACATCAAGAGCTTCGAAACGGTATATTGTGGGTCCAAATCTGATATCATATGCCCAAGTTACTGCCCATTTAAAATCAATGGCTCTACAGGTTAGGGCCCATGCGGCTCTAGGTTTTTAATTTTAGGGTTTTTTTTTTGTGTTTTTAAGTTAAATTAGGGTTAGCTACCTTATATAAACACTCTTTTATGCTTTTTGAAGGGACTATTAACAATCTTTAGTTTGATATCATTGGAGAGGATTTTCTCAACTTATTCTTGAAAAAACTTTCGACTTACCAAAGAAGTTGCTAACCTTTGTAGTTTCTTATTTAGCAATTTAGGTTCTTGAGAGCTTCTCAAGGGTTTGGATCTTTTATCTAAATTATGATCGTATTGGCTTTCTTGGGTCCTTATTAATCTAATTGTGGGTTTTTCTAGCTAGATCTGGAGGGGTTCTCATTAGTTGGTATCAGAGCTTAGGCACCAAGGTCAGATTCATCTATTTTTATTGTTTTTCATTCTTGTTTGAGATTTTTCATTCTTATGCTAGTATTCTTTAAAAAAATCGTGAACAATACCGTATGACAATATTTTTAGGGTTTTTTTTTTATCAATTTTGCATCCTTGTGGCTTATTCTCCTTAAATCCAAAAATTTTACCTATTCTCTTCCCTAAATTCATTCAAATTTCAATTATTTAGGGTTGCAAAAATAATAATAATCATATTTGGTGATCTTCTTTGTTTTTTTGTTTTGTTATTCTTATTTCTTGTTTTCTTGTTCCTTTGCTTTTGTTTTTGGATTGTGATTGTTAAAGGGGATACTTTGGTGCTTTCCCTTGATTAAGTCATTAGTTCCTAAAGAACTTGACTTAGAAAATATAAGAGTGGTAAAAGGCAATAGTGAGTGAGCACAGCTTCATGTAAAAGACTATTTGAGTGTAAACACAAGTGGAGTGACATATCGAGTGTGAAACCGTGAGGCTTATGAGGTTTATTATTATTATTATCATTGTTTCTCTCTCTCTTTCTTTCTCTTTCTCTCTCTCTCTCTCTTTGCTAACATCTTTTTGTAGTTTAATTCAAATAACTAATATAGATGATAAAAGTGAGGCGCCACCTTCCACGATAAACTATACTTTAACTCTAAAAGCAATGCACCAGACATTTGAGAAAATGAATATGAGTTTTGAAGATGTAGGAAGCTAGTTGAGGTAACATGGGGCTGCGACTAAGAATATTTAGAAAGAGCTAACTAGTAGAACACGTGACAGGGCTAGACATGATGAAACAAGATATAATATGGGAAATAATAAATGTAAATATAAGGTTATCGATAAGTATGAGGCAAAGAATGAATTTTGGGAAGATGATGGTTATGAACGAGCATCTGAGGTAGATAAGGATAGACTGAGATGTAGAAGAGGTAGGCAAGAGAGGTGATATAAGAGAGATAACGAGGATAAGGATTTAGGTAAAATCAAATTGACCATTCTTTCACTTCAAGGAAAGAGTGACCTCGAGGCTTACTTGAAGTGGGTGTTGTGCAAATTTTATTGAACTCACAAGCGCACGAATCTATTGTAGAATAAATCAACGATGACAAGTGTTGATCCCACGAGGAGGTGAATTTTAATTGCATGTAGAATTAATTTTCTAAGTTGGTGGTTGGATTTATAATGAAAATGACGTAGGCTATCTATTAATTTAAATTAAAGCGGCGAGAATAAACTATTAAAATGAAATGCTTGGATCTCTGGATCTGTACTCAACATGCACTATCTACTTAACATTCATTATTAGTACTAATTAAATCATGAAGGGGGATTTTCCACTCCTCATGAACCATACTCTAATAGATATGGTGCTAAGTGCTTCCCGTACCAAATAGTAATAATCTTGCCTAGGGAGGCAGTAATACCAGTCGATATCTAGACAAGATTATTACTATTTGTCTACGAAAAGTCAAAACATCCACATAAATTAAAGGGAAAGAAAAAGTAAATTTACCAAATTAAGCCCATAGAGCATGTTGAGATTTAACCTTCAACCCAAGCTTGAAAGAAAATTAGCTACTCATAATTGAACTAGGGGTAAAATGAGAATTTTATTAAAATACATAGAAAATACAAGATGGAGATGAAATTACAGAAAATGGAGCTAAAAAATGGATTCAGGGGTGTCAAATTAGGGGGGGGAGTCCCTTTTTTATAGATACAACGAGTAAATCTGGCCATCAGATTAAAACAATTTGGACATTCATGATTGCGCCATGTGGCAAGTTCTTATTGGACGCAACACATCATCAGGGTTGTCATTCCGTGTATATGCATGTGCTGTACGCACGTTTTTTTCAGTCCACTAATATATTGCCACATCGCATGTCAACACCACATCAACGTTTTAGTCTAATAGGATCATGACACGTCATCAGTCAACACCACATCATCAATCAATGCCACATAAAGCGGTCAATCCCACATCATTCGTCTAATCAAATGCTGCCACGTCATCGTACAGGGCCATGTCATCATACAGTATAGGTGAACAGTGAATAGTGCCATTTATCTTTTTATGCTCCTCTTAAGGTTTTCGACTGTCCTCAGTTTAAAATTGATGTCCGTTTTTCTATCTGATCTCTCGTTCATTGTGAAATGACCATGATGTCCCATAAAATCGATAAAATAATTAATTAAAATAAAACATATATAATTAAATCACAAGGGACTTAAAGACATAAAAGTAGGAATGTTAGTGAGACTTGAAGTGTAAAATGATGATTTTCTCCATTATAAATACACACTTTCTAGCACTCAATACACCTCCCAACCAGCTTGTTGCTAGTCCATAGTAAATTAAGCCAAAACAAAATTTAAATAATGAAGATTTTTTTTTTTAAAAAAAATAGTCGTATTTATTCAATCAAATTAATGATAAAAATCAAATAAAAGTATAAGCATTATCTCCAGTCTAAAGAAATATCGTCCCCACATCAACTCTACACATGAATCAGTTCAAAAAACTCACAGCTATAGTAATTGAGTCACTTTCAAGAATGACATTTCAAACCCCAAAATCTCACTAGTAGTAGTAATACACTCACAAAGAAATTAAACCAAAAAATAATCACTACAGTGAATGATATATTGAGTGAAAATAACAAAGAAATAATATCACATAGTCTCACCAATGTGACAAAAATATGCCCACAGCTTAGAAATAGTACAATTTTAATTTAAATAAAATGCTAATCAAACCAATGTATTTATCATTTTTTTTAATAATATGCACTACCACATCTTTTCAGCCCATATAACCAGTTTCTATTTCAGACTATAGTTCCCTAAAATCAAGAAACACTTTTATTAGGACGTAACATAGGTTAGGGACGTGGCTAACAAAGAAAGGATAATAGGAAAAACAAAATATATGTTTGAAAAATAGAGAACTTTGGAGATTGTTATGTGCTTTTCACTTGAATTCTTTTTTTTTCTTTTCTTTATTATTTTATTTATCTATTTATATACATATATATATTTTTTTATTTTATTATTTTTTTATAGCACCTTTTTTTTTTCATGAATGTAAAATTATCTCTATTTTCAAACATAAATAGTTGGTGTGAAATACAAAATATAAGGTGATACTCCACATTGGAGTAGGACAAGATAATAGGTTACAAAAGAAGAATTTTTTTTTTTTTAAAGGCTCAAATGGGTTAACCATGAATACATATTAATAGGGTTGGCTGGAAAGGCTCAAACGGATTAAAGATGTTATCTTTTAGAGTTCTAAATAATCTTTCATATTTACTAGTTAGATGGACCTTCAGATGTAGCAACACACACTTTTTGTTTTTTTAGAGAATGTTAACTCTAAAGAAATTTAAAGATAATGTATAAAATAATAAACTGCTAAGCTGAATGAAGAATGGGCAAAAAAGGTTGCTCTCGAAGAAAAATGATAGGCTCAAAAACTCATTTGGAATTAATTATGACATGTGCATTCTTTCAAGCAACTTATATTTGTCTCCAACATCAACATGTATAGTAACAAACATGGTGTAATATAACTCAAGATCAAAGATAATACAAATACTTAAATTTAAAAGTTATCATTTCATCCAATATGAAAAGATTACACAGAATGTTTTCTTTTTGTTTTTGTTTTTTTTTTAATTCTACCCCCAAACATATCTTAGTCATGAAAATTATGCATGCAAAATGGTGAAAATAGAAAAACTAATTTGTAAAAGAAGTTAGAAAAATCACACTTAAAATGACTATCAAAGCTTAAAAGAAATGTCTGAAAATTTTTTTTTTTAATAAGAAGATGCGTTTCTAGAGTCACTACACTTCATATTCAGTCATCTTCGATTAAACAATTTAGCCACAATTAGTTTCTACAACGAAAATTAGTAAAAATTACACCAAGATTGAGATATTCTACAATTGTCAACTATTCCCTCCCCCCAACCAGAACGAAACATTGTCCTCAATGTTGGAAAGAAAATAGGGTTTAGATGACATCATCTAAGTGCCGTATCACAGAAGAAAATATTTATAAGCGGAGAATTAAATCTAATTTACACTTCTTACTACGGCTAATGTTACCATCATTAGTTGGACATTTCAACACGAGGGTCTTAGAATCTGGCTTTGGTCTATAAGCTTGTAACAGATCAAGTAACTCATTAGTAGCATGAGTACAAATAAAGATTTTTTTCGCTATGAAAGGGATGAAATGGTTTTTTATTGCATGGTTAAGAAGTGCGATAAAGCCATCATAAAAGTTATTGACATTTAACAAACTGATGGGTTTCTGATGAATGTTCAGATGGGCCCAAGATGCTAATGCGATTAGTGCTTCTAGAGTTGCAAGATCTCCTAGTAGGAAAATAAAAGCATAGCATGATTTAGCATTTCAGTTATTCTTTCTTTCATACCTGAGACGACTAACTCTTTCTTTCCAATTGGTAAGTCAGACACACAGCCCAACGGTTTTAGGCTTCTTGGGATGATGCCTAACACTTGGCTCCCTCTGAGATAAGCAGCTTCTGAGACCAGTTTTGATAACCCTCGGTCACCTCTTCCATATACCAAATGTAAATTTTTTTCTACTATGCGTTGACCAAAATCAATGGCTACCTCAACGAACTCTTTATGTTTGCAATAGTTAAATCCAGATAGCACACAAATGTTCTTGAATTGTTTATGGGAGTAGCTGCTATTGGGATGCTTCTCAAAAATAATTTGTGAGTCTAAAAGAAAAGGATCATATATCAAGGATCTTGGTGACAATGGTTTACAGCTGTATATGAGGTAGTATGTTAGTGTCAATTAACGCGTAAAGCACATGGCTCGAGAGTCAAAAAGGAAATAGTAAAAAGAAAAAGCAAACAATTATTAAAGATAAGAATGCAATTAATGAAGCAACAGTGAAATAAAACAACAGTAAAATAACAGTAAAAAGATATTTACAGGTAGTTGTGATTGTGGCTCACAACTTCCTGTGGTTTTACGCCCAGAAACGGCTTGAACGCTCTCTATGGGTCGAAGATAGGCTTCCTATCTAGTTTTCTTATAAACTGGCAAACATGGTCGTTTATAGTCAGATTTTCGAGATTATATCAGACACGCTCTTTCTGAAATAATGGCCATAACTGGAGAATTGCTATTTGTACGTATCCACTGGGATGCGTTTCAAGAGACAAAAGGACATCATCCAACGACTCTTTATTCAAGCTATCCCTAATGAATTGAATCTTATCTTCCCTGTTATCAGATATCATTCCGAAAGAACAAGGATTTTTATCGCATTTCATCCTGGCACACTTATGACAATCAACATGAAGTTTTTAAGCTCTTTATTTTCTTAAGTAATTTTCTTTACCACAACTAGGCATGTATGCAATAAATTTAGGAGGCAACTCATCTGCCAAATTTACTTTGGCCTTGATTAACCAACGGATGTCAGCAGGGATGTTATTTCTCATAAGCAATCGCATGTGTTCGAACCGAGCTTTATAGATTGTAAGGAGGGCATTGTTGAGTGCTAGAAAGTGTTTACTTATAATGGAGAAAATCATCATTTTACACTTTAAGTCTCACTAACATTCTTACTTTTATGTCTTTAAGTCCCTTGTGATTTAATTATATATGTTTTATTTTAATTAATTATTTTATGTATTTTAGGGGACATCATGGTCATTTCACAATGTAGGAGAGATCAAATAGAAAAACGGACAGTAATTTTGAATTGAGGACAGTAAAAACCTTAGGAAGAGCATAAAAAGATAAATGCTACTGTTCACATATACAGCACTGTTCACAGCACTCTTCACATATATTGTACGATGATGTTACACTGTATGATGAAGTTGTAGCATTTGATTGGATGAATGATGTGGCATTGACTGATGATGTGGTGTTGACCAATGACGTGCCACGATCCTATCGGATTAAAATGCTGATGTGACGTTGACCGGCGACGTGGCAGTATATTAGTCGATGAAAAAAATATGCGTACGGTATATGTATATACACGGAATGATAGCCTTGATGATGTGTTCCATCCAATAAGAACTTGCCCCATGGTGCAATCTTGAGCGTCCACATTGTTTTAATCCGATGGCCATGATTTACTCATTGTATCTATAAAAAATGGGCACTCCCACCTAATTTGACACCCCTGAATCTATTTTTGAGCCCCATTTTCTATAATTCCATCTCCATCTTGTATTTTCTATGTATTTTAATAAAATTCCCATTTTACACCTAGTGCAATTATGAGTAGCTAATTTTCTTTCAAGCTTGGGTTGAATTTGAAGTCTCAACATACTCTATGTGCTTAATTTGGTAAATTTAATTTTTCTTCCCCTCTAATTTATGTGGATGTATAGTAATAATCTTGTCTAGATATCAGATGGTATTACTGTCTCCCTAGGCAAGGTTATTACTATTTGGCATGAGAAGCACTTAGCACCATATCTATTAGAGTGATGTTCATAAGGAGTGGAAAATCCTCCATCATGATTTAATTGGTATTAATAATGAATGTTAAGCGGATGGTGCATATTGAGTACAGATCCGGAGATCCAAGCATTTTATTTTAATAGTTTATTCCTACCACTTTAATTGAAAATTAATAGATAGCTTACGTCATCTTTCATTATAAATCTAACCACCAACTCATAAAATTAATTCTACGTGCAATTAAAATTCACCTCCTCATGGGATCGACACTCGTCACCGTTGATTTATTCTACAATAGATTCGTGCGCTTGCGAGTTCAAAAAAATTTGCACAAGTTTTTGGCGCCGTTGCCGGGGAGGTAAGTTATTTTAATTTGTAGAATAAATTTTCAATTTCTTTATTTATTTTTTTTCCTTGTAATTTTTTTATTATTAAAAAAAAGAGAAAAAAGAAGAAGTGAATCTGCATTTTGAAGTAGGTATTTTTTTTCTTCTTTTCTTTAAATTTTCGTAATTTAATTTTCATGTTATTTTTTTTGTTTTGTTAAATTGACAGGTTCAACCGCCTATTAATTCATTTTAATTTTTTTCACATATTTTCTTTTCTATATATACACTTGAGTTTATTTTCATAACAAGATTGTAAAAGCATGATAAGGTTAGTATCATAATTTCTCCTTCTTCTTTATTTTTATTAATTTGTTACCATTTTTTTCTTTGCATGCATGGTCGTAGGTCACAATTACCTAATCTTGAGCCTATAGATTTTGAACTGGAAAAAATACTTCGCACACACAAACACGTTGCAATTAAAAATAAAATTGAAATGGATTTGCAACCAGCCCAACTTGAGCACATCATGCATACGATACCCAAATGTAGCTACTAGGAGTTTTGAATTAAAACCTAGTGTGCTAAATTGTCTCCCAACATTTTATGGTCTAGAAAATGAAGATCCATATAATCACCTGAATGATTTCCATGCTATATGTCAAACTTTTAAATATGAAAATTTTTCAGATAATAATGTTAAACTTAGATCATTCTTATTTTCTTTAAAGGATGGAGTTTGGTCATGGTTCAATACATTGCTTGCTAATAGCATTACATCATGAGAACAAATGGTAACAAAATTTTTGAATAAATATTTCCCAGTGCATAAAACTAATGTTATTCGCAGGAAAATTTCAGAGTTTACCCAAAGAGAAGACGAGTAGTTTTTCGAAGCATGGGAGCGATTCAATGGGCTACTTTTAATGTGTCCACATCATGGGTACGAGAAATGGCACCAATGCCAATACTTTTTAAAGGGATTATTGCTGCATGTGCAAGAATTGCTAATGGCAACAAGTGGAGGAGAGCTAATGTCAAAAAGTGCATCAGAGATTTGGGATTTCTTCCAGCGACAAGCGGATAATTCCCAACAATGGAGTTGTTCACTCAGAAATACTAGAAAAGTTAATAGGGTGAATGAAGTTCACATTGGCGAGTCAAGTTCAGAAAATTAAAGAAGTCAAAGAGATAGTTGAAGGTCTTTCCCGACAAATAGTATCATTAACAGCTAATAAATTGACAGAGCCACATGACTAGGACTTATACCCAGATCAAGCCAATGCCATAGATGTAATGAGAAAGCCATCAAACTACAACCTTTACTCCAACACGTATAATCCCGAATGGAGAGACCACCCCAATTTTTTATGGTCTCAAGGATTTCAACAGAATGAACCAGCAGCTCCAGCTCCAACTCCACCAATGCAACCAATTCCTCAAAATCCTCAAGCTTCTCAACCACCATTTAGACCATACAATTATAACCCAAACTATTCTCAACCTAGACCATAGGAAGATGCATTCTATAATTTCAAAAATCTTATTCACTCCACAATCGAGCAACAAAACCGCACTATTAATGAACTGCAAAATAAGATGAGAGCAGGCTTCAACTTACAAACCCAAACAGTTTCAAACCTCAAAAAATAGTGGGATAACTAGCTTTTTCAGTTCAAACCTTGGCAATGACTGTTGAGAAAGGTAAATTCCCAAGTCAATCAGTGCCTAATCCTGAAGGAGTGCATGAAGTAAGCACCAGTTCACCTCAGCAGCATGGGGAGGTAAAAGCCGTCATGACCTCGCAAAAAGGAAAAGAAGTCGACAACAAAGTGGAGATGCTGGTGACAAAAATAACTTAAATTGTAAGGGTGAGTGCAGAAGACTCATCATCAGAGGAGAAAGAAGAAACCAACCCACAAGAATACATTTCCAAAGCTCCATTTCCTCAAAGGTTAGCTAAAGAGAAGAAGGGAAAATCCATGAGTGAGATTTTTGAAATCTTTAAACATGTAAGTGTTAACACCCATTTGCTTGATGCTATAAAACAAGTGCCAACTTATGCCAAGTTTCTTAAAGACCTTTGTACTAAAAAAAAAAACATTCATTTTCAAAAGAAGGCATTTTTAACAGAAAACATGAGCTCTATACTCCAATACAAAATTCCTTTAAAATACAAAGACCCAGGCTCTCCCACTATCTCATGTAGTATAGGGAACCACATAATTGAGAATGCTTTGTTGGACTTAGGAGCTAGTGTAAATCTGTTGCCTTACTCATTATATGTAAAACTTAGACTAGGAGAATTACACCCAACTTCAGTGGTGTTATAGCTTGCAGATAGGTCCATGAAAAAACCTCGTGGTATTTTAGAGACGTGCTTATATAGGTAGATAAACTTTATTTTCTTGTTGATTTTATTATAATTGACACTCAACCAGTCTAGGATTCGAGGAAGCACATCCCCATTATTCTAGGACGACCTTTCTTGGCAACTGTCGATGCTTATATTCAATGCAGGACTAAAAATATGCAGTTGTCCTTTGGCAATATGACGATGGAGCTAAATATCTTCAACATTGCCAAACAACCTCACAATGCAGATGATGAAATTGTCAATGTGGATTTAATAGAAGAATTAGTTGATAATGCTTTTCTTTCCAACCTTAGTGCTGACCCTTTACAAATATGTTTAACTCACTTTGGTTTTGATGTTGATATTGATAGATCAATAGATGAGGTTAACGCCCTACTTGATTCAACACCATCCATGGACATTAACAAATAGAAGTCAAGAGTAGAACAACTAGCACCATCAGAGAAGAAACTGAGTACATCATCAGAATCACCACCAGAACTCGAGCATCGTGCATACTGGGCCATCTAAAAATTCAACTTTGACATGCAGCAAGCTAGCTTAGAAAGAAAATTACAGCTGGCAGAACTTGAAGAAATTCAGAATGATGCATACGAAAAAGCCAAGATTTACAAGTAGCGAATGAAAATCTTTCATGACAAGCAAATTATGAGAAAATCTTTCACACCAGGTCAGAAAGTGCTTTTATTCAATTCTCGCTGGCACCTATTCCTAGGTAAGTTACGCTCTCAATAAATTGGTCCCTTTATAGTGCACACTGTTTTTTCACATGGAGCAATTAAAATTAAGGATCCAAAGAACGGTGTAACTTTTAAAGTTAATGGTCAAAGATTAAAGCCATATCTAGAGTACCAACCACATAAAAAAAGACACAAAAATCGATTTGAGTGATCCACCAAACTTGAACTGAGATTTTTTTCTTATTTTTGGTGATTTAAAATTTTGTGAAAGTGTGTTTATTTAATCATTCAGTTTTCTTTTATCACTTCTAACCATGTGTGCCTCAACTAGACAGATCCTCTTGAACATTCTCAGACAACTTCAACGTGTACAATCTTATCTGAGAAGCCAAATGCGATTTTGTAAAACACGTCGTATTTGGAAGCTACAACCTCCAGAGTTGGTATCCCACGTTGAAGATTTAGAAAGACAACTCAGAGAAATTGAGGGAGGTATCAACGACACCCAAATAGAGCCTAAGGTAAATTCAATAAGAGGACGATTGTGAAATTATTATTTTTCTTTTCTTTTTTTTCTTTTCTTCTTTGTGTTCTTTAGTTTGTTACTCTGATTAAATGGCGGATATGATACTCTGTGACAATCAAACTCGGTTACTTCAGTTTCCCATAATAACTGATATTCTAAGAAGAAGGTATGGACAAACGATTCTAGCAAAGCTTCACAAGTGATTTCCTTCACTTCTTCATAATGCCCTCCTTACAATCTATAAAGCTCGGTCCGAACACATTCGATTGTTTATGAGAAATAACATCCCTGTAGACATCTGTTGGTTAATCGAGGCCAAAGTACGTTTGGCAGGAGAGTTGCCTCCTAAATTTATTGCATACATGCCTGGTTGTGATAAAGGAAATTACTCAAGAAAACGAAGAGCTTAAAAACTTCATGTTGATTGTCATAAGTGTGCCAGGATGAAATGCGATAAAAATCCTTGTTCTTTCGGAATAATGTCTGATAATAGAGAAGATAAGATTCAATTCATTAGGGATGGCTTGAATAAAGAGTCATTGGATGATGTCCTTTTGTCTCTTGAAACGCATCTCAGTGGATACGTACAAAAAGCAATTCTCCAGTTATGACCATTATTTCAGAAAGAGCGTGTTCAATATAATTTCGGGAATCTGACTATAAACGACCCTGTTTGCCAGTTTATAAGAAAACTGGATGGAAAGCCTATCCTCAACCCATAGAGGGCGTTCAAGCCGTTTCTGGACGTAAAACCAGAGGAAGATGTGAGCCACAATCACAACTACCTGTAAATATCATTTTACTGTTATTTTACTATTGTTTTATTTCACCGTTGCTTCATTAATTGCATTCTTGTCTTTAATAATTGTTTGCTTTTTCTTTTTACTATTTCCTTTTTGACTCTCAAGCCATGTGCTTTACTCGTTAATTGATATACCATTGTCACCATGATCCTTAATAGATGATCCTTTTCTTTTAGACTCAAATTATTTTTTAGAAGCATCCCAATGGCAGCTACTCCCAATAAACAATTTAAGAATATTTGTGTGCTCTCTGGATTTTACTATGACAAACATAAAGAGTTTGTTGAGGCAACCATAGATCTTGGTCAATGCATAGTAGAAAGAAATTTACATTTGGTATATGGAGAAGGTGACTATGGGTTATCAAAATTGGTCTCAGAAGCTGCTTATCTCAGAGGGAGCCTAGTGTTAGGCATCATCCCAAGAAGTCTAAAACCGTTAGCCGTCTCAAGTATGCAAGAAAGAATAACTGAAATGCTAAATCATACTGATGCTTTTATTTTCCTACTAGGAGATCTTACAACTCTAGAAGCACTAATCACATTAGCATCTTAGGCCCATCTGAACATTCATCAGAAACCCATCGGTTTGTTAAATGTCAATAATTTTTATGAGGGCTTTATCACATTTCTTAACCATGCAATAAAAAATCATTTCATCCCTTTCACCGCGAAAAAAATCTTTATTTGTGCGCATACTACTAATGAGTTACTTGATCTGTTACAAGCTTATAGATCAGAGTCAGATCCCAAGACCCTCGTGTTGGAATGGCCAACTAATGATGGTAATAGTAGCTGTAGTAAGAAGTGCAAATTAGATTTAACTCTCTGCTTGTAAATATTTTCTTTTGTGATGCGACACCCAGGTGATGTCTTCTAAACTTTATTTTCTTTTCAACATTGAGGACAATGTTTCATTCTGATTGGGGGGAGGGAATAGTTGACAATTGTGGAATATCTCAATCTTGGTGTAATTTTTAATAATTTTTGTTGTAGAAACTAATTGTTGCTAAATTTTTTAGGTAAAGATGGCTGAATATGGACTGTAATGACTCTAGAAACGCATCTTCTTATAAAATGAAGAAAAAAATTTCAGACATTTCTTTTAAGCTTTGACAGTCATTTTAAGTGTGATTTTTCTAATTTCTTTTACCAATTATTTTTTCTATTTTCACCGTTTTGCATGCATAATTTTCATGAATAAGATATGTTTGGGGGTAGAATTTAAAAAAAATATATTTTATGTAATCTTTTCATATTAGATGACATGATAACTTTGAAATTTAAGTATTTTTATTATCTTTGATCTTGAGTTATGTTACACCATGTTTGTTACTCTACATGTTGATGTCGGAGACAATTATAAGTTGCTTGAAAGAATGCACGTGTCATAATAAATTCCAAGTGAGTTTTTAAGCCTATCATTTTTCTTGAAGAGCAACCCTTTTTACCCATTATTCATTCAGCATAGTAGTTTATTATTTTATACATTATCTCTAAATTTCCTTGGAGTTAATGTTCTCTAAAAAAAAAGTGTGTGTTGCTACATCTGAAGGTCTATCTAACTAGTAGATATGAAAGATTATTTAGAACTCTAAAAGATGACAGAAAGGTCATCTTTGATCCATTTGAGCCTTCCCAGCCAACCCTATTAATATGTATCCATAGTTAACCCTTTTGAGCCTTTAAAAAAAAGAACTTTTTCTTCTTTAGTAATCTATTATCTTGTCCTACTCCAATATGGAGTATCACCATATATTTTGTATTTCCCACCACCTATTTATGTTTGAAAAGAGATAATTTTGCATTTATGAAAAAAAGGGTGCTATAAAAAAAATAAAAAAATAAAAAAATATATATGTATATAAATAGATAAATAAAATAATAAAAAAAGAAAAAAAAAAGAATTCAAGTGAAAAGCACATAACAATCTCCAAAGTTCTCTATTTTTCAAACATATATTTTATTTTCCTATTATCCTTTCTTTGTTAGCCACGTCCCTAGCCTACGTTACGTCCTAGTAAAAGTCCTTTTTAATTTTAGGGAACTATAGTATAAAATAGAAATTGGTTATATGGGCTGAAAAGATGTGGTAGTGCATATTATTAAAAAAAAATAATGAATACGTTGGTTTGATTAGCATTTTGTTTAAATTAAAATTGTACTATTTCTAAGCTGAGGGCATATTTTTGTCGCATTGGTGAGACTGTGTGATATTACTTCTTTATTATTTTCACTCAATTTACCATTCACTAGAGTGATTATTTTTTGATTTAATTTCTTTTTTAGTGTATTACTACTACTAATGAGATTTTGGGGTTTGACATGTCATTCTTGAAAGTGACTCGATTACTATAGTTGTGAGTTTTCTAGACTGATTCATGTGGAGAGTTGATATGAGGATGACATTTCTTTAGACTGAAGATAATGCTTATACTTTTATTTAATTGTTATTATTAGTCTGATTGAATAAAGACGACTATTTTTTTTTAAAAAATCTTCATTATTTAAATTTAGTTTTCGCTTAATTTGCTAGGGACTAGCAACAAATTGGTTGGGGGGTGTGTTGAGTGCTAAAAAGTGTGTATTTATAATAGAGAAAATCATCATTTTACACTTGAAGTCTTACTAACATTCTTACTTTTATGTTTTTAAGTCCTTTGTGATTTAATTATATATGGTTTATTTTAATTAATTATTTTATATATTTTAGGGGACATCATGGTTATTTCACAATGAACGAGAGATCAGATAGAAAAACGGACATCAATTTTGAACTCATAACAGTTGAAAACCTTAAAAGGAGCATAAAAAGATAAATGGTACTGTTCACATATACAATACTACTCACAGTATTATTCACCTATACTGTACGATGACGTGACAGCATTTGATTGGACGAATGATGTGGCATTGACCACTTATGTGGTGTTGACTGATGACGTGTCACGTTCCTATTGGACTAAAATGCTGATGTGGTGTTTACCGGCGACGTGGCAGTATATTAATGGACCGAAAAAACGTACGTACGGTACATGCATATATATGGAATGATAGCCTTGATGATGTGTTCCATCCAATAAGAACTTGCCATGTGGTGCAATCCTGAGCGTCCTAATTGTTTTAATTCGATGGTCATGATTTACTAATTGTATCTACAAAAAGCGGGCTCCCCCTTTAATTTGACACCCATGAATCCATTTTTGAGCTCCATTTTCTGTAATTTCAGCTCCATCTTGTATTTTGTACGTATTTTAATAACATTTCCATTTTACCCCTAGTTTAATTACGAGTAACTAATTTTCTTTTAAGTTTGGGTTGAAGGTGAAGTCTCAACATGCTATATAGGCTTAATTTGGTAAATTTACTTTTTCTTCCCTTCTAATTTATGTGGATGTTTTGACTTTTCGTAGACAGATAGTAATAATTTTGTCTAGATATAGGCTTGTATTACCGTCTCCCTAGACAAGGTTATTATTATTTGGCACGGGAGGCACTTAGCACCATATCTATTAGAGTGAGGTTCATGAGGAGTGGACAATCCCCCTTTATGATTTAATTGGTACTAATAATGAATGTTAAGTGGATAATGCATGTTGAGTACAGATCCGGAGATCCAAGCACTTCATTTTAATAGTTTATTCCTACCGCTTTAATTTAAATTAATAGATAGCCTACGTCATTTTCATTATAAATCCAACCACCAATTCAGAAAATTAATTCTACATGCAATTAAAATTCACCTCCTCGTGGGATCGACATTCGTCACCGTTGATTTATTCTACAATAGATTCGTGCGCTTGCGAGTTCAATAAAATTGCACAAACTCGAAGGCTTAAACGGGTTAACTATGGATACATATTAATAGGGTTGGCTAGAAAGACTCAAACGGATCAAAGATGGCCTTTCTATCATCTTTTAGAGTTTTAAATAATCTTCCATATCTACTAGTTAGATTGACCTTCAGATGTAGCAACATACACTTTTTTTTTTAGATAACATTAACTCCAAGGAAATTTAGAGATAATGTATAAAATAATAAACTGTTAAGCTGAATGAAGATGGGCAAAAAACGTTGCTCTTTAAGAAAAATGACAGGCTAAAAAACTCACTTGGAATTTATTATAACATGCACATTCTTTTAAGCAACTTATATTTGTCTCCAACATCAACATGTAGAGTAACAAACATGGTGTAACATAACTCAAGATCAAAGATAATACAAATACTTAAATTTGGAAGTTATCATGTCATCTAATAGGAATGTTAGTGAGACTTGAAGTGTAAAATGATGATTTTCTCCATGATAAGTACACACTTTCTAGTACTCAACACCCCCCAACCAGTTTGTTGTTAGTCGAAGCGAAAACAAAATTTAAATAATGAAGATTTTTTTAAAAAAAAATAGTCGTATTTATTCAATCAGACTAATGATAACAATCAAATAAAAGTATAAGCATTATCTACAGTCTTAAGAAATATTATCCCCACATCAACTCCCCACATGAATTAGTCCAGAAAACTCACAGCTATAGTAATCAAGTCACTTTCAAGAATAAAATGTCAAACTCCAAAATCTCACTGGTAATAGTAATACGCTCACAAAGAAATTAAACCCAAGAATAATCACCCCAGTGAATGGTAAATTGAGTGAAAATAACAAAGAAATAATATCACACAGTCTCACCAATGTGACAAAAATATGCCCTCAGCTTATAAATAGTACAATTTTAATTTAAACAAAATGCTAATCAAACCAATATATCTATCATTTTTTTTAATAATATGCACTACCACATCTTTTTTGCACATATAACTAGTTTCTATTTTAGACTATAGTTCCCTAAAATCAAGAAGGACTTTTATTAGGACGTAATGTAGGATAGAGACGTGGCTAATAAAGAAAGGATAATAGGAAAAACAAAATATATGTTTGAAAAATAGAGAACTTTGGAGATTGTTAGGTGCTTTTCACTTGAATTTTTTTTCTCTTTTTTTATTATTTTATTTATCTATTTATATACATATATATATATATTTTTTTTTTTATTTTTTTATAGCACCCTTTTTTTTCATGAATGCAAAATTATCTCTATTTTCAAACATAAATAGGTGGTGGGAAATATAAAATATATGGTGATACTCCATATTATCGTAGGACAAGATAATAGGTTAATAAAGAAGCAAAAGTCTTTTTCTTCTTTAAGACTCAAAGGGGTTAACTATGGATACATATTAATAGGGTTGGCTGGAAAGGCTCAAACGGATCAAAGATGGCCTTTCTGTCATCTTTTAGAGTTCTAAATAATCTTCCATATCTACTAGTTAATGCACCTTCAGATGTAGCAACATGCACTTTTTTTTTTAGAGAACATTAACTCCAAGGAAATTTAGAGATAATGTATAAAATAATAAACTGCTAAGCTGAATGAAGAATGGGCAAAAAGGGTTACTCTCCAAGAAAAATGATAGGCTTAAAAACTCACTTGGAATTTATTATGACATGTCCATTCTTTTAAGCAACTTATATTTGTCTCCAATATCAACATGTAGAGTAAAAAACATGGTTTAACATAGCTCAATACCAAAGATAATACAAATACTAAAATTTGAAAGTTATCATGTCATCTAATGTAAAAAATTCTCACAAATTTTTTTCTTCTGTAAATTCTACCCCCAAAACATATGATAGTCATGAAAATTATGCATGCAAAATGGTGAAAATAGAAAAACTAATTGGTAAAAGAAGTTAGAAAGATCATACTTAAAATGACTGTTGAAGCTTAAAAGAAATGTCTGAAATTTTTTTTTTAATAAGAAGATGCGTTTTTAGAGTTACTACACTCCATATTCAGCCATCTTCGACTCAAAAATTCAGCCACAGTTAGTTTCTACAACAAAAATCAGTAAAAACTAAGCAAAGATTGAGACATTCCACAGTTATCAACTATTCCCTCCCCTTAACCAGAATGAAACATTGTCCTCAATGTTTAAAAGAAAATAGGGTTTAGAAAACATCACCTGAGTGTTGCATCACAGAAGAAAATATTTACAAGTGGAGAGTTAAATCTAATTTGAACTTCTTACTACGGCTACTGTTACCATCATTAGTTGGCCATTCTAATACAAAGGTCTTGGGATCTGGCTCTAGTCTATAAGCTTGTAACAGATCAAGTAACTCGTTAGTAGTATGAGCACAAATAAATTTGTTTTTCACTGTGAAAGGGATGAAATGATTTTTTATTGCATGGTTAAGAAATGCGATAAAACCATCATAAAAGTTATTGACATTTAACAAATCGATGGGTTTCTAATGAATGTTCAGATGGGCCCAAGATACTAATGTGATTAGTGCCTCTAGAGTTGCAAGATCTCCTGGTAAGAAAATAAAAGCATCAGCATTGTTTAACATTTCAGTTATTCTTTCTTGCATACCTGAGACGACTAACTCTTCTCCAGTTAGTGAGTCAGACACACAGCCTAATAGTTTTAGGCTTCTTGGGATGATGCCTAACACTTGGCTCCCTCTGAGATAAGCAGCTTCTCAGACCAGTTTTGATAACCCTCGGTCACCTCCTCCATATATCAAATGCAGATTTTTTTCTACTATGCGTTGACCAAGATCTGTGGCTGCCTCAACGAACTTTTTATATTTGCCATAGTTAAATCCAGAGAGCACACAAATGTTCTTGAATTATTTATTAGGAGCAGCTGCCATTGGGATGCTTCTCAAAAATAATTTGTGAGTCTAAAAGAAAAGGATCATCTATCAAGGATCTTGGTGACAATAGTTTACAGCTGTATGTGAGGTAGCATGTCTGTGTCAATTAACGCGTAAAGCACATGGCCTGAGAGTAAAAAAAGAAATAGCAAAAAGAAAAAGCAAACAATTATTAAAGATAAGAATGCAATTAATGAAGTAATAGTGAAATAAAACAATAGTAAAAGGATATTTACAGGTAGTTGTGATTGTGGCTCACATCTTCCTCTGGTTTTACATCCAGAAACGGCTTGAACGCCCTCTATGGGTTGAGGATAGGCTTTCCATCCAGTTTTTTTATAAACTCCTAGCAGCTACATTTGTGTATCGTATGCATGATGTGCTCAAGTTAGCTAAGGGACTGAAGTAGTCCTTAAATGGCCTCTCTTGTGGTGCTGGTTGCAAATTCATTTCAATTTTATTTTTAATTGCAACGTGTTTGTGTGTGCGAAGTATTTTTTCTAGTTCAAAATCTATAGGCTCAAGATTAGGTAATTGTGACCTACGACCATGCACGTAAAGAGAAAAAAAATGGTAACAAAATTAATAAAAATAAAGAATAAGGAGAAATTATGATACTAACCTTATCACGCTTTTACAATCTGGCTATGAAAACAATTCAAGTGCTATATAAAAAATAATAATAAATGCGTGAAACAAATTAAAATAAATTAATAGGCGGTTGAACCTGCCAATTTAACAAAATAAAAAAAATAACATGAAAATTAAATTACGGAAATTTAAAGAAGAAAAGAAAAGAAAAACAAATACCTACTTCAAAATGCATGTTCACTTTTTTTCTTTAATAATAAAAAATTACAAGGAAAAAAATAAATAAAGAAATTAAAAATTTATTCTACAAACAATTAAAATCCACCTTCTCGTGGGATCGACACTCGTCACCGTTGATCTATTCTACAATAGATTTGTGCGCTTGCGAGTTCAATAAAATTTGCACAACAAGTTTTTACATGTAGAAAAAAATCTGCAAATTTAATAAAGAAGGTTGAGTTGATCGTTGATTGTCATAATTATTCATAGGAGAAAAAAGTAAAGCTAGTAGTTATTGAATTCACTAACTATGTTATTATTTGGTAGGATCAGTTGGTGAATAATAAAAGGAGGAATCGTGAGAGGCCTACAGCTATATGGTGAGAGTTGACAGCACTTATGAGGAAACAGTTCATTCTTAGTCATTACCATAGAGATCTTTATCCTAAGTTACAGAGCCTTACCCAAGGGTCAAAGATAAGGAAGATACAATGGCATAATTTTTAATCAGGTTGAAAAAAAAAATTTCCAATGTAGTAGAGTTATAGTATTATGTGGAGTTGGAGGATATGGTCCACATGGCTATGAAAGTGAAAAGGCAATTAAAGAGGAAGGGTAGAGTTAGATATACTTTGGTGTCTTTAAACCCATAGAAACTAAAGTGGAGATAAAGCTATCAAGATTGAACCACTTAAGGCAAGAGAAGATATCAGTAGCAAAAATAAGTCTAAGGCTGAATTTTAACCACAGAAGAATCAAGACATCAAGTGCTTCAAATGTTTGGGTTTCGTACATATTTTTTGTGAGTTAATACAAGATGGTAGGGAAGTAGTAAGTGAAAGTGAGAGTGAGAGTAATAGTGGAAAGATGCTAGAGTTGATTGATGTTAGTGATGATGAGGATGTAGAATATCCTACAAAAGGTGAATCCCTAGTTGCTAAGTATACAAATAAGTGTTGATGACATGGATTAGCAGACAGAGAACATCTTTCATACTAGATGCATTGTGAATAATAAAGTGTGTAGTATGATAATAAATTATGGGAATTACACCAATATAGTTAGTACTACCCTTATAGAGAAGTTAGGGTTGCCTTTGCTAACGCATCCTAAGCCTTATAGATTGTAGTGGTTAAATGATTGTAGAGAAATCAATGTTAGAAAGTTAATATTTACTACTAAGAAGTATACTGATGAGGTGTTTTGTGGCGTAGTTCCTATGCATGTTGGGCATTTATTGTTGGGGAGGTCATGGCCGTATTATAAGAAGGTGACATATGATTGGTTTAGGAATATATATTACTTTGTCAAGGATAAGAGAACTATGACACTTGTTCATTTAACACAAAAAAAGGTCTATGAGGACCAAATGAAGATAAGAGAAAAAGACAACACAAAAATAGTGAGGTCGAGAGTTTTAAGAAGAAAAAGAAAGAGAATAAGGCCAAAAGTGAGAGAAAAGCAAAGAGTGAAAAATAGCTTTTTTGCAGGAGTAGGTGAGATTAAGAAAGCATATGATGCAAGCCATTTCATGGTTTTGCTCGTGTTTAAAGAATCATATCTAACTTTGATGACACTAACCCTTATCTCCCTAGTGTGTTTACTTCTTTGTTATAGGCGTTTAAAGATTCGTTTCCCAAGGAAATGTCTATTGCTTACCACCCATTAAAGGCATTGAGCATCATATTGATTTAGTACCAGGAGCTGTTATACCCAATAGACTAGCCTGTAGAAGCAATCATAAGGAGACTAAAAAGCTTCAAAGGCAAGTTATGTAGCTAATGAACAAGGCGTGCTTGAGAGAGAGTATGAGCCTCTATGTAGTACCAATATTGTTAGTTCCAAAGTAGGATGGAAATTAGAGGATGTGTGTTGATTTTTAACCCGGTGATGAGGCTTCGGTTTGCATATGGAAAGAGAAGTTTCCAGCCCATAGGAAATCTAAGTTGCACTCTCGAGGTGATGATCCATTTCGGATTCTTGATTGTATCAATGAAAATGCTTATAAAGTAGATCTTTTATGTGAGTATAACGTGTCTGATACATTTAATGTTTTTCACCTTTCTCCCTTTGATGTAGGTTCAGATTCGAGGACAAATCCTTTTGAGGAGAGAAGGAATAATGTGATCAAGAGTGTTTAGAGCATTAAAGGTTCATTGCTTATTCCAAAAGCACAATTATGAGAACACGAGCTAAGAAGATCAAGGAAGCAATGCAAGAATTTGTTCAAGCTACTTTGGTCGAATTCAATTCAAATTCAATTTCTAAGAGATTTATATTCAAGTTATAAAAGAAAAGGAATCGACCTTAGTATACTTGATTCGAGCTAACAAGTTGGTGAGTTTTGAAGAGGATGATTTTTTAAGTAAAAGAAAGAATAGAAAAATAATTTGAAAGCTGTAACTGCATTGCTTACATTGAGAGCATCAAAATGGTATACTATGGGCTCAAATCCTAAATCATATACCCAAGTTACAATCCATTTTAAATCAGTGGCTTTGCAGGCCAGGGCCTATGCGAATTCAAATTTTTAATTTTAAGGGTTTTTTTTTTTTGTTTTTAAGTTAAATTAAGGTTAACAACCTTATGTAAACACTTTTTTTTTATAAAAACACTCCTTTATAAGCACTCTTTTATAAACACTCATTGAAGTGGATTTTCTGAACTTGTTCTTGAAAGAACTTTTGATTATTAAAGGAGTTGCTAACCTTTGTGGCGTCTTATTCAGCAATATGGGTTCTTAAGACTTAGCTTTTCAAGCATTTGAATCTTTTATTTGAATTCTATTCATATTTGTTTTCTTGGGTTCTTATCAATCTAGTTGTGGGTTTTTCTAACTAGATTTAGAGGGGTTCTCACCACTTTCTGAAAGTGCTTGCACTTTTTACACCTTTCTTGGTAATGGGTCCTCAAAGTGCTAGTCCCATACCCTATCGAGCCACATTCAAATTAATTACCACGGTAGTTGCACTTGCACTTCTTATCGTTATCTAGAAGTCTAGTGAAATGTTGCCATATTTTTTATCTTGGCCATTTTTTTCCTTGGTAGTGGCGGTTTGGATGACAAAGACTTTCCTCTTGTTTCTATTAGTGACAATTGTTGGCGAATCATTTTTATCATCAACTCCAATTTCATGCTCAAGATCATCAGCCATACAATCTTATCTTGAACTCTTAAATAATTAGACATCTAAAATGAATAAAAAAGAAAATAAGCAATCTTGATTTATTTAACAAGTTATTAAAATGAAAGAAAATCAGTTCAAATTTAATTTGTCTTCAAAAAAACAATTAAAGTATACCAGCGTATCATAGTTTACTTCCAATTCATTGTTAATTTAATCTATAATGTTCATGTTGAATTGCCAATATCAAAATGCAACCTTACAAAGCTTGTTAAGTCATTATGCCAAATAGCAAATATTATTTTCATTGACCAAAGTATGATACATTTGTTTCTAAACTTTAAATCCAACTATTAGATAATAGGAAATAATATTCTCTCGCAAATGGATTCTTAGCCACAATATATCGTTATACACCTATTTCACTGCTATAAGCCACAACCACTATATTTGCTCACTATTTTTAAGTCCACTGACCCATATATTATATACACAAGCAGTCAAGCACAAAATCAACCTTTAATAGAAACTAAACAAACATAGGGCATAAATAAAAAAGAGACACATTTGCAAGTCGCAGTATTTAAAATACCGTGCATGAGAGGCTAACGATGACAGCACTATGCTTGAAAAGAGGGGCTATATAATTGTGAAAGGGCTATGCTAGGTGCTAAACATGGTGTGAGGCAAGGTAGAGACGCAGGGGAGGGATCAAGAGGGGTCAACTTTGTCGTGTGTGAGTGTGAGGGTTGAGTCAGCTTGAGGGACTGTGCCA
This sequence comes from Luvunga scandens, assembly GCA_030449905.1. Classification (NCBI taxonomy): domain Eukaryota; kingdom Viridiplantae; phylum Streptophyta; class Magnoliopsida; order Sapindales; family Rutaceae; genus Luvunga; species Luvunga scandens. Next base: position 3,986,997 of record JASUUG010001266.1, read on the forward strand.
TAAGGGGATAGAGAACCGAGAGGGAGAAACATAAGAGAGACAAATGCAATCATAATTTTAAGGTTTTGAAATTTAAATTTGATTTTACATTTTAGATTTTTATATTTTAAATTAAAATATTTTATAATTAAATTGAATTGAACCAATTGGTTTGTCGGTTTGGTTCAGTTTTTAACTGAGTTGAACATAAACCAATCGATTCGTAAATTTTTAAACCATTTGATTTTTAGCCTTAAAACTGAACCAAACCATTTGCCTACCCTTAATTACGACAAGAAACTCCAAACTTGGAAAATTGGTAATAAGGTTTGTAGGTACGCAATACTAAATACTCTTGCTAGTTCTCTGTCCGATGTTTATTATCCATATAAGAATTCATTTCAAATATAGGCAATAGTTAAGAAAAAATATGTGGTTGAAGATGCTGAGATTCAATAGTATTATGTTAGTAACTTTATGTATTTTAGAATGGCGGATGGTAAATATATGTTTGACCACAATACATCAGCATCACATATTGGTTAATAATCTTGAAAAGGAACAAATATTGCTCCCTAAAGATTTGTAATTAGTTGTTTGAATGAGAGACTTCAAGAATCATGGATAGACTATATCAAAATCTCAAAGCATAAGAAGAAATGAATCTTGAAGATGCTATTACATATATTAGAATTAACGAGAAGAATAGAATTAAATATGCATCTAATAAAAGCATCTAATAAATCTAATAGAGAACACTCCTCAACCTATTTAAAAGCATAATAATCCTAATAATAAAAAACCTAATAACCCTAAATAGTCCATTTTTAAAAAGAAAGGTCATTGTTATTTTTTTTTTGTAGAAAAATTGGGCATTATGCTAATCAATGCAGGCATAAAGCTTAACGAATGAGAGACAACAAAAAACCTTCTAAAGCCAATATAGCTAAAGGAAAAGAAGATAACATCATTGCTACTTTAGTCGTCTTTGAGGTGAACACGGTGGATGGGAGCAAAGATTAGGTGATTGTTTTTTGCGCTAAAGACATATTTCAATATGGCAATAGAAACTCTTTCTTTAGCCATATTTGAATAAAAGAAGGAGAGGAAGTCTTCTACCTTGGTGATTCTTAGTCTACACTAGTCCTAGGCAAGGATAAAATTCTTCTCAAGCTTACATCTGGTAAAGTGCTTCATGTTCCTAAGATAAGATACAATCTATTGTTTTTTTATATGCTCGATAAAGCTAGGATCAAAGTTCCTTTGAAGGTGATAAAATTACACTAACAAAAAATGAGATGTTTATTGGCAAAAAGTATTATTCTGGCAAACTCTTCAAACTCAATGTATTCAATATTATAATGAAGAAAAATGCTTCTTTTTCTACTTATATTGTTAACTCTATTGATCTTTGGCATGGGAGACTTGGTCATGTGAATTTTTCTAATATTTAGAAAATGAGAGAACTTGGTTTATTGTCTAATTTGAGCTTGTCTAATGACAAATGCAAGGTTTATGTAGGAGTCAAATCCACTAGTAAGACATGTAAACAAAGTCAACATAGAGAAACTGAACTTCTCAGTTTAATTCACAGCAATCTTGGTGATTTGAAATAGACTATGACTGGTGGGCAAGAAGTATTAATTACCTTTATTGAAATAGACTATGATCGGTGGGCAGGAGGTATTATATTACCTTTATTGATAATTTCTTGAGGTATACAAAATTATATCTATTGATAAATAACGATGAAGTAAATGAAATATTCTTAATATATAAAAGTGAAGTCGAAATCAATTTGATAAGAGAATTAAAAGATTAAGAACTGATAGAGGAGGTGAATATGATTTAAGCATGTTAAACAGTTATTATGAGAATCATGGTATCATTTATGAAGCGATACCTCCTTATTCACCTGAGTCTAGTGGTGTAGTTGAAAAGAAAAACAGAACTTTGAAGAACTTGTTAAATGCGATGAAAATAAGTTCTAAGACACCACTAAACTTGTAGGGGGAGCTATGTTACCTGTCTGTCATGTTTAAAATATAATACTTTATAAAAAAAAATAGGTAAAACACCTTATGAATTGTAGAGAGACTATAATCCTAACTTATTATACCTCAAAGTGTAGGGTGTCTAGCCAAAATTTTAAAACCGGATCCCTGAAAACAAAATAAAAAAACGATTAGGACTAAAAACTATTAATTGTATGTTTATAAGATAGCCACAATAGTGCTACCCTAGTATTATAGGGTGAAGATATCTCATTTGAGGCTAATAATCTGAGTTCTTTGAATCTACTTTTCTTAAAATGACTAGCATTAGTAAACAACTATCCCTTACTAACTCAACAATTGATACTTTTAAAAGTTTAGGTGTTGAACCAAGAAAAACTACAAAGGAAGAGAAAAGCCACTAATTTTGGTGATGATTTCTATGTCTTTCTTACTGAAAATGATCCTTAGACCTTCACAGAAGCTATGAATTCTTGGATGCACCATTATGGGAAAAAGTTGTCAATAGTGAATTAGATTCTATCATGAGCAATCATGTATGAGAGTTAGTTAACGTACCTCCAAGTACAAAACTTATTAAGTGCAAGTGGATTTTCCAAAATAAATTAAAAGTTGATGGACCTATTGATTGGTGGTGAAGTGGTTTATATAGAAGAAAGATATAGATTATTTTTACATTTATGCTTTTGTAACTCAAATTGCATCCATTAGACTTTTAATTGCTCTTAGAGCAATTCATAATATACATATGTATCAAATAGATGTTAAAAATGCCTTTCTCAATAGAGACTTGGATAAGAAGATCTATATGGATTAACCTGAAGGTTATGTTGTTCTAGGTTCTAAGTATAAAGTGTGCAACTTCAACTTGATTACGTCTCTATATAACTTAAAATAAGTACTGAAACAGTGGCATGAGAAATTTGATCAAATATTGTTGTCTAATAGATATATGATTAATGACTTAAATAATGTATCTATTCTAAATCCATTGACATTAATACTTTTGTTATCATGTCTTTATGTTTATGACATTATTCTAAGTTCCAATATTGGAACTATTGATGAGACTAAGGATGAAAGACATGGATGAGGCAAATGTGATTTTAGGCATCAAAATCATAAAGACTTATGATGGTCTCATGTTATAACAAGAACACTCTATTGAAAAGCTATTGAGTAGTTGTAAGACCGTTTCCACTTCATGTAAAGGTAATATCAACCTAAAGAAGAATGCTGAACATAGTGTTAATCAAGTGAGATATGTGCAAATAATTGGTAATCTAATGTACTTGGTGTATAGTACAAGACTTGACACCGCATATGTAGTAAGTAGATTGAGTAAGTTTACTTGCATATGTTGTAGGTAGATTGAGTAAGTTTACTTAAAATCCAAATGAGGATCATTGGATTATATTAGCCAAACTAGCAAGATATTTGAGAGGCACAATTAATTACGGGTTTAAATATGGTATATCTCCACCAATACTTAAAGGGTTGTTGGGATTAATTTTACTGCTATGGATATCAATGTGTAAATATATATAACAAGCAATATATTGATGAGTATTTAGATTGTCTCCACAAGGATTGATGTTACCAGAGTTGTCACAACAATCTTAACAGTGCAATTTTATTCTAAGCGAAACAAGGCAATTTATAAAACGAATAAACTAATTAAACTAAAATGGCAATAAAGAAAATTTTCACATCAAACACATGAATCAAACCAATAGGAATAGAGTAGTTGAGTGAATAAACTCACTTAATGGCATTGACTATTTTTCAATTACAATACTGTTGCTATAGCATCCACTACAACATTAGGTATAATCACTCACGCGTCATTAGTTGTTGCCTGTTAGATATCTTATATCTAATACAACCTAATAGTGATAAATTATTAAGCCAACATTAAATATATCTAATGTAACCTAACAGTGATTAATTATTAAGCCAACATTAAATATAGCATTACCTGTTATAGGTTCCACTTGCCCTACAAGGTGAATTCCTGTGTCTAAATCTTCACTAATTTTAGATCAAGCATGGCTCTATCCAAATTGAGATTTACTCAACTTGGGAAACCTAATCTAAAACCAAGTATTGCATTAATTAGTTCCACTAAGTACGACTTTTTTTAGGCTCTTTCTTAGCTAGTATCCATTAAATCAGTGGTCAATTGAAACTGGGAATTGAAATAAATACAATTAAGACAAAATGCTATAACAAACACACAGCAACACACATATGTCAGTCAAGCATCTATTAAGATCGTTTGGCACTCAACTACAATTGAATTCAGTTCATAATTTACGGTAGAACAACAAATAAAATAGTTTCAGCCATCGAATACATTCTCATGAATAAATAGAAAATAAGAAAACAAGAGAAAGAGTTGAAGTTTGCTTAATCTTGTGTCTCCTTCTAGCTCACTGTGAATCCTCTGTTGCAACCCTCAAAACCTTCTTACTTTCTATTTTATTTATTTTTTCTTTGTGATTTTTTCTTGAGTGATGGCTCTCTCTTTTTCTTCTCATGACTGCTCCTTTTATAGCTCAAAATTAGACCAACTAAAAATGCGTGGCGCTTCTATGTTTAGAAACTTTAGATCGTAATCTTTTAATTATCTCGCATGAAATCTTCTATATCAATGTTCTAGGATTGCTACAGCATCTGTTCTATTCCAGATTTGGTTTAATTCTTCTGTAGCCAAGTTCTTTCATTGTTTCTGCAAATCTATTACAGCAGCATTTCATCATTAAAACTTGAGCTTTTGGTCACCTACAATTATGCACATAATCTAATCATAAAATGCTCTCAAATAAATCAATTTATAAAAAATTAAACTAAAATGTATGCTCAATCAAAATGCAACTAAAATATAAGAAAAACAAATTATTTACTCTTTAAATATCACTGATTTAATTATAAAAGTGCTATAATTACTCTCATTTCATAGAGTTATCATACCCCTAAATTTAAAACATTGCTTGTTCTCAAGTAATAATAAAATACAAACACCTCAACCATGTAATCATGCAATAAATAACCTAATCTATCCTCAACATTGCTAGGATTCATCAACCCTTAGATCATACTCTTAAATATGCCAAACTGTCATATTAATTCCAATTTTAGACTTAAGTCTTGTTCTATCTAAAGTGTGTGTGTGCACGTTTGATCAAGTCTCAAAGATGCTGCAACATCACTCAAGCATAAGATGCACTATATAAAAATACTGCAAACAATTTCATCTTGTAGGGTAGACAAAAAGTCAAAAAGTTTAAAATATATTCAAACTATACTACAGCAATCATCCTCAGTTTTTTTTTATCAATCACCTTTTAATGTAACATTGAGCTTTCAAGTGAATCACTATCACTTTTAATGATAACACCTAATTACTCACTCAAAGTACCCTTCAGAGTTGCTGCAGCAATCACACCTAGGATGCTATATCAAAGTCTTATCTTTGAATACCTTTAACTTAAGGCTGAACATGGGGTTCATGATCAAACCTTCTTACTTAGTATCCCAAACAGCAGACCCCTATTTTTCTTCATTCCCTATCATCATTCATTAATCATTTTGTTTTGTTTCTTCTTATTTACTGCTGCAATGCTCATAACGTTTGCTTCCTTTTTACAAAAGTCTGCATATGGGGTACATACCCAACCATAGGTTACTCAACAACTAAGTCATTTGAGTATTCAATGCCTAGCATAATTTATAACAATTATGAAAAATTTCATAGGTCCCCTCCAAACTTGAGTTAATTTCTAACTTTAAAATGTTACTATTTTTCCACATTATTCCACCTAATGTTTTTTACTATAGCATACTCGCGACACTCAATCAAAACCTAAGTGTCAAGATAGAAGTTCAACCTTCGTCTATACAATGGTTCTACTTGAGCCTCTATTTATTCTCTATTTCCACACTCAATTCATCCTTATTTAGTTTTCTAATCCTAATATAACCACTTGATCGACAGAACTATACACATAACACACGCATGCAATCGCAAGCTTAAAACATCATGACGCAACCATAACATAACCCCCCAAAACTTGAAAGGTGTTGTGCCCTCACATGTACACAAAATGATAAACATGTATAAATTAAATAAAAAGACATGCAAAATGAACAAAATAATAATAATAAATAAATAAAAAGGTTTTAGAAATGGATAAATCAAATTGGCTGGCAGGGGGTTATTTCCTTGTTGTTAGACTTGCTGCTGCAGCACAAACTGAAATGGTTCACTGCATTTTAGATCCACTTCTCCAAACGTTCTTTGGGTGAACTCATTAGGGCAACAGTTGGTTTCTTCTTTTTCTTGCTTGATGTTGGATTGATAAAAAGGGCTCTAGAATGTTTAGTCACTTTAGGTTGACTTTGTCTTGGTTCTTATGGCCTGGCTCTTTTGGTGCTGCAACACCTCTAGATTGTTGTGCCCCTTTGCTTTTGCTCGAAGCCTTTGGAGTTGGAGTTTTTATTGGTGTTGGCATTGGAATAGTAGGTGCAAGTTTTGCTGCTGGTTCCTTAACATGTGATATTTGCAATGATATCTCTTAAACTGTTTCTTGCTTCCTTTGTTGTAGCCACTTTGCTAATGGCCTCCTCGATTGTTACATCTACATCCTTCTCCCATTCTGTTTTAAATTCTTTTTCAACTACCATTTTCTTTTTCTTCTTCTTCTTCTACTTGTTGCTCTGCATTTTTAGATTTTTCTTCTTGTTCTGTATCATCTGCATTCTTCTGTTCAAGTTTTTCTTCAGATTCTCCTTTAGCTTCTTCACATGCATTCCCTTCTACTAAGGTAACTTCCTCAATAATCTAAAACTTAAATTGTTGCAGCAATGACTCAAGGAAGTCTACATCTTTACTCTTTTTATAGATGGCAAATTAGCGCTTTTGAGCTTCAAGATGCTTCAAGTAGGTCTATAATTTTTTGTTTTCTCCCTTTTGCGCCTAGATATATTCCCTTACAGTTGTACGGAGTTCCTGAAGTATACTTTCAATTCCTATGGACTACACTGTCATAGCTGCAATAAATTGTTCCAGAGTTGCTGTAGCTGTTGTTTTTTCAGCTATTTTGTTAATTGTCCTCATTGTAATGCCCCCTTTATTCTTTATTCTTTCTTCAAACTTTACTCTTGAAACCTCTTCACATATACCCAGAATCAAAGAAGGGAATAACAAGGTTGCTGATTTTTATTTTCTTGTTACACAATCTTAAATCTCTTTTTCTATGATTTTTTCTACATCTATTACTAACCTCTTTACTAAGGCATAGAGAAATATGAGTTGGTCTTGTGAAACTTCAATAGTGTGAGTGGTAGGTGTTAATAAGACTTTAAGAATTTAATCCAAACTTTGGCTATAGGTTTCAAACTAATTATGCTAACTACTCTTCCCTCCTTATTCATCCACTCACTACCAAGGACATGCATTGTTCTAAAAACTTCCCCTTCTTTTCTAATAGTCATCTCCTTAGCAAACTTTGTATATTCACAATCAATAGCAACGATCAAATCATAAAAGGCATTAATAACTCTAAAGTCCAACGGAACTTAAACTTACCTTGCAAAAATATTACGTTGGTCATATTATAACATATTGAATAAAATTCTTTGGCAACAGGAATGATGGGGTCTTGAGAATTAGTGCAAAACCTCGCTCGTCCTCGTCGTGCTACAGTAGTAAAAATACTGTTCATCATACATGTAGGCTACTTAGGAAATATAAAGCCCTTCTCCTTCAAAAGTTTTCGAGGTGCCATAAACTCCTCAAACTTATCCTCAGCTTTGTAACTATGAAAACATGTTGGATTCTTCAACCTCATGGCATGTGATTTGATTTTTACCATTATTATAAGAGCGCTTGGTGAATAATAGTCGCTAAAAGAAGACAAACACATTGTGAAAAGCAATTAGAATTATGCCAAGAGTAAAACACAAAGAAAGAGTTATCGTGAAAGTGAAAGAGACACAGTAAATTCCTAACTTATAGATAAAAATAAAGTAAAAAGAGGAAAGTATCTTATTGGATAATCTTGGAAATAATTTTCGAATTAAACACAAATCATAAATTGAAAAGGAAAGGATAAGTGTCACAAGAATATAGGGATCGCACAATCTCTCTTATCTCCATTTATGATTTATTGATGTCAATGTGGCAACCCTTCCAATTGGTAAAAATCAGAGGCTGTGGTTGCAACGGTAAAAATTGGTAATGTAATGTTTGATTCATTGCGGCAGCAATATTGAATAATATAGTAGCTGCTTAACAATCACATTCAATCTGCTTGGCTAAACTGATGCTGCAACAATTTCTCTTTTACTTTTTTGCCTTTTTTTTATTTGTTTGCTGTTATTTAAAGAAATAAAAAAAGACGTCAAATGCACAAATGAAACATGATAATAAGAGAAATTAAAAGCATGCAAAACTAAAGTAAAAAGTTGAAAAAACTTCCCTTATTGGGTTCCCTTTCAATTAGCGCTTGATTTTAAGTTTTACAACCTGACCATCCTTGATTTCTCATGTTAGATCCCTTAGGACCATGTCCTCTTTTGGGTGAGTTACAATAGCTCCCATGTAATGCTTTACTCTGTGTCCATTAACCTTGAATATTTGACTTGTTCTTTCATCTAAGAGATCAATAGGCCTATGGGAATACACTTTGATAAGCTTGTAAGGTCTTGATTATCTACATTTTCAATTTTCCAGGAAACATTTTTAATCTTGAGTTATAAAGCAGAACTTGGTTGCCTAGAATGAGTTCCCTTTACTAGATTCTTTGGTTATGCCATTGCTTGGTCTTCTCCTTATAAATTCTTGCATATTCATAAGAGAATAACCTTAATTTCTTTAGCTCACAAAGTCGAACTTTCTTTGCTCTGCTACAGAAGTCATATCTATATTCAATTGTTTCATTGCCCAATATGCTTTGTGCTCTAGCTTTAATGGAAAATGACAAGCTTTGTCATAAACAATTCTGTAAAGGACATGCCAAGTGGAGTTTTATAGGTTGTTCTATAAACTCATAAAAAATCATGTAATCTAAGTGATCAATCCTTTCTGTTCAGACTCACAACCTTCTCTAAAATCTTTTTTTATCTTTCTATTGGATATCTCTGCTTGTCCACTCATTTATACTGTAACAACCTTGTCCTTGATCCCATATTTGGCTAATGTTGCAGCAAACGTTCTGTTGTAAAAATGTGTTCATTCATCACTAATAATGGCTTTTGGATTACCAAATCTTGAGAAGATGTTGTTCTAAAGGAACTTTACTACTGCTTTGCCATTATTAGTTGGTAATACTATAGCTTTCACCATTTTGGAGACATAGTCTACAGCTACTATGATGTATAGATTATCGAAAGAAAGTGAGAACGATCCCATAAAATCTATCCCCCATACATAAAAAACTTTACTTTTAAAATGTTAATGAGTGCCATCTCATGCTTTTGAGATATATTCTTGGTTATTTGACACCTGTCACAACACTTGACAAACTTATAAGCGTCTTTAAAAATAGAAGGCCAATAGTAACCTCATTGAAGTACTTTCACTGCTGTTTGTGCCCACTAAAGTGTCCACCGTATGCTGTAGCATAGTAGGACTGCCAAATACTTTTAATTTATTCATCCAGTATACATCTTTGAATTTCATGATCTGAACATAACTTTTACAAGTCAGGCTCATCCCACTGATAACTTTTAACATCATGAAGAAACCTCTTCCTCTGTTGGTAGTTTAAATTAAGTGGCAATAGTCTACTCACTAGATAGTTGGCGAAGTCTGCATACTGTTGGAACCTTGACTACTTAACATTAATACATGTTGTAGCATTAATAACTGCTCATTAGGAAATATTTCTGTAATGTCCTACTTAGCCAAAGTGCTTGCATTTGCTTCTAGTCTTAATAAATAGTCTGCCACTTGATTCTCAATCCCTTTTCTATTCTTAATCTCCAAGTCAAACTCTTGTAGCAAAAGAATTAACATTATCAACCTACGTTTAACATCTTTTTTATAAACCAAATACTTTATGGCTAAATAGTCTATGTAAACAATCACCTTCATGCCAACTAGATATCCTGTGAACTTCATGCCAACTAGATATGCTGTGAACTTGTCAAAGGCAAAAACAACTACCAACAAGTCTTTTTCAGTGCTAGTATAGTTGAGTTGTGCATTGGCTAAGGTCTTGCTAGCATAATAGATAGAGTGAAAAATCTTACTTTTTTTTTACCCTAATATTGCTTCAACAAAATGATCCCTAGCGTCACACATTAACTTGAAAGGCGTACTCTAATCTAGTGCTACCATAATTGGTGCTGTAAAAAAAGCTTTCTTTAACTCAACAAAGGCCTTAAAATAATTCTCATCAAAATTGAACGATCTGTCATGCTCTAATAGTATGTATAAGGGTTTGGCTATTTTAGAGAAATCTTTAATGAATCTTTATAGAACCAACATGTCCTGAGAAAATCCTTATGCCCTTGACTGAGATGGGTGCAAGAATTTCATCTATTACCTCTATTTTCGCCTTATCCACCTCAATCCCCTTTCTAGAAACTTTATGGCCTAAAATTATTTCTTCCTATGCCATGAAGTGACACTTTTCCTAATTTAACACTAAATTTATCTTCGCACATCTCTAGAGTACAATTTTTAAATTATGCAAACAATTATCATATGATTCTCTAAAAACTGAAAAATTATCTATGAATACTTCCAATGTCCGCTCAACCATATCTAAGAAAATTACCATCATACACCTAAAAAACGTTGCTGGAGCATTGTACAAGCCAAATGGCATCCTTATGAAAGTAAAGGTTCCATAAGGACAGGTGAATATTGTCTTCTCCTAATCCTTTGGTGCTATAGCAATTTGATTATAGCCTTAGTATCTGTCCAAAAAGAAATAATACTCTTTTCTAGCAAGTCTGTCAACATCTAATCTATGAAGGGTAATGGAAAATGATCATTCCTTGTTGCCTTGTTTAACTTTCTGTAATCCATGTAAACTCTTCAATCCGTGATTGTTTTTGTAGGAATGAACTCATTTTTTTCATTCGCTACAACAGTCACTCATCTCTTCTTTAGAACACATTGCACTAGGCTTATCCATGAACTATCTGATATTGGGTATATTATTCTAGCGTCTAGCCATTTGATGATCTTCTTCTTCACAACTTCCTTGATAATGGGATTCAGTCTTCTCTATTGCTTTACTGAGTTGTTATAGCAATCTTTCAATAGAATCTTGTGCATATATATAGAAGGGTTGATACCTTTGATGTCTGCCATAGTCCATCAATGGCCTTCTTATGCCTTCCCAATACATTTACTAAGCTTTTCTCTTTATCTATATTCAAAGAAGATGAAATAATTATGGGAAGTGTGTCATTGTCACTAAGGTACGCATATTTCAAATGTGAATCTAAAAGCTTTAATTCTATAATAGATGGTGACTCAATAGAGGGAACAAAAGGTTTTGCTTCTCTTTTTGAACGATCAAGAGGTTTAAAATACTTGTTTGTTCTGAAAGGTCGTCTCTCTCTTATCTATGTTATGTCACTCGTATAAAAATCTTCATATTTAAGTTCTTTAACTGTTGTAGTTTCGAGTTCTGCAATTTTGCAGTAACTATTCACTTGTTCCACTACAGTAAGATTCACAACACTTATCAAGTTGTAATTTTCAATCTTATCAGGACTCTTCATTACCTCAAGCACATTAAATGTAACTTGTTGGTCGTTCACCCATATAGTTAATTCTCTTTTTTACACATCAATTAGAGTCTTTCTCGTGGCTAAGAAAGGTCTTCCTAGAATGATTGGCACCCTTTTGTCTGCCTTGAAGTCCAATACGATGAAATCTACTGGAAAGATAAATTTATCCACATTCACCAACACGTCTTCGATCATGCCTTCTAGATAAGCATGTGATTTCTTAACAAGTTGCAAAGTCACGATTGTTGGCCTCACTTCTCAAACTCCCAACTGCTTGAAAACTGATAGAGGCATAAGATTGATGCTTGCTTCTAAATCACAAAGTGCTTTGCCATTATATTTAGTTCCAATGGAATATGGAATTGTGAAGCTCATTCGATCTTTTAGCTTTTAAGAAATTTTTTTCTGAATCATATGGTTGCACTCTTATGTTAGAACAATAGTTTCAAATTCTGCAAGCCTTTTTTTCCTTACCAAAATGTCTTTCCCAAATTTCACATAATTTGGCATTTGTTGAAATGCTTCTATAAAAGGAATGTTGATATGTAGTTGCTTTAACACTTCAAGAATTTGCTAAATTGCTTATCTTGCTTTTGCTTTTAAAATCTTTATGGAAAAGATAGTGGATATCTAAATTGTTATGTTGTAGCAGGCTGTACAGATTGCTTCTCTTTTGCCATGTTTCAGTTTATTGTGGTTGGTACTGTAGCATCTTCCCCAACAAATTCTAGATCATCATTTTTTACAGGTGTTGTAATGCAAACTATTCTCACAAGTATGCTGTGACTCTTTTTCGATTTCAGCTTTTTCTCAAGTTGAAGTGGGTTTAACTCTTCTTTTTGGTACACCAACTAAGATATGAATACCTTTTTTAGATCTCAAATTAATCACTTTACACTATTCTTTTCCCTCTCTTTTAAGATCCTCTATGTTGCTAGGTAAACTGCCCTGAGGTCTATTGCTTAATGCTATAGCAAGTTGTCCAACCTTATTTTTTAAATTTCTTAAGGTTACGACTTGGCTTTAGATAACCACCTCATTTTTCACAATATACTTTTTAATCAAAGCTTTAAGAGAACTGAGTTGATCATTGTTGGTGTTTCTTTACCCTTGATTTTGTTGGTGAAATCCAAGAGGTTGAGCAAGTCTATTTTGTCCACTGGTTGCTACCGCATGCTAATTCTGGTTGTTCTTTGAGAAATTTGGATGTTATCTCCATCCTAAGTTGTATGTGTTTGAGTATGGATTGTTTTGACTCTGTCGATTAAAGTTACATACATAATTAACTAAACTTGGTTAACTATTGCTGAAGCAGTAGTCAGAGCTTTCACCCTGTTTGTTAATGAGGTTGCTTAGGCTGATAAAACTCTTAGAACATTTACATTGTGAACTCCAGCTGCAACTTGTCTAGTTGATGGCCATTTATAGTTGTTATTAGCTATTCATTTCAAAATTTCATATGCCTCATCGTAAAACTTAGATAGCAAAGCTCCATTTGCTGAAGCGTCTACCATTAACCCAATGCTTGGGTTAACACCATTGTAGAAGTTTCTAACTATATATAGTAAAAAATATTATGATGATGACATCTTTTAAGTAACTCCTTGAATCTTTTCCATAAATCATATAAACTGTTATCTTTCAATTGATAAAAAATGTGATCTCATTTCTTAATTTTACATTTTTAGTGGGTGGAAAGTATTTCATCAAAAATTTGTTAGCCAAATCATTCCATGTAGTAATGGAGTTCAGTGGTAAAAGAATTCAGCCATGCCCTTACTCGATCTTTTAAAGAAAACATAAAAAATCTAAGCCTCAATGCTTCCTGTAATGCTTCAAAAATCTTAAAAGCATCACTTACTTCCAAAAACAACTTAAGGTGAAGGTGAGGGCCTTTTGATGGTAGTCCATTGAACTGCCTTACTATTTGTAATATCTGAAACATCACTAGTTTGAGCTTGAAATTGTTAGCTCGAAAGATAGGTCTGAAAATTCTCGGATGCATAGCTTGAGAAGTCAACACTGCATAGTCTCGAATGGCTCTATCTTTATCATCTACTATATGGATAATGTTGTTGTTTCCTGGTTGCCCATAAACATGCTGTCTATTCTGACCTTCTTGACCTCTGTGTGCATTAACTGGTTGTATTTCTCCTCTGGGGTTTAAATTCCTCATATCTTGTAAATCATCCATTGCTATAACAACTTTTGAATTTCTTTGCTCTCTTTTCAATCTTTTTATAGTTCTTTTAATTTTTGGATCAAATTAGAATTCAACAAGTTTATTTCTATACATGCAAGGGTTGCTAGATCACTGTTGTCAAAAAAACAAACAAAATAAAAATTAGTATCGTTTAAGATTAATTTAACAAATCACAATGAACAATCAATCTCCGAAAACGATGCTAAAAAGTTGTTTGGACTAAATCTACTGCCATGGATGTCCATGCGCAAGTGTACACAACAAGTAATATACTAATGACTATTCAAATCGTCTCCACAAGGATTGATGTTACCCGAGTTGCTATAGCAATCTTAACAGTGCAATTTTATTCTAAATAAAACAAGACAATTTATAAAACTAATGAACTAATTAAACTAAAAAGGCAATAAATACAATTTTCATGTCAAACACAAGAATGAAACCAATGGGAATAGAGTAGTTGAGTGAATAAACTCACTTAATGGCATTGACTATCTTTTAATTACAATACTATTGCTATAGTATCCACTACAGCAGTAGGCATAATCACTCATGCATCCTTAGCTGTCGCCTGTTGGATATTTTATATCTAATGCAACCTAATAGTGACCAATTATTAAGCCAACATTAAATATAGCATTACCTGTTATAGGTTCCACTTACCCTACAAGGTGAATCCTTATGTCTAGTTCTTCACTAATTTTAGATCAAGCATGGCTCTATTCAAATTGAAATTTAGTCAAATTGAAATTTACTCAAATTGGGAAACTTAATCTAAAACCAAGTATTACTTTAACTAGTTCCACTAAGTCAAATCTTTTTTAGGCTCTTTCTTAGATAGTCTCCACTAAATAGGTGGTCAGTTAAAATAAGGAATTGAAATAAATACAATTAAGACAATATGTTATAGCAAACATATAGCAACATACATATGTTAGTCAAACATCCATTAAGATCATTTAGCACTTAACTACAAATGAATTCAGTTCATAATTTGTGAAAGAACAACAAATAAAATAGTTTCAGCCATCAAATGCATTCCCATGAATAAATAGAAAACAAGGAGAAAGAATTGAAGTCCGATTAATCTTGTAATTTCTTCTTCTTGCTCACTGTGAATTCTCTGTTGTAGCTCTCAAAACCTTCTTATTTTCTATTTTCTTCTTGTTTTTCTCTGTGATTTTTTCTTGAGTGACGGCTCTCTCTTTTTCTTCTCATGAGTGCTCCTTTTATAACTTAAAATTAGAGCAATCGAAAGTGTGTGGCGTGCATCCTCCATTTTTATAAACTTTAGATTGCAATCTTTTAGTTATCTTGCGTGAAATCTTCTCTATCAATATTCTAGGATTGTTATGGCAATGGCTACAACATTTGCTCTATTCTATATTTGGTTCAATTCTTTTGTAACCAAGTTCTTCCATTGTTTCTGCAAATCTGTTGTAACAACATTCATTCACTAAAACTTGAACTTTCGGTCACCTATAATTATGCACATAATCTAAGTACAAAATGCTCTCAAATAACTCAATTTATAAAAAATTAAACTAGAATGTATGCCCATGTAAAATGCAACTAAAATACAATAAGAACACATTGTTTACTCTCTAAATATCATTGATTTAAGTGTAAAAGTGCTATAATAACTCTCATTTCATAGAGTTATCAATGATATAATGATGCAAATTAATCTCTTAATCAAATGAGCTCAAATATACTAGTTGTTATATTTTCACCATTGGTGGAGGTGCAGTATCTTAAAAATCATTCAAGTAGACATGTATAACTTATTCTACCATGGATTTTGAATTAATTACTTTAGAAAAAGTATGTTCTGAGGTTAAGTGGTTGTGAAATCTTTTGGCAAATCTTTTCATTTCTACTCACCGTACTACTGTGCCAATCCATTATAATTGTCAAGTCGTTATTACAATAACTAGAAGTAAAATATATAATGGGAAGAATAGACACATATGTATAAGACATAGTATTATTAAGCAACTACTGGAATTAGGTGTTATGAGTCTAGATTTTATAAGGTCAGAGTTGAATTTGGCTGATCGTCTAAACAAAATCTCTAAACAAGAGTTTGGCAGAGATCTTTTTTAAAGGCAGATAAGACTACTGTCTAAATCAAAAGACAAGAGTGATGATAACCCTATATATGTGATTAGAGATATCATGAAGTAGGTTCATAAAGGTAAAAATAAGTTACTTGTTATCTTGTAGCATTATCGATATTATCTAATTTAATTTTTATTTGATAAAGATTTTCTATGTTTATTTATAAGTCCTCCCTATGGGGAGATAGTGCTTATTACAATGATTTAGATTAAGTAATTGAGTTATTAATAAACTCCATAGCTCACATTTCGTATATGTTGGTGTGTCAAAACTGCATGATACATTTAATGGAGGTTTACCTATATGATTGTAGAATTAGGTTAGTTCCTATAAGAGTTTCATAGGCTTCTCTAGAGTACTAATGAATTCAAGGGCACAAGGCCATTAAAATGCCAAACCATAAAATAGTAAAACATTGAAAGAGTTTATTGTGAGCTTTTAGTCCTCTACCTTACACAAAAGGATATTGGTTCCTAAAAATTATAAATTTTACCAAATTCTCGTTGAGTGCTAGAAAGTGTGTATTTATAAAAGAGAAAATCATCATTTTACACTCCAAATCTCACTAGCATCTATACTTTTATGTCTTTAAGTCCCTTGTGATTTAATTATGTATGTTTTATTTTAATTAAGTATTCTAAGGGGCATTATGGTCATTTCACAATGAACGAGTGATCAGATAGCAAAACGGACAATAATTTTGAATTCAAGACAGTCGAAAACCTTAAAAGGAGCCTAAAAAGATAAATGACATTGTTCACATATACGATACTGTTCACATATACTGTATGATGACGTGGCAGCATTAGATTGGATGAATGATGTGGCATTGACTGCTTATGTTGAATTGACTGATGATGTGGTGTTGACTGATGATATGGTGCAATCCTATTGGACTAAAATGCTTATGTGGCATTGATCGATGATGTGGCAGTATGTTAGTGCACTGAAAAATGTGCGTACGGTACCTACATATACAAGGAATGAAAACACTGATGATGTGTTCTATCCAATCAGAACTTGCCACGTGTCGTAATTCTCAGCATCCAAATTGTTTTAATCCGATTGCCATGATTTACTTATTATATCTATAAAAAAGGGGCTCCCCCATAATTTAACACTCTTAAATCTATTTTTTATCTTCATTTTCTATAATTCCTTTTTTATCTTGTATTTTCTACGTATGTTAATAAATTTCCATTTTATGTATAGTTCAATTATGAGTAGCTAATTTTCTTTCAAGCTTTGGTTGAAAGTGAAGTCTCAACATACTCCATGGGCTTAATTTGGTAAATTTACTTTTTTTTCCTTCTAATTTATGTGGATGTTTTGACTTTTCGTTAACAGATAGTAATAATCTTGTCTAGATATTATCTGGTATAACCATCTCCCTAGTGCAAGGTTATTACTATTTAGCACGGTAAGCACTTAGCACCATATTAATTAGAGTGAGGTTCATAAGGAGTGAAAAATCCCCCTTCATGATTTAATTGGCACTAATAAGGAATGTTAAGCCCATAGTGCATGTTGATCTAGAGACCCAAGCACTTTATTTTAATAGTTTATTCCTGCCGCTTTAATTTAAATTATAAGATAGCCTACGTCACTTTCATTATAAATCTAACCACCTATTTATAAAATTAATTCTACAAGCAATTAAAATTCACCTCTTCATGGGATTGACACTCGTCACCATTGATCTATTCTACAATAGATTATTGCGCTTGTGAGTTCAATAGAATTTGCACAATAAGTTTTTGGCGTCGTTACCGTAGAGGTAAGTTATTTTAATTTGTAAAATAAATTTTTAATTTCTTTATTTATTTTTTTTAGTTGTTTTCTTGTAATTTTTTTATTATTAAAATAAGAAAAAAAAGTAAATCTGCATTTTGAGGTAAGTATTTTCTTTTTCTTTAAATTTATGAAATTTAATTTAATTTTCATTTTATTTTGTTAATTTGCCAGGTTCAATCGCCTATTAATTTATTCTAATTTGTTTCACGTATCTTTTATATATATAGCACTTGAGTTTGTTTTCACAACAAGATTATAACAGTGTTATAAGGTTAGTATCATAATTTCTCTTTCCTCTTTATTTTTATTTTTGCTCATTTTTTTGTGTTCTTTGCATGCATGGTCAAAGGTCATAATTACCTAATCTTGAGTATATAGACTTTGAACTGGAAAAAACACTTCACAGACACAAACACATTGCAATTAAAAATAAAATTGGAATGAATTTGCAACCAACACCACATGAAAGGCCATTTAAGGACTACTTCAGTCCCTTAGCTAACTTAAGCACATCATGCATAAGATACCTAAATGTAGCTGCTAGGAGTTTTGAGTTAAAACGTAGTTTGCTAAATTGTCTCCCAACGTTCTATGGACTAAAAAATAAAGATCCATATAATCATCTGAATGATTTCCATGTTGTATGTCAAACTTTTAAATATGAGAATTTTTCAGATGATGATGTTAAACTTAAATTATTCCCATTTTCATTAAAGGATAGAGCTCGTTCATGGTTCAATGCATTGCCTGCTAATAGTATTACATCATAGGAATAAATGGTAACAAAATTTTTGAATAAATACTTCCTAGTACATAAAACTAATGTTATTCGCAGGGAAATTTCAGAGTTTACCCAAAGAGAAGACGAGCAGTTTTTCGAAGCATGGGAATGATTCAATGGGCTATTGCTAAAGTGTCCACATCATGGGTATGATAAATGGCACCAATGCCAATACTTTTTGGAGGAATTATTGCCGCATGTGCAAGAATGGCTAATGGCAACAAGTGGAGGAGAGATAATGTCAAAAAGTGCATAAGAGATTTGGGATTTCTTCCAGCAACAAGCGAATAATTCCTAACAACGGAGTCGTTCACTCAGGAATGCTAGAAGAGTTAAGGGAGTGATTGAGGTTCACATTGGTGAGTCAAGTTCGAAAATTAAAGAAGTAAAAAAGATAATTGAAGGTTTTTCCGACAAATAGCATCGTTAACAACTGGTAAATTGACAAAGCCACATGACCAGGATTCATACCCAAATCAAGCCAATGTCATAAGAGGAATGAGAAAGCCATCAAGCTACAACCTTTACTCCAACACATATAATCCTGGATGTAGAGACCATCCCAATTTTTCATGGTCTCAAGGATTCCAACACAATGGACCAGCAGCTCCAGCTCTACCAATGCAACCAATTCCTTAAAATCTTCAAGCCTCTCAGCCACCATTTAGACCATACAATCAGAACCCGAACTACTTTCAACCCAGACCATGGGAGGATACATTTTAGAATTTCAAGAATCTTACTCACTCCACAATCGAGCAACAAAATCGCACCATTAATGAACTGCGAAATGAGATGAGAGCAGCTTTCAACTTACAAACCTAATAAGTTTCAAACCTCGAAAAAATTATGAGACAACTTGCCTCTTCAGTTCAAACCTTGGCAATGACTGTTAAAAAAGGTAAATTCCCAAGTTAACCAGTGCCTAATCCTAAAGGAGTTCATGAAGCAAGCACTAATTCACCTTAGTAGCATGGGGAGGTCAAATCCGTCATGACTTTGTGAAAAGGAAAAGAAGTAGACAACAAAGTAGAGATGCCAGTGTCAAAAGTAACTTAAATTGTACCTATAAATGCAAAAAACTCATCATCAAAGGAGAAAGAAGAAACCAACCCACAAGAATACGTTCCCAAAGCTCTATTTCCCCAGAGGTTAGCTAAAGCAACGAAGGGAAAATCCACAAGTGAAATTTTTGAAATCTTTAAACAAGTAAGTGTTAACATCCTTTTGTGTGACGCTATAAAATACGTGTCATCTTATGTCAAGTTTCTTAAAGACATTTGTACTAAAAAGAGAAACATTCACATTCAGAAAAAGGCCTTTTTAACAGAAAACATTAGCTCTATACTCCAACACAAAATTCCTCTAAAATACAAAAACCCATGCTCTCCCACTATCTCATGTAGTATAGGGAACCACATAATTAATAATGCTTTGTTGGACTTAAGAGCTAATGTAAATCTGTTGCCTTACTCAGTATTTGTGAAACTTGGACAAGGAGAATTACACCCAACTCCAGTGGTATTACAGCTTGCAGAACAATCCATGAAAAAATCTCGTTGTATTATAAAGGACGTGCTTATACAAGTAGATAAGTTTTATTTTCTTGTTGATTTCATTGTATTTGACATTTAACCAATCTAGGATTTAAGGAAGCACATCCTCATTATCCTACAACGACCTTTTTTGGCAACTGTTGATGCTCACATTCAATTATAGTTGTCCTTTGGCAATATGACTATGGAGCTAAATATCTTCAACATTGCCAAACAACTGTTGTGCAAATTTTCTTGAACTTGCAAGCGCACAAATCTATTGTAGAATATATCAATGGTAACGAGTGTCGATCCCACAAGGAGGTGAATTTTATTGGTTGTAGAATTAATTTTCTAAGTAGATGGTTGGATTTATAATGAAAGTGACGTAGGCTATCTTATGATTTAAATTAGAGCGGCAGGAATAAACTATTAAAATGAAGTGTGTGGGTCTCTGGATCAACATGTATTATGGGCTTAACATTCATTATTAGTGCCAATTAAATCATGAAGAGAGATTTTCCACTCCTCATAAACCTCACTCTAATTAATATGGTGCTAAGTGCTTACCGTGCCAAATAGTAATAACCTTGCACGAGGGAGACGGTTATATCATACAATATCTACACAAGATTATTACTATCTATCAACGAAAACTCAAAACATCCATATAAATAGAGGGAAAAAAAGTAAATTTACCAAATTGAGCCCATGGAGAAAAAAGTAAATTTACCAAATTAAGCCCATGGAGAAAAAAGTAAATTTACCAAATTAAGCCTATGGAGCATGTTGAGAATTCACCTTCAACCCAAGCTTGAAAGAAAATTAGCTGCTCATAATTGAATTAAGTGTAAAATAGAAATTTATTAAAATACATAGAAAATACAAGATAGAGAAAGAATTATAGAAAATAGAGCTAAAAAATGGATTCAGGGGTGTCAAATTAGAGGAGAGCCCCTTGTTTATAGATACAATAAGTAAATCATAGCCATCGAATTAAAATAATTTGGACGTTCAGAATTGCGACATGTGGCAAGTTCTGATTAGATAGAACACATCATCAGGGTTGTCATTCCGTGTATATGCATTTACACGGAATGACACGTTTTTCGGTCTACTAACATATTGTCACATTGCCTGTCAACGCAATATAAGTATTTTAATCCAATAGGATCATGACACACCATCAATCAATCAATGCCATATAAGCAGTCAATGCCATATCATTCGTCCAATCGAATGCTGCCACATTATCGTACAGTGCCACGTCATCGTACAATAATCATTTCATCATCCCTAAATGACAAACAAAAAGGTAAGTTGTTAAAAGTTTTAAAAGTGCACAAAGGAGCATTAGGATGGGCCTTAGCCGATATAAAAGGTATAAACCCAATGGACTGTATGCATTACATTCACCTTGATGAAAATGCTAAACCTATCAAGAAAATATAACGTCGATTGAACCCTAACATGAAAGACGTTGCTAGAACTAAAGTCCTTAAACTGTTAGATATATGTATTATTTACCCCTTTTCTGATAGTTCATGGGTTAGTCCTGTGCAAGTTATCCCCAAAAAATTAGGAGTCACAGTAGTTACCAATGGTGGTAATAAATTAATACCCATTAGAGTGACTATAGGATGGTGCGTATGTATTGATTATAGAAAGTTGAATTCTTTCACGCGTAAAGATCATTTTTCTTTGCCATTTATCAATCAAATGCTTGATAGAATAGCAGGTCATAAATTTCATTGCTTCCTAGACGACTACTTAGGATATAATCAGATTCCCATAACACTAAAAGATTAAGAGAAGACCACTTTCGCTTGCCCTTTTGGCACTTTTGCATATAGGAGAATGCCATTTGGATAATGTAATGCACCTGTTACATTTCAACGATGCATGTTAAACATTTTTTTTATATGGTTAAACGATTCCTTGAAGTCTTTATGGATGATTTTCCTATTTTTGGTGATTCATTCAATCAATGTTTACATCATCTATCACTAGTTCTGCAGAGATGCATAGAGAAGAATTTAGTCTTAAATTAGGAGAAATGTCATTTTATGGTAAAACAAGGTATTATTCTCGATCACATCATTTCGAGCAAAGGTATTGAGGTTGACAAAGCCAAGGTGGATCTCATTTCCAATCTTCCTCCACCTAAAACAATCAAAGAAGTAAGATCTTTCCTTGGGCAAGAAGGTTTTTATAAACATTTTATTAAAGATTTTAGCAAAGTTTCTAGACCCTATGCAATTTACTTGCTAAGGATGTACCTTTTATCTTTGATGATTCATGTCTTGTGGCTTTTGATAAACTAAAGCAATTGTTGATATCATCACCCATCATTCAGCCCCCAAAGTGAAACTTACCATTTGAGCTCATGTGTGATGCATCTAATTATGCATTAGGAGCAAATTAGGACAAAGAGTTGATCGAATTCCCCATATCATTTACTATGCTAGTATGACATTGAATGATGCATAATTAAACTATTTGACCACTGAAAAAGAAATGCTAGCAGTAGTGTTTGCATTGGAGAAATTTCGATCTTATCTCATTGGTTGTAAAATAATTGTTTTCACAGATCATCCTGCTCTTAAATATCTTCTCACAAAGAAATATACAAAAGCTAGACTAATTCGTTAGATGTTACTTTTGCAGGAAGTTGATTTTGAAATTAAAAATAAGAAAGGCATACAAAATGTTGTGGTAGACCATCTCTCTCGTCTCAATTTTGATACAATTACAAAACCATTACCATTGAATGAATAATTTCCAAATGAGCAATTGATGAGTATGAAAGTATTACCATAGTATGCTGATATAGTTACCTATCTTGTTATAGGTAAACTTCTGGAGCATTAGACTAAACAAGACAAGGGCAAATTTTTTGCAAAAATAAAGATTTTTTTCTCGAATGACTCGTATCTGTTCAAATATTGTGCAAACCAAATTGTCAGACGATGTCTCCCAGAAAATGAATTTCAAAATATCATTTCATTCTGTTATGAACAAGCTTATAAAGGCCATTTCAGTGCTAAGAAAACAGCTACTAAAATTTTACAGTGTGGTTTCTATTGGCTAACTGTATTTTGATATGCTTACATTTTTTTGCTCTTCATGTGATAGGTGTCAACGAATGGGGAGCATTACGCGAAAGAACATGATGCCATTAAACTCAATTTTAGTGGTTGAGATTTTTTATGTATGGGGTATCAACTTCATGGGACTCTTTTCCCCTTCTTTTGTCCATCAATACATATTGGTCGCTGTTGACTACGTATCAAAATAGGTAGAAGTAGTTCCATGTAAAACCAATGATTACAAGGTGGTGATTGGAGTTTTGTAAAGCAACATTGTTTCACGTTTTGGACTTCCTCAGGCAATAATCAGTGATGGTGAAGCCTATTTTTGTAACAAATCATTCAAAACTCTTTTGACAAAGTATTCCATTACTCATAAAGTGGAGACCCCATATTATCCGCAAACCAATGGCCAAGTTGAGATCTTCAATCAAGAAACAAAGCACATATTAGAAAAAACGGTAAGACTAGACAGAAAAGATTTGTCATTAAGACTAAATGATGCATTATGGGCATATAGACCCCGATTGGGATGTGACCCTCTAGGCTAGTATATGAAAAAGCTTACCACCTACATGTGGAACTTGAGCATCATGCGTACTGGGCCATCAAGAAATTCAACTTTGACATGCAGCAAGCTAGCTCATAAAGAAGATTATAGCTGGCAGAACTTGAAAAAATTCATAATAATGCCTATGAAAATGCCAAGATTTACAAGCAGCGAATGAAAGTCTTTCATGACAAGTAAATTATGAGAAAATCTTTCACCCTAGGTCAGAAAGCGCTTTTATTCAATTCTCGCTTACACCTATTCCCAGGTAATTTACGCTCTCGATGGACTGATCCTTTTATAGTTCACACGGTTTTTCCACATAAAGCAATTGAAATTAAGGATCTAAAGAATGGTTTAACTTTTAAAGTTAATGGTCAAAGATTAAAGTCATATCTAGAGCACCAACCACATGGAAAGGACACCAAAATAAATTTGAGTGACCCCGCTAAATTTAAACTGAGATTTTTTTTTCTTTTTTCTTTTTTCTTTCTTTTTTTTGGTGATTTAAATTTTTGTAAAAGTATGTTTATTTAACCATTCAGTTTTCTTTTATCACTTTTAATCATTTGTGCCTTAACTAGACAATCCTCTTAAACCTTCTCAGATAACTTCAACATATACAATCTCATCTGAGAAGCCAGATACAATTTTGTAAAACACATCTTATTTGGGATCTACAACCTCCAGAGTTGGTATCCCACGTTGAGGATCTAGAAAGACAACTCAGAGAAATTGAAGGAGGTATCAACGACACCTAAATGAAACTTAAGGTAAATTCGATAAGAGGATGATTGTGAAATATTATTATTATTATTATTATTTCTTTTCTTCTTTGTGTTCTTTAGTTTGTTACCCTGGTTAAGTGGCGGATAACGGTACTCTGTGACAATCAAAGTCGGTTACTTCAGTTTCCCATAATAACTAATATTCTTAGACGAAGGTATGGACAAAAACATGATTCTAGCAAAGCTTCACAATCGATTTCCTTCACTTCCTCAAAATGCCCTCCTTATAATCTATAAGGCTCAGTCCGAACACATGTGATTGCTCATGAGAAATAACGTCTCTACTGACATTCCTCAAAATTCCCTCCTTATTCGATGATGTCCTTTTGTCTCTTGAAACGCATCCTAGTGGATACGTACAAATCCCAAAGCCAAATCCTAAGCTTTCTCTCTCTCCAGTTTCGTGTTTCTCATGTCATTTCTTACCAAAACACGACCATAGAAACATTTTTAATTATCTTTAAACCATTTTTAAGCGTTCAAAACATCAAATTGCTGCCCAAATTCTGAAATCCCAATTTGAAACCCTAAGCGCAGCGGAACAAATTTTTTGATTTTTGACTCACTTTTTGATGATTTCTCACCAAATTGAGCCTCAAAAAACCTTTCTCTACTCATTTTCATTCCTCTTATTGGTCCCGTTTGCATCATTTTCATCTTTTTGCCAAAATCCCAAAATTCTCAAGCTCCATCAATGGCCGAATTTTCAAGAACTGGCAGGAAGAGAAAATCTGTCCCAAGGAGCAACCCCATAGCTCCTAGAGAGACAACCGAGTTCCAAAGACTTCATTTTCCAACCGTTCCGCTTGCTAAACGTTTCGAAACCCGTTTCATGGGTCGAAAGGTAATCGACTCTTACTTTGTGGATTTAGATAACTTTGAGGAGTTGGTTGTTTGTAGAAAAAGTGTTAAGCAGATGTTGTTGCCATGGGAGTCGGCATTAGACTTAGAGGAAAGGATTTATCCTAACCTAGTTCGTGTTTTTTATTCGAACATGGAATTGTCAGCAGAAAGAGTAGATAAAATAGTTACCAGTTTTGGAGGTGTTCATATTGATTTTGATGTTTTTTATTTAAACACCATTTTAGGACTCCTACTTCTTTGGACAGAATATCTACACTTCTAGGAAGGAATTATCCTTTGCCGATTTTAACCATACCAAAAGGATTAGGAACATTTGTCGGCGACGAGATCTCACTGATGAGATCTGCGCCCTTCCTTTTAGAGCCCAACTTTTGCCGCTGTAGGTTAGGATTCTACACACCATTTTGCAGCATATTGTCACCCCAGGAATGGACACTCGGATGAGGTCACTAGGTGGATGTCGGGATTCTTGATAGTCTTCTTAGTGACGCCCGTATTAACCTCGGGTATATTATTTTGCGCCATATGTTGAATACCCCCTTTATTCACATAGGCTACTTCCGTACGGTAACATTATCTCTAAGCTTTTGCGACACTTTCGCGTACCTCTTCGAGACTCCGTGTATGTTGAGACCAAGAAGATTGGGAAAGAGGCTATTTCGGCGATTGGGTTTTCTCGAAGGCGTCAGGATTGGATAAAAACGCCTAATACGAAAAACCAAGACACCCTCGTAGCTCCAGAAGATGCCCGGTTCCTCAACGATTTCTTTACTTCTGATCAGCTGCCTAACTTTTGACTCGGTGCTAGCCCTCCGCCCCCTCGTCGCGGATCTGCCTTACAACCTCCGGCAGAATCTGATTCTCCGGCGCATGAGACGGAGACCAATCGGCCATCTACTTCAGCTGCTCCTGATCATTATCTTCAGCAGCTCATTAGCGATATTCGCGCACTTTCCGAAATAAGAAAGCGGCCAGGATCGGTTTGTATCCTTCCAAGCCAAGAAGAAGCCAGATCTTTGGATGGGACGATAAGCAAGATCCTTTCTCGCTTCCGGCATTCTTCCTTCCTTCCTCTTCTTCTTCTCCACCTCCTCCTCCGCAGATGAGCCTTCTAGTGTTTCGGATACATTGATTTCGCACAAACTTTTCATAACTTTGATCATTTATGTATGATGTTGGATGCTCATGTTTTATATCTATGATTATTTTCTCTTTTTGATCTTGATCTTATTGCTTGGTTCAATTGGTTGTATCCTATTCTTGATTTGTTGGGTGTATATTCTTTTTGGGATGCTTAAAATACAAGGGAAATGCTGCCAAAATTTTTACTTGTCAAAACACGGCTATTTATTTTTTAATCTTTTCTTTTTTATGCTGAAAGGGGAGAATACCAAAACGGGAGTTTCCAAAAATTTTTTATTTTTCAAGGGAGCTTATTTTCAGGGGGAGTTAAAACAAAATTTTTCTTACCTTCACATATAAAATTTGTCATCATAAAAAAAGGGGAGATTGTTAATCTTATAATAATGATTTTGATGATAACAAAAATTATATGTTATTGATTAAAATGTTGGGCTATTAAAATGAACTTCTTAAAGTCATACATTTGTTTAAAAGAAACAAAACCTTTTCAAAATGATGAAACTGAAAATTAACGGTGATCCGTTTAGTTGAAAACGGTGAACCGATAATTTACAGTGATGAGAAGTTTTTTAGGCTTGAACCGTTTAGCACAAGCCGAAATCTAAGGTTCTGGAAGTTAACGGTGAACCGTTTAAATCTAACGGTTAACCGATAAATTCCAGTGAGGAAAAGTTTTCTACTCTTGAACCGTTTAGCTAAAACGGAGAGCTGAGTTTGTTTCAAAGGTTCTGGAAATTAACGGTGCATCGTTAATTCCAAAAACAGCTAACCGATAAATTCCAGTAAAGAAAAAGTTTTCTACTCTTGAACCGTTTAGCAAAAACGGAGAGCCGAGATTTGTTTTGCAGGTTACTGGAAATAAACGGTGATCCGATAATTGAAGCGTAAACCGTTTATTTGGAACCAAAGGATAACGGCTAGTTGAAAAGTCAAAACGGCGAACCGGTAGAGACAAACGGCGATCCGATTATGCTCAGAAAGTCAATAACGGCTAGTTTTCAGCTCCAACTATAAGAAGGCTCAATCAAATTCAAACAAAAGTGATCCAACATTTGATATTTGAGCTTCCTACTGAGAAACAATCTTCTTTGAGCTTCAATTGTCTTTCATTTCATTCCCTCACACATTAAAATTTCAATTGTAATCATTTGGAGTGTGTGAGAGATTATTTGTTATTAAATCTCTATCATTGAGTGATTGTAAGTGTTGGGAAACACTTGGGTTGAGAGATTGGGTTTAATCTCTTATTGTAAAGGTCCATTGAGACCTTGGAAGTCAAGTGTAAGTGTTTTGAAGCCTTGGAGGCTTGCATACTGGAATTCTCAAGCCCGGTGAGCTTGGAGGCGTGGACGTAGGCACGGTTGGCCGAACCACGTAAAAATCAAGTGTTTGATTTCTCTTTCCTTATCCTTTTTAATTTTGAGCATTGTTGAATTTATTGCTTTTAATTTTAATTAAGACATTAGTTTTAATATTTTGTAATTTTATTGCTTAGTTTTTAAATACCCAATTCACCCCCCTCTTGGGTAGCCTAAATAGAATTTCAGATTTAACTCTTCACTTATAAATATTTTCTTCTATGATGCAGCACCCAAGTGATGTCTTCTAAACCTTTTTTTTTTCCTTTCAAACATTGAGGACAATGTTTCGTTTTGGTTAAAGGGGAGAAAATAGTTGACAATTATGGAATCTCTCAGTCTTGGTGGAGTTTTTACTAATTTTTGTTGTAGAAACTAATTGTGGTTAAATTTTTGAGTCAAAGATAACTGAATATAAAGTGCAGTGACTCTAGAAATGTATCTTCTTATTAAAAAAAATATATTTTTCAGATATTTCTTTTAAGCTTGGACAATCATTTTAAGTGTGATCTTTCTAACTTTTTCTTTTACCAATTAATTTTTCTATGTCATTTTCACCGTTTTGCTTGCATATTTTTCATGTCCAGAATAGGTTTGAGGTAGAATTTTAAAAAAAAATTGATCTTTTAACATTGGATGACATGATAACTTTCAAATTTTAGTATTTGTATTATCTTCGGTCTGAGTTATGTTGCACCATGTTTGCTACTCTATATGTTGATGTTGGAGACAAATATAAGTTGCTTGAAAGAATGCACATGTCATAATAAATTCCAAGTGACTGTTTTAGCCTGTCGTTTTTCTTGGAGAATAACCCTTTTTGCCCATTTTTTATTTAGCTTAGCAGTTTATTGTTTTATACATTATCTCTAGATTTCCTTGGAATTAATTTTCTTTCTATATATATATATATATATATATATATATATATATAGAGTGTGTGCTGCTACATCTGAAGTTTCATCTAACTACTAAATATGGAAGATTATTTAGAACCCTAAAAGATGACAGAAAGGCTATCTTTGGTCCATTTGAGCTTTCAAGGCAACCATATTAATATGTATCTATAGTTAACCCCTTTGAGCCTTAAAAAAAAAAAAGACTTTTTGTCTTTGGTAACCTATTATCTTGTGATACTCTAATGTGGAGTATTAACTTGTATTTTGTATTTCGCCCACCCATTTATGTTTGAAAATAGAGATAATTTTGCATTCATGAAAAAAGGTGCTAAAATATATATATATATATATATATATATATATATATATATATATATATATATATATATAATAAACAAATAAATAAAAGAAAAAAAAAAGAGAATTCAAGTGAAAAGCACCTAATAATCTCTAAAATCCTTTATTTTTCAAACACATATTTTGTTTTTCTTATTATCCCTTTTTTTTTAACTACGTCCCTAGCCTACGTTACGTCCTAATAAAAGTCCTTCCTAATTTTAGGGAACTATAGTTTGAAGTAGAAACTAGTTATATGGGCTAAAAAAATGTGATAGTGCATAATAATAAAAAAAAAAGAAAAAAAATTTAAAAAAAGAATGATGAATACATTGGTTTGATTCGCCTTTTATTTGACTTAAGATCATATTATTTCTTAGCTGAGGGTATACTTCTTTTATCTTGGTGAGAGTGTATGATATTATTTCTTTATTTTCTCTCAATTTACCATTCACTGGAGTGATTATTTTTGGGTTTAAGTTCTTTGTGAGCGTATCACTACTACCGGTGAGATTTTGGGGTTTGACATGTCATTCTTGAAAGTGACTTGATTACTATAAACGTGACAGAGTTTTCTGGACTGATTCATATAGTGAGTTCATGTGGGGATGATATTTCTTTAGACTAGAGATAATACTTATACTTTTATTTGATTGTTATCATTAGTTGGATTGAATAAACACGACTGTTTTAAAAAAATCATTTTGGTTTGAATTTTATTTTTGCTTAATTTGCTAGGGACTAGAAATAAGCTGGTTGAGGGGTATGTTGAGCACTAGAAAATGTATATTTATAAAGGAGAAAACCATCATTTTACACTTCAAGTCTCACTGGCATCCCTACTTTTATGTCTTTAAATTCCTTATGATTTAATTATGTTTTATTTTAATTAAGAATTTTATGTATTCAATAGGGTATCATGGGCATTTCACAATGAACGAGATATTAGATAGCAAAACGGACAACCATTTTGAATTCAAGACAATCGAAAACCTTAGGACGAGCCTAAAAAGATAAATGACATTGTTCACATATACACATTCGATTGGACAAATGATGTGGCATTGATTGATGATGTGGTGTTGACTGATGATATGTCACGATCCTATTAGACTAAAATGCTTATGCGGCATTGACCGGCGACGTGGCAGTATGTTAATGGACTGAAAAACGTACGTACGGTACGTGCATATACACGAAATGATAGCCCTGATGATATTTCTATCCAATCAAAACTTGCCACGCGTCGCAATCCTCAGCATCCAAATTGTTTTAATCCGATTGCTATGATTTACTTATTGTATCTATAAAAAAGGGGCTCCCCCCCTAATTTAACACCCCTAAATCCATTTTTTATCTTCATTTTCTGTAATTCCTTTTTTATCTTGTATTTTCTACGTATTTTAATAAATTTCCATTTTATGTCTAGTTCAATTATGAGTAGCAAATTTTCTTTCAACATGCTCCATGGGCTTAATTTGGTAAATTTACTTTTTTTTTCCTCTAATTTATGTGGATATTTTGACTTTTCGTTGACAGATAGTAATAATCTTGTCTAGATATTATCTGGTATAGCCATCTCCCTAGTGCAAGGTTATTACTATTTGGCACGGTAAGCACTTAGCACCATATTAATTAGAGTGAGGTTCATAAGGAGTGAAAAATCCACCTTCATGATTTAATTAGCACTAATAAAGAATGTTAAGCCCATAGTAGTCATTGCATCTTAGAGATCAAACCGTATTAGAAAGTCCTTCTTGCATCGAGATATTGTATCTTAAGACACATAATTTGGTCTTAAGAATAATCCTGTTGCACGTTTTAACTGTTACCTGTTTTCTGTACAAACTTTTGCTGTTTTTTGACTAAAATTCTAAGGCATTATGTTTTTAATTTCATGTAGCTTAGAATATTTCAACTACTACGACAAGAATCTGACAGTATAAGCATGCTACAGTTTTATGTTTTATATGTGTACGAAGAGCACAAGGATATATAAAGAGATATTTTCATATTAAAATAATGCACAAGGCACAAAATAGAAGATTTGTGTGTTACTTCAAAAAAAGATTAAGAAATTATCTTATTGAGAGATAAAATTGACTTTATATGAAAGTTATCTATTAAGATAAAGCGAGTGAAATCTTAAAGTTGGAGTGATCTTCAAAGATGGACATTGAATTGACGTGATCCCTTGATGATATTGAGAAGATGTTGAGCTGATAATATGATCATATTTTGAAGAGTTCCATTTGTATATGAAGACTCAGCAAGTCTTCAAAAAGGAAGGAGATGAAGTGGTATTAGAACTCTCCACTTATTAGTACAGGCATGATTTGCCTTTCACTACATAAGGAGGAGTCATTCTCATATTTTGATAGGTAGCAGCCTATAGAGAACAGGTGAGAACATGGCACATCTTTCTTTACCCATATGGGTGATATCGCAACTTTAGTGTGGTTCCTTATTTTTCCTATATCAATCTATTTCTTAACTTTCTTTATTGATTAAAAAGTGTCTGATGTCTATGGTTATAGACTTTATCTTTGGTTGTTGGTAATCAGTTCTTTTCGGATGAGAAGGCCATTTGGTGCTAAGGTTGGCAGAAAATTTTGAATTCTCATAAAAAATCCCCCCAAGCAATGTTGTTCTTAAGAAAAGAAACAAATAGTATATTGTACCTGTTAACTCAGCAAGCTTCAATGTCAATTCATTATTCTTGAAAATCTTCACAATTGGACTCGACTATGTTCCTGGAAAAGGCACTCTTATGTTTGTGTCAGCATTTGTGTTTAGAGAATTTTTAGATTTAGATTATGGATTTCTCTTTAACTTAAATGAGAATTAGTCAAAAGACCTTTTCTTGATTCTTTTGGCCTCATTTATATATAGGCCAATATAGAGTTGGCAAGAGATTTCATTTTGGATCTGAATCTCTGTCATCCATTTTATTTGTTTGATTTTATATCGTTAGATCTGATAACCGTTTTTGTCCAAATCTAAATTTCCAACACCTTTAGTGAATAACCACATGTTGCTAACTATTGATATATTCGGTTGCTGATCATCTTCGAGTTTTTGTACAAATTACTGTATGGTTATTGATTTCCATCACTACACACTATATCCATTATACAAATTTACAATATTTGTTGGAGTTTTGTACAAATTACTGTATGGTTATTGATTTCTATCACTACACACTATATCCATTATACAAATTTACAATATTTGTTGGATAAATAGTGCGGTGAAGGTGGCTATATGTTTTTTGGCACTTACACCACTCCTTCCTTAGTGTAGTCCGTACTAAACTCATCCGTTGTGACGTCTGTGCGTAGAATGTCGTTTCACTTACCACCGCATACATGTTCATTCGTTATCCACACTCATCCGTTGTGACATTTTCATGTAGAATTCATCGGTTGTTTCGCTTCCCACTGCATACGTGCCGATTTATTACCGTTTTATGGCATTAATGTCGATTGGAAATTAATCTGTCAATTACTTTTTAAGATCAAGCTTAATACAGTCTGGGCAATGTATCTGAAAGCAAACTGTAAAGGCTTTTATCCAGGGCTGGGATTTCTCGAAGACCGTAGATTGTTAGATGCTATCAAGAAATTAAACAGGATAAACCACCTCGACAATTTGCTTGATGAGGATAGGTATTTACTTGTTTTAGGCATCTCTTTTCAACACGTCTTTTCATGACCATTTTGAGTTGAGACGGGTTTGCCATTTTCTCGGCAAGCACCAAATTCTGGATCCTAATAATATGATGATTTTTATAAGGAAAAGATGATCCAGATGTCACTTTAGTTGACTTGCTATCCAATGCTGGGGATCACAATTCTATGTTGGCTCAAAGAAGATGACAAAATTGATTTTGGAAAGGTTTCGTGTTAGGTGTTCATGAAACTTTTGTTTGAAGATTTGATTGTCATGAGAATTTGCCCTATTTGATTTCGGATGATTTAACAGATCCCTTTAAGAAAAAATTCTGGGTGAATCAGTTTCGGTCAATATTCCGAGCATTTCCGGTGCTTCTATTTTGATCACTGACCTGTAACTAAAAATTCCCTTCTCTTGGAAAGACTTTCATTCCCCTACTTTTTATTCCAATATGTGTTTGTATTCCCTTTTTTGATTCTTCATTTTTTTCTTATTTTTAATACTTGTTAGATTTCGATCCAAGGATGAGATTCCTTGGATTTTCGGGTGCATCAAGACTGAGGATTTCGGCTCCTGGATCATGTAGATAATAAGAAACATATGTTTGATCCCGACGCTTCTGTGGATCCAGATGATTAAGCACATAGCCGCTGACATTCTTTAGGATCCAAACTTTTTCTCTGAGTTCGTTCAGAATTTACCTCCCCCTTCTCTGGTGGTTTTGTCTTCAACTCCTGCGGTTCAATTTTCAGTTCCTTTTGTAGATGCTCTGTTCCCGCTCCTTTTAATCCTGTTCCTGATCTACCTCCTTCATATCCGGTGGTCTCTACCCTAATTTGTACTCCTATTTTTTCTCCAACTTCGGTTATTCATGGAATTATTCCTTCAACAACAAATTCTTTTCAGGAGTGCTGCTGCTGTCGGGGAATTTTGCGGAACAAAAATGTTGGTTAGATGGAGACAGAGTGAAAAATATTAAACCCTTTCTATACTGTCCCACTCCCTCCGGCAGGAAAGTGTTGAAGAAGTAGAAGACCATTCTTGGGTTGTCTGTTTTGAGAGATTGGGTAGCCAGTTCCCGATTCTGTCTTCTCAAATTCTAGTCCCGGAGCAATGCTGATGCTCAAGTTTTAGAAAAAAAGGCTTCAGGTGAATTGTCTGGAATTTGTGCCCGAGGCTTTATGCAGGTAATCATAAATCGTGAACAACACAATGTCGTTTGAGTGACGATTTCTTTTGCATGATGTGTTACTTGGTTGATAATTGCAGGGTCCACAGAAGGCATTCTTCAAAAATATCAGGATGTGCAAGAGCTAAGAGGAGAACTTGGCAGTGTTCAAGAGGAATAAATGGTTTATTTTGCATAGTAATGGGAGAAGTAGGTGAATGAACTTGGTCACAGGCTAAGGATACAGGAGATGGCAATTGGCAAATTTGGATTTTTGAAAACAATAAGCTAACGCCAATGAAGCTAAATTTAATGAAGCTGATGCTTCTGAGGGAGATTGTCGGAGGAGTTGAAGAAGGCAATGGAGAGCAAGGATAATGCTACTGCACAAATAGAAAGCAAAAATCTATGGAAACACTCTAAAATGCCGGTTTAGATTTAAGACAAATTTTTCTAAAATCGATTTGAAATTGGTTGGGAGTTTGGGACCAAATCTTGTCTTCATTTATTATTCGGGATAATTTTCAAATCTCAAGTGAAATCTAGATATACTGATATTAAAATATCATTTATCTTAGAAAAATAAATAAAACTGACGGACCCAAGCCAAAGCCCAACAAGTTTACCACTTTGCATGCACTTTTAAAGTTTAATAGAACTAAACAAGTAAAAAATTAGTTTGCTAATTTATATATTAAATTCAGATTGTTAATGCATAGAATTTGGAAACGCGGATCTAGAAAGAAGGATTCAAGATTTGTAATTGGTTGGGACTCGAGACACATTTTTGTCCCAATTTCCTATTTAGAATAGGATTCGAGATGATTATACATCCCCATTTCTTGATTGAGATGGGATTGGGATTGGCCAACGCCAATCACGACTGGGATGTCCCTATTGCCAACCCTATTTGGCATGGTAGAGGAATTCTACGTCAAAGGTGAAACTATAGGATTAAATTGTTGATGGAAATTTCTAGCCTTTTCAAGAAGAAAGGATTGTATGTTCGCAATGGAGGGATTCTATCAAAGAGAACATATTCAATACATGTAAAGTCTTACTTGAGAGAGAAGAACAAGAGGTGTGGTGTAGGCAAAGCGCTCACTAGGTGAGGCTATTAACAAGGTGGAGGCAATCATGCGTAATCTTAAATTATGTAAGGTTCCACAGGTTGTTTGCACGTATATATATAAAGTGAGAAAGAAAAAGAGAGGGGTCACAGCCTTGTAAAGCTCTACAAAATATGAGACTCCTTCCTAATGGTTGCTGTAAGCTTGTTAAAAACCTTGCCTAGTAAGCACTTTATGTGCACCACACCTCTTATTGTCTTTCTCCCGACTAAGACTTCAAAGAAATCAATATGCCTTCTCTCTAAAGAATCGTTTTACTAAGAACATACAATCCCTTGAAATAGAATATACCCAATAATAAAATTATAAAATTATAAAATAATGTCCTACACCATTCTCCCCCTTTTAAAGAAAAGCTTATCCTCAAGCTTATCGAGAGGATGAGACTTAAAGTGAACCATCAATGCATCTTGGAGCTCGAACTTACAGCCTTTTTAATCAATCATTCTTTTGACTCAAAAGTCTTCATGCTTTTTTTTTCTTACGCTTATGAGTAACTCTTTGAGTAGATGAAATCTTGTATGAACAAATCACTTTTACACCTCTTAAGTCTTTTTCCAAATCTCGCTCAATGTTTTCGCCAATTAATGTTCTCTTTACAACTAAATCTTCTTCAAGTATAATCTTTCGTCCTCAATACGGATAGGTATAATCATATTAATCATTGCTCAGGTCTCTTCAACTTGATTTTGCCGCACAAACTCAATCTTATGCTCAATCCTCAAATCAAGAGTAGATTGTAACTCTTTTTTAAAAAATCTGAAATAGATCATCAATCTTATCATCTTCCACTTTCATTGGTGAAAATTAAGATGGTTCGACAACATCATGGTGAACAAAATGGTCTTCCATAATTGTCCCATATCGAACCATTCTTTAATTTTACCTTACCACTTTGTTGTTGGCCTAAATGGCTATACGAACCTTAATTTTGATGGTAACAATCCACGTATTAAGGGTAAAATGATAAATTTTTATTTCACGATCTCACTAGTTCTTAAAAGACAAAAATCATTCAAGTGAGATCAAGATCAAGACACTAAATAGACAACGACATGATCAAGATAGACATTAAGAGTACTAGCTCAAGTGCTCTTTATTCCTATAATTCTTGTAAAGCCGGTATCATTTAATGTATGCTTATTTTAGCATTTAAAAGCTTAAGTTATCTTTAATGGTATTTTGAATAAATCATCATTTTTCATAAACTAAAGGTTTTATATTATAAACAAATAATTTTATGAAATTGGTCATTTTTCAACTTTATAAACTGAGTTGAAAAGTTTTGAGAACTTTGAAATTAATAAGCGTTGTTTTAAATCCTAGAAGTGGACCTATTTACAAACGTTTAGAAAATTTTAGGCCATAGCATAATTTTAAAAATTTTTTGCCCAAATCTAAAAAATCTAGAAGAATGGTGGCTAATTACTTAAAGCAAGCGGTGATCCGCCTCAAGTCCAAAAACATAGCGGCTACTCAACAAAATGTATTGGGAATCAACTTGGGTAAAAATTTCAAATTTGACTTGTAACGGTAACTTGCCAATCAGCATAGCGGCTAACTGCCTCAATTTAGCGATGATCTGACAAGTCTTTAGAAAGTCAATAACAATAGCTTGCATATACAAACTATAAAAACTCAAATCAAAATCGAATTTAACAACTTTTTCAATCTCTATCAAGAAAAAATTGGTTCATATAATGTACCTTGAGCTTTCATTTTGCTTTTTTGCATGCATTGAATAATTATTGAGCTATCATTTGCTTCTACACCCTTATAGAGTACAATCTTTGTAATATTCATTTAAATATTAAGATTGAGTGAGTGAAAGCGTGTTATACACTTTGAAAAGAGTTGTGTGTGTTCATCTCTACTTGTAAAGGTTCATTAACACCTTACAAGCCAATTGCAAAAATCTTAAGGCCTTGGAAGGCTTGGGTAGTAGAACACTTAAGCTCGGTTTGATTGGAGGAGTGGACGTAGGTTGGTTTTGCCAAATCATGTAAAAATTCATATGTTTCTTTCTTCTCCCTTATCTCTGTAAATTTATACGTTTTTAAATTTATTGTCATTGAATTTCTTGAAGCATTGATTTAAATTGTTCTATGATTTTATTTATATATTTTTTAAATACCCAATCACCCCCCTTTTGGGTTGCTTAATTAGAATTTCATTTAGAATCAGAGCAACGTTCTCTTATTAGGACTTAACCGTCTAGAGTAAAAGATTCATGACAACAAAAAATGATTTAACCTTTAGGGAAGGACAATCCACAATAGACCTCCGTTGTTTTTATGGGAATGATTACCATTATTGGAAAACTAAAATAATAATTTACTTGCAAGCATTAGATTATGAAAAATGAAAAGTTGTTTATGATGGTCTATTTACACAAAATATTAAAAATGAATAAGGAGAAGATATTCCACAACCTTCGAGTCAATAGAGTGAGTCAGAAAAGAGAAAGTTTCTCTAAATTCCAAAGTCATGAATGTTCTATTTTATACTTTAGACAAAAAGGAATTTCATAGAGTTCAGGATGTTCAAAAGCATATAAAATTTGGAAGAAACTTCAAGTTGTTTATGAGGAACAAATAAAGTCAAGGAGTTTAAAATCAGTAAACACTCATTCACTAGGCAGTATGAGTTGTTCATAATGGAATAAAATGAGAGTGTTTATTCTATGTATGCTATTTACGGAAATTATAAACACTCTAGAATCCATAAGAAAGACCTTCTCGAATAGTGAAAAAGGAGAAGAAAATTGTTAGTCTTTACCAAAAGAGTGGAGACTTAAAAGAATAGCCATAAAGGAAGCTAAAGATTTAAATACCTTGACCATTGATGATTTAATTGGCTCGCTTATCTTTTATGAAAAAGATTTAGCCATTGAAAAAGAAGATCAATACAAGAAGAATACAAGCATTGCCTTGAAAGCTTCAAGACTTGAAAACGATGAAGAAAGTGAATTTAAAGATGAAGTTATTACAATGATTGCCAAAAAATTCAAAAGATTCTTTAAGAAACCAAGCAAGAAAAGAAAGTTGAGAAACTTTAAAAATTAAAAGGAGAAGAAGGACGCAATTATTTGCTTTGAATGCAAGAAGCTAGATCATATAAAATCATAATGTCCTTTTGTCAATAAACTCGAAAAGAAAACTATGGTGGCTACTTTGAATGACAGTGACAAAGAATCCAACAATAAAGAACAGTCATATGAAATATCAAATTTGACACTTATAGGATTGGAGATGAATCATTTGATGAACTTGATGAGGTAAATGATCTTCCCTTCTATGATGAATTGTTTAAAGCATTTAAATAATTGCATAATGATTTGAAGAAGATTAGTTAGAAAAATTCTTCTTTTTGGAAAATTCTTCAGTTAAAAGAAAATGTGAAATTTCTCAAATGAAAATGATAGTTTGCAAAAACAAAAGAATTCTTTAAATGAAAAGATTAAATGTCTTAAAATAGAGAATAAGACATTGCATGATAAAATCATTTCAGTCAAAGAAAAACAAAACACTGCACTTAAGCATGATGATTCACATGTTAATGATTTGATCAAGGAAAATGAAGCTCTTAAGAAAAAGAGTAATGAGCCTGATGATAGTGTGTTAAAGTTTATAAATGGTCAAAATAATTTAGTAAAACTGCTCAGCTTTCAAAAATGTGTTTTCGATAAATAAGGCCTTGGTTGTAGGCCTATCTTAAAATAGAAACAGTACAAAAATTATTTTGTTAAGACTACCTTAACTAGTGAGCATCAAATCATTTGCAATTATTGTAATGAAAATGGTTACATGAGTTACGCATGCCTAATTAAGAGAAATATTTATCTTGGCATTTGAAGGTTTAGGTCCCGAAAGTAACTATCGCTAACATTAAAGGACCCAAAATGGTTTGGGAACCTAAAAACTCAATATGAGATCTTTCTTGAAGAGATCAAAGAAGAAAAGAAAAAGGAATAAAAGATAT
Source organism: Luvunga scandens (assembly GCA_030449905.1). Taxonomy (NCBI): domain Eukaryota; kingdom Viridiplantae; phylum Streptophyta; class Magnoliopsida; order Sapindales; family Rutaceae; genus Luvunga; species Luvunga scandens. Next base: position 4,026,159 of record JASUUG010001266.1, read on the forward strand.
TTGGATAGTGGATGCTCAAAACACATGATTGGTGATTGTTATTGGCTTTTAAGTTTCACTAAAATTGAAATTAGTGGAGATGTATCATTTGGAGGCAACTCAAAAGGAAAAATTCTTGGAATACAAAATGTTAGTATAAATTCCTTTACCATCATTGAAAATAAATGCTTGGATGAAAACTTGAAAGATAACTTGTTTAGTATTAGTCAATTGTGTGATAAAGGCTATAGAGTTATCTTTGATAAATCAAAATGTGTTATTAAGAAGGCATGTGATGGCTAACTTCTCTTTATTAAAAAAAGATGCAAAAATGTGTGTACGATTAATATAGATTGTAAGTTGCAGCATAAAAAACTAGGTCATGCAAGCATGGATTTGATTTTGAAGATTTCCAAAAATGATATAGTTAAAGGTTTGTCTAAGATTAGTTTTCAAAAGGGAGTATGTGATGTTTGTCAATTTGGGAAATAAGTCAAAACATCTTTTAAAGACAAAAAGTATATCTCTACTTCAAAACCTCGTCAATCTATTCACAAGGATTTGTTTAGGCCATCAAGGTATATGAGTGTAAATAGTAAATATTATGCATTTGTGATGCTTGATCATTTTTCTAAATTTATGCGGGTTTTGTTCTTAGCTAGTAAGCATGATACTTTTGATGCTTTAAAATTTTCTGTAAAAGAGTTCAAAATGAAAAATGCTACACTATTTCTTGCATTAAAAGTGATCATATTGGATGATTTAAAAATCATGCATTTGAAAGTTATTGCAATGACTTTGATATTGAACATCAATTTTCATGACCTAGAACTCTACAGCGAAATAAGGTTGTTCAGAGAAATCATAGGACAATTTAAGAAATGGCTAGGATTGTGTTAAATGAAAACTCCTTACCAAAATATTTTTAAGCTGAAGCTGTTAACACCACATGTTATTGTTGTGCAAATTTTATTGAACTCGCAAGTGCACAAATCTATTGTAGAATAGATTAATGGTGACGAGTGTCGATCCCACGAGAAGGTGGATTTTAATTATGTGTAGAATAAATTTTCTGAGTTGGTGGTTGGATTTATAATGAAAATGATGTAGGCTATCAATTAATTTAAATTAAAGTGGCGAGGAATAAACTATTAAAATGAAATGCTTGGATCTTTGGATACACTCAACATGCACCATCGGCTTAATATTCATTATTAGTACCAATTAAATCATGAAGGGGAACTTCCACTCATCATGAATCACACTCTAATAGATATGGTGCTAAGGGCTTCCGTGCCAAATAGTAATAACCTTGCCTAGGGAGGCGGTTATTCCAAGTAGATATCCGAGACAATATTATTACTATCCTGCTCACGAAAAGTCAAAACAACCACATAAATTAAAGGGGAAGGAAAAGTAAATTTACCAAATTAAGCCCATGGAGCATGTTGAGACTTCACCTTCAACCCAAGCTTGAAAGGAAATTAGCCACTCATATTTGAACTAGGGGTAAAATGGGAATTTTATTAAAATACGTAGAAAATACAAGATGGAGATGGAATTAGAGAGAATGGAGTCCAAAAATGGATTCAGGGGTGCCAAATTAGAGGGGGGGAGCCCCCTTTTTATAGATACACCGAGTAAATCATGGCCATCGGATTAAAACAATTTGGATGCTCAGGATTGCGCCACGTGGCAAGTTCCTATTGGATGGAACACATCATCAGGGCTGTTATTCTGTGTATATGCATGTACGGTACACACGTTTTTTCGATCCACTAATATTCTGCCACGTCACCGGTCAACATTTTGCTCCAATAGGATCATGACACGTCATTAGTCAACGCCACATCATCAGTCATGCCACATAAGCGGTCAATGCCACATCATTTGTCCAATCAAATGCCGCCACGTCATCGTATAGTGCCACGTCATCGTACAGTGCCACGTCAAAGATACTCTGATATAGGTGAACGAGTCGTGAGCGATTGTCGCGTATGCGATCGTGTATATATCACTGCATCAGTATGTGTGAAGCGATCAAGTATATATAACAACAAGACCATTTTTCTTTTATGCTCCTCCTAAGGTTTTTATTGTCCCCGAGTTCAAAAGTGCTGTCCGTTTTTCCATCTGATCTCTCGTTTATTGTGAAATGACCATGATATCCCCTAAAATACATAAAATACTTAATTAAAATAAAACATACATAATTAAATTACAAGGGACTTAAAGACATAAAAATAGGGATGTTAGTGAGACTTGAAGTGTAAAATGATGATTTTCTCCATTATAAATACACACTTTCTAGTACTCAACACACCCCCCAACCAGCTTGTTGCTAGTCCCTAGCAATTTGAGCGAAAACAAAACTGAAACAAATTTTTTTTTTTTTTTATATACTGTGGTATTTATTCAATTAGACTAATGATAACAATCAAATAAAAGTATAAGCATTATCTACAGTCTAAAGAAATATCATTCCCACATCAACTCTCCACATGAATCAGTTTAGAAAACTTTGTCACAACTTTAGTAATCGAGTCACTTTTAAGAATGACATGCAAACCCCAAAATCTCACTGGTAGTAGTAATACTCTCACAAAGAAATTAAACCCAAAAATAATCACTCCAGTGAATGGTAATTTGAGTGAAAATAATAAAGAAGTAATATCATACACTCTCACCAAGGTGATAGAAATATGCCCTCAGCTTAGAAATAGTACGATTTTAATTCAAAAATGCTAATCAAACCAATACATTCATCATCCTTTTTATTTTTTATTTATTATTATTTTTTTTTTTTTTTTAGTATGCATTCACATCTTTTCAACCCATATAACTAGTTTCCATTTTTTATAGTTCCTAAAATCAAGAAGGACTTTTATTAGGGACGTAACGTAGGCTAGGGACGTGGCTAACAAAGAAAGGATAATAGGAAAAAAAAAATATATGTTTGAAAAATAGAGAACTTTGGAGATTGTAAGGTGCTTTTCACTTGATTTTTTTTTTTTTTTTTTTTTTTTTTTTTTTTTTTTTTATTTTTTTTAATTTTTAATCATTTTTTTTTATTTTGTTTGTTTTTTTCTTTTTTTCTTAGCACATTTTTTTTTTCTATGCAAAATTATCTCTATTTTCAAACATAAATGGGTGGTGAGAAATACAAAATATAAGGTGATACTCCACATTGGAGTGGGACAAGATAATAGGTTGTTACAAAGAAAAAGTCTTTATTTTTACTTTATTATTATTATTTTTTTTTAAGGCTCAAGGGGTTAACTATGGATACATATTAATAGGGTTGGCTAGAAAGACTAAACGGACCAAAGATGGCCTTTTCATTTTTAAGGTTATAAATAATCTTCCATATCTAATAGTTAGATATTTCTTAAGATGTGGCAAAATAAAATTTAGTTTTTTTTTTTTTTTTTTTTTTGGAGATAATGTATAAAGAATAAACTTTTGAATGAAGAATGGGCAAAAAAGGGTTACTCTCCAAGAAAAATGACAGCTCAAAAACTCACTTGAAATTATTATGACATGTGCATTCTTTCAAGAACTTATATTTGTCTCCAACATCAAACATGTAACAAACAAACATGGTGTAACATAACTAAAGACCAAAGATAATACAAATACTAAAATTTGAAAGTTATCATGTCATCTAATTATGAAAAGATCACACAAAATGCCTTTTTTTTTTTTTTTTTTTTAATAAGAAGATGCGTTTAGAGTCAGTCACTTTGCACTCTATATTCAATCATCTACGACTAAAAAAATTTAACCACAGTTAGTTACTAAAAAAAAAATTAGTAAAAACTACACTAAGATTGAGATATTCCACAATTGTCAACTATTCCCTCCCCCAACCTCGAACGGAACATTGTCTCAATGTTTGAAAGAAAATAGGGTTTAGAAGACATCACCGAGTCTTTGTATCACGAGAAGAAAATATTTACAAACGGAGAGTTAAATCTAATTTGCACTTCTTATTTTACTTTCCATTACCTATCATTAGTTGGCCATTCCAAAGACAAGGGTCTTGTGATCGGCTCGTCATAAGCTTGAATGCATCAATTAACTCGTTAGCGATGATGAGCACAAATAAAGATTTTTTTTTTGTGAAAGGGATGAAATGATTTTTATTGCATGGTTAAGAAATGCGATAAAGCCATCATAAAAGTTATTGACATTTAACAAACCGATGGGTTTGATGAATGTTGGATGGCCCAAGATGCTAATGTGATTAGTGCCTACAGAGTTGCAAGATCTCCTGGTAGGAAAATAAAAGCATCGGCGATGATTTAGCATTTCGATTATTCTTTCTTGCATACCGTAGAAAACTAACTCTTTCCAGGTTGGTGAGTCGACATACAAAGCAACGGTTTGAGGCTTCGGGATGATGCCTAACACTTGGCTCCTCTCGAGATAAAAACGAGACTAGTTTTGATAACCCTCGGTCACCTCCTCCATAAATCGATGCAAATTTCTTTCTCACATATCGTTGACCAAGATCGATGGCTGCCTCAACGAACTCTTTATGTTTGCCATAGTTAAAGCCAGAGAGCACACAAATGTTCTTGAATTGTTTATTGGGAGTAGCTGCCATTGGTATGCTTCTCAAAAACAATTTGTGAGTCTAAAAGAAAATGATCATATATCAAGGATCTTGGTGACAATGATTTACTGTTTGTATAGGAGGTAGCATGTCTATGTCAATTAACGCGTAAAGCACATGGCTCGAGAGTCAAAAAGGAAATAGTAAAAGAAAAAGCACTCAATTATTAAAGACAATAATGCAATTGATAAAACAACAGTGAAATAAAACAACAGTAAAGTAAAACAACAAAGAAAAGGATATTTACGGGTAGTTGTGATTGTAGCTCACATCTTCCTCCTCGGTTTTACGCCCGTAAACGGCTTGAACGCCCTCATGGGTCGAGGATAGGCTTCCCATCCAGTTTTCTTATAAAGCGCAAACATGGTCGTTTATAGTCGATTCCCAAGACTATATCGGACACGTTCTTTTCGAAATAATGGCCATAACGGAGAATTGCTCTTTCAGACGTATCCACTTGGATGCGTTTCAAGAGACAAAAGGATATCATCCAATGACTCTTTATTCAAGCCATCCCTAATGAATCAATCTTATCTTCCTGTTATCGACATCATTCGAAAGAACAAGGATTTTTATCGCATTTCATCCTGGCACACTTATGACAATTAACATGAAGTTTTTCAGCTCTCTTTGTTTTCTCGAGTAATTTCCTTTACCACAACCAGGCATGTATGTAATAAATTTACGAGGCAACTCACCGCCAAACGTACTTTGGCTTGATTAACCAACGGATGTCGCAGGATGTTATTTCTCATAAGCAATCGCATGCGTTTGGACCGAGCTTTATAGATCGTAAGCGAGGGCATTCGAGGAAGTGAAGGAAATCGCTTGTGAAGTTTTGCTAGACCATCATGTTTCGTCCATACCTTCTTCTCGAATATTAGTTATTATGGGAAACTAAAGTAACCGACTTTGATTGTCACGAGTACCGTTATCCGCCACTTATACGGGAAGATAAATCAAAACACACTAAATAAAGAAAATCAAATCAAAATCGAATCAAACACGAAAGTGAACAAAATAAGAAAACACACAATAAAAGAAAAATGAACTTACATTCGTCCTCTTATTGAGTTAACCTCAAGTTCTAATTGGAAGTTATATATCCCATCTTCTATTCCTCTGAGTTGTCTTTCTAGATCTTCAACCTGGGATACCAACTCTGGAGGTTGTAGCTTCCAAATACGATGTGTTTTGTAAAATCGTATCTCGGCTTCTCGGATGAGATCGTATACGTTGAAGTTTGTCCGAGATGTTTCAAGAGGATCTGTCTAATTGAGGCATACATAATTAGAAGTGATAAAAGAAAATTGAATGATTAAATAAACACACTTTCACACAAATTTAAATCAAAAAAAGAAATAAATAAGAAAAAGTCTCAATTCAAGTTTGACGGGTCACTCAAATCGATTTCGGTGTCATTTTCATGTGGTTGGTACTCTATATATGACTTTAATCTTTGACCATTAACCTTAAAAGTTACACCGTTCTTTGGATCCTTAATTTCAATTGCTCCGTGTGGAAAAAAAGATGAACTATAAAGGGACCACCCATCGAGAAAGAACAACTTACCGGGAATAGGTGCAAGCGATAATTGAATAAAAGTACTTTTCGACCTGGTGTGAAAGATCTTCTCATAATGTGGTTGTCATGAAAGACTTTCATTATTGTTTGTAAATTTTGGCATTTTCGTATGCATCATTACGAATTTCTTCAAGTTCGCAATTTGTAATCTTCTTTCCGAGCTAGCACGCATATCAAAGTTGAATTTCTTAATGGCCTAGTATGCACGATGCTCGAGTTCCACGGTGAGGTGGCAAGCTTTTCCATATACTAGCCTATAGGGTGACATCCCAATTGGGGTCTTGAAAGTCGCATTCTATATGCCCATAATGCATCATCCAGTCTTTAATGACCAATCTTTTCTCGCCCTGGTCTCACCGCTTTTTTCTAATATGTGCTTTATCTCTCGATTGGAGATCTCAACTTGGCCACCTGGTTTTGCGGATGATATGGGGTCGTCACTTTGTGAGTAATGGAATACTTTGTCAAAAGAGCTTTGAATGATTTGTTACAAAAGTGGGCTCCACCATCACCGATTATTGCTCGGGGAATCCAAAGCGTGAAACAACGTTGCTTTTCAAAAATCGATCACTACTTGTGATCATTGGTTCTACACTAAATCGCTTCTACCCACTTCGATCGTAGTCAACGGCGACCAATAAGTATTGATGGCCAAAAGAAGGGAAAGGGTTCCATAAGTCGATACCCCATACATCAAAAATCTCAACCACTAAAATGGGTTTAGTGGCATCATGTTTCTTCGTGTAATGCTCCCCATTCGTTGACACCTATCACATGAAGAACAAAAATGTAAGCATCTCGAAATATAGTTGGCCAATAGAAACCACATTGTAATATTTTAAGATTTTGTTTTCTTAAGATCGAAATGGCCTCCACACGCTTGTTCATGGCAGAATGAAATGATATTTTGAAATTCATTTTCTGGGACACATCGTCTGATAATTTGATCTGCACAATACTTGAACAGATAGGGGTCATCCCAGAAGAAATTCTTTATTTCTGTAAAAAATTTGGCCTTATCCTGCTTAGTCCAATGCTCCGGAAGTTTACCTGTAACAAGATAGTTAACTATATCAGCATACCATGGTAAGACTTCCACACTCATTAGTTGTTCATCTGGAAATGATTCATTTAGTGGAAATGGTTCTGTAATTGTATCAAAATTTAGACGAGAGAGATGGTCTGCAACAACATTTTCTGTGCCCTTCTTATCCTTGATTTCAAAGTCAAATTCCTGCAAAAGTAGCACCCAACGAATTAGTCTAGCTTTTGTATCTTTCTTTGTGAGAAGATATTTAAGAGCAGCATAATCTGTGAAAACAATTATTTTACAACCAATAAGATAAGATCGAAATTTCTCTAATGCAAACACCACTGCTAGCATTTCTTTTTCAGTGGTTGAATAGTTCAACTGTGCATCATTTAATGTCATACTAGCATAGTAAATGACATGGGGAATTCGATCAACTCTTTGTCCTAATACTGCTCCTACTGCATAATCAGATGCATCACACATAAGCTCAAATGGTAAGTTCCAGTTTGGAGGTTGAATGATGGGTGATGATGTTAACAATCGCTAAGCTTCTTAAATGCCACAAGACAGAATCATTAAAGACAAAAGGTACATCTTTAGGAAGTAAATTGCATAAAGGTCTAGAAACTTTGCTAAAATCTTTAATGAAACATCTCAGAAAACCGCATGCCCAAGGAAAGATCTTACTTCTCATTGTTTTAGGTGGAGGAAGATTGAAATGAGATCCACCTTGGCCTTATCAACCTCAATACCTTCGCTAGAAATGATGTGACCAAGAACAATACCTTGTTTTACCATAAAATGGCATTTCTCCCAATTTAGGACTAAATTCTTCTCTATGCATCTCTGTAGAACTAGTGTTAGATTATGTAAACATTGATCAAATGAATCACCAAAAATAGAAAAATCATCCATAAAGACTTCAAGGAATCGTTCAACCATATCAGAAAAAATGCTTAACATGCATCGTTGAAAATGTAGGTGCATTACATAATCCAAATGGCATTCTCCTATATGAAAGTGCGCAAAAGAAAGCAAGTGAAAGTGGTTTTCTCTTGATCTTTTGGTCTTTATGGGAATCGATTATATCCTGAGTAGCCATCTGTAAAGCAATAAAATTCATGACCGCTAATCTATCAAGCATTTGATCAATAAATGGTAGAGGAAAATGATCTTTACGTGTGTGAGAATTCAACTTTCTATAATCAATGCATACACGCCATCCTCGTAGTTACTTTCTCTAAGAGGTATTAATTCATTATCGCATTGGTAACACTTTGTGACTCGACTTTTTGGGGACAACTTGCACAGATCGACCCATTTGAACTATCAGAAATAGGGTAAATGATACATGCGTCTAATAGTTTAAGGACTTCAGTTCTAACAACTTCTTTCATGTTAGGGTTTAACCGACGTTGCATTTCTCTGGTAGGTTTAGCATTTTCATCAAGGTGAATGTAATGCATACAATCCACTCGGGTTTATACCTTTTATGGTATGGTCCATCCTAATGCTCCTTTGTTCACTTTCAAAACTTCCAACAACTTACCTTTTTGTTCTTTATTCAGGGATGATGAAATGATTACTGGCAGAGTGCTTTCTTCTCCCAAAAATGCATATTCCAAAGTGTCAGGTAATGGTTTGAGCTCGAGTTTTGGTGGTGATTCTGATGACGCATCGAGTTTTTCTCTCGATGGTGCTAGTTGTTCCACTCTTGACTTCCATTTGTTAGTGTCCATGGATGGTGTTGAATCAAGTAAGGCGTTAACCTCATCTACATCGATATGTCAATATCAAAATCCAAACCAAAGTGAGTTAAACATGTTTGTAAAAGCGGTCATCACCGAGGTTTGAAAGAAAAGCATTATCAATTAATTCTTCTATCCAATCCACATCAACAATTTCATCATCTCGTTGTGAGGTTGTTTGGCGATGTTCAAGATATTTAGTTCCATCGTCATATTGCAAAAAAGACAATGCGATATTTCCGATTCTGCATTGAATGTGAGCATCGGCGATTGCAAGAAAGGTCGCCCTAGGATAATGGGGATCCGCTTCCTCAATCCTGGACTGGTTGAGTGTCAATTACAATAAAATCAACAGGAAAATAAAACTTATCTACCTGTATAAGCACGTCCTCCACAATACCACAAGGTTTTTTCATGGACCGATCTGCAAGTTGTAACACCACTGGAGTTGAGTGTAATTCTCCACCCAAGTTTCACAAATCGAGTAAGGCAATGATTTACACTAGCTCCTAAGTCCAACAAAGCATTCTCAATTGTGTGGTTCCCTATACTACATGAGATAGTGGGGGAGCCTGGGTTTTTGTATTTTAGAGGAAGTTTGTGTTGGAGTATAGAACTAACGTTTTCTGTTAAAAATGCCTTCTTTTAAACATGAATGTTTCTCTTTTTAGTACAAAGGTCTTTAAGAAACTTGGCATAAGATGGCACTTGTTTTATAGCATCAAGTAAAGGGATGTTAACACTTACCTGTTTAAAGATTTCAAAAATCTCACTTGTAGATTTTCCCTTCTTTGTTTTAACTAACCTCTGGGGAAATGGAGCTTTTGGAACGTATTCTTGTGGGTTGGTTTCTTCTTTCTCCTCTGAGGATGAGTCTTCTTCATTTACCGGTACAATTTGAGTTGTTTTTGTGACAGGCATCTCCACTTTGTTGTCGACTTCTTTTTCTTTTCACAAGGTCATGACGGCTTTGACCTCTCCATGTCATGTAAGGTAGTGAACCGTACTTACTTCATGCACTCCTTTAGGATTAGGCCTTTGGTTGACTTGGGAATTTTCCTTTCTCAACGGTCATTGCCAAGGTTTCAATGAAGAAGCAAGTTGTCCCACCATTTTTCAAGGTTTCAAAACCGATTGGGTTTGTGAGTTGAAACCCGCTCTCATCTCATTTCGCAGTTCATCAATGGTGCGGTTTTGTTTCGATTTTGGAGTAAGTAAGATTCTTGAAATTTTGAAATGCATCCTCCCATGGTCAGGTTGAGAATAGTTTGGGTTCGATTGTATGGTCTAAATGGGGGTTGAGAGGCTTGAGGATTTTGAGGAATTAGTTGCATTGGTGGAGTTTGGAGCTAGAGTTTGGTCCATTCTCATTGGAATCCTTGAGACCATGAAAAATTGGGGTGGTCTATCCATCCAGGATTATATGTGTTGGAGTAAGGGTTGTAGGTTGATGGCTTTCTCATTACACCTATGGCATTGGCTCGATCGAGTATGAGTCCTGGTCATGTGGTTCCTTAATTAATTTAGAAATTTGTTAACGATCTTTTTTGTGGAAAGACCTTCAATTATGTCTTTGACTTCTTTAATTTCGAACTTGACTCGCCAATGTGAACCTCATTCACTCCCTTAACTCTTCTAGTACTCGAGCGAACGACTCCGTTGTTGGGAATTATCCGCTTGTCGCCATTTGGAAAAAATCCCAAATCTCGATGCACTTTTTAACATTAGCTCTCCTCCACTTGTTGCCATTAGCCATTCTTGCACATTCGGCAATAATCCCTCAAAAAAAGTATTGGCATTGGTGCCATTTTTCGTACCCATGATGTGGACACTTTAGGAGTAGCCCATTGAATCTCTCCCATGCTTGAAAAATTGCTCGTCTTCTCTTTGGGTAAACTCAAATTTCCTGCGAATAAAGATTGGTTTTATGTCTTGGGAAATATTTATTCAAAAATTTTGTTACCATTTGTTCCCATGATGTAATGCTTATTAGCGAAGCAATGCATTGAACCATGAACGAGCTCTATCCTTTAAAGAAAATGGAAATAATCTAAGCTTAACATCATCTGAAAAATTCTCATATTTAAAAGTTTGACAAATAGCATGAAAATCATTCAGATGATTATATGGATCTTCATTTTCTAGGCCATAGAATGTTGGGAGACAATTTAGCACACTAGGTTTTAATTCAAAACTCCTAAAGCAGCCTACATTTGGGTATCGTATGCATGATGTGCTCAAGTTAGCTAAGGGATCAAGTAGTCTTAAATGGCTTCTCTTGTGGTCTTTGGTTGCAAATCCATTTCAAATTTATTTTTAATTGTAACGTGCTTGTGTGTGCGAAGTGTTTTTTTTAATTCAAAATCTATAGGCTCAAGATTAGGTAATTTTGACCTACGACCATGCATGCAAATGAAAAAAATGGTAACAAAATTAATAAAGATAAATAAGAGGGAGAAATTACAATACTAACCTTATCATCACTGTTACAATTTGATTTGTTGAAAACAACTCAAGTGCTATATATAGAAAAGAAAATACGTGAAACAAATTAAAATAAATTAAGAGGCGGTTGAACCTGCCGATTTCACAATAAAAAAAATAACATGAAAATTAAATTACAGAAATTTAAAGAAGAGAAGAAAAGAAAAGAAAAGAAAGTAATACCTACTTCAAAATGTAAATTCACTTTTTTTTTCTCTTTTTTTTTAATAATAAAAAAAATTACAAGGAAACAAATAAAATAAATAAATAAAGAAGAAAAAAAAATTCTACAAATTAAAATACTTACCTCCCTGGCAACGGCGCCAAAAACTTGTTGTGCAAATTTTATTGAACTCGCAAGTGCACGAATCTATTGTAAAATAGATTAATGGTGACGAGTGTCGATCACACGAGGAGGTGGATTTTAATTATGTGTAGAATAAATTTTCTGAGTTGGTGGTTGGATTTATAATGAAAATGATGTAGGCTATCAATTAATTTAAATTAAAGTGGTAGGAATAAACTATTAAAATGAAATGCTTGGATCTCCGGATCTGTACTCAACATGCACCATCGGCTTAATATTCATTATTAGTACCAATTAAATCATGAAGGGGGAACTTCCACTCATCATGAACTACACTCTAATAGATATGGTGCTAAAGGCTTCCCGTGCCAAATAGTAATAACCTTGCCTAGGGAGGCAGTTATTCCAGCCGATATCCAGACAATATTATTATGACTATGGAGCTAAATATCTTCAACATTGCCAAACAACTGTTGTGCAAATTTTCTTGAACTTGCAAGCGCACAAATCTATTGTAGAATATATCAATGGTAACGAGTGTCGATCCCACAAGGAGGTGAATTTTATTGGTTGTAGAATTAATTTTCTAAGTAGATGGTTGGATTTATAATGAAAGTGACGTAGGCTATCTTATGATTTAAATTAGAGCGGCAGGAATAAACTATTAAAATGAAGTGTGTGGGTCTCTGGATCAACATGTATTATGGGCTTAACATTCATTATTAGTGCCAATTAAATCATGAAGAGAGATTTTCCACTCCTCATAAACCTCACTCTAATTAATATGGTGCTAAGTGCTTACCGTGCCAAATAGTAATAACCTTGCACGAGGGAGACGGTTATATCATACAATATCTACACAAGATTATTACTATCTATCAACGAAAACTCAAAACATCCATATAAATAGAGGGAAAAAAAGTAAATTTACCAAATTGAGCCCATGGAGAAAAAAGTAAATTTACCAAATTAAGCCCATGGAGAAAAAAGTAAATTTACCAAATTAAGCCTATGGAGCATGTTGAGAATTCACCTTCAACCCAAGCTTGAAAGAAAATTAGCTGCTCATAATTGAATTAAGTGTAAAATAGAAATTTATTAAAATACATAGAAAATACAAGATAGAGAAAGAATTATAGAAAATAGAGCTAAAAAATGGATTCAGGGGTGTCAAATTAGAGGAGAGCCCCTTGTTTATAGATACAATAAGTAAATCATAGCCATCGAATTAAAATAATTTGGACGTTCAGAATTGCGACATGTGGCAAGTTCTGATTAGATAGAACACATCATCAGGGTTGTCATTCCGTGTATATGCATTTACACGGAATGACACGTTTTTCGGTCTACTAACATATTGTCACATTGCCTGTCAACGCAATATAAGTATTTTAATCCAATAGGATCATGACACACCATCAATCAATCAATGCCATATAAGCAGTCAATGCCATATCATTCGTCCAATCGAATGCTGCCACATTATCGTACAGTGCCACGTCATCGTACAATAATCATTTCATCATCCCTAAATGACAAACAAAAAGGTAAGTTGTTAAAAGTTTTAAAAGTGCACAAAGGAGCATTAGGATGGGCCTTAGCCGATATAAAAGGTATAAACCCAATGGACTGTATGCATTACATTCACCTTGATGAAAATGCTAAACCTATCAAGAAAATATAACGTCGATTGAACCCTAACATGAAAGACGTTGCTAGAACTAAAGTCCTTAAACTGTTAGATATATGTATTATTTACCCCTTTTCTGATAGTTCATGGGTTAGTCCTGTGCAAGTTATCCCCAAAAAATTAGGAGTCACAGTAGTTACCAATGGTGGTAATAAATTAATACCCATTAGAGTGACTATAGGATGGTGCGTATGTATTGATTATAGAAAGTTGAATTCTTTCACGCGTAAAGATCATTTTTCTTTGCCATTTATCAATCAAATGCTTGATAGAATAGCAGGTCATAAATTTCATTGCTTCCTAGACGACTACTTAGGATATAATCAGATTCCCATAACACTAAAAGATTAAGAGAAGACCACTTTCGCTTGCCCTTTTGGCACTTTTGCATATAGGAGAATGCCATTTGGATAATGTAATGCACCTGTTACATTTCAACGATGCATGTTAAACATTTTTTTTATATGGTTAAACGATTCCTTGAAGTCTTTATGGATGATTTTCCTATTTTTGGTGATTCATTCAATCAATGTTTACATCATCTATCACTAGTTCTGCAGAGATGCATAGAGAAGAATTTAGTCTTAAATTAGGAGAAATGTCATTTTATGGTAAAACAAGGTATTATTCTCGATCACATCATTTCGAGCAAAGGTATTGAGGTTGACAAAGCCAAGGTGGATCTCATTTCCAATCTTCCTCCACCTAAAACAATCAAAGAAGTAAGATCTTTCCTTGGGCAAGAAGGTTTTTATAAACATTTTATTAAAGATTTTAGCAAAGTTTCTAGACCCTATGCAATTTACTTGCTAAGGATGTACCTTTTATCTTTGATGATTCATGTCTTGTGGCTTTTGATAAACTAAAGCAATTGTTGATATCATCACCCATCATTCAGCCCCCAAAGTGAAACTTACCATTTGAGCTCATGTGTGATGCATCTAATTATGCATTAGGAGCAAATTAGGACAAAGAGTTGATCGAATTCCCCATATCATTTACTATGCTAGTATGACATTGAATGATGCATAATTAAACTATTTGACCCTTTGAAAAAGAAATGCTGAGTAGTGTTTGCATTGGAGAAATTTCGATCTTATCTCATTGGTTGTAAAATAATTGTTTTCACAGATCATCCTGCTCTTAAATATCTTCTCACAAAGAAATATACAAAAGCTAGACTAATTCGTTAGATGTTACTTTTGCAGGAAGTTGATTTTGAAATTAAAAATAAGAAAGGCATACAAAATGTTGTGGTAGACCATCTCTCTCGTCTCAATTTTGATACAATTACAAAACCATTACCATTGAATGAATAATTTCCAAATGAGCAATTGATGAGTATGAAAGTATTACCATAGTATGCTGATATAGTTACCTATCTTGTTATAGGTAAACTTCTGGAGCATTAGACTAAACAAGACAAGGGCAAATTTTTTGCAAAAATAAAGATTTTTTTCTCGAATGACTCGTATCTGTTCAAATATTGTGCAAACCAAATTGTCAGACGATGTCTCCCAGAAAATGAATTTCAAAATATCATTTCATTCTGTTATGAACAAGCTTATAAAGGCCATTTCGGTCTTAAGAAAAACAGCTACTAAAATTTTACAGTGTGGTTTCTATTGGCTAACTGTATTTTGATATGCTTACATTTTTTTGCTCTTCATGTGATAGGTGTCAACGAATGGGGAGCATTACGCGAAAGAACATGATGCCATTAAACTCAATTTTAGTGGTTGAGATTTTTTATGTATGGGGTATCAACTTCATGGGACTCTTTTCCCCTTCTTTTGTCCATCAATACATATTGGTCGCTGTTGACTACGTATCAAAATAGGTAGAAGTAGTTCCATGTAAAACCAATGATTACAAGGTGGTGATTGGAGTTTTGTAAAGCAACATTGTTTCACGTTTTGGACTTCCTCAGGCAATAATCAGTGATGGTGAAGCCTATTTTTGTAACAAATCATTCAAAACTCTTTTGACAAAGTATTCCATTACTCATAAAGTGGAGACCCCATATTATCCGCAAACCAATGGCCAAGTTGAGATCTTCAATCAAGAAACAAAGCACATATTAGAAAAAACGGTAAGACTAGACAGAAAAGATTTGTCATTAAGACTAAATGATGCATTATGGGCATATAGACCCCGATTGGGATGTGACCCTCTAGGCTAGTATATGAAAAAGCTTACCACCTACATGTGGAACTTGAGCATCATGCGTACTGGGCCATCAAGAAATTCAACTTTGACATGCAGCAAGCTAGCTCATAAAGAAGATTATAGCTGGCAGAACTTGAAAAAATTCATAATAATGCCTATGAAAATGCCAAGATTTACAAGCAGCGAATGAAAGTCTTTCATGACAAGTAAATTATGAGAAAATCTTTCACCCTAGGTCAGAAAGCGCTTTTATTCAATTCTCGCTTACACCTATTCCCAGGTAATTTACGCTCTCGATGGACTGATCCTTTTATAGTTCACACGGTTTTTCCACATAAAGCAATTGAAATTAAGGATCTAAAGAATGGTTTAACTTTTAAAGTTAATGGTCAAAGATTAAAGTCATATCTAGAGCACCAACCACATGGAAAGGACACCAAAATAAATTTGAGTGACCCCGCTAAATTTAAACTGAGATTTTTTTTTCTTTTTTCTTTTTCTTTTTTCTTTCTTTTTTTTGGTGATTTAAATTTTTGTAAAAGTATGTTTATTTAACCATTCAGTTTTCTTTTATCACTTTTAATCATTTGTGCCTTAACTAGACAATCCTCTTAAACCTTCTCAGATAACTTCAACATATACAATCTCATCTGAGAAGCCAGATACAATTTTGTAAAACACATCTTATTTGGGATCTACAACCTCCAGAGTTGGTATCCCACGTTGAGGATCTAGAAAGACAACTCAGAGAAATTGAAGGAGGTATCAACGACACCTAAATGAAACTTAAGGTAAATTCGATAAGAGGATGATTGTGAAATATTATTATTATTATTATTATTTCTTTTCTTCTTTGTGTTCTTTAGTTTGTTACCCTGGTTAAGTGGCGGATAACGGTACTGTGACAATCAAAGTCGGTTACTTCAGTTTCCCATAATAACTAATATTCTTAGACGAAGGTATGGACAAAAACATGATTCTAGCAAAGCTTCACAATCGATTTCCTTCACTTCCTCAAAATGCCCTCCTTATAATCTATAAGGCTCAGTCCGAACACATGTGATTGCTCATGAGAAATAACGTCTCTACTGACATTCCTCAAAATTCCCTCCTTATTCGATGATGTCCTTTTGTCTCTTGAAACGCATCCTAGTGGATACGTACAAATCCCAAAGCCAAATCCTAAGCTTTCTCTCTCTCCAGTTTCGTGTTTCTCATGTCATTTCTTACCAAAACACGACCATAGAAACATTTTTAATTATCTTTAAACCATTTTTAAGCGTTCAAAACATCAAATTGCTGCCCAAATTCTGAAATCCCAATTTGAAACCCTAAGCGCAGCGGAACAAATTTTTTGATTTTTGACTCACTTTTTGATGATTTCTCACCAAATTGAGCCTCAAAAAACCTTTCTCTACTCATTTTCATTCCTCTTATTGGTCCCGTTTGCATCATTTTCATCTTTTTGCCAAAATCCCAAAATTCTCAAGCTCCATCAATGGCCGAATTTTCAAGAACTGGCAGGAAGAGAAAATCTGTCCCAAGGAGCAACCCCATAGCTCCTAGAGAGACAACCGAGTTCCAAAGACTTCATTTTCCAACCGTTCCGCTTGCTAAACGTTTCGAAACCCGTTTCATGGGTCGAAAGGTAATCGACTCTTACTTTGTGGATTTAGATAACTTTGAGGAGTTGGTTGTTTGTAGAAAAAGTGTTAAGCAGATGTTGTTGCCATGGGAGTCGGCATTAGACTTAGAGGAAAGGATTTATCCTAACCTAGTTCGTGTTTTTTATTCGAACATGGAATTGTCAGCAGAAAGAGTAGATAAAATAGTTACCAGTTTTGGAGGTGTTCATATTGATTTTGATGTTTTTTATTTAAACACCATTTTAGGACTCCTACTTGCTGGACATAATATCTACACTTCTAGGAAGGAATTATCCTTTGCCGATTTTAACCATACCAAAAGGATTAGGAACATTTGTCGGCGACGAGATCTCACTGATGAGATCTGCGCCCTTCCTTTTAGAGCCCAACTTTTGCCGCTGTAGGTTAGGATTCTACACACCATTTTGCAGCATATTGTCACCCCTAGGAATGGACACTCGGATGAGGTCACTAGGCTGGATGTCGGGATTCTTGATAGTCTTCTTAGTGGACGCCGTATTAACCTCGGGTATATTATTTTGCGCCATATGTTGAATACCCCTGCTGTTACACATAGGCTACTTCCGTACGGTAACATTATCTCTAAGCTTTTGCGACACTTTCGCGTACCTCTTCGAGACTCCGTGTATGTTGAGACCAAGAAGATTGGGAAAGAGGCTATTTCGGCGATTGGGTTTTCTCGAAGGCGTCAGGATTGGATAAAAACGCCTAATACGAAAAACCAAGACACCCTCGTAGCTCCAGAAGATGCCCGGTTCCTCAACGATTTCTTTACTTCTGATCAGCTGCCTAACTTTTGACTCGGTGCTAGCCCTCCGCCCCCTCGTCGCGGATCTGCCTTACAACCTCCGGCAGAATCTGATTCTCCGGCGCATGAGACGGAGACCAATCGGCCATCTACTTCAGCTGCTCCTGATCATTATCTTCAGCAGCTCATTAGCGATATTCAAGACTTTCCGAAAAGAAGAAAGCCAGGATCGGTTTGTATCCTTCCGGCTTCTTCAAAAGGCGGCCAGACATCTTTGGATGGACGATGATAGCGCATCCTTTCTGCTCTCGGCATTCTTCCTTCCTCTTCTTCTTCTCCACCTCCTCCTCCGCAGTAGCTTCTTAGTGTTTCGGATACATTGATTTCGCACAAACTTTTCATAACTTTGATCATTTATGTATGATGTTGGATGCTCATGTTTTATATCTATGATTATTTTCTCTTTTTGATCTTGATCTTATTGCTTGGTTCAATTGGTTGTATCCTATTCTTGATTTGTTGGGTGTATATTCTTTTTGGGATGCTTAAAATACAAGGGAAATGCTGCCAAAATTTTTACTTGTCAAAACACGGCTATTTATTTTTTAATCTTTTCTTTTTTATGCTGAAAGGGGAGAATACCAAAACGGGAGTTTCCAAAAATTTTTTTATTTTTCAAGGGAGCTTATTTTCAGGGGGAGTTAAAACAAAATTTTTCTTACCTTCACATATAAAATTTGTCATCATAAAAAAAGGGGAGATTGTTAATCTTATAATAATGATTTTGATGATAACAAAAATTATATGTTATTGATTAAAATGTTGGGGCTATTAAAATGAACTTCTTAAAGTCATACATTTGTTTAAAAGAAACAAAACCTTTTCAAAATGATGAAACTGAAAATTAACGGTGATCCGTTTAGTTGAAAACGGTGAACCGATAATTTACAGTGATGAGAAGTTTTTTAGGCTTGAACCGTTTAGCACAAGCCGAAATCTAAGGTTCTGGAAGTTAACGGTGAACCGTTTAAATCTAACGGTTAACCGATAAATTCCAGTGAGGAAAAGTTTTCTACTCTTGAACCGTTTAGCTAAAACGGAGAGCTGAGTTTGTTTCAAAGGTTCTGGAAATTAACGGTGCATCGTTAATTCCAAAAACAGCTAACCGATAAATTCCAGTAAAGAAAAAGTTTTCTACTCTTGAACCGTTTAGCAAAAACGGAGAGCCGAGATTTGTTTTGCAGGTTACTGGAAATAAACGGTGATCCGATAATTGGAAACGGTAAACCGTTTATTTGGAACCAAAGGATAACGGCTAGTTGAAAAGTCAAAACGGCGAACCGGTAGAGACAAACGGCGATCCGATTATGCTCAGAAAGTCAATAACGGCTAGTTTTCAGCTCCAACTATAAGAAGGCTCAATCAAATTCAAACAAAAGTGATCCAACATTTGATATTTGAGCTTCCTACTGAGAAACAATCTTCTTTGAGCTTCAATTGTCTTTCATTTCATTCCCTCACACATTAAAATTTCAATTGTAATCATTTGGAGTGTGTGAGAGATTATTTGTTATTAAATCTCTATCATTGAGTGATTGTAAGTGTTGGGAAACACTTGGGTTGAGAGATTGGATTTAATCTCTTATTGTAAAGGTCCATTGAGACCTTGGAAGTCAAGTGTAAGTGTTTTGAAGCCTTGGAGGCTTGCATACTGGAATTCTCAAGCCCGGTGAGCTTGGAGGCGTGGACGTAGGCACGGTTGGCCGAACCACGTAAAAATCAAGTGTTTGATTTCTCTTTCCTTATCCTTTTTAATTTTGAGCATTGTTGAATTTATTGCTTTTAATTTTAATTAAGACATTAGTTTTAATATTTTGTAATTTTATTGCTTAGTTTTTAAATACCCAATTCACCCCCCTCTTGGGTAGCCTAAATAGAATTTCAGATTTAACTCTTCACTTATAAATATTTTCTTCTATGATGCAGCACCCAAGTGATGTCTTCTAAACCTTTTTTTTTTCCTTTCAAACATTGAGGACAATGTTTCGTTTTGGTTAAAGGGGAGAAAATAGTTGACAATTATGGAATCTCTCAGTCTTGGTGGAGTTTTTACTAATTTTTGTTGTAGAAACTAATTGTGGTTAAATTTTTGAGTCAAAGATAACTGAATATAAAGTGCAGTGACTCTAGAAATGTATCTTCTTATTAAAAAAAATATATTTTTCAGATATTTCTTTTAAGCTTGGACAATCATTTTAAGTGTGATCTTTCTAACTTTTTCTTTTACCAATTAATTTTTCTATGTCATTTTCACCGTTTTGCTTGCATATTTTTCATGTCCAGAATAGGTTTGAGGTAGAATTTTAAAAAAAAATTGATCTTTTAACATTGGATGACATGATAACTTTCAAATTTTAGTATTTGTATTATCTTCGGTCTGAGTTATGTTGCACCATGTTTGCTACTCTATATGTTGATGTTGGAGACAAATATAAGTTGCTTGATAGAATGCACATGTCATAATAAATTCCAAGTGATTTGTTTTAGCTTTGTCGTTTTTCTTGGAGAATAACACATTTTGCCCATTTTTTATTTATATTAGAATTTTATTGTTTTATACATTATCTCTAGATTTCATGGTAATTATTTTTCTTTCTATATATATATATATATATATATATATATATATATATAGAGTGTGTGCTGCTACATCTGAAGTTTCATCTAACTACTAAATATGGAAGATTATTTAGAACCCTAAAAGATGACAGAAAGGCTATCTTTGGTCCATTTGAGCTTTCAAGGCAACCATATTAATATGTATCTATAGTTAACCCCTTTGAGCAAAAAAAAAAAAAAAAAAAGACTTTTTGTCTTTGGTAACCTATTATCTTGTGATACTCTAATGTGGAGTATTAACTTGTATTTTGTATTTCGCCCACCCATTTATGTTTGAAAATAGAGATAATTTTGCATTCATGAAAAAAGGTGCTAAAATATATATATATATATATATATATATATATATATATATATATATATATATATATATAATAAACAAATAAATAAAAGAAAAAAAAAAAGAGAATTCAAGTGAAAAGCACCTAATAATCTCTAAAATCCTTTATTTTTCAAACACATATTTTGTTTTTCTTATTATCCCTTTTTTTTTAACTACGTCCCTAGCCTACGTTACGTCCTAATAAAAGTCCTTCCTAATTTTAGGGAACTATAGTTTGAAGTAGAAACTAGTTATATGGGCTAAAAAAATGTGATAGTGCATAATAATAAAAAAAAAAGAAAAAAAATTTAAAAAAAGAATGATGAATACATTGGTTTGATTCGCCTTTTATTTGACTTAAGATCATATTATTTCTTAGCTGAGGGTATACTTCTTTTATCTTGGTGAGAGTGTATGATATTATTTCTTTATTTTCTCTCAATTTACCATTCACTGGAGTGATTATTTTTGGGTTTAAGTTCTTTGTGAGCGTATCACTACTACCGGTGAGATTTTGGGGTTTGACATGTCATTCTTGAAAGTGACTTGATTACTATAAACGTGACAGAGTTTTCTGGACTGATTCATATAGTGAGTTCATGTGGGGATGATATTTCTTTAGACTAGAGATAATACTTATACTTTTATTTGATTGTTATCATTAGTTGGATTGAATAAACACGACTGTTTTAAAAAAATCATTTTGGTTTGAATTTTATTTTTGCTTAATTTGCTAGGGACTAGAAATAAATTTGGTTGAGGGTATGTTGAGCACTAGAAAATGTATATTTATAAAGGAGAAAACCATCATTTTACACTTCAAGTCTCACCTTTGGCATCCCTACTTTTATGTCTTTAAGTTCCTTATGATTTAATTATGTTTTATTTTAATTAAGAATTTTATGTATTCAATAGGGTATCATGGGCATTTCACAATGAACGAGATATTAGATAGCAAAACGGACAACCATTTTGAATTCAAGACAATCGAAAACCTTAGGACGAGCCTAAAAAGATAAATGACATTGTTCACATATACACATTCGATTGGACAAATGATGTGGCATTGATTGATGATGTGGTGTTGACTGATGATATGTCACGATCCTATTAGACTAAAATGCTTATGCGGCATTGACCGCGGCGTGGCAAAGTATGTTAATGGACTGAAAAACGTCGCGTGCGATGCGTGCATATACACGAAATGATAGCCCTGATGATATTTCTATCCAATCAAAACTTGCCACGCGTCGCCGCAATCCTCAAAGATCCAAATTGTTTTAATCCGATTGCTATGATTTACTTATTGTATCTATAAAAGGGGCTCCCCCTAATTTAACACCCCTAAATCCATTTTTTATCTTCATTTTCTGTAATTCCTTTTTTATCTTGTATTTTCTACGTATTTTAATAAATTTCCATTTTATGTCTAGTTCAATTATGAGTAGCAAATTTTCTTTCAACATGCTCCATGGGCTTAATTTGGTAAATTTACTTTTTTTTTTCCTCTAATTTATGTGGATATTTTGACTTTTTTTCGTTGTGAGATAGTAATAATCTTGTCTAGATATTATCCGGTATAGCCATCTCCCTAGTGCAAGGTTATTACTATTTGCACGGTAAGCACTTAGCACCATATTAATTAGAGTGAGGTTCATAAGGAGTGAAAAATCCACCTTCATGATTTAATTAGCACTAATAAAGAATGTTAAGCCCATAGTAGTCATTGCATCTTAGAGATCAAACCGTATTAGAAAGTCCTTCTTGCATCGAGATATTGTATCTTAAGACACATAATTTGGTCTTAAGAATAATCCTGTTGCACGTTTTAACTGTTACCTGTTTTCTGTACAAACTTTTGCTGTTTTTTGACTAAAATTCTAAGGCATTATGTTTTTAATTTCATGTAGCTTAGAATATTTCAACTACTACGACAAGAATCTGACAGTATAAGCATGCTACAGTTTTATGTTTTATATGTGTACGAAGAGCACAAGGATATATAAAGAGATATTTTCATATTAAAATAATGCACAAGGCACAAAATAGAAGATTTGTGTGTTACTTCAAAAAAAGATTAAGAAATTATCTTATTGAGAGATAAAATTGACTTTATATGAAAGTTATCTATTAAGATAAAGCGAGTGAAATCTTAAAGTTGGAGTGATCTTCAAAGATGGACATTGAATTGACGTGATCCCTTGATGATATTGAGAAGATGTTGAGCTGATAATATGATCATATTTTGAAGAGTTCCATTTGTATATGAAGACTCAGCAAGTCTTCAAAAAGGAAGGAGATGAAGTGGTATTAGAACTCTCCACTTATTAGTACAGGCATGATTTGCCTTTCACTACATAAGGAGGAGTCATTCTCATATTTTGATAGGTAGCAGCCTATAGAGAACAGGTGAGAACATGGCACATCTTTCTTTACCCATATGGGTGATATCGCAACTTTAGTGTGGTTCCTTATTTTTCCTATATCAATCTATTTCTTAACTTTCTTTATTGATTAAAAAGTGTCTGATGTCTATGGTTATAGACTTTATCTTTGGTTGTTGGTAATCAGTTCTTTTCGGATGAGAAGGCCATTTGGTGCTAAGGTTGGCAGAAAATTTTGAATTCTCATAAAAAATCCCCCCAAGCAATGTTGTTCTTAAGAAAAGAAACAAATAGTATATTGTACCTGTTAACTCAGCAAGCTTCAATGTCAATTCATTATTCTTGAAAATCTTCACAATTGGACTCGACTATGTTCCTGGAAAAGGCACTCTTATGTTTGTGTCAGCATTTGTGTTTAGAGAATTTTTAGATTTAGATTATGGATTTCTCTTTAACTTAAATGAGAATTAGTCAAAAGACCTTTTCTTGATTCTTTTGGCCTCATTTATATATAGGCCAATATAGAGTTGGCAAGAGATTTCATTTTGGATCTGAATCTCTGTCATCCATTTTATTTGTTTGATTTTATATCGTTAGATCTGATAACCGTTTTTGTCCAAATCTAAATTTCCAACACCTTTAGTGAATAACCACATGTTGCTAACTATTGATATATTCGGTTGCTGATCATCTTCGAGTTTTTGTACAAATTACTGTATGGTTATTGATTTCCATCACTACACACTATATCCATTATACAAATTTACAATATTTGTTGGAGTTTTGTACAAATTACTGTATGGTTATTGATTTCTATCACTACACACTATATCCATTATACAAATTTACAATATTTGTTGGATAAATAGTGCGGTGAAGGTGGCTATGTTTTTTGGCACTTACACCACTCCTTCCTTAGTGTAGTCCGTACTAAACTCATCCGTTGTGACGTCTGTGCGTAGAATGTCGTTTCACTTACCACCGCATACATGTTCATTCGTTATCCACACTCATCCGTTGTGACATTTTCATGTAGAATTCATCGGTTGTTTCGCTTCCCACTGCATACGTGCCGATTTATTACCGTTTTATGGCATTAATGTCGATTGGAAATTAATCTGTCAATTACTTTTTAAGATCAAGCTTAATACAGTCTGGGCAATGTATCTGAAAGCAAACTGTAAAGGCTTTTATCCAGGGCTGGGATTTCTCGAAGACCGTAGATTGTTAGATGCTATCAAGAAATTAAACAGGATAAACCACCTCGACAATTTGCTTGATGAGGATAGGTATTTACTTGTTTTAGGCATCTCTTTTCAACACGTCTTTTCATGACCATTTTGAGTTGAGACGGGTTTGCCATTTTCTCGGCAAGCACCAAATTCTGGATCCTAATAATATGATGATTTTTATAAGGAAAAGATGATCCAGATGTCACTTTAGTTGACTTGCTATCCAATGCTGGGGATCACAATTCTATGTTGGCTCAAAGAAGATGACAAAATTGATTTTGGAAAGGTTTCGTGTTAGGTGTTCATGAAACTTTTGTTTGAAGATTTGATTGTCATGAGAATTTGCCCTATTTGATTTCGGATGATTTAACAGATCCCTTTAAGAAAAAATTCTGGGTGAATCAGTTTCGGTCAATATTCCGAGCATTTCCGGTGCTTCTATTTTGATCACTGACCTGTAACTAAAAAATTCCCTTCTCTTGGAAAGACTTTCATTCCCCTACTTTTTATTCCAATATGTGTTTGTATTCCCTTTTTTGATTCTTCATTTTTTTCTTATTTTTAATACTTGTTAGATTTCGATCCAAGGATGAGATTCCTTGGATTTTCGGGTGCATCAAGACTGAGGATTTCGGCTCCTGGATCATGTAGATAATAAGAAACATATGTTTGATCCCGACGCTTCTGTGGATCCAGATGATTAAGCACATAGCCGCTGACATTCTTTAGGATCCAAACTTTTTCTCTGAGTTCGTTCAGAATTTACCTCCCCCTTCTCTGGTGGTTTTGTCTTCAACTCCTGCGGTTCAATTTTCAGTTCCTTTTGTAGATGCTCTGTTCCCGCTCCTTTTAATCCTGTTCCTGATCTACCTCCTTCATATCCGGTGGTCTCTACCCTAATTTGTACTCCTATTTTTTCTCCAACTTCGGTTATTCATGGAATTATTCCTTCAACAACAAATTCTTTTCAGGAGTGCTGCTGCTGTCGGGGAATTTTGCGGAACAAAAATGTTGGTTAGATGGAGACAGAGTGAAAAATATTAAACCCTTTCTATACTGTCCCACTCCCTCCGGCAGGAAAGTGTTGAAGAAGTAGAAGACCATTCTTGGGTTGTCTGTTTTGAGAGATTGGGTAGCCAGTTCCCGATTCTGTCTTCTCAAATTCTAGTCCCGGAGCAATGCTGATGCTCAAGTTTTAGAAAAAAAGGCTTCAGGTGAATTGTCTGGAATTTGTGCCCGAGGCTTTATGCAGGTAATCATAAATCGTGAACAACACAATGTCGTTTGAGTGACGATTTCTTTTGCATGATGTGTTACTTGGTTGATAATTGCAGGGTCCACAGAAGGCATTCTTCAAAAATATCAGGATGTGCAAGAGCTAAGAGGAGAACTTGGCAGTGTTCAAGAGGAATAAATGGTTTATTTTGCATAGTAATGGGAGAAGTAGGTGAATGAACTTGGTCACAGGCTAAGGATACAGGAGATGGCAATTGGCAAATTTGGATTTTTGAAAACAATAAGCTAACGCCAATGAAGCTAAATTTAATGAAGCTGATGCTTCTGAGGGAGATTGTCGGAGGAGTTGAAGAAGGCAATGGAGAGCAAGGATAATGCTACTGCACAAATAGAAAGCAAAAATCTATGGAAACACTCTAAAATGCCGGTTTAGATTTAAGACAAATTTTTCTAAAATCGATTTGAAATTGGTTGGGAGTTTGGGACCAAATCTTGTCTTCATTTATTATTCGGGATAATTTTCAAATCTCAAGTGAAATCTAGATATACTGATATTAAAATATCATTTATCTTAGAAAAATAAATAAAACTGACGGACCCAAGCCAAAGCCCAACAAGTTTACCACTTTGCATGCACTTTTAAAGTTTAATAGAACTAAACAAGTAAAAAAATTAGTTTGCTAATTTATATATTAAATTCAGATTGTTAATGCATAGAATTTGGAAACGCGGATCTAGAAAGAAGGATTCAAGATTTGTAATTGGTTGGGACTCGAGACACATTTTTTGTCCCAATTTCCTATTTAGAATAGGATTCGAGATGATTATACATCCCCATTTCTTGATTGAGATGGGATTGGGATTGGCCAACGCCAATCACGACTGGGATGTCCCTATTGCCAACCCTATTTGGCATGGTAGAGGAATTCTACGTCAAAGGTGAAACTATAGGATTAAATTGTTGATGGAAATTTCTAGCCTTTTCAAGAAGAAAGGATTGTATGTTCGCAATGGAGGGATTCTATCAAAGAGAACATATTCAATACATGTAAAGTCTTACTTGAGAGAGAAGAACAAGAGGTGTGGTGTAGGCAAAGCGCTCACTAGGTGAGGCTATTAACAAGGTGGAGGCAATCATGCGTAATCTTAAATTATGTAAGGTTCCACAGGTTGTTTGCACGTATATATATAAAGTGAGAAAGAAAAAGAGAGGGGTCACAGCCTTGTAAAGCTCTACAAAATATGAGACTCCTTCCTAATGGTTGCTGTAAGCTTGTTAAAAACCTTGCCTAGTAAGCACTTTATGTGCACCACACCTCTTATTGTCTTTCTCCCGACTAAGACTTCAAAGAAATCAATATGCCTTCTCTCTAAAGAATCGTTTTACTAAGAACATACAATCCCTTGAAATAGAATATACCCAATAATAAAATTATAAAATTATAAAATAATGTCCTACACCATTCTCCCCTTTTAAAGAAAAGCTTATCCTCAAGCTTATCGAGAGGATGAGACTTAAAGTGAACCATCAATGCATCTTGGAGCTCGAACTTACAGCCTTTTTAATCAATCATTCTTTTGACTCAAAAGTCTTCATGCTTTTTTTTTCTTACGCTTATGAGTAACTCTTTGAGTAGATGAAATCTTGTATGAACAAATCACTTTTACACCTCTTAAGTCTTTTTCCAAATCTCGCTCAATGTTTTCGCCAATTAATGTTCTCTTTACAACTAAATCTTCTTCAAGTATAATCTTTCGTCCTCAATACGGATAGGTATAATCATATTAATCATTGCTCAGGTCTCTTCAACTTGATTTTGCCGCACAAACTCAATCTTATGCTCAATCCTCAAATCAAGAGTAGATTGTAACTCTTTTTTAAAAAATCTGAAATAGATCATCAATCTTATCATCTTCCACTTTCATTGGTGAAAATTAAGATGGTTCGACAACATCATGGTGAACAAAATGGTCTTCCATAATTGTCCCATATCGAACCATTCTTTAATTTTACCTTACCACTTTGTTGTTGGCCTAAATGGCTATACGAACCTTAATTTTGATGGTAACAATCCACGTATTAAGGGTAAAATGATAAATTTTTATTTCACGATCTCACTAGTTCTTAAAAGACAAAAATCATTCAAGTGAGATCAAGATCAAGACACTAAATAGACAACGACATGATCAAGATAGACATTAAGAGTACTAGCTCAAGTGCTCTTTATTCCTATAATTCTTGTAAAGCCGGTATCATTTAATGTATGCTTATTTTAGCATTTAAAAGCTTAAGTTATCTTTAATGGTATTTTGAATAAATCATCATTTTTCATAAACTAAAGGTTTTATATTATAAACAAATAATTTTATGAAATTGGTCATTTTTCAACTTTATAAACTGAGTTGAAAAGTTTTGAGAACTTTGAAATTAATAAGCGTTGTTTTAAATCCTAGAAGTGGACCTATTTACAAACGTTTAGAAAATTTTAGGCCATAGCATAATTTTAAAAATTTTTTGCCCAAATCTAAAAAATCTAGAAGAATGGTGGCTAATTACTTAAAGCAAGCGGTGATCCGCCTCAAGTCCAAAAACATAGCGGCTACTCAACAAAATGTATTGGGAATCAACTTGGGTAAAAATTTCAAATTTGACTTGTAATGTGTAATTTTGCCAATCAATCAGATAGGCTAAGCGGCTAACTGCCTCAATTTAGCGATGATCTGACAAGTCTTTAGAAAGTCAATAACAATAGCTTGCATATACAAACTATAAAAACTCAAATCAAAATCGAATTTAACAACTTTTTCAATCTCTATCAAGAAAAAATTGGTTCATATAATGTACCTTGAGCTTTCATTTTGCTTTTTTGCATGCATTGAATAATTATTGAGCTATCATTTTCTACTCCCCCCTTATAGAGTACAATCTTTGTAATATTCATTTAAATATTAAGATTGAGTGAGTGAAAGCGTGTTATACACTTTGAAAAGAGTTGTGTGTGTTCATCTCTACTTGTAAAGGTTCATTAACACCTTACAAGCCAATTGCAAAAATCTTAAGGCCTTGGAAGGCTTGGGTAGTAGAACACTTAAGCTCGGTTTGATTGGAGGAGTGGACGTAGGTTGGTTTTGCCAAATCATGTAAAAATTCATATGTTTCTTTCTTCTCCCTTATCTCTGTAAATTTATACGTTTTTAAATTTATTGTCATTGAATTTCTTGAAGCATTGATTTAAATTGTTCTATGATTTTATTTATATATTTTTTAAATACCCAATCACCCCCCTTTTGGGTTGCTTAATTAGAATTTCATTTAGAATCAGAGCAACGTTCTCTTATTAGGACTTAACCGTCTAGAGTAAAAGATTCATGACAACAAAAAATGATTTAACCTTTAGGGAAGGACAATCCACAATAGACCTCCGTTGTTTTTATGGGAATGATTACCATTATTGGAAAACTAAAATAATAATTTACTTGCAAGCATTAGATTATGAAAAATGAAAAGTTGTTTATGATGGTCTATTTACACAAAATATTAAAAATGAATAAGGAGAAGATATTCCACAACCTTCGAGTCAATAGAGTGAGTCAGAAAAGAGAAAGTTTCTCTAAATTCCAAAGTCATGAATGTTCTATTTTATACTTTAGACAAAAAGGAATTTCATAGAGTTCAGGATGTTCAAAAGCATATAAAATTTGGAAGAAACTTCAAGTTGTTTATGAGGAACAAATAAAGTCAAGGAGTTTAAAATCAGTAAACACTCATTCACTAGGCAGTATGAGTTGTTCATAATGGAATAAAATGAGAGTGTTTATTCTATGTATGCTATTTACGGAAATTATAAACACTCTAGAATCCATAAGAAAGACCTTCTCGAATAGTGAAAAAGGAGAAGAAAATTGTTAGTCTTTACCAAAAGAGTGGAGACTTAAAAGAATAGCCATAAAGGAAGCTAAAGATTTAAATACCTTGACCATTGATGATTTAATTGGCTCGCTTATCTTTTATGAAAAAGATTTAGCCATTGAAAAAGAAGATCAATACAAGAAGAATACAAGCATTGCCTTGAAAGCTTCAAGACTTGAAAACGATGAAGAAAGTGAATTTAAAGATGAAGTTATTACAATGATTGCCAAAAAATTCAAAAGATTCTTTAAGAAACCAAGCAAGAAAAGAAAGTTGAGAAACTTTAAAAATTAAAAGGAGAAGAAGGACGCAATTATTTGCTTTGAATGCAAGAAGCTAGATCATATAAAATCATAATGTCCTTTTGTCAATAAACTCGAAAAGAAAACTATGGTGGCTACTTTGAATGACAGTGACAAAGAATCCAACAATAAAAACATCATATGAAATATCAAATTTGACACTTATAGGATTGGAGATGAATCATTTGATGAACTTGATGAGGTAAATGATCTTCCCTTCTATGATGAATTGTTTAAAGCATTTAAATAATTGCATAATGATTTGAAGAAGATTAGTTAGAAAAATTCTTCTTTTTGGAAAATTCTTCAGTTAAAAGAAAATGTGAAATTTCTCAAATGAAAATGATAGTTTGCAAAAACAAAAGAATTCTTTAAATGAAAAGATTAAATGTCTTAAAATAGAGAATAAGACATTGCATGATAAAATCATTTCAGTCAAAGAAAAACAAAACACTGCACTTAAGCATGATGATTCACATGTTAATGATTTGATCAAGGAAAATGAAGCTCTTAAGAAAAAGAGTAATGAGCCTGATGATAGTGTGTTAAAGTTTATAAATGGTCAAAATAATTTAGTAAAACTGCTCAGCTTTCAAAAATGTGTTTTCGATAAATAAGGCCTTGGTTGTAGGCCTATCTTAAAATAGAAACAGTACAAAAATTATTTTGTTAAGACTACCTTAACTAGTGAGCATCAAATCATTTGCAATTATTGTAATGAAAATGGTTACATGAGTTACGCATGCCTAATTAAGAGAAATATTTATCTTGGCATTTGAAGGTTTAGGTCCCGAAAGAAAGTAACTATCGCTAACATTAAAGGACCCAAAATGGTTTGGGAACCTAAAAACTCAATATGAGATCTTTCTTGAAGAGATCAAAGAAGAAAAGAAAAAGGAATAAAAGATATTTGGATAGTGGATGCTCAAAACACATGATTGGTGATTGTTATTGGCTTTTAAGTTT
The DNA here is from genome assembly GCA_030449905.1 of Luvunga scandens. NCBI lineage: Eukaryota > Viridiplantae > Streptophyta > Magnoliopsida > Sapindales > Rutaceae > Luvunga > Luvunga scandens. The sequence goes on from JASUUG010001266.1 coordinate 4,057,217, forward strand.
CACTAAAATTGAAATTAGTGGAGATGTATCATTTGGAGGCAACTCAAAAGGAAAAATTCTTGGAATACAAAATGTTAGTATAAATTCCTTTACCATCATTGAAAATAAATGCTTGGATGAAAACTTGAAAGATAACTTGTTTAGTATTAGTCAATTGTGTGATAAAGGCTATAGAGTTATCTTTGATAAATCAAAATGTGTTATTAAGAAGGCATGTGATGGCTAACTTCTCTTTATTAAAAAAAGATGCAAAAATGTGTGTACGATTAATATAGATTGTAAGTTGCAGCATAAAAAACTAGGTCATGCAAGCATGGATTTGATTTTGAAGATTTCCAAAAATGATATAGTTAAAGGTTTGTCTAAGATTAGTTTTCAAAAAGGTAGAGTATGTGATGTTTGTCAATTTGGGAAATAAGTCAAAACATCTTTTAAAGACAAAAAGTATATCTCTACTTCAAAACCTCGTCAATCTATTCACAAGGATTTGTTTAGGCCATCAAGGTATATGAGTGTAAATAGTAAATATTATGCATTTGTGATGCTTGATCATTTTTCTAAATTTATGCGGGTTTTGTTCTTAGCTAGTAAGCATGATACTTTTGATGCTTTAAAATTTTCTGTAAAAGAGTTCAAAATGAAAAATGCTACACTATTTCTTGCATTAAAAGTGATCATATTGGATGATTTAAAAATCATGCATTTGAAAGTTATTGCAATGACTTTGATATTGAACATCAATTTTCATGACCTAGAACTCTACAGCGAAATAAGGTTGTTCAGAGAAATCATAGGACAATTTAAGAAATGGCTAGGATTGTGTTAAATGAAAACTCCTTACCAAAATATTTTTAAGCTGAAGCTGTTAACACCACATGTTATTGTTGTGCAAATTTTATTGAACTCGCAAGTGCACAAATCTATTGTAGAATAGATTAATGGTGACGAGTGTCGATCCCACGAGAAGGTGGATTTTAATTATGTGTAGAATAAATTTTCTGAGTTGGTGGTTGGATTTATAATGAAAATGATGTAGGCTATCAATTAATTTAAATTAAAGTGGCAGGAATAAACTATTAAAATGAAATGCTTGGATCTTCGGATCTGTACTCAACATGCACCATCGGCTTAATATTCATTATTAGTACCAATTAAATCATGAAGGGGGAACTTCCACTCATCATGAATCACACTCTAATAGATATGGTGCTAAGGGCTTCCCGTGCCAAATAGTAATAACCTTGCCTAGGGAGGCGGTTATTCCAAAGTAGATATCCGACAATATTATTACTATCCTGTCACGAAAAGTCAAAACAACCACATAAATTAAAGGGGAAGGAAAAGTAAATTTACCATATTAAGCCCTTTGAGCATGTTGAGACTTCACCTTCAACCCAAGCTTGAAAGGAAATTAGCCACTCATATTTGAACTAGGGGTAAAATGGGAATTTTATTAAAATACGTAGAAAATACAAGATGGAGATGGAATTAGAGAGAATGGAGTCCAAAAATGGATTCAGGGGTGCCAAATTAGAGGGGGGGAGCCCCCTTTTTATAGATACACCGAGTAAATCATGGCCATCGGATTAAAACAATTTGGATGCTCAGGATTGCGCCACGTGGCAAGTTCCTATTGGATGGAACACATCATCGGGCTGTTATTCGTGTATATGCATATACGGTACACACGTTTTTTCGATCCACTAATATTACGCCACGTCACCGGTCAACATTTTGCTCAATAGGATCATGACACGTCATTAGTCAACGCCATCATCATCGGTCATGCCACATAAGCGGTCAAATGCCACATCATTTGTCCAATCAAATGCCGCCACGTCATCGTATAGTGCCACGTCATCGCAGTGCCACGTCGGCCTCTGATATAGGTGAACAGTCCGTGAAGCGATTGTCGTGTATACGATCAGTATATATCACTCGTCAGTATGTGTGAAACGATCAGTATATATGAACGATACCATTTTTCTTTTTATGCTCCTCCTAAGGTTTTCGACCCGTCTCCGAGTTCAAAAGTGCTGTCCGTTTTTCCATCTGATCTCTCGTTTATTGTGAAATGACCATGATATCCCCTAAAATACATAAAATACTTAATTAAAATAAAACATACATAATTAAATTACAAGGGACTTAAAGACATAAAAATAGGGATGTTAGTGAGACTTGAAGTGTAAAATGATGATTTTCTCCATTATAAATACACACTTTCTAGTACTCAACACACCCCCAATGACAAACTTGTTGCTAGTCCCTAGCAATTTGAGCGAAAAACAAAATGAAACAAATTTTTTTTTTTTTTATATATTTGTGGTATTTATTGATTAGACTAATGATAACAATCAAATAAAAGTATAAGCATTATCTACAGTCTAAAGAAATATCATTCCCACATCAACTCTCCACATGAATCAGTTTAGAAAACTTTGTCACAACTTTAGTAATCGAGTCACTTTTAAGAATGACATGCAAACCCCAAAATCTCACTGGTAGTAGTAATACTCTCACAAAGAAATTAAACCCAAAAATAATCACTCCAGTGAATGGTAATTTGAGTGAAAATAATAAAGAAGTAATATCATACACTCTCACCAAGGTGATAGAAATATGCCCTCAGCTTAGAAATAGTACGATTTTAATTCAAAAATGCTAATCAAACCAATACATTCATCATCCTTTTTTATTTTTTATTTATTATTATTATTTTTTTTTTTTTTAGTATGCATTACCACATCTTTTCAACCCATATAACTAGTTTCCATTTCAGACTATAGTTCCCTAAAATCAAGAAGGACTTTTATTAGGACGTAACGTAGGCTAGGGACGTGGCTAACAAAGAAAGGATAATAGGAAAAACAAAATATATGTTTGAAAAATAGAGAACTTTGGAGATTGTAAGGTGCTTTTCACTTGATTTTTTTTTTTTTTTTTTTTTTTATTTTTTTTTTATTATTTTTTTTAATTTGTAAACATTTTTTTTTCTTTTGTTTCTTTTTCTCTTTTTTTCTTAGCACCTTTTTTTTTTCTATGCAAAATTATCTCTATTTTCAAACATAAATGGGTGGTGAGAAATACAAAATATAAGGTGATACTCCACATTGGAGTGGGACAAGATAATAGGTTGCCAAAGAAAAAGTCTTTATTTTTACTTTATTATTATTATTTTTTTTTTAAGGCTCAAAGGGGTTAACTATGGATACATATTAATAGGGTTGGCTAGAAAGACTCAAACGGACCAAAGATGGCCTTTCTGTCATTTTTTAAGGTTCTAAATAATCTTCCATATCTACTAGTTAGATAGATCTTCAGATGTGGCAAAATACACTTTTTTTTTTTTTTTTTTTTTTTTTTTTTTTGGAGATAATGTATAAAGCAATAAACTGCTAAGCTGAATGAAGAATGGGCAAAAAGGGTTACTCTCCAAGAAAAATGACAGGCTCAAAAACTCACTTGGAAATTATTATGACATGTGCATTCTTTCAAGCAACTTATATTTGTCTCCAACATCAACATGTAGAGTAACAAACATGGTGTAACATAACTAAAGACCAAAGATAATACAAATACTAAAATTTGAAAGTTATCATGTCATCTAATTATGAAAAGATCACACAAAATGCCTTTTTTTTTTTTTTAATAAGAAGATGCGTTTCTAGAGTCACTGCACTCTATATTCAATCATCTTCGACTCAAAAAATTTAACCACAGTTAGTTTCTAAAACAAAAATTAGTAAAAACTACACTAAGATTGAGATATTCCACAATTGTCAACTATTCCCTCCCCCCAACCTGAACGGAACATTGTCCTCAATGTTTGAAAGAAAATAGGGTTTAGAAGACATCACCTGAGTGCTGTATCACAGAAGAAAATATTTACAAGCGGAGAGTTAAATCTAATTTGCACTTCTTATTACGGCTACTGTTACCATCATTAGTTGGCCATTCCAGCACAAGGGTCTTGTGATCTGGCTCTGGTCTATAAGCTTGTAACAGATCAATTAACTCGTTAGCAGTATGAGCACAAATAAAGATTTTTTTCGCTGTGAAAGGGATGAAATGATTTTTTATTGCATGGTTAAGAAATGCGATAAAGCCATCATAAAAGTTATTGACATTTAACAAACCGATGGGTTTCTGATGAATGTTGGATGGGCCCAAGATCTTAATGTGATTAGTGCCTCTCAGAGTTGCAAGATCTCCTGGTAGGAAAATAAAAGCATCGGATGATTTAGCATTTGATTATTCTTTCTTGCATACCGAGAAAACTAACTCTTCTCCAGGTTGGTGAGTCGACATACAAAGCCAACGGTTTGAGGCTTCTTGGGATGATGCCTAACACTTGGCTCCTCCGAGATAAGCGACTTCCGAGACTAGTTTTGATAACCCTCGGTCACCTCCTCCATAAATCGATGCAAATTTCTTTTTGCTTTATCGTTGACCAAGATCGATGGTCGCCTCAACGAACTCTTTATGTTTGCCATAGTTAAAGCCGAGAAGCACACAAATGTTCTTGAATTGTTTATTGGGAGTAGCTGCCATTGGTATGCTTCTCAAAAACAATTTGTGAGTCTAAAAGAAAATGATCATATATCAAGGATCTTGGTGACAATGATTCTGTTTGTATAGGAGGTAGCATGTCTATGTCAATTAACGCGTAAAGCACATGGCTCGAGAGTCAAAAAGGAAATAGTAAAAGAAAAAGCACTCAATTATTAAAGACAATAATGCAATTGATAAAACAACAGTGAAATAAAACAACAGTAAAGTAAAACAACAGTAAAAGGATATTTACAGGTAGTTGTGATTGTAGCTCACATCTTCCTCTGGTTTTACGTCCGAAAACGGCAACGCCCTCTATGGGTCGAGGATAGGCTTCCCATCCAGTTTTCTTATAAACTGGCAAACAGGGTCGTTTATAGTCAGATTCCCAAGACTATATCGGACACGTTCTTTCTGAAATAATGGCCATAACTGGAGAATTGCTCTTTGTACGTATCCACTTGGATGCGTTTCAAGAGACAAAAGGATATCATCCAATGACTCTTTATTCAAGCCATCCCTAATGAATTGAATCTTATCTTCCCTGTTATCAGACATCATTCCGAAAGAACAAGGATTTTTATCGCATTTCATCCTGGCACACTTATGACAATTAACATGAAGTTTTTCAGCTCTTTGTTTTCTCGAGTAATTTCCTTTACCACAACCAGGCATGTATGTAATAAATTTATGAGGCAACTCACCGGCCAAACGTACTTTGGCTTCGATTAACCAACGGATGTCAGCAGGGATGTTATTTCTCATAAGCAATCGCATGCGTTTGGACCGAGCTTTATAGATCGTAAGGAGGGCATTCTGAGGAAGTGAAGGAAATCGCTTGTGAAGTTTTGCTAGAATCATGTTTCTGTCCATACCTTCTTCTCAGAATATTAGTTATTATGGGAAACTAAAGTAACCGACTTTGATTGTCACGGAGTACCGTTATCCGCCACTTATACGGGAAGATAAATCAAAACACACTAAATAAAGAAAATCAAATCTGTAAAATCGAATCAAACACGAAAGTGAACAAAATAAGAAAACACACAATAAAAAGAAAAATGAACTTACATTCGTCCTCTTATTGAGTTAACCTCAAGTTCTAATTGGAAGTTATATATCCCATCTTCTATTCCTCTGAGTTGTCTTTCTAGATCTTCAACCTGGGATACCAACTCTGGAGGTTGTAGCTTCCAAATACGATGTGTTTTGTAAAATCGTATCTGGCTTCTCAGATGAGATCGTATACGTTGAAGTTGTCTGAGATGTTTCAAGAGGATCTGTCTAATTGAGGCATACATAATTAGAAGTGATAAAAGAAAATTGAATGATTAAATAAACACACTTTCACACAAATTTAAATCACCGAAAAAAAGAAATAAATAAGAAAAAGTCTCAATTCAAGTTTGACGGGTCACTCAAATCGATTTCGGTGTCATTTTCATGTGGTTGGTACTCTATATATGACTTTAATCTTTGACCATTAACCTTAAAAGTTACACCGTTCTTTGGATCCTTAATTTCAATTGCTCCATGTGGAAAAACAGTATGAACTATAAAGGGACCAGTCCATCGAGAGCGCAACTTACCTGGGAATAGGTGCAAGCGATAATTGAATAAAAGTACTTTCTGACCTGGTGTGAAAGATCTTCTCATAATGTGGTTGTCATGAAAGACTTTCATTCGCTGTTTGTAAATTTTGGCATTTTCGTATGCATCATTACGAATTTCTTCAAGTTCTGCCAGCTGTAATCTTCTTTCTGAGCTAGCTTGCTGCATATCAAAGTTGAATTTCTTAATGGCCCAGTATGCACGATGCTCGAGTTCCACAGGTAGGTGGCAAGCTTTTCCATATACTAGCCTATAGGGTGACATCCCAATTGGGGTCTTGAAAGCTGTTCTATATGCCCATAATGCATCATCCAGTCTTAATGACCAATCTTTTCTGTCTGGTCTCACCGTTTTTTCTAATATGTGCTTTATCTCTCGATTGGAGATCTCAACTTGGCCACTGGTTTGCGGATGATATGGGGTCGTCACTTTGTGAGTAATGGAATACTTTGTCAAAAGAGCTTTGAATGATTTGTTACAAAAGTGGGCTCCACCATCACTGATTATTGCTCGAGGGAATCCAAAGCGTGAAACAATGTTGCTTTTCAAAAAAAATCGATCACTACCTTGTGATCATTGGTTCTACACTAAACCGCTTCTACCCACCCACTTCGATCGTAGTCAACAGCGACCAATAAGTATTGATGGCCAAAAGAAGGGGGAAAGGGTTCCATGAAGTCGATACCCCATACATCAAAAATCTCAACCACTAAAATTGGGTTTAGTGGCATCATGTTTCTTCGTGTAATGCTCCCCATTCGTTGACACCTATCACATGAAGAACAAAAAATGTAAGCATCTCGAAATATAGTTGGCCAATAGAAACCACATTGTAATATTTTAGTAATTTGTTTTCTTAAGATCGAAATGGCCTCCACACGCTTGTTCATGGCAGAATGAAATGATATTTTGAAATTCATTTTCTGGGACACATCGTCTGATAATTTGATCTGCACAATACTTGAACAGATAGGGGTCATCCCAGAAGAAATTCTTTATTTCTGTAAAAAATTTGGCCTTATCCTGCTTAGTCCAATGCTCCGGAAGTTTACCTGTAACAAGATAGTTAACTATATCAGCATACCATGGTAAGACTTCCACAATCATTAGTTGTTCATCTGGAAATGATTCATTTAGTGGAAATGGTTCTTTAATTGTATCAAAATTTAGACGAGAGAGATGGTCTGCAACAACATTTTCTGTGCCCTTCTTATCCTTGATTTCAAAGTCAAATTCCTGCAAAAGAAAGACCCAACGAATTAGTCTAGCTTTTGTATCTTTCTTTGTGAGAAGATATTTAAGAAGCAAAGATAATCTGTGAAAACAATTATTTTACAACCAATAAGATAAGATCGAAATTTCTCTAATGCAAACACCACTGCTAGCATTTCTTTTTCAGTGGTTGAATAGTTCAACTGTGCATCATTTAATGTCATACTAGCATAGTAAATAACATGGGGAATTCGATCAACTCTTTGTCCTAATACTGCTCCTACTGCATAATCAGATGCATCACACATAAGCTCAAATAGTAAGTTCCAGTTTGGAGGTTGAATGATGGGTGATGATGTTAACAACTGCTTAAGCTTCTTAAATGCCACAAGACAGGAATCATTAAAGACAAAAGGTACATCTTTAGGAAGTAAATTGCATAAAGGTCTAGAAACTTTGCTAAAATCTTTAATGAAACATCTGTAAAAACCTGCATGCCCAAGGAAAGATCTTACTTCTCTGACTGTTTTAGGTGGAGGAAGATTGGAAATGAGATCCACCTTGGCCTTATCAACCTCAATACCTTCGCTAGAAATGATGTGACCAAGAACAATACCTTGTTTTACCATAAAATGGCATTTCTCCCAATTTAGGACTAAATTCTTCTCTATGCATCTCTGTAGAACTAGTGTTAGATTATGTAAACATTGATCAAATGAATCACCAAAAATAGAAAAATCATCCATAAAGACTTCAAGGAATCGTTCAACCATATCAGAAAAAATGCTTAACATGCATCGTTGAAATGTAGCTGGTGCATTACATAATCCAAATGGCATTCTCCTATATGCAAAAGTGCCAAAAGAGCAAGTGAAAGTGGTTTTCTCTTGATCTTTTGGTCTTTATGGGAATCGATTATATCCCGAGTAGCCATCTAGAAAGCAATAAAATTCATGACCGCTAATCTATCAAGCATTTGATCAATAAATGGTAGAGGAAAATGATCTTTACGTGTGAGAATTCAACTTTCTATAATCAATGCATACACGCCATCCCGTAGTTTCTACAGTAGGTATTAATTCATTATCGGCATTGGTAACTCTGTGACTCACGACTTTGGGGACAACTTGCACAGATCGACCCATGAACTATCGAAATAGGGTAAATGATACCGCGTCTAATAGTTTAAGGACTTGATTCTAACAACTTCTTTCATGTTAGGGTTTAACCGAGCGTTGCATTTCCTGGTAGGTTTAGCATTTTCATCAAGGTGAATGTAATGCATACAATCCACTGGGTTTATACCTTTTATGTCGGCTATGGTCCATCCTAATGCTCCTTTGTGCACTTTCAAAACTTCCAACAACTTACCTTTTTGTTCTTTATTCAGGGATGATGAAATGATTACTGGCAGAGTGCTTTCTTCTCCCAAAAATGCATATTCCAAAGTGTCAGGTAATGGTTTGAGCTCGAGTTTTGGTGGTGATTCTGATGACGTACTGAGTTTCTTCTCTGATGGTGCTAGTTGTTCCACTCTTGACTTCCATTTGTTAGTGTCCATGGATGGTGTTGAATCAAGTAAGGCGTTAACCTCATCTACTGATATGTCAATATCAAAATCCAAACCAAAGTGAGTTAAACATGTTTGTAAAGGGTCATCACTGAGGTTTGAAAGAAAAGCATTATCAATTAATTCTTCTATCCAATCCACATCAACAATTTCATCATCTGCATTGTGAGGTTGTTTGGCGATGTTGAAGATATTTAGTTCCATCGTCATATTGCCAAAAGACAACTGCATATTTCGATTCTCGCATTGAATGTGAGCATCGGCGATTTGTTGCAAGAAAGGTCGTCTAGGATAATGGGGATCGCTTCTTGAATCTCGGATTTGGTTGAGTGTCAATTACAATAAAATCAACAGGAAAATAAAACTTATCTACCTGTATAAAGACGTCCTCCACAATACCACAAGGTTTTTTTTTCATGGACCGTCTGCAAGTTGTAACACCACCTGGAGTTGAGTGTAATTCTCCCACCCAAGTTTCACAAATCGAGTAAAGGCAATGATTTACACTAGCTCCAAGTCAACAAAGCATTCTCGATTGTGTGGTTCCCTATACTACATGAGATAGTGGGGAGCCGGGTTTTTGTATTTTAGAGGAAGTTTGTGTTGGAGTATGTAACTAACGTTTTTGTTAAAAATGCCTTCTTTTAAACATGAATGTTTCTCTTTTTAGTACAAAGGTCTTTAAGAAACTTGGCATAAGATGGCACTTGTTTTATAGCATCAAGTAAAGGGATGTTAACACTTTTTGTTTAAAGATTTCAAAAATCTCACTTGTAGATTTTCCTTCTTTGTTTTAACTAACCTCCTGGGGAAATGGAGCTTTTGGAACGTATTCTTGTGGGTTGGTTTCTTCTTTCTCCTCCGAGGATGAGTCTTCTTCATTTCTGGTACAATTTGAGTTGTTTTTGAGCAGAGGCATCTCCACTTTGTTGTCGACTTCTTTTTCTTTTCACAAGGTCATGACGGCTTTGACCTCTCCATGCTGTTAAGGTGAACTGGTACTTACTTCATGCACTCCTTTAGGATTAGGCACTGGTTGACTTGGGAATTTTCCTTTCTCAACAGTCATTGCCAAGGTTTGAACTGAAGAAGCAAGTTGTCCCACCATTTTTTCAAGGTTTGAAACTGATTGGGTTTGTGAGTTGAAACCCGCTCTCATCTCATTTCGCAGTTCATCAATGGTGCGGTTTTGTTGCTCGATTTTGGAGTAAGTAAGATTCTTGAAATTTTGAAATGCATCCTCCCATGGTCTAGGTTGAGAATAGTTTGGGTTCTGATTGTATGGTCTAAATGGGGGTTGAGAGGCTTGAGGATTTTGAGGAATTAGTTGCATTGGTGGAGCTGGAGCTAGAGCTGCTGGTCCATTCTGTTGGAATCCTTGAGACCATGAAAAATTGGGGTGGTCTATCCATCCAGGATTATATGTGTTGGAGTAAGGGTTGTAGGTTGATGGCTTTCTCATTACACCTATGGCATTGGCTTGATCTGAGTATGAGTCCTGGTCATGTGGTTAGATTAATTTAAGATTTAATTAACGATCTTTATTTGACGGAAAGACCTTCAATTATGTCTTTGACTTCTTTAATTTTCGAACTTGACTCGCCAATGTGAACCTCATTCACTCCCTTAACTCTTCTAGTACTCGAGCGAACGACTCGTTGTTGGGAATTATCCGCTTGTCGTCATTTGGAAAAAATCCCAAATCTCTGATGCACTTTTTAACATTAGCTCTCCTCCACTTGTTGCCATTAGCCATTCTTGCACATTCGGCAATAATCCCTCCAAAAAGTATTGGCATTGGTGCCATTTTTCGTACCCATGATGTGGACACTTTAGGAGTAGCCCATTGAATCTCTCCCATGCTTCGAAAAATTGCTCGTCTTCTCTTTGGGTAAACTCTGAAATTTCCCTGCGAATAGCATTGGTTTTATGTACTGGGAAATATTTATTCAAAAATTTTGTTACCATTTGTTCCCATGATGTAATCTTTATTAGCAGCAATGCATTGAACCATGAACGAGCTCTATCCTTTAAAGAAAATGGAAATAATCTAAGCTTAACATCATCTGAAAAATTCTCATATTTAAAAGTTTGACAAATAGCATGAAAATCATTCAGATGATTATATGGATCTTCATTTTCTAGGCCATAGAATGTTGGGAGACAATTTAGCACACTAGGTTTTAATTCAAAACTCCTAGCAGCTACATTTGGGTATCGTATGCATGATGTGCTCAAGTTAGCTAAGGGACTGAAGTAGTCCTTAAATGGCTTCTCTTGTGGTGCTGGTTGCAAATCCATTTCAAATTTATTTTTAATTGTAACGTGCTTGTGTGTGCGAAGTGTTTTTTTCTAATTCAAAATCTATAGGCTCAAGATTAGGTAATTTTGACCTACGACCATGCATGCAAATGAAAAAAAAAATGGTAACAAAATTAATAAAGATAAATAAGAGGGAGAAATTACAATACTAACCTTATCACGCTGTTACAATTTGTTATGAAAACAACTCAAGTGCTATATATAGAAAAGAAAATACGTGAAACAAATTAAAATAAATTAAGAGGCGGTTGAACCTGCCGATTTCACAAAATAAAAAAAATAACATGAAAATTAAATTACAGAAATTTAAAGAAGAGAAGAAAAGAAAAGAAAAGAAAGTAATACCTACTTCAAAATGTAAATTCACTTTTTTTTTCTCTTTTTTTTTAATAATAAAAAAAATTACAAGGAAACAAATAAAATAAATAAATAAAGAAGAAAAAAAAATTCTACAAATTAAAATACTTACCTCCCTGGCAACGGCGCCAAAAACTTGTTGTGCAAATTTTATTGAACTCGCAAGTGCACGAATCTATTGTAAAATAGATTAATGGTGACGAGTGTCGATCACACGAGGAGGTGGATTTTAATTATGTGTAGAATAAATTTTCTGAGTTGGTGGTTGGATTTATAATGAAAATGATGTAGGCTATCAATTAATTTAAATTAAAGTGGTAGGAATAAACTATTAAAATGAAATGCTTGGATCTCCGGATCTGTACTCAACATGCACCATCGGCTTAATATTCATTATTAGTACCAATTAAATCATGAAGGGGGAACTTCCACTCATCATGAACTACACTCTAATAGATATGGTGCTAAAGGCTTCCCGTGCCAAATAGTAATAACCTTGCTGGGAGCGGTTATTCCAGCCGATATCCAGACAATATTATTACTATCTGTCTACGAAAAGTCAAAACAACCACATAAATTAAAGGGGAAGGAAAAGTAAATTTACCAAATTAAGCCCATGGAGCATGTTGAGACTTCACCTTCAACCCAAGCTTGAAAGGAAATTAGCCACTCATATTTGAACTAGGGGTAAAATGGGAATTTTATTAAAATACGTAGAAAATACAAGATGGAGATGGAATTAGAGAGAATGGAGTCCAAAAATGGATTCAGGGGTGCCAAATTAGAAGGGGGTAGCCCCCTTTTTATAGATACACCGAGTAAATCATGGCCATCGGATTAAAACAATTTGGACGCTCAAGATTGCGCCACGTGGCAAGTTCCTATTGGATGGAACACATCATCAGGGCTGTTATTCTGTGTATATGCATGTACCGTACACACGTTTTTTCGATCCACTAATATTCTGCCACGTCACCGGTCAACATTTTGCTCCAATAGGATCATGACACGTCATTAGTCAACGCCACATCATCAGTCATGCCACATAAGCGGTCAATGCCACATCATTTGTCCAATCAAATGCCGCCACATCATCGTATAGTGCCACGTCATCGTACAGTGCCACGTCGATAAAGATATAGGTGAACAAAGATCGTCCGTGAAGCGATTAGGTGTGCGATCGCATCGTATATATCACCGCATCAGATGTATGTGTGAATAGTACCGTATATGTGAACAGTACCATTTTTCTTTTTATGCTTCTCCTAAGGTTTTCGATTGTAATGAGTTCAAAAGTGCTGTCCGTTTTTCCATCTGATCTCTCGTTTATTGTGAAATGACCATGATATCCCCTAAAATACATAAAATACTTAATTAAAATAAAACATACATAATTAAATTACAAGAGACTTAAAGACATAAAAATAGGGATGTTAGTGAGACTTGGAGTGTAAAATGATGATTTTCTCCATTATAAATACACACTTTCTAGTACTCAACAGTTTTGTTTTAAATTGTGTGTTAATTAGACCATCTCTCAACAAGACTCTCTATGAGCTTTGCAAAGATTGAAAACCTAATATCTGTTACTTCAAAGTTTTTGAATGCAAATGTTTTATTCTAAACATAAAAGAAAATTTAGGAAAATTTGATCCAAAATCCAACGTTGGTATCTTTCTTGGATATTTAAATTCAAGTAAAGCTTATAAAGTTTATAATAAAAGGATCTTGGTTGTTGAAGAATTTACGCATGTCACATTTGATAAATCTAACCCTTGCTCTATGGAGAAAGTTCTAATTGATGATGATTAAGGGTAGCAAAAAAGCCCACCCGGCCGTGACCTGGGTGATTTAGGCCGAGTATTGTGTGAAGGCGAGCCGAGTATGGGTATTACTTAATAAACTCAGGACCCGGCCCGGAACCCGGGTTTTATTAAAAAAATATTATAAAATATATTTTATTTTAAATATTTATATTTATTTAACTCATTTATTACACAAATATAAATTTTAAACACTTAAAGTTTATAATTTCATGTCAAATTTCATTAAAATAAATTTAAAACTTATAAAATTATAAATAAAATTACAATATATATATATATATAACATTTTGGACGAATACAACAATCCTATACAGGATGCTGTAGCTACTCTTATCCTCACAATATCTCTTCGTTTCATAGGTGACCCTTCACACCTCAGAGACAAAAATGCTGAGTTACTATATAACCTGAGATGTAGGAAACTTAGTGATTTCCAAGGGAGGGTAGTGTAATACAGTTTAAAGATTTTGTGACTGTTAATTTTGTGAAAGATTAAAAATCTATTCTTTTTGGTAATGGGTTTACCTTCGGGTGCTTAGGTAGTATTTGGGGATAAGTCCCGTCTAAGTTGTAGGGCAGTAAGACCAAATCTTAGCCTAGGATTGATTTACCAATTTCGAAGAAATTTTGAGTTTTTCACAATTTTGCATTCATGGAATCTCTACTCTGTAGAGCATCTTCCTTTTCTAGCTCTTCCTCAGGGAGAACTAGTGTTTCAAAGAATGTTGTAAATTCTGAAGAATTTATAATACCAGATTTTGATAAAGTAATTGATTGTTGGGAACTTCCAAAGATTTCCAAAGATATGATTTATAAAACCAAAAAGCTTGATTTTCTAAAGACAGATTATGTTATAAAAACTGAAGAACGAGACATAACACTTTCAAAGCCTTTTGAGACAATCAATCTTCTTTCAGAACATTCTTTAAACAGATTAAAAGAAAAGAAGTTCAATTATGTTCATATTGGTGTAATTCAAGTGGGCATAAAACCTTTGACTAAAGAAGGACTTGATACGTCCATATTAGCTATCCTCAGGGAAGAGAGGTTCATCTCCTTTGATGATTGCTTACTTAGTAGTATTGAATCAAGTCTCTGTAAAGGACCCATTTCATTTGATTGTTATCCAAACATAACAGTCTCTCTTAAAGACAAAAATATCCTTAAAAGTATGATTCTTCAAATTAAAACTCATAATTACCATATGATTGAAGGATCAATTCCAGTAGCCTCGATCTACAAAATATCATACAAAGCTATGCATTCTGCGTTTAACACGCAACATAAATTCCAGTCAAAAAGAGATGATACTCTTCTCTTGCAGACTGACTTGTCTAAAGCAAATACTGTCATTCCAAAACCTATTCATTGGAAAGACATTCACCTTTCAGAAGAATGCATTCTGGATGGAGCCACTGAACCAGTAATTCCAAAACAACTTGAGCCAAATACAGAGTTACAAAATGTGACTCAATATTCTGATGGCAGAGTTAAACTGTCTTTCAGAAGGTCTATTTCTTCCAGATTTTCTGATAAAGATTCTGCTCCAAGCATCCCTTCTATGGAAAGAAGATTTTCCAAAATACCTTCAGTTATTAATCTTCCTTTCCATCCCGTAAAAGATCAACCTAGGTTTTCCACATCGGATATACCTAGTTCCTCCGTACGTTCTGTTGATTATACCACTAGTGTTCCACATCTTATTTACACTAGTAGTCAGCATGAACAAAGACAGGAAGAGAAGGAACCTTCTCCTCCAACATCGCCCACATTCTCTGCTGTAACCGAAAATGTCATAAATGTTATTGAAAAAGATTTTGAAATTGATAAAACCTTTTTGCATAATGATTTTTATTCAGAAAACAATAAAGAAAAAAGACTTTGGTTCTTTAAACATTTCCTGAATCAAAGAAAACAAATCCAAGAATTTTATTATAAATTTGTCAATATTCATAGAGTTCATATTTTATTTTTTGATTGGTTTGAGATGTATGCAGTTGACAACAACATTTCTTACCCTTTCAGAGAGTCAAACCCTATCACGGTTAGAAAGCAAATCCCTGAATGGAGCCTTTCTGACAGTGATAGAACCATTGAATCTGAACACCCTCTTTTAAGGAGCCTAACCATAGAGTATGGTGAACCTCTAGTTCAGATTAAAGCATCTCCTTACAAAATCTCTAAAGCAAATGTAGAATCAAATTTAGATAGTATTATTCAACAGAATAATTTCTGTAATACTAATCTAAATACAATAGGAAAACAATTGACAAGAATCGAGAGTCAAATCCAACAGTCAACCATTTCTATTTCTCCTATTACAAAGCCTATTCCAACAAAGTCTGAATCCTTAAAAAAGCTTAAAGAACCTATTTTTAAGCCTTTTCAGGTTTCGAAAACTAGTCAAAAGCTTGTTCAAGATTTTAAATCAGATTTTGCTAAAGCTATTAAAAAACAACTTGATAGAATAGAAGCTTCTTCTTCTACTTCTACTTTAAAAAATCAAATTGCTCCTGACACCCAATCTAGATCCATTAGTGTATTGGATCAGGACCAAGATTATTCTTCTATTGCCTCTTCAGACATAGAAGCCTTTAAGGAAGAAACCATTCCTAAAGCCAATAAAATCCATTGGGAATTAGCACTTCCTGCTAGCTCTCAGTCTTCCCCTGATCTTGCTATTGATAATAGGCCCAATGCACTAAACCAATCACGGTTTAATGCATCTTCTGTCTATGAATGGAACATAGATGGAATGTCAGAGTATAATATACTTGGCCTATTACAGTAAATAACCATGGCAGCTAATGCCTATAAAACCCAAGCAGGAACCTCTGACAAAGCAATTGCAGAAATCCTTATTGCTAGGTTTACAGGTCAGCTTAAAGGATGGTGGGATCACCTTCTTACAAAACAACAACAGTTGGATATCTTAAATGCTATCCAAACTGGTGAGGAAGGAACGCCCATTTTGGACGAATACAACAATCCTATACAGGATGCTGTAGCTACTCTTATCCTCACAATATCTCTTCATTTCATAGGTGACCCTTCACATCTCAGAGACAAAATGCTGAGTTACTACATAACCTGAGATGTAGGAAACTTAGTGATTTCCAAACCTATAAATCTACTTTCTTTACCCGACTCTTTCTAAGGGATAATGTAAATCATATTACTTGGAAAGAAAAATTTATTGCTTGCTTACCTACTCTTTTGGGAGAAAAGGTAAGAAACTCTATTAAAACCTTATATGACAATCGCATTCCTTATGATGAACTCACCTATGGTGAATTAGTCAGTTTCATAAACAAGGAAGGCTTAAAGATTTGTCAAGACTTGAAATTACAGAAACGCCTAAAATGGGAGCTTAGGAAATCTAAGCAAGAATTAGGAAGTTTTTGTAAACAATTCAACTATGACCCCTTTAAAGCTTCTACCTCTAAAGATTGTAATGGTAAGTGTTCTTCAAAACCTTACAGAAAACATTACAAGTCAAAAGGCCACAGAAAATCCCTTCCTGAGCCTAAAGAATCTTATTATAAAAAACCTTCAAGACCTTATAAAAAACCCCATTCCACGAAAAGGAAAGATTTTCGTTCCAAACCTAAAGCCTCTTTTAACTACAAGGAAGCAACCTGCTATAAATGTGGAAAGAAAGGTCATACTGCAAAATTTTGTACAATGAACAAAAAACTTCACGAGTTAGGTCTCGAGGAAGAAGTTCTTTCTAAAATAGCATCTCTTCTTGTAGAATCTTCCGATTCTGAGTCATCTATGACAGGAAACAGTGAGCCTCTTCAAATTGATGAACTGATTGACTCAGATACGTCCAATTATTCTAATAGTGATTCTGATTCAAAATCCTATCTAAAGAAAATAAATGTTTTGACTAAAGAACAAGAAACATTTCTTGAATTAGTCAAACATATTTTCGACCCCACTCTTCAAAAAGAGTATTTAGAGAAGCTTCTAAAACTCTTGATGACAAACCTGAATCCTCTAAAGTTCCTGTTGTCAAAAAATAAGCATATGATCTTACTACAATCCTGGATAAAAAGAAAGTAAAAAAATTGAATCCTTCTCTTCAGGATCTTCAAAAGGAGATAAAAGAAATCAAATTTGAGATTAAAGAGTTAAAAGAAAGACAAAAAACTGATTCTGAAACCATCCAACTTCTTTTACAAAAACAGTTGGAAGATAACTCAGATAAAGAATCAGAATCTGAAAATGGTGATGATCAAAACCTCAAAAATATTGAGTCCTTACCCAATGATTTTCTTTTTGTTTTAAAGCAAATCACCACGAGAAAATATTTGATTAAAGTAACCTTAATATTTTCCAAAGAATTTGAATTTGACACTGTCGCTCTTTTTGACACTGGCGCAGATTTAAATTGCATTAGAGAAGATATTGTCCCTAGAAAGTTTCATGAGAAAACAAAAGAAAGACTTTCTGCTGCTAATAATTCAAAATTAAAAGTCAATTTCAAAGTTGATGCATCTGTGCATAATGATGGTTTTGAGTTCAAGACTTCTTTCATTTTAACAAATGACATTCATCATGCAGTCATTTTAGGAACTCCTTTCATAAACCTCATTACCCCCTATACTGTCAACTATGATAGTATCTCTTTCAAAGCAAAGAATAAGAAACTTGTTTTTTCTTTTATAGAAAAGCCTAAAACAAGAAATTTGAATTTGGTTAAAGCTTGTTCTATTTACAAAAACCAAATTAATGTTTTGCTTAAAACAAAACAGAACAATTTAAACTGTCTAAAGAAAGACTTAAACTTACAAAGAATTGAAAATCAACTTCACAATGATTTTCTAAAAAGAAAATTTTCTAATTTTAAAGATTTAATTGAAAAAGAAATTTGTGATGATTTACCCTCTGCTTTTTAGGAAAGGAAACAACATTTGGTAGATTTGCCATATGAAAATTCATTTGATGAAAAAAAAATTCCTACAAAAGCTCGACCCATCCAAATGAATATGGAATTAGAGCAGCATTGTAGAAATGAGATTAAAGATTTAGAATCTAAAGGTTTAATTGTGAAATCGAGGTCTCCCTGGTCTTGTGATGCTTTCTATGTGAACAAGAATTCTGAAATAGAAAGAGCGACACCTAGATTAGTGATCAACTATAAACCTTTGAATAAAGCTTTAAAATGGATTAGGTATCCAATACTTAACAAAAAGGATTTACTCCAAAAAATTCATTCTGCTTTTATATTTTCAAAATTTGACATGAAGTCTGGTTTTTGGCAAATCCAAATTTATCCCAAAGACCGTTATAAAACTGCTTTTACTGTTCCATTTGGACAGGATGAGTGGACAGTCATGCCATTTGGTCTAAAGAATGCTCCTTCAGAGTTCCAAAGGATTATGAATGACATTTATAATCCTTACTCTGAATTTTGTGTTGTTTATATTGATGACGTGTTGGTTTTTTCTCAAACAATTGATCAATATTTCAAGCATTTAAAAACTTTCTATTTTGCCACTAGAAAAGCTGGTTTGGCTGTTTCTAGTTCAAAAATCTCTTTATTCCAAACAAAAATCAGGTTCCTTGGACATTACATTTCCAAAGGAACAATTACTCCAATTGAAAGATCACTTGCATTTACAGATAAGTTCCCTGATAGGATCTTAGACAAAACCCAATTGCAAAGATTTTTGGGAAGTTTAAATTATGTTCTAGATTTTTGCCCTAACATCAATAGAATTTCAAAACCTTTCCATGATAGACTAAAGAAAAAACATGTTGCATGGACAAGAGAACATACTAAAATTGTTAAACAAATAAAGAGTATTGTTAAAGATATCCCATGTCTATTTCTTGCAAATCCTGCATTACCTAAGATAGTTGAAACTGATGCATCAGACTTAGGTTATGGAGGAATTTTAAAGCAAGTTGATAATGGTAAAGAACAAATAGTACAGTATGCTTCTGCACATTGGAATGAATGTCAGAAAAACTATTCTACTATAAAAAAAGAAATTTTATCTATTGTTTTATGCATTTCTAAATTTCAAAGTGATTTGTTGAATCAAACATTTTTACTTAGAATTGATTGCAAAGCTGCAAAACATGTTTTAGAAAAGGATGTTCAAAACATTGCATCCAAACAGATTTTTGCTCGTTGGCAAGCAATTTTAAGCATTTTTTATATTGATATTGAATTCATAAAAGGAGACAGAAATTCTGTTCCAGATTTTCTAACGAGAGAATTTCTTCAAAACAGATAATGCCGGCTAAAAAGAAACCAGACAAAGGCAAAAGAGTCCTCAAAGACCCTGTGCCACAAATCCCTTCTAAAGAATCGCAATCTCCTCCTAAAGAAAAATTATTGTCTTCAGCAATGCCAATAAAGTCGTGGATTGACATAGTTGAAGAGCAAGAAGCACAGTCTAAAGAAATTGCCTCTGAAGAACAGGTAAAAGAATGGATGAGTTCCATTACCAAATCTCCAGAGCTCATGCTTGCTTTTCAAAGCTTTTCTCAAGGTAAAAAACTTTCTCGAATTCCTGAGAAAGAAATAAAAAACCTTTCTAAAGAAATTTCAAAACCCTCTTCTTCTAAAGAAATTATTTCTAGTGGAAGTTCATCTTCCCAAATTGTGGTTTCTCAACTAAAACCTTCACAAAAATCGGATTGGTTTCATAAAACCCATCACCAAAATGTTTTCACAATAGAGGATGGATTTTATAATACTGATCATTTTCAAACAATTTCAAAGATTTTCCCAAAGGGCTGGTTTTTCAAACCATGGGACTTGTCAAAACCCCAGTCCTATTATCAAAGCATTCTTGAATACACTGAATCTGTTAAATTCAAACATTTCTTTCTCAGTGAAACCCATAAAGAACCAGCCTATTCCACGGCCACTATTTTACAAGTCTTGAGTCCAAATCAATGGGGTGACCCACTCCATAAATCCAAAGCCTTTCCTATTAAATTTCAAACCGGTCTAAACCATTGCAAGACTTTTTCCTATTGGGACTATCAGTAGGCTTGGTTTAATACCTTCTTTATCCAAAACCCCAAAAAGACCCATTCCTGGTTATTCTTCTTTAACTCGAAGATAACTGTTCAGAGCCTACCAAATTGGTTCCAACAATGGTGGAATTATTTTGGCCCATGTAAAGAAATCCTTACCCTAAATGCTACACACTGTTTAAACTATTTTAAAGACCATTATACCCTTACAGAGTCAGAAAAAAGGTTTCCCTATTTTCTCTGTTTCTGTATAAACTTTTTGCTTCCTTGGGTTTGGATGTGGAATTTTCAATACCACACTCAAGAAACCCAGTTAATTTTACAAAGATCTTTCAAAGTCAAGTGGTGGTCTAAGTTTGACGAGAAGTCTAAATTAACTGAGTCCACAGTTCAGGCCTGGCTTTCTACTAAAGGATTCCTCAAACCCAGCATCGAAGAAGCAAAGGCTCAAAGCACTTTTCTCACTCAGCGGTCCAAAGCCCAAGCCATGTTAGCTGGTGCCAAGACAGAAGCTGAATATTTCAAAGTCATGGAACAGCTCCTCGCCTCAAGATCAGAAACTTCTGTTGCAGATTCCTCTGATGATGAAGATAAGCCATTTATTTCCCTTGGAGATGAAAACGAAGATCACTGCTTCGAGATCCTCTCCCCTGTAAAGCATTGTAAATAAAAAAAAAAAGTAATTTACTTTCCCCTTTAATTATTTCTCTTGACATTTTGTTATCTTCCTTCACTCACTACCCACATGGGAAAAGCTGTGAAGATGACTCCTTTGTCAATTTTCAAAGATGCCTAAGGTCCCACTCACATGAAGCCTTTTCTAAATGCATATGATAATGATGCCCGCTCCACTACCGAGAATCACGGGAATTACTCCAGCAACCCTGGTCCTACCCATGTGAAGAAAGCATTATTTCATTTTAAATTTTTGTAATGAGGTTTGGGTATATAGTTCCCATCCCTCTCCATTTTAGAGGCAGTCGTCTCATTTTGTATATATATCTCTCTCTCTCTCTAATCTTCTCTCAACGATTTTCTCTCCTCTCAAAAGATTGGGAATCTGGGATCTAAGGGTAATATACCCGTCTGAAGATCAATTTCCCATCTTCCTTCTTCTTCAAAAGCATTTCTGGATTCAAGAAACCTGCATATGTAAGCTTTCTTTGTAATTATTTAAAGAAAGTCTGTAATAACGTTTATATTTTCTACAATTTAATTATTTTAAAGCTTTATTGTATGATCTGCAGACTGATCTGTATCAGATCTGCCATAAAACTGCTACTTTCCTCTGAGGCATAGAGACCGGATCTCTCCCCTCAGTTGTAAATTTCTCTTCTTCCTCCACATTCAGAGCACCATTTCTGGGATCCAGATCTGGTACTGTGTATGCTTAGCAACCAACCTTAATGTATGTTTATTTCTGCAAAAGCCCTGTTGCTAGGCCTGTTTAAAACAACAGTTAAAGGTATATCGGCTGGAAACCCAGACGTGCGAGCTATTGATCTGTTCTAAGTCAGATCTGGGCTCAAAGGTAGACTTATTTCTACACCGACTTGGTTAAACAATGCCACGTACCTCTTAAAGTTTGGTAAGACTATAAAATTTACATCAGCCATAATCACTTCCTTCAAATCCAATAACTTTGTTAAAGTCTGATTTTATAATTCTTCCACACACACACACTCCACGATTCCTGGTCGTCCTGGTATCATATATATATATATATATATATATTATAATATTAAAAAATACAAAATTCGAGTACCCGGATTAAAACCCAGCCCGGTACCGAGCTTTTTAACCCGGCCCGGGCAAAAAAATTGGCATCCGGGCCAAGTCTAGGTATTGCAATACGCGGACCCAGCTCGGGATTTTGCCAACCCTAATGATGATGCAGGTATAGAAAAAGAAAGTGAAAACTACATCGTGAAGAATCCTTTGCCGAAAAACAAGATGATTCTCCATGTGAGAATCAAGAGGAACAACAAGGAGAACAACCCAACTTGGATCAAAATGATAATAATTCTCAAACACTCCCCAAAGAGTGGAACTATGTTTCTTCTCATCCTAAATACTTGATTTAAGGAGATCCTTCATAAGGCAAAACTACTAGATCATCTATTAGGAACACATGCGAGCATACTACTTTTATATCTCATATTGAACCTAAATCCTTTTTTAATGTGGAAAATGATCAATCTTGGATTTTGGCCATGCAAGAAGGGCTAAACCAAATTTAAGAAAAATAATGTATGGAAATTGGTTTCTAAACTTAAACATCATTTTGTAATAGGCATTAAATGGATTTTTAGTAATAAAATGAATGAATCCAGTGTGCTTGTATGTAAAGCCAGACTGGTGGCTTAAGGATACATCCAAGAGCAAGTAATTGATTTTTATGAAACTTTTACTATAGTAAGTAGATTGGAATCCATTAGGATACTTCTAACATTTACATTTAAATGTCATAAACATTTTATTTTATATCAAATGGATGTCAAAAGTGTATTTATAAATGGTTACATTATGAAAAAAGTCTATGTGAAACAACCCCTTTTTTTTAAAATGAAAAATTTCTTAATCATGCTTACAAGTTGTCTAAAGTATTATATGGTTTAAAGCAAGCACCTAGAGCATGGTATGAAAGGCTCAATAAATTTCTTTTAAAAATGATTTTTTAATGGGCAAACCAGATACTACACTCTTTGTTAAACATAAAGCTCAAAATATACTTATTGTTTAAATTTATATTGATGACATTATCATTGGTTCTATCAATGAATATTTTTTTTAAGGAATTTTCATCTTATATGAGTAAAAAACTTGAAATGAGCATGATGGGAGAATTAAAGTATTTTCTTGGACTTCAAATCAAATTAAAAAATGAGTGAATTTTCATCAATCAAGCCAAATATGTAAAAGATCTAGTCAAAAGATTTGGCATTAATAAATCAAAGACCCAAAATACTCTAACAAGCACGACAACCAAGCTCAACAAGGATAAAATAGGTAAAGAGGTTGACATCAAAATATATCGAGGTATGATTGGATCTTTACTTAACTACTAGTAGACTCGATATCATGTTTATTGTTTGTTTGTGTGTAAGATTTCAACCATGTCCCAAGGAATCTCATTTTTTTATTACCAAAGAATTTTTCATTAATTAAGTGGAACCATTGACCTTGGCTTTTGGTATTCTATAGGAACACATATAGATTAAACATATTACTTGGATGCCGATTTTTTCAGTTATAAAGTCGACAGGAAGTGTATTAGTGGCACATGTCATTTTATAGCACATTCACTTGTTTCATGGTTAGTAAAAAGTAAAATTCAATTGTACTTTCAACTACTGAAACTGAATATATTGCTTGCGGTATTTGTTGTGCACAAGCTATTTGGATTAAACAAACCCTCAAAGATTATGAGATTAATCTCAATCACATACCTATCATGTGAGATAACACCAGTGTAATAAACTTGTCAAAGAATCCCATTCAACATTATAGGACCAAACACATAGAGATTAGGCATCATTTCTTAAGAGATCATATTTAAAAGGAGGACATTGTATCAAAATTTATTTTAGTGCAGAAATAACTTGCTAATATTTTTATAAAAGCCTTTATGAAGAATAGTTTTCAAAAATTTGACATGAACTTAGTATGATGAAATTTTCACACTAATATTTCTTTTCATGATATTGAGGCTATTAACTTGACTAACTTTTTATCTCTAATGATTGCATGACATATTTTTATGTTCAATAACTTATATATTTTTAATTTTGAAATTGGCTTTTAAAATTTTTCAGGATCACAAAATGGTATCAGAATTGATTGATTTTGGCCAAAAAAAAAAACCCCCGGTGAAAATTTCAAGAGAATTTACTAACTATTTGTTTCTAGCGACTAGTCGCTTAAAGGGTAGAATAATGCCCAAAACCAAATGACTAGTTGTCTTAAGCAAACAACTAACTACTTGGTTTCTAGAATTAAGTAGTTAACAAGCGGCTAGCTAGCTTCATGTATAAATATGCTATTTCATTCTTTTTGCTCATTTTTTTCATCAACTATTCACCTCTCTAACCTGCGACTGCTCTGCTCTCCTTCTCTCTAAAAATTTTTTACACTTTTTCTTTCAAAATTAAGTCTCCAAAACTATTTTCAATTCATTAATCTTTAATTATTCTCTCGAAAAAACTCCATTTCATCACTCTCTATCTCAAAAATACCAATTTTCAAAACCTAGGTTACACGTTTCTTACACTCTCCAATTTTAGCCTTTTTTAAGTTGTTTTTTTACCAAATTGAATCCATACATTTCCTTAAATCTTTTCTAGGATCAATTTAATCAATTTCAAATCATCTATTTCATGTAGATTCTTGTGAACCTGAATTTATGGGTTTTAGGGCATTTTGATAGTTAATAGCTGGTGGTAAGAAGTCTAAAGGAAAGCATATGGCTACGAAGCAAAGAGAACTTTATATACACATCCTCGAATTCATTTTCTCCTAATTCCCAAATATGGCTCTATGAAAATGCTTCTATGGTTTATGATAAGGTGGTTTATCCTATTCTACTTTGTTAAACCTTGATAATTTAAAGAATTTATCTATTTGTAAGAAAACTCTTAAAGCTTTACTTGCTAATATGGGTTGGACAAATGTTTTAGTTATTAGGGAATGGATTTATCTAAATTTAGTTTAAGTATTTTACTTGAACATGCTTATCTTTGCAAATATTGCCAATAGGATTATTACAAATGTCACTGGAATTTCTATTGAGTTTGATTAGAGGATTTGAATATGATACTTAGCACTAGGAATGATGGATTGCATCTTTATACTTTTAGGCACAAAATTGATTATCCTTGGTATTTTATCGTAGATGCTGTTAAAGATATATGTAAGTGATCCAATTTGTCTATAGATTTTTGTAACTCTACTTTTAAATCACAAATGTTGCCCGTTCAAGTTTCAATCTTTCATAGTGTTCTTCAACATGTGATTACCCCCCGAAGGGGACTTAGCAATAAAGTTACGCACTTAGATGTTGTTTTATTAGGTAGTATCCTTCTGAGAAAGGTGCTTAATATGGGATATATTATTATTAAGCATATGTTTAATACTCTAGATATAGGAAACTGATCCCCTTCTTTTAGTAGTATCATTACTCGAATCCTTAAGCATTTACAGGTTCTCATATCTAAACTAACTTTTAAGGAATCTAAAGAATTAGAGGATGAGGCTATAACTAGTTTTGGGTTTGTTTAGGTGGAAAACAAGTGCGTTAAAGATCAAAATGCTAAGAATAAGTTCACAACAATTGCTCCTTCATATCATCATATCTTTAATGATATATTTTCATCCAACCAATATCCTGATCTTAGTGTTCCACAACGACCATATCCTTTGCATCCCATTTTTTAGGCTCTTTCATATTCCACTTTAGCAGCTCTTCACAATCCGATTCAGCAATTGTTAAGTGAAATTTGTTTTGTATCTAAGCAGTAAAACCAACTTCAATCATAGTTGCAACATTTTAAGATCATTTCCATTATAAACAACAACACCTCTTTGATCAACAATAACATATCCTTGACGGCTAGCAACAACTTTTTATTGCTCTTGAGCTTCTACTATTACCCTAGAGGGATATACAAATTGTAATTTTGATGATAACATATGTTATTATATTTCAAAATTTCATTAGTATTTGAAGGGCAATATTTATTCAAGCAAATTAAGAGAAAATCGAGCTCAAGACACTCAACCAGACCAAGAACAAGTATTAGCACAAAGTGTCTTCATTGCTACAAATCTTGTAAAGCTGGTATAATTTAATGTATGCATAATTTAATATTTGAAAAGCTCAAGATTTAGTTTAATAAATCATCATTTTTCATAAACCAAAGGTTTTATAATTATAAGCCAAGTATTTAATAAAATTAGTTATTTTTCAAGATATGGACTAAAATGAAAGAGTGTTGCAACCTTTGATTTCAATAAGTATTGTTTTAAATTTTGAATTTAGATCTATTTGCAAAAGCATAAAATGTTTTGGGCTATAGTATAATTTTCAAAAGTATTAGACTATACTTTAATTTATAAAAGTTTTAGGTCAAAAATATAAATATTAAAAATATACTAAGAAGACATAAAGCTAGAGACTAGCCTCCTAAGAATAAGCGACTAACCTCCTAGGCAAATTTTCAAAAATTTTCAAATCCAAATATTCAACAGTAACTTGCCAGAAAAGTCTAACAGCTAAACAACGATTTAAGCGATGATCCGACTATTTTCTAGAAGTCAATAATAGCTAGTTTACTCGTCTAAGCTATGTAAACTCAAATCAAAATCAAATATAACAAGTTTTTTATGTAAAAAGTAACTTATACAACATCTCTTGAGCTTCCATTTTGCAATCCTCATACATTGAGCTATCAATTGTACATCTACTCTAAAAGAGAGTTCTTGTTGTAATCTTTAAATTCATTATCAAATTTTGTAAGCATAATTGTGGGAAACACTTAGAGAAAGGTGGTTGTAAGTGAAACACCACTTGCAAAAGTTTATTGACACTTTGGAAGTCAATTATAAGTACTTGAAGCCATGATGGCTTGGATAGTGAAATCCTCAAACTTGATTTGCTTAGAGGCATAGATGTAGGCCGGTTTTATTGAACCATGTAAAAACTCACGTGTTTGATCTCTCATCCCTTATTCTTTGAATATTGTGCATTGTTAAATTTATTATTTTTTATTTTATTAAGGCATTAGTTTAAATATTTTGTGGTTTTATCTGCTTAATTTTTAAAAACA
The DNA here is from genome assembly GCA_030449905.1 of Luvunga scandens. Lineage (NCBI taxonomy): Eukaryota > Viridiplantae > Streptophyta > Magnoliopsida > Sapindales > Rutaceae > Luvunga > Luvunga scandens. Next base: position 4,084,495 of record JASUUG010001266.1, read on the forward strand.
TAATTCAACCCCACTCTTGGGTTGCTTAGCTAGAATTTCATTTGGTATCAAAACAAGGTACTCTTGTTAGGACTTAACCGTCTAGAGTAAGAGATCAATGGCAACCCAAAATGATTCCACATTTAGGGAAGGTCAATCCACAACTAAGCCACCGTTCTTTGATAGAAATGACTACCCATATTGAAAAACTAGAATGAGAATTTATTTGTAAGCATTAGATTATGAAATATATGAGGTTATTTGCAATGGTCCATTTATGCCTATCACTAAAAATGAAGAAAGGGAAGATATTTCAAAGCCTTCACGTGAATGGAATAAGTTAGAAAAGAGAAAAGCTTCTCTAAACTCCAAAGCTATGAATACCTTGTTTCGTACCTTAGATAAAAAAGAGTTTCACATAGTTTCAGATTGTTCTAATGCTTATGAGATTTAGAAGAAACTTGAAGTTGTGTATGAAGGTATAAATCAAGTCAAAGAATCAAATCAGCAGATATACTAGGCAATATGAGTTATTTCAAATGAAAAAAAATGAGCATATTTATTCTATGTTTACTATATTTACGGACATTGTAAACACTCTAAAAGCACTTGGTAAAACCTTTTCAAATAGCGAAAATGTAAAGAAAATTATCAGGTCATTACTAAAGGAATCAAGACCTAAGAGAACTGTCATTGAAGAAGCCAAAGATTTAAATAATTTGTTTATTAATGATTTAATTGGCTCACTTATTTCTTATAAAGAGAATTTGGTAGCCGAAAAAGAGGAGACAAAAATAAAAAGAAGAAAAGCATTACCTTGAAAGCATCAAAACCTGAAAGTGATTAAAAAAGTGAATTTAAAGATGAAGAGATGGCTGTAATAGCTAGAAAATTTAGGAAGTTTTTCAAGAAATCTGGTGAGCAAAGAAAGTTCAAAAACTTCAAGAACCAAAAGGAAAAAAATGAAGCAATCATATATTATGAATGTAAAAGCCTGACCATATAAAATCATAGTGCCCTCTTCTCAACAAACTTAAGAAGAAAGCCATGATGGCAACATAGGATGACAGTGATGAAGAATCAAGTGATAAAGAAAAATTGCAAGAAGTGTCAAACTTGGCACTTATGGTAATAAGAGATGATGAACTTGATAAGGTAAATGATCTTTTAACTTATAATGAATTGTATGATGCTTTTAAACAGTTGCATAGTGATATGATGAAAATTGGTAAGAAAAATGCAAGTTTTAAGAAGAAAATGCTAGAATTTTCAAATGAAAATGATGCCTTGCAAAAGTGCAATGATTTACTTAATGAAAAGATCAAAGGACTAGAATTAGATAATGAAATATTGCATAATAAGATTGTATCCTTAAAAGGTAAACAAAGTACTACATATGAGTATGGAAAATTACATGTTAATGACTTGATCAAAGAAAATGAAGAGCTTAAAAAGAAAAGTAATGAGCTCAATTAGATTGTGTTAAAATTCGCACATTGTTAAAAGAAATTAGAAAAATTACTTAGCACTTAAAAATGTGTGTTTGATAAAGAAGGACTTGAGTATAAGCCTAACTTGAAACAAAAATATTACAAAAATTACTTTGTTAAAGCTACCTCAACTAGTAATCATAAAATTATTTGTTATTATTGCAATAGAAATGGTCACATGAATTATAGATGCCTTGTTAAGAGAAATGCATAGTATAGAATTAAATATGTTTAGGTTCCAAAAAGAACTATTACTAACACTCAAGGAGACAAAACGTTTTGGGTACCTAAAACTTGAGCTCTTTTTTACATAAATTAAATAAGAAGGGAAAATAAAATAAATAGTACTTGAATAGTGGATGTTAAAGACATATGACCGGTGATTATTCATGGTTTTCAAGTTTTACCCAAATTGAAAATGGTAGAGATGTATCGTTTGGAGACAACTCAAAAGGAAAAATACTTGGAGTTGGAAATGTCGGTATAAACTCTTTAACTATTATTGAAAATGTTTGTTTGGTTGAGAACCAAAGACACAACTTGCTTAGTATTAGTCAATTGTGTGATAAAGACTACAAAGTCACCTTTGATAAATCAAAATGTATCGTTGAGAATGCATGTGATGGTAGATTATGCATTGTCTCATGATAAATATTTTTCTTCATCACATGATGATAACTGGTTATTACAAAGAAGACTAGGTCATGCAAGCATGGATTTTATTTCAAAAATTTCTAAAAATATTTGGCTAAAGGTCTTCCAAAAATTGGTTTTTGAAAAAGTAAAATTTGCAACGCGAGTCAATTTGGAAAAAAAATCAAAACTTATTTCATAAACAAAAATCATGCTTCAATTTCAAAACTACTTCAGCCTCTTCATTTGGATTTGTTTAAACCTTCTATATATACTAGTCTAAGTGGTAAATATTATTCATTTTTAATTATGGATGATTATTCTAGATATACATGTGTATTGTTCTTAGGTAATAAAAAAGATACCTTTGATACATTTAAAGTTTTCTGTAAAAAGGTTCAATATAAAAAAGGTTATTCTATTACATGTATTACAAGTGATCATAGTGGAGAATTTGAAAATCATGTATTTGAGAGTTTTTGTAATGATTTTAGTTTCAAACATTAATTCTCATCACCTAGGACTCCACAACAAAATAGAGTTGCTGAGAGAAAAAATAGGTCTATTCAAGAGATGGTTAAGACCATGTTGAATGAGAATGCATTATTAAAATGCTTTTGGGCCGAAGCAATTAATACTGCATGCTATGTCTTGAAATATGTTTTGATTAGACCCTATCTTAATAAAACTCCTTATGAACTTTGGAAAGATAAAAAACCCACATTGGTTATTTCAAAGTTTTCAGACGCAAATGTTTTATATTGAATACTAAAGATAATCTTAGTAAATTTGATCTAAAATCTGATGTTAGTATCCTTCCTGGATATTCAAACACCAACAAAGTTTATAGAGTGTATAATAAAAGAAATTTAGTTGTTGAAGAATTCATGCATGTTACATTTGATGAATCTAACCCATCCTCTATAAAGAAAGTAATAATGATTTAGATTAAAAATTACAACAAAAAGAACTTTCAATATCAAACAAGATCTCACTCCCTATTTTTTCAATCTTCATAGTTTAGAGAATTTAGTTGTTTGTCAAAACTCTCTTAGTGATTTACTTATTGATATGGGTTGGACTAATGCTTTAGTTCTTAAAAAATGATATTATCTGAACTTAGTCAAAGGTTTTTAGTCGAATATGCTTATTTCTTCACAAACTACAAATAAGGTTGTTATAAGTGTTGGGGGAACTCCTATTGAGTTTGATGTTGAAGATTTAAATGAAATTCTTAGAACTTCAAATGAAGGGTTAGAACTCTATACCGCTAAAGGTAAAATAAATTCTCCATGGTATTCTATTAAGAATGATGTTCCAAATATTTGTATGCGTTCTGATTTGTCCTCTGAGTTTTGTAACTCCACTTTGAAATCTCAAGCCTTACCTCTTTAACTTAGAATTCTTCATAGTATCCTTCAACATGTTATTAGTCCTCGATCTAAACATGAGGACAAAGTTACCAGTTTAGATATGGCCTTATTGGATAGCTTTCTAGAGGGCAGGGTGCTAAAGTCAGTTATATTATTGTTAAGAATATTCTTAGCACTCTGGGTATATACAATCGATCTCTTCTATTTGGTAGCACTATTACCTGCATCTTTAAACATTTTCGAGTACCTAAAACCGAACCAACCTTTCTAAGTCCTAAGGAATTAAGAGATGAATCTATAGTCAATTTTGGGTTTGTATGGGTGGAAGATCAGTGGGTTCAAGATCGAAAACTTAATAACAAAGTTACAAAACTTACTCCTTCCGATCATTGTCTCTTAAACGATATCCTTCCCCTAAACCAGCTTCCCGATCTTAGTGTTCCATAACAATCACAACCTCAATATCCCATTGTAGAAAATCCTTCTCATTCTAATTCAACAGACCCTAAAGATCCGATGCAGCAACTATTGAGTGAAGTGTGCTATATTTTCGAGCAGCAAAACCAACTTCAATCACAGTTTGAGGCATTTCAAATTCATTACATTTCTAAGCAGTAGCAACGCCTCTTTGATCAACAACAATAAATCCTTGACGACCAACGATAACTTTTTACTGCTTTATCCTACTCATTTTATCCACCACCACCATAGTGTGCTCTCCTTATAGATTTTATTTTTGGTTCCTCATTCTATTATTCACTTACATTCTCATATGCATTTGTCATTTTTTTGTTTGTTTAAAGTATAGTTTGAGGACTCTTGTTTGATATTTAGATGTTTTGCTTGGATGTTGTTTCTAGATTCTTGAATGCTTTGAATATTTGATCTTTATTCTCTATTTCTTGCTTAAAAGTTGTGAGGAGTTGTTTTTTTTCTTACCATGATTAGAATAATTTTGATGATAAAAGAGGAGAAGATAGATAGCATGTATTTTGAATTTTTTGGGAGAAGAGATAACTTACATTTTTAAAGTGTTTTTGACATGTTCAAGGGGAGTTTATAAATACTATAGATCATATTTGTTTTATGTATTTAATTGTTAAATCATATATGTCATATATTAAAGGGAAGTAAGAAATGTCAAAATGCATGTGATGTTTGTCATCATAAAAAATAAAAAGAATGTTAACTTAGAAGGCTACACAAATTATAATTTTGATAATAACAAATATGTGTTATTATATTTTACAATTTCACTAGTCTTTGAAGGGCAATATTTATTCAAGCAAATCAAAAGGAATCGAGCTCAATACACTCAACCAAACCAAGAACGAGTATTAGTGCAAAATGCCTTCATGGCTACAAATCTTGTAAAGCCGGTATGATTTAATATATACATGATTTCGCATTTGAAAAAATTAATATTTTGTTTAATAAATCATCATATTTCATAAATCAAAAGTTTTATAATTGCAAGCCAAGTATTTTATGAAATTAGTTATTTTTCAAGATATGGACTAAAATGAAAGAGTTTTGCAATCTTTGATTTCAACAAGTATTGTTTTAAATTATGAATTTAGATTTATTTGTAAAAGTATAAAACATTTTAGGCTATAATATAATTTTTAAAAGTATTAGACTATATTTTAATTTATAAAATTTTTAGGGCTAAAATATAAATACTAAAAATATACTAAGAATACAGAAAGTTAGTGGCTATCCGCCTAAGAATAAAAAGCTAACCACCTGGGCAAATTTTCATAATTTTTAAATCCAAATTTGCAAGCGGCTATTTGGTTATTTTCTAGAGGTCAATGACGGGTAGTTTACTTTTTTAAAATATATAAATTCAAATCAAAATCAAAGTTACTAAGTTTTTTAAGCAAAAATTAACTCATACAACATTTCTTGAGCTTTCATTTTGTAAATCTTCGTACATTGAGCTATCATTTATACATCCACTTTAAAAGAGAGTTCATGTTGTAATCTTTATATTCATTCTCAAATTTGTGTCAGCATGAGTATGGGAACACTTGGGGAAAGGTGTGTGTGAGTGAAACACTACTTGTAAAGGTTTATTGACACCTTAAAAGTCAATTGTAAGTACTTGAAGCCTTAGTGGCTTGGATAGTAAAATCCTCAAGTTTAGTTTGCTTGGAGGTGTGGATGTAGGCAGATTTTGCTGAACTACATAAAAACTCATGTGTTTGATCTCTCTTCTCTTATCTTTTTAATATTGTGTATTGTTAAATTTATTATTTTTTATTTTATTAAGGCATTAGTTTAAGCTGTTGTGTGGTTTTATTTGCTTAATTTTTACAAACCTAATTCACCCCCCCTCTTGGGTTGCTTAGCTAAAATTTCATATATCACCATCCTCCTTATCATCTCATCCACCTTATTAGTGTTCTTCATCTTTTTTTTACCTCTATTTTCTTTTGGTCCCTTACTTTTATGCACATTTGCATTTGATACTTTTGTTCTAACTTTGACTGGATTATGTTTATGGATTCTTATGCTTATATTAATGTTTGTTTTTTGGATGCTTTGAATATTTGTTATTCATATGCTGGTTTCTTTTTAAGTAATTATAGAAGTGTATTTTTATGGATTGACATGGTGGAGAAATAGTTTTGATGATGAAGAGTTTGAAGCATTTTTGGCATTTTATGAAATACACAGGGGGAGTTTACAAATGTTATATAACTATATAGATCATGTACTTAGGGGGAGTTTAAATTTGTTTAATTATTGAATCATGCATGTAACATACTCAAGAGGAGTAGAAATGTCAAAATACATGAGGTGATCGTCATCATCAAAAGAGGGAGATTGTTAACCTAAATGGCTATACAAGCCTTAATTTTGATAATCACAAACCACATGTAAAGGGTAAAATGGTAAATTTATATTTCACAAACTCACTATTCTTGATAGGCAAAAATCATTCAAGTGAGATTAAGCTCAAGACATTGAGTAAACAATAGCACAATCAAGGGCGAACACTGAGAGCACTAGCTCAAATGATCTTTATTGCTATAATTCTTATAAAACGAGTATGTTTTAATGTATGCATATTTTAGCATTCAAAGCTCAAGTTATCTTTCATGATATTTTAAATAAATCATCATTTTTCATAAACTAAAGATTTTATAAAATAAGACAAATAATTTTATAAAATTGGTTGTTTTTCAAATTTATGGACTAAATTGAAAAGTTTTGAGAACGTTTAAATTAATAAGCATTGATTTAAATCCTGGAAATGGACATATTTAGAAATGTTTAGAAAGTTTAAGGCCATAGTATAATTTCATAATATTTTAGCCAAATCTATAAATTTTGGAACAACAGCAGCTAGCCGTTTAAAGCAAGTGGCAATTTGGCTCAAGTCTTGAAAAATAGTGGCTAATTGGAAAAGGTAGCGGCAATCCGCTTGGGCAAAAATTTCAAATTTGATTTTTAATGGTAACTTGCCCCATTAGTATAGTAACTAACTAGCTCAATTTAGCGGCAATACGGCAAGTCTCCTCAAAGTCAATAATAACTAGTTTACCTGTCCAAACTATGAAAACTTAAATCAAAATCGAATTTAACAACTTTTTTAATCTTTATCAAGCAAAAATCAATTCATATAACCTACCTTAAGCTTTCATTTTGCTTATCTACATTAATTGAATCATTATTTAGCAATCATTTGCCTATACACTCTTATAGAGTATAATCTTTGTAATCTTCATTTAAATATTAAAATTGAATGAGTAAAAGCATGAGAATCACTTTGGAAAAAAGGTGTGTGTATTTGTCTCTACTTGTAATGGTTTATTGACAGCTTGGAAGTCAATTGTAAAAATTTTGAAGCCTTGGAAGGCTTGGATAGTGGAATTCTCAAGCTTGATTTACTTGTAGGCATGCACGTAAGCAGGTTTTGTTGAACCATATAAAAATTCATTTGTTTGTTTTCTTCTCCCTTATCTCTTTAAATTTATGCATTTTTAATTTTTATTAACATTGAATTTCTTGAAGCATTGATTCAAATTTTTTTGTGATTTTATTTGTATATTTTTTTTAAATACCCAATTCAACCTACTCTTGGGTTGCTTAGATAGAATTTCACGCTTGTTGAATCCTTGATTCTTGTAATTACACCTACCAATCTAAAGCATCATCTATTAACTTAAATGATCCATGAGAGATAGTAAATTTGGATGAGACAATTTGAAAAAAACCATTATGTATGTATGTATGTATGTATGTATGTATGTATGTATATATGTATGTACGTACGTATGCAAATTCAATAAAAAATATCATTAGAATTATATATATGTATGTATGTTTGTATGTATGTATATACATATGTATGCATGTACGTATGCAAATTTAGTAAAAAATATCGTTAGAATTACTATCAAAATCTAAAGTATCTTCAAACTCAAGGAGACAATATAAATACAACCAATGGTAAAATTGTAAATAACCTGACTTTAAAGGTCTGGTGTTGTCTGTGTTTGGTGACCATGATTTGGAGCAAAGATGGTTGAATCTTGAAGCTGTGATAATAAGGAGCATGATTGTAACAGCAAATTAGTCAAAATTGTGATGGTTGGTCTTGAAATTCAACTTGAAATAGAGGCAGTTTATGGTGATTTAGCTTATAGTTTTAGGGTTGTTATGCAATGGTTCCCGACTAAATTCGAACGATAACATTGGAAATTTGTTCAGTGGTTTGAAGAGAGGCGAAGAAGGTGACAACCAATGGAAAAATGTGACGATTTTGCAGCAATGAGCTGGTGAAACATTCACTGGTTTGGGTGATTAGGGCGGTTACAGGCGGCAATTGAGTGTAGGTTAGCTAGAGTTTGGTTGATGGTGGTTGGTGAGTGTGCTGGTTACAGCAGCTAGTGGTGATAGTTGTGAGATTGTGATGATGGCGTACTCATAGCTAGGGTTTTACTTTTGGGATTTTTTTAATTTCTTTTTTTAGTAATGGATTCGATAAGGATGAATATAAGATGTCAAGAAAGTTGTGCGACTAACATAGAACTACTTTGACACTAATTAACGAAGTAAGATAGTGGAAACAAATTGATAGGATGGATAAACAATGGATATTATTATAGTACCAATCAAGCCAACGTGATCATACTACACTGTAATCAAGGTGTAACTAAATTTCATTCTAATACAAACGACTCAATAAGATTTTTTACAATGGTTAAGTGGGACTGGATGGCGTTCTAATCCAAATGTGTATACAAGAGAGATTTCAATTTATAATTAAAAACACATGTTATAATTGACTCTAATTAAAAATAAAAAAAATATCTAATTAGCTAAATAACAAAATCCTAAAATAACATATTACATCATTGATTTTCATGAGGAAAAATTAGTGAAAAGGCTGAATCTTTAAAAGACAAAAGTCTAACAAAAGCTTAGGCAATTTTTTCTTGGGAAAAAATTATTGAGCGATTCTATTTCTCTCAATTTTATTTTTGAGCCCTAGGTTTTCTAGAGATATATTTTTTCTTAGAATATCTAGATTGGTTGTTTATCTAAACATCAAAAATTAAATTAGCCCTAATTCTCTTCTCTCACTTTTAGCTTGGTCAAGCTCTTGTATGCGATTTCTTTGAATTTAAGCTTGTTAAACTTGATACTGCATCTTGTTTACATATTTATACTTATCTTGAGAAGAGATTATACATAAATCCATGTGAAGAAATTGTGAGCATCGTGATGGTTGAAGCTTAGGATTAGATGTTAAGGGCTTACGGTGCAAGGCCGTATAAGTGGTCTTAATCCTTTGTAACTCACATTTATTTTTATAGTGGATTTGTTTACATCTACACATGGACTCAATCACGTGTTAAGATTTTTACCCTAGATCGCGACAATCAAAGGTTTCTTCATAAGAATAGTGTGCCTTTTATTTATTTTCCGTAGATTAGTTATTTGCTTATTATCTAGTAATTATTGTTGGTGTAAGTTGTTGGCATTTGACATATTTGAGATATTGGAAGTGATTATTAATTGGAAGTTGTTAGGAACTCTTTGAGTTGAAATTATTAAAAGTGTTTGGATGATTTTGTGTTTTAATTGATTGATTGATTGAAGTGGTAAATTTATTGCATCTCCATTATTATCCATATTTCATATCCATCTCAGAGAGTTAATTTCTCTATGAAATTTTTAGACAATCTCGGTATCGTTCTTGATTTAGGAGACGCTGTCTCTGCTCTTTTCAGAAGAACGTACTGTATGCGCGTAGTAGAGGGATCTATAAAGAGATTGCATACCGTTTTGTTTGAAGACTTGCTTAAGAGAGGAAGCAGAAGATGTGTGATGCACACAAAGATTTCACTTGATAAGATTATAACAAGCTGGCGGCAGTTACTAAGAGGAATCTCATATTATGTAAGTTCCGATAGTTTATAAATGAATTACTTGTTGCATAAGCGTGGCTCTATATAAGTAAGGATTTGAACTCCGAACTACGTAAAATCCCTTCAATTTACCTTACTTTTACACACTTTATTTTTATGCATTTTTTTGTTCAATTAACTTTTACTAAACTTGGTAAGCCTACTAAAATTGGATCTAATAGCTTCCAAATGGTGTTCGACCATGCGTGAGATTGAAAATAAATACAAATTCAAAGAAACTTTCATTTCATCAAAATTTATTATTAGAAGCAATATTTGTATTATATTGATGCTTTTCTTAATGCATTTGACAATCTTAGAGTGTAAAGTTAAATAAGAAAATAATGTGAATAATTCCATATATTTGAACACTTTATCCATATTAAAAACCTAAGAGAAAAATCACATGAATAATATCTATAAATGGACCATTTTTATATTTAATGAGGCTAGTATATACAAGAAAATTTGAATAATCATTGAACAAAATTTTGCTTTAAATGGAAATTGATGATGCCTTAAGATAGAATATTTTAAACAGACTAACAAAACTACGTTTATTTAGCATTTTCTAACACCATGTGAACTAAAGACCGAGGCGCTTCTATACAAATCCTCATTCCCTTTAGTTGAAATCATCAAAATCTTCAGACTATTAATATTTGGCTAGAGATGGCAAAGCTTATTCATATACTTTTGTTTCTTCTTGTTCTTCTTTTCTCAAGTTTTAAATCTATGATCTTAAATTATATAATTGTTATCCCTTGTCTTTGTTTGTTAATATTTTCTACTTGCAAGCGTTTTATTTCACAGTAAAGCTTCCTTTTTAAAAGTTCTTTTGTTTCATGTTCTTGGGTCTAGTCCTAGGATTTTCAGGTATTAAACCCAAAGTCCTGCATATTTGTTGGAGGTAAATGTCTTACCTGTAATCCCAATTGACTACTCTTTACCAGTTAATGTGAGAAACTTAACAATTCCACTCCTTAGACGAAACTACGATCACTACGATCAAACCATGGTTTTTTCATTCGACGTATCTAAGTTTTTCACCATCACATTCTAACCACTAGGTTCTGGCTCTAATACTAATTTTTTAAGAACTTAGGCCTAAAATTTCTAGTTATCTAACCCATAAGACTATTTTATTAAGTGGAGAGACCTAACATACTTATAAAACTAATTGACAATCTTTTGTTTGATAATGTGGGACACAAATTAACACATGTTGAATATGGAAGATAAAGAAAATTTAATTCTTAACAGTTTGAAAAAGATATGAAAAAGCACATGTCCCCAACCTAAAAAAGTAAAAGAAATTAAATAAGTTGGATAGAAGAAAAATGATTAAGAAGCAAGCCAATGAGAGAATAATTAGCAAAACTTATACATGTGATCTCTACTTCATTTCTAAATCTCTCAATATGTTTGATTTCAAATGGTGATGGTTATTTGTAGCCAATACAGTATATTGATTGGTTGTGCATTTAGCAACACACCCTTTGATTCTTAAGATGTTGTTTGCATAACACTGTATGAATTAATTAGTATGATGCATAACTCATAATATATTTCAAGAGACACACATACACATTAGTGTGACACACACATTACTTTAATCAAGGGGTAAACACATCTCATAAAATTCCTCCTTAGATATCCACCACTTAATGATCATTTTATTTGACCTTTGCTTAGGAAATTCACTATGAGAGAAAAACCCTAAGCAAAAGAAATACAATTCAATGAATTATAAATTAGCATTGGACATGCTTCAAATCTACCTCGTTAAAACCCTTTGCTAGCGAAACCCTGGGAGATCAAAACTTGGTCAACGGGAAATGAGTGCAGTGCACATGTGTCCAAATTATTCACAAAAGTTCTTCTTGAGAAAAGTTGTGCTTCCCTTGATCAGTGCTCCATTAATCCATTCTTTTAATAGGTGGTTGGTGCTCCCCTTGATAATAACATGTATCCAGTTGATAGTCTATTCAACTGGCATGTTAACACCACCTCAATATGTTGATGCAAGGAAGCTTTCCTTAATAATTCCACAAAATTATAAGCTAAATATATCTTATCCATATATAGGCATTGTAGGGCTCATAAAAATAGCTAGTATTTAATCCTCAACAAGATCTCAAATTATTATTAGTTTATAAGAAAATATGATCTCAATAGTAAACTACATTTTAATAGTTACTTGCAAATGCAAGCGTTATCAATGACGGTGTTATTTATGATTCCATATTATTATGTATAAGTAAAGGCAATTGGTTTTTGGTCTCATTAAAGGTCAAACACCATTTTAAACATCATCCAAAGTTGATAGAAATCTCACTGTTTCTGGACTCCTATGCCTTATCATGGCCTTCTACCTTATAAAAGATATTACTCCATAAAGTGCTCTAGTCTTTTTTTGAAAGACCATTTACTCTTTTAGAGCCTCATTTACAAGAAGACTCTAATGACCTCATTTATAATAAGACTCTAACGAATAACCTTTCTCTTTTGAGGAACCTTTGAACCAAGTAGTCTATCACGCTTCAACTATGCTATAGACAATTCCTGAGCTACTTACAAGTTCTCTCTAAAGAACAATTACCTAGTCAGGTACATTAGTAGCTGACTTGGTTACATTTACTGCCTCTAAAGATATATTTTCCATCTGCTATAAAATTTATGCTTAGAGAGGTCAACAAATATAGATGAGACATGCTTGACACTTTCTTAAAAAGGTCATGTCTTACCATAAAAGGCATTTTTCTCACTCTTAATGGGAGAAAACTTGTTTTGTCAAAGTGACAATGCACAAAATATATGGTGCACACGTCATTTGTTGGGGTCCAAAAATATTTGATAATTGTTAGTGAATTTTGTTTTTAGAAGATAATTGTTAGTGAGTTAAAACCAACAAAAATTGCCATTGTTCTTTTTTCAAAAATTATATTTTTTTGCTTAAAATCCATTTATCTACAACTAAATAAATATATGTTATATTTCATCATACAAAATATATAAACGAAATAAATAAAATTATACAGGTAAGCCTTTATTGATAAAGATGCTTCATTGCCAATTTATTAATTGATCCTCTATTCCTTCATCTTTAGTCTTTTGTCCTCAAACTTTGTTAGTAATGTTATTAGAAAATAAAAAAAGAAACATCATAGCTATATTTATTTTCTGATATAGAAAGTCTAATTTAATGGCAACCACTAATAGGGCCAGCAGAATGATAGGACGAGATGGGTTGGGATTTACAAATCCTAATCTTATTTTAAATAGTAAATAAGGACAAAAATGTGTTTCGATCCCATCTCAATTGGGATCCTGAATTTTAATTTGAATCCCAAATTGTCCTAGATGACATGAGTTTTCTATCATCCACTACAATTTTTGTCACAAACGATATGTCATACAAAAATAACTGACATGTCATATGAGTATGATAGTTGTGTCCTATATATATTATCAATTAAAATGAATTTTCATACATAATGATTGTTATGTCAAATATATGTATTTTAGTAAATCGACTTGTCATACATTTCTAAATAACCAAATTTCAAGACATTTAGGATTCCGATAAGAATTTAGAAACATCTAGAATTCTAACATGAATGGCAAATCAAGATAAAATTTAATCCCGAATGGGTCGAGATCCCAAATCTTAATTGGGATTTGGGGAATTTTGCCAACTTTAACCATAAAGCATACTTTTAAGGATAGTTTTATTAAATAAACAAAAAAAACAAGTGTATAAGGAATAGGATACTTCTTGTAGTAGAGTGTAGTCTATTTGATAACGTATTTGAGTCTAATTGGGAAGTAATCAACAATGCATGCAAGTAATTAAACAATTTGAAGCGAAAAAGAGCAAAATGATAACAAGCAAGTAGGGATGGCAAGAAAATTTGGATCCGATACACATCCGCAAAGATCAAAAAAATCCCGATACAGAAAAATCTAGATTCGCATTTAAAAAAATGCGGATCCGAATTTAAAAACTCAAGATCCGCATAGATCCAGATCTAGATCCGGATGCACTTTCATCCAAATCTAGATGATTTTAAATTAAAAATTAAATTAAAATATATATAATTTAAATAAAAAAATCCCTAACATCATCCATAAGGGCCCTAACATCCCTCTCAATTAGGCTATCACATACACACACAGACCTCACCTCAACTCACCAATAGCTGTGTCGATCACCGGTAGCTGTCTTCTTGCAACTCGCTGGATCCCCACGTCAAAGCCGAAGCATCACCATCCAAGCCTTGCGGTCCTCGCCGTCTTCTTGCAGCTCCGTCTTCTTGCATGTCGCTGGATCCACGCCACTACTGGTGGTTGTCATCTCTTTGAAGAAGCCTCGTGATCGCGATACAGCTAGTGCTCATCCTCCCCGTCATGAACCTGTGCCATCCAAGCCTCACCCACAAGGATCTGAATCCAGTCATTTGATTTTGCTCCCTTGCTTCAATAAATTTTCAGTTGATAATATTAATTACTTGGATTTTTCTCTGGTTAATAATTTGATATTGTGATTAATTGTTAATTATATTTAATGAGTTTAATTTAATGTAAATTTATTTAAACTTGAAAATGTTGTTGGATTAATTTAATTTGTTTGTTCATTCAATTTTTTTTTCTCGTTAATAATTTGGTATTGAATTTAGTTATGTTTTTTTATTTGTGGATTTTAATGGTTGTGCACTTGAATTTTTTTTTTTTTATGTTTGATTAATGTCATTATATTTTTAGATGTTGATTTATGTTTTTTATTTGTGGATTTTAATGGTTGTGCACTTGAATTTAGTTATTTTTTATGTTTGATTTATGTTGTTATATTTTTATTTGTTATATTGTTATATTTTTATTTATGGTGATATTATATGTTATTTATGTTAAATTGTTAATGGTTAGGTTATAACTGAATTTTATTTGATATTATTAATTAAATTATTAAATTTTTAAAAGATATTTTAAATCATTTAATTTTAAGTTTTCTGGATCTGGATATCCAGAATATCCACCCGGATCCGGTGCGGATATTACCCGCATCCGGATCCACAAAAAAAATTTATGAATCCGGATGAGCATGCATCCGGATCCAGATCCAGATTTTGCCAACCTTACAAGCAAGCCAATGAGAGACTAATTAACAGAACTTCTTTAAGTACTCTCTATTTTATTTCTAAATCTCTTAATATGTTTGATACAAATGGTAGTGACTACTTATAGCCAATGAAGTATATTAATTAGTCATGCATTTGGCAAAAAAAACTCTTTAAGTATTAAGGTATTGTGTGCATAACACCTCGTGAATTGATTAGTGTAATGCATAACTCATAAAATATTTCAAGAGGGTATGATGCAAACGCAATATCACAAATCATTTAGCTGCTTTTACAATTCACTTCCTAAAGTCATTAATGTTAAACACACATTTTTTTATTAACATGGTAGATAAACATATCTTATAACATATCTAACTTTAGTCTCTTAATATCTCTTGCACATTTTTATTTTAACTTAGTTTTCATAATTTTCAAAAAGTATTATTTGACAATTACAAAACTAAGAGGGAGTTTCAGAAAGAGAGAAAATTATATATCTTGTTTCTAGTAACTTTCTCTATTGTGTGAATTCCTTAAATGGCACCATTAATAAAAGCTTATTATTCTATTTTCTAGAGAAGACAGGTCCTTAGTAACTAAACCACTTTAAATCGCTTGTTTCTTTCACTATAATGTTTTACTTTCTTTTTTTTTCTTTTTTCTTTTTAAAGGTAACGGGAGTAGGTAAGCCCAAATCAATTTTTACCCCCCCCTTACACCCAAGGATCGAACCTGAGTCTACGTAAGTGTAAGGGGCAACAGCTGCACTACCAACCAACTCGACCACGCCCTTGGGGGCAAAAAAAAATATTTTTACTTTCTTTCTGTTATTTGCTTTAATTGATTTCTTGCATTACAATTTTTTAATCAGGGTCTTGATCATTGAATTAAGGTCTTCGGGTGGTTAATACTTAATATCTAGTGGTAACTGAGATGAATCACTACAACAAGATTAAGGAGAAGTTTCTATTAAAGATGAGGTGATAAAACATCTTCCATGAAATTCATAAAAATGTAATGACAAACCTGAAAATGCAAAATGAAGGAAGCAGAAGAAGAAGCTCAAAGGCCTCCAAAGAAATCATGTTTAAAAAAACTCCTTTTTCATGTGCCTTAAGGTAATTATGTTTGTCACCCTCCTGGACAGGTGTCCATTTTATAGTGATGGCATTGCTTAGCTGTCCTATGACAATTAAATCAACTATGTTTCATGTCAAAGTATCATACAGCACAACGAACAGTGTCCACTTTATAGTAGTGGCATCGCTTATCTATTGTATGACAATCAAAACAACTAATGTGGCAACACCGAGTTGCTAACAACATTGGACAAAAAATTGTGGCCTAGAAAAATCATACCGAACTAGGTTTTAGGCCAGTTTAAATTCTCATAAATAGCTGAATATTCATTTTATGGAAAGAAAAACTTAAATATCAGTTTGATTTTCAATTCACTTAACTGAATCGAATAATTAAATTAAAAAATTGGGATGTTTCAATAATTTTTTTATCCAACTTAACTTGTGTTATATTTTAATTAACTATATCCAATGATTACCATAGACCTACATACGCTTAATTACTAGTACATATATAACATTTTCACCCCAAAAATGAACCCTAAATTCAAAAACCAAATCACCTCATGCCACCGCTTGGTGCGAACCTAAGCCATTTACAACTATCAACCGGTCCACCATTTTACTGTTACTATCATCAGCAGCCTTATCGACCACAGCTTCTACTCACCATGAACCCACGTGTGCTTGAAATAACGACAGCTTCTATTCTTTTTCCTTTGTTTATCTTTATTTTTTTTTATTTCAAACATAATTATATTCATTAAGTAAATGAAAAATCCTTATGAAATTCACATAGACGATCAATATTCACAAAAGGGTCTCTAAAGTTTTGATCTTTCAAAATTCAAATCATTTTTGCCTGCCAATTTAGATGATTCGGATTGTTGGGGCTTCAAATTCGGGTTGGCCATGAACCAAGACAGCAGAACCATTCTTTTTTTCTTTTTTTTTTTAATTACTTCTCTGGGGTTTATAGAGAAATATTTCTATTGTTTATCTCTATTAATATTTCTATTGTTTATCTCTATTAATTAATATGTGCTTTTCTATTAGAATGGTTCCATGACCGTGAAAGTTTTCTAAAGCTGCCATTTAGTTTCAAATATGAGATTTATATAAATGTGGGTACGGATTATATTTATAAATCATTGTAATGTTGTGTATATGAACCATTATTTATATTTTGTAGGTTTTGTTTACTAAAATATTGGTGAAAGTTATCATTAATTCATTATCAATTAAGATTTACAGTCATGTTATGCTGCAAAACTTGTGAGGTACTTAATATAGACTAGTGAATGCTTTGATATGTAATATCGGCTACCTAGTTGCTTTTGAGATTTTTATTTCCCTTTATTGTCTATTCTTTTTGGATTATTTACTAACTAGTAACTTATGTACAAAGTGTTTTTGAATGAAAAATGTGTTTTTGTGTATATTGGCTCTTAGCCGTTGGAGATGGACGGCTTGATAAGCTATGTATTCTATAATCTATATTTTTGGACAGTAACTATGTTTAGGTTTCAATTTGACATTATGATATTTTGTGCTTTTGTAGAATGGAAGACAATGTTGATGAAGTGCTAGGTTAGTAATGAAGTGTAAGAAAGTTAGTAGTGAAGAAGATAGGTTAGTGGGAGCAAAAAAGAAAAATGCCATTGAGATCATTTGTGTGGAAACATTTTTTGAAATTATCTCGAAGAGAAAGAGCTAAGTGCCATTATTGTGGCAAAAGTTATGCAGCGTACGGTACTAATGTTGGAATAACTACTTTCAAGAATCATTTGGGAAAATGTAAAATGTACAAAAGAAAATAAAGTCTGAAAATGATGAGGAGCTATAAACATTAATTCATAAAAAAGGTAAAGGTAAAGGTGATGGTACTGTTAAGATTATGGATGTAAGATTAATAGAGAGGCTTGTATAATAGCACTTGTAAAACTAATAGTCAAAGATGAATTATTGAATTGTCTTTCAGATTTGTTTCAATTCATTGTAGAACTTTTTAGGCTAATGCTAGCTCAACAAGAACAGGTAGCTCAGGAGCAAATGGCAATTGATTGATGTTATGGACTTGTATTTTTCTTTATTTAAAAAAAATAGTATCTTATTTATATAGTTTGGTTATTGCATTATTTATTGTTGTTTTATTTATTTTTCATAGACTCAAGTATGTTATAAATTTAAGTTGGTATTTCAAAATACCAAATCTCATAATGCTTAGACAAGACAGGACAAGTTGGTTCATTTATATAAATCAAATATAATATGGTAACAAGTCCATTAGGCCCACCCACACTAAACCAAGCCTAAGAGAGGAGCTTGTTTTGGGAATCTATTAACTAGGCACTATCACACAATAATTCATGTGCAAGGGAACCCTCCAAGTAGTGACTTGTATGTGCGCGGGCTTGGCCTCTTTTTCTATTTTTTTGCCCTTTGTATTTATTTTATATACTTTAATTCTTATTATATTGAGAATCTAATTCCTAATTGAATTGGGATTTATTTTGAATCCTTGTATATTTATAATTTAGATTAAAAGAAGGCTTGTATATATTTTAAAAAAAAAGTCGTGTATATTACACAATCGACATCCAAAATTTGCTCTCTGTTTTTTGTTTTCCTTTATCATTGTACGTTGTGCTATTCTAAACTATTTTGTTGAAGTCCAACAGTACAATAATAGTCATTGTATCCTAGAGATCAAACTGCCTTTGTTTGTCCTACTTGCACCGAGATATCAAATCTTAAGATGCAGAATTTAGTCTTAAGGACAGTGCTATTGCACGCCTTAGTTGTTTGCTACTTTTTGTTCAAATTTCTATTCTAATAGTCAACAATCTTAGGACCAAATTTTAAGAGTTTGATGATTGCTTCAAATAAGGTACGCAAACCTATTACTTATGATCTTTTATTACCAAAGATCTTTCATGGACTTATGTTGATAGAGGGTTCGAAATTCGTAATAATTAATACAAGTTAAGTTTAAATCTAAAATTATTTTTTGTTGTTGTACTAGACATCCAAAGGAATCTTTTGAAACCTTTTTCAACAAAATTGGATAAGAACTTGATTTATAATGATTTTTTGAACTCAAGTCTGTTAAGCTCAAAATTTCTATTTTCAGCACAATATATAAGTTATAAAATTAATTTAGCACACCTAGACTTCTTTAAAAATTATGAAATTTGGAGAATTGTTTCCCATATATGTCTATTTCTAGAAAGTTTCATGATTTTACTATCAAAGGATAAATTGTTTTGAATTTTTTAATTTAATGAGGTCTTAGCAGAAAACTATTTAACAAGTCTCTAAAGGTCTAAAATGAAAATTGTTTTAAATTTTTTTAGATGGAATCAAGCTATAACAATTTTGTTATTGGCATACTCTATGTAAAATATGAGATTTTTCTAATGAAGAAATAATTTATTAAAATTAAGAGACAAAAGACTATTCTATTAAAGAATTGATAATGATACTTTTGAGTCATGAAAATGTAATTTGATTAATAAATTAAGGAGGAAAATATTATAGAAGAACCAAGGAATTAAATTCCAAGTAAACTTATTTGAAAATAATGCTCCTCATAACAAGAAGTAGAACAAAAGTGCTAATAATTATTTCGATCTCATTTTTAAAGGAAAAGAAAATATATTTATAAAATTATTTTAGCCAACATAATAGTTAAGTATAAAGGAATAGAGACAACAAAATCCTCCATAAGCCAATTTGGATAAAAGAGATCAATTTACTATTGTTATTGTCTTTGAGTAAGCATGGTTGATTATACTCTTGTGAGGAAAGGAGAAGAATCTATTTTCCTTGATGATTTTTAGTCCACATCAGCCTTAAGCAAGGAAAAGTTCTTCTTAGACTTACTTTTGAGAAAATCCTCTCATTGAGTAATATATGTCATGTTTATGAAATACAATACTATTTGAATTATATCTTTATAATGAGCAATACATGGATAAAAGTGTCCTTTCAAGAGTGACAAAATTATATTGTCAAATAGTGAAATATTTGTTGGGAAAAGGATATTGTTCTGATGAACTATTCAAGCATATAATTCTTAAGTTAAAGATGAAAGATGAGTCGTCTAAACTTGTATTATTGACTCTATAACATGGGAGACATGGTCATATGAATTTTTCTTGTATTAAGAAAATAGGAGAACTTGGTATATTGTCTAGTTTGAGCTTGTGAAATGACAAATGTAATATGCGTGTGGAATCAAAATCCTAAAAAACAGATGTGAAACCAATTCTAAGTAAAGGAACTAAATTTCTCTGTTTAATTCATAATAACCTTAGTGATTTAAAAATCATAACAAGAAGGGGAAAAAGGTATAATATTACCTTTATTAATGATTTGTTAAGATATACAAATTATATCTATTGAGAAGTAAAGATAAGGAAGGTGAAAAGTTCTTACAATACAAGAGTGAAGTTGAAAATCAACTTAAATAAAGAACTAATTGAGGAAGTGAATATTATTCACACATGTTCAATGCTTATTGTGAGAATCATGAAATAACACTTCCCTACTCACCTAAATCAATTGATGTAATTGAAAGGAAAATACCAAGGTAATAAGTTTCAAAGCTCTACTGAATTTGTGGGGAAGAGAGAAGCTATGTTGTTAGCTTACTATATTTAGAATAGAATATCTTATAAGAAAATAGGAGAAAATAGGAAATGCACCCTATGAGCAATGGAGAGGTTATAAACATAAATTATCACACCTCAATATATGGGGGCACCTAGTGAAGTTTCTTATATTTGATCCAAAAAGGATTAGTTAGAACCTTAAACTGTTGATTGTTTATTTATAAGGTATACTCAGAGCAGTGCTACTTACATATTGTTGGTACTTCAAAATGAAAGACATTCGATTGACGCAAATACCATCATTAAGTCCAAGAATGCTAAATCTTTAAATCTATTTTCTTAAGAAAGCTAACATTAATTACTTATCCCAAAAAGAGTTAATTAGTGATCCTTTTGAGAGTTCTGATAACAAACGTAGGAGAAGTAAAACGATAAGAACTATCACTAGTTTTAGTGGAGATTTCTATGTTTTTCTTACTGAAAATGATCTTTAAACTTTAGGAAATTATCCACCGACCACCTGATTTTTTTCACTTTTTCAAAAATACACAATTTCTTTTTTTTTTTGCCTGAATTACACCTGAAGTTATAATTTTTTTCACTTTTCCACTTCCGTCTGTTGACCGTTAAGATTCCGTTAGTTTTTTTAACAAAATGATGATTTTACCCCCCAAATGTAAAATTACAATTTCATCCTATAGCATTAATTTTGGGGGGTAAAACAATCATTTTGTTAAAAAACTAACGGAATCTTAACGGTCAACAGACGGAAGTGGAAAAATGCAAAGAATTGTAACTTCATGTGTAATTCAGGAAAAAAAAAAGGAATTGTGTATTTTTGAAAAAATTCAAAACATTAGGTGGTCGGTAGATAATTTCCCTTAAACTTTTAAAGAAGATAACTTTTAAAAAAGTTATGGCTTCTCGAGATGCACCTTTGTGGAGAGAGGCAATGAATAGTACATTAAATTCCTTCTTGAGTAATCATGTACAAGAATTAGTTAATTTACCTCCAGATAGAAAACATATTGGATGCAAATGGATTTTCAAAGAAAATTGAAAGTAGATGGAAAAATATAAGGCAAGATTAGTTGCCAAGTGATTCAATTAGAAAGACATAGATTGTGTTGATACCTATGCTCTTATGATTAAGTTTGCATCGATTAGAATTTTAATTGCATGTTTTTAGATGGATGTTAAAACTGCTCATCTAAAAGTAGACCTAGTTGAGGAAATCTACATGAGTCAACCAAAAGGTTGTGTAGTTTGACCGAAAAGATATGTAAATTGGGTAAAGTCATTATATGGCTTAAAAGAAGCATCAAAACTATGGCGTGAGAAGTTTGATAAAATATTAACTTCAATTTGAAGAATATGAGAGAAAAAAATGTTATATAAGGCATTAAAATCACTAAGACTAGTGATAGTCTCATGTTTGTGACAGGGACAATATATTAAGAAAGTTAAGGTGTTATAATGAGAAATTGATCTCTACATCGTATGATGCAAAATATGCACCTTAAGAAAAATTTAAAACATAAATGTTGATAAATTGATATATGCCCAAATCATTGGTAGCCTAATATACTTGATGAATAATATAAGCCTAACGATGCATATGTTATAGGCAGATTGAGTAGGCAAACTGAAAATCCTAGTAAGGATCATTGAACTGCCATAGATAGACATATAAAATATTTAAAAGACACAATTGATTTTGGACTTAACTATAGTGACTTTCCATCTGTGCTAAAAGGCTAAGGTGATGCAAATTTGATTTCAAGATAAGATGAAATCAAATACACTAGTAGTTATATTTTAACTTTTGATGGAGGAGTTGTGTCTTAAAATCTTCCAAACAAACCCGTTTAGCTTGTTTTGTCAGAGTTTGAGCTAGTTGCCATAGAAAAGGCATGTAAAGGCTGAGTGATTAAGAAACCTCATAGCAGATCCTCATATTAACATTTATCCTTCTATTCCTATATGATTGTATTATATTTGCCACATTGCTATTATCATCGGCAAAGAGATAAGATATATAAAGGGAAAAGAAGATAAATTTCTCTGAGATATAATATTATTGAGCAGCTACTAGAATCTGGGGTTATGAGCCTAGATTGTGATGTCAAAGTTAAATTTGGCCAATTTTCTAACTAAACTACTAAACATAAGGTTATTATGTTAAGAGGATAAGACTTAAATCTAAATCAAAAGACAAGAGTAATGGGCATCTAAAATTTGCTCTCTGGTTTTTTTTTTCCTTCATCATTTTTCTTTCTGCTATTCTAAACTATCGTGTTAAAGTGCAACATCGGTATAATAGTCATTATATTATAGAGGTCAAACTGTCTTTGTTTGTTCTTATTGCACCAAGATATTGAATCTTAAGGCGTAGAATTTTGTTTTGAGGATAGTGCTATCACACGCCTAGATTGTTTGCTATCATCCATTCAAATTTCCACTCTGATAATCAACAAAGTATTGAACTAGAAAATGCCTATTGTTAATGCTAAAATTAATGAATTCAAGTCTTTAAGAACCAGCAAGCCAAATGTTGTTGATGTTTGTTTGAAATTTTTTTCATTTTGAGTTGTTGCATTTATTTGTTTTTACAAATTTATGTTTATTTAAATGGGACAATGGAGTGCAGGTTTGTATTATTAATATTTCATATTTTGTTAGTACCTTAGTAGTAGTTAGTTAGTAGATAGTGGTGATATTTCTTTTTTTTAATACTTTGTGATTTATTGCTAGTATTTGTACTGAAATTCCAATTAACTAATTGTTGTACAAGTTATAAAATTGAGGGAAAATTTTCATTAATAAGTTCCAATAAACTATAAAAATTTAAAAATTCAAAATAAGCTCAATAGGCCTAGAACTAAAAAAATCAAACATTTCAGTTCATGTTTGGTTCTTGTTCAATTTTTAAAAAAAATAACTACTTTTGATTCATTATGTCTAATTTTAATCCAAACTGAACTAATTCAAACCATGTGCGCCCCTAGTTGCAGACAACCATTCTCTGTTGGTTGCTTTTATCATACAATATGAATGAGAAAAAGGAAAATTATCTCTTCACCAC
The DNA here is from genome assembly GCA_030449905.1 of Luvunga scandens. Classification (NCBI taxonomy): domain Eukaryota; kingdom Viridiplantae; phylum Streptophyta; class Magnoliopsida; order Sapindales; family Rutaceae; genus Luvunga; species Luvunga scandens. Next base: position 4,108,295 of record JASUUG010001266.1, read on the forward strand.
TTTTGTTTTATCATATGTACAACTAACCACCACAAAAATTTTGATATTTTTTTTGCACTACCTTCACTTTCAAGCTTATATCAATCAACTACTTTGATACCAAAGAATAACTATTTTACTCTTAAATGAATTAAAAGACCATTTTATTTTACAGAATTTCAAAAAATAAAAATATTATAATTACAAAAATATCCCTAAATTTAATAAAATAAATAAATCTCAAATCCAATATGTTAAGCTTTTATAATTATAATTTCATTTAGAAAATTATCATATTAATTTTTTGTAATTATAATTTCATTAGTTTGTATAGGGAAGTATGGATGGCAAAACCCCAGGTCCGAGCCGGGTTTCGACTTGCCCGAGATTGGCCCGTTTCGATACAACAATTGGCCGGACCTAGTTCATGCCCGGTTTTCTCAAATTCGGTCCAAGTTAAGCTCAACATGTCCCGAGCACAGGTTTTCTATCTGGGCTTCCCTTGCCGAATATGAACTGGAAAAAAAAAATTGTACTAGTGCAAAAATTTAAATTTCTAACCTACTTAAATCCATTTAATCTCTATCAAATATGTAAATTCAACAACACAATAATCACCAAATAACATCCAACATTCATAAGTTCACTTCAATAGCACAATAATCACAAAATAGCATCCAACATTCATAAGTTCAATTTAACTTGTGGCTTCCCCCCTTTTCACCATCAACTCTCCTACCTGTAAAGAAAAAGGGAGGAAAAAGATTTTTTTTTTTTTTATGGTTAAAAAACAAGGATTTGACCCCCAAAAAAATACCCTAAGGTGGTGTTTGGTTTGAAGAAATCATTAGAGAGGAGAGGAGTGGAGAGGAGAGGAGAGGAGTGGAGAAGAGAGGAGAGTGAATTCAATTTTCATTGTTTGGTTTGGTAAGGAATTTTAAATGGAAAGGGATTGATTATTTTTTACTTGGACAGTTTAACCCTTTGTGTTAAGATTTTAATATTTGATATTAAGTGAAGTTAAAAAATCAAAATAAATCTACAAAATCATAATAAGAAAAAAAGTCTAAATTATTATTCAATTATATTATCTAGGAATTTGAAATTTTTTTGGAAAAATATTAAATTATAAATTAACTTAATCTAAAAATAGAAAATTAAAACAAGTAGAATTGAAAGAAAATTTATTATGAACTGATTTGATCTTTGTTAATTTTTCTGCATTTATAATTTGTAAATAAAAGTATAAATAAATATACATCATATAGAAGATAATCTTCATTTAGTTTTCAACATTAAAATAATGGAATTCTAGTTTTCTTTCCTCAATTGCTAGTTTTCAACATTAAAATAATGAAATTCTAGTTTTCTTTCCTCAATTGCTTTTATCTTTGCTTTTTAGAAAAAAAGATTAATTAATTAAGTGAAAATCTGAAGTTTCTATTTTTATAATTACATCTCTCTTGTATTAGTAATTTATATTTCTATATTTTCATATTAAATAAATAAATAAATAAGTCTATTTATTTTGTTAAGTTTCTTAAAGCATTCATTAAATTTAATTAATATAAAATTATTTATAATATTAAATTGATAAAATAAAATTATAAATAATAATTATTAATGAAATTTAATAAGTTAAAAAGTTGAAGGGTAATTTGAAAAGTTTTGGTTTCCAACATAAAAGGAATTTGAATTCTTCAGGGGTGGAATTCAAATTCCACATTATGATGGATATTAAATTCTAATGGAAATTAGATTCTTATACATTTTGTCTAATCAAACAATGAAAATAAAAATAGAATTTAAATTACTTTCCTCTCCTCCATTCTCTCCTCCCAACCAAACATCACCTAAAGAGAAAAAATAAAAGAAATAAAGAGTGCTACCGTATGAGGGATTGGATATTGAGAGGCAGAAGCTTTGTAGAAGAAAAGAATGGCCTGGTTGTGGGAGTGTTGTTTGGTGATGTTTGCTAGAGACAAAAGAGGGATGAGGATTTGATAGATGGCAGCGAGTGATCTCTTTTAGATGAAGAAAAGCCATGCCTTGGAGTGTTGGAGTGATAGCCGACAACACCGCTTACGTTTGTTTAGTTTAGGGATTTAGTGTTCATTAGGATTTTGGACATTGTATTATATTTATATTTTCTTTTTTATTTTAACTTATTAAAAAACCGGGCATGGATTAAAGTTTCAAGGTTTTGGTCTTATGCGCGGACCCATGCTCGGAAATGTCCAAGTATTGAATTTTAATACTCAAAACCACTTTATAAACCCAAACCAGATTGGCCGAGTCCGGGCCGGGCAGGTTTTATTGCCACCCCTATAGGAAAGTTTCTTAATATTAATTATAGGGAAGTTTATAATACTTGAGGGAGTTTTTTTCTTCATGTTAAATTTTGTAAACTTCACCTTAGTTTTTGTAAACTTAACCATACATAATTTAATTACAAAAATTAAATGAAATTATAATATCAAAAAATTGTAATTGCAAGATGTTAATTTTTTATAACTATAATTTCATTTAAAAAATTATCATTTTAGATCTTGAAATTTATTTGTTTTATTGAATTTAAGGGTATTTTTGTAAATATAATTTTTTATTTTTTAAAATTTTATAAAATAAAACAATAGTTTAGTTCATTTAGGGATAAAATAGTTATTTTTAATATCAAAATGTTTGATTAGCATAAGCTTAAAAATAAAAATATTGTAAAAAATATGTCAAAATTTTAGAATGATTAAATATAAATATGATAAAATAAAGGTGCCATATATATAATTTCAAAAAAAAAAAAAAGAACAAACTCATTAATTCTTTATAAAGACATAGTGAGTCGCCACATGGTCCTCTCATAATTGTCCTCCTTCATTCCTTTTCTACCCTTCTAATTATGCCTTTTGTACTGTTTGACCAAGACACCAAAATCAACCCATTCTTAACTGCTAAAGACAACGAGACATCGTCCAATCAATGAACGCTTCGAATTTTTGCCACGTAGCACCTTAAGATGGGACAAATATTCCTTCTCAATTTTACCCCCAAACAGCAACATGCTTGTAGGCTTGCAAAACAACCCAGAACTGTCCGCACAAGGGCCTAGACATAGGCCGAAAAATATCAGGCCCGCTGTGACAGAACCCAGACAAAGGCTTAAGAAAAAAATGCTCAAGTCAAGCTCAATACTTTATATATTTTTAAATAACAAATAAATTCCCAATCAATTCAGATTCTACTGTCAAATTTAATTATTTAAAGGTCAATTAAATTTAAGACATTCAGGTTTTGAGTTGCCTTATTTATTTATTTCTTTTATAGGAGGTAACATTAATTAATCAAAGAGTGTTTGAATTATAATTCAATATTAAAAATTTAAATGTGTAATTTTTTATTTTTTTTATTTATTATTTTATTTTTATATAGTCATTTTTTAATTCATTATCAATTATTACCCAATTATATGTTTACAATAATTTTAAAAAAATTAAAAATCTTATTAAGTGTAGGCCTCCAATAGGCCCGATTTAGGCCCAACCCTCCAAATTTAAATGAGCTTTTTAGAGAGTTTCGCCAATTTTCCCTAACATACACTGGGGCCTAAAGTCGACCCCGCCATCAATTTGCTATCCCACGTAGATACAATGGTATTCCTAATATATTTCAAGGCAATTGTAACTGATGTGAAGATAAATAAGAAATTTTTTTTTAATGTAATAAGCATACAGTTAATCAAGAAATTAACAAAACCCCACAACATGGCCATGAAAGTAGACTCTGTATTACGAAATAATCGTGGTTACATATTGATTAATTTTACGCTACTTTATTGATAAATAACGCCACGTGGTAACCACATTTCTGAGGACAAGGTTTATGTTTTTGATCGGTTATCATAAAATCAATTAATATGTAACTAATATTTATTTATTTATCATAAATAAAATTAATAATATGTAACTTCCACTATGAATAAACGTATTTTGTAATTTAATTAACAATCAATGGTTAAATTGGAAAACATGGAAAATTAAATTAGATTTTTACATCAAAATTTCAACCCTTGTAAATAAGTACATGTTCATAATTTTATTAACAATTTATGAGCAAATTGGGTAATTAGCAGTTATTTTTTTTAATGACATGTTTAGGGTCAATATATTAGCATATATGTTAGACGAAAATAATAATAATTATAAGTTGAAAATGTATTTTTTGTTAAATAAATTCAATCTATTAAGAAATAGGGGTCTATATGTCTATTTCAAAACATTGAGCTGTATCAGTTCTTTTCTCGTGTAAAATTCAATTACTGATTTCTTGAAATGTGATACTTACAATGAAATAGTTATTATAAAGCTTATTGGCAAAATATTAATTTGATATTATACAAGGCATGCGACCTGGTCATCTCGTGTCATTAACTATAATTCAATCACACTTGCATTATAAGTTTTATTAGTTTGTTAAGCTAAGCCTAAGATCCTTTCTCCTAGCTACCTAATATTCAAGTTTATCATTTATATATTACACTAGTCCATATTCCTCTTCTTCTCGGTCTTCTTCCCTCTCAATCAATCTCTGCAACATCAACATCATGAATCTAGTTGAGCCACCAAGGGACTTGCGGGGGTAGCTTCGAAAAATTCTACAAGATTGAGATATGTCAAATTATAAACTCGCCCTCGTTGGATAAATTACTAAATTAATTTGAAATCAATTTAAAAAAAGTCTCATTATTTATAATTTTTAGTTTAATTATAAAATTTAAATAAAGCACAAATGCCCAACTGAATTAAATCCATTAAAGAAATGCCTAATCGAACGAAATCTATTTAACCTCATTATTAAAAAAAACGAATAAATATCTAAAATCATATTTTAACATTTATAAATCTGTCCGGGCAGATTTCATTAATGCAAAAAAGAAATTAGGCGAACCTCAAGGAACAAGGAAAACTATATAAATCCAAAATTCATTAACCCAAAAATTGATATTAAAATTTATATGAAATATAGTTAACATTGAAATAGATATTACAAAAATAATATAATTTTTTTGTAAATTACTTTTGTGCCAAATTTTATTAATATCAAAATATATTTTTTTAAATTAATCATATATAAAATAATTTTTTATTAATATTAAAAATAACTTGTAAATCTATACTATTTTATATGTTATGATATTCTAATATTATATTTGTATTTACTATAAAAGTTTAAAGTTAATTTTTGAGTCATTGTAGTCAAAGGATATAATAGTAAACAGAAGTCTCCATTATTTGTGAAACTAAAGAGTTCTATATGACCATTAAGTAAATCTTGAGGATCTAGATGGATTTTTCCTATGCCTTATGATGGTTATTATTTCTTTATAAAGAATGTGTTTTTCTTTTTTCAAATATCGTTTTCTCCAAAAATTAAATAAGCAAATGTAGTCCTCAATTTATATTAATTGCTTTAATGAATTTTATTTTCTGAAACATTCTTTAATAAATTATATATATAAGATCCTCCAAAGTAATAAAATATGTATTTTTTTTGTATTTTATTAGTATCTTCATTTTAATATCTTCTTTAAAGATAGATTATATACATGCACACATGTGCAAGAGTGTGTGTGTGCGCGCATATAAAATTTTGATATTATATGAAGGATATATTATTAACTTGCATAATAGATTTGGTGGGGCTTGGAAAGTTGTAGTACAACTTGCTAAGGTCTGATATGGTAATGTTGTAGTTCTTAAAATATTTGTTGTTAGTTATATTGAAGAAATTAGTCAGTTATGAAAAGAATCAGTTAAATATTTCGTAAAATTTATTTTAAAAAATGTTGTGAGTTTTAAAAACTATCAAATGTGTTTAGTAAATGTTACTGTTAAGCTACTATAAGAATGTAAATAACTAAATTAGACATAATGTTCAATAAAATTTATTTACATATTTATAAGCATGTATATAAAATATTTTTAATTGTGTATATAATATAATTTATAAAATATTTTTAATTATGTATATAATATAATTGATAACTAAAATAAATATTTTATACCATTAATTTTATTTTTTATTGTGTATCTCAATATAATTGGTAATAATAATAATTTCTTTAAAATTAATGATTTTATTTCCTGATTAATAAGGATAATGTTAGATTTTTATAATATATATAAGAATATATATGAAATTTTATTAAGTATAAAAGTGATTTCAAAATTAGATTTCGAAAAGCTACTACTTCTCTACTTTAAAAAATCTGTTATAGGATGAGTGATTTTATTAAAAGTAACTTCTAAAAAAAATTATTAAACACCAAAATTAACTTTTAATTTTTTAAAATTACTTTTAAGCCTATCAAAAGTAATCCCAAATGAGACTTGAGCCGATTTATATACATATGTATAAAGAAAAACTAAAAAGAATTCATAACATCTATTGAAACTATAACTTATTTAAGAAAAATAAATAAAATAAAATAAAATAAAATAAAAGAGAGAGCATTTCTCTCCATTTTGATCCACATATATGATTTACAAAAGAAATTACAGTGAACAAAATTTTCTTTACTCCTCTAGTTCTATTAAGAGCTATCAAATCAATAATTCTTCATATTCAATAAAGCTTTCCTCTCTAGAGGTTCACAAGAAAAAATAAAATAAAAATAATTCTTAGTATAAATAATTGTACGATACTTTTTGAAACTGATTAGATCATTCTTAAATATTTTACAGATATTGTGCCATCTGTATTTTGATGTTAACATATGATTAGAATTTAACTACATATACTTTTTAATTTATTAACCACTGATCATATTCATAAAATTTGCTTAGAAGAAAATCAAATCAAAAGAGAATCCTAATCTTATTCTTAATCATGAAGAAATCTACAATTTTTTTTTCGTTTTTAACAATCCCCGACTTAGTGAGGGAATTTTATATAAAATAAATTAATAGCGAACAATCGGTTGGGGTACATAATGAGCTAGTCTTGTCCCTTGGCAAAGCCATAACCGGATACACCAAGAAAATAAGAGCTTCAAACAAAGCCAATAAACAACCAAAGCATAACCAATAAAATGATACTTTGGAAAGACACTGGCGTCTTGAGATAAAAATCGGCAATTGATAGAGAATAGCAGTTGTACGTGCAACAAATCTAAATTAATTTATCTGCTTCCATTTAATTTCTAGCGTGTCTTTATATACATATTTCTGCACGTAACATAACACCATAATACAAACCTAGCTCGAACCAAAGATGGTCAGAGAAATCACAAGATAGAAACATATAAGCATATTCCAATTCATATACAAAAGTGCTCAAAGGAATCAAATGCAATCCTTCGAATTTAAAGCTAGATAGCTTAACCAATGGTTTCATTGGATGCAAGGCAACCACTTGCTTGATCAGCATGCTCGCTTATAGATTCCAAGTGGAGAATAATTAAAAGTCAGTTGACGATTTATTTCTAAAATATTTTAGTCCAACTGATTGGTCATTAACAAAAACTGGATTAACAATCTTAATGACCTTAATCTTCAGTGAAGGTTTATTTGATAAATCATATCATATGGCCACGAACTCAACAAGTTGCAGCATATCATCCCCTTTTGATCAATTTACTGATAAATTCATCATCCGACCAATGAAGGTCGCCAAAGATGAACCAACAGTGGATAATATATTTTGGAAGGCATACCAAGAAAACTCTGCATTTACCAGTGCTTCTACCAATATTTAAAAAGAAAGAAAGAAAGAAAGAAAGAGAGGCTTCGAAATTATACACAACCATAGAGATTTAACTTTAGATTTCAAACACACCGCTTTGAATCAGTAGTACTATTACGGCGCCATTTGCTATTATTGTTCATCAGCTGGGGATTTCAAGCTCCAATTGTAAAGTTATTAATTGACACTTGTAATCGGAGTTTGAACAACAAGGAGATTTTACTCATGAAAACCGTAAATCAATTCCTACTATTTTGTTAAAATTATTATTTTCAAAATTTTAAAATACATATTTACCGAACCATTCATTATTTCTCAACTACTTTATCTTTTAAAGTCAGAATACCTGAATACCACACTAAACCTAACTAGTCTAGCTTTAAAGGACAGTGCTTTTATTTAGATTAGTTATATATCTCAATAGAAAAGAGCACTTAATTAAATTTGCATGAGATAAGTGCCTACAAAATTAATTATGTATAATGGAAAACAGTTTACCTGATGGGAAGATAATCATATAGTATAAGCACAAGCTAAAGTAGAAACACAGACCAATTTTGGATATAAATGTATAGAGTTTTCACTGGGAGAGGAACAAAGATAGATGCAAATCCAGGCAGTGAGTAAGTGGCTTAAGGAAACTATGATGATGTTCAGAGAGTAAGATGCAAGTCCCGCTAAATGCAACAAAAATGGAAATATTTTGGAATCCAAGTAGATCACCATAAGAATGTTGCAAGCTAAATATATACATATGAATCAGCTATTGCTTATTCTTAAGCTTTGTCTAAAAGTAGTGCTTGCAAAATTATGTCATGAACAAGCAGATACATGCTCAAGATAAAATGGGTTTGGACTTAATCAAGATAATTAAAGCTAGTTGATAGAGGAGAAAGTGTAGTTTATTTAGCACTTGAAATTGGAGCAGTTGTTGTGGCTTTTCATGATGTTAGGAGATTTAGATGAGACAGGAATGTGATTAAATGGAAAAAAAATACTAGATGGAGCTCATTTCCAAGAAGAGAAGTAGATCAAGAGAAAGTCAGCTTCAGCATAAACGTAACTGATGTTGGTAAAGAGACCAGCACAAGTCCATCCAACAAAAAAAACCCCATTTGAGAAAATCCTTGCTCTTGAATCATGATAGCATATTTTTGTACTGTTTTTGTATTTATTTACTCCTGAAAACAATGCAAAAAACACAATCCTATGCTCTACTAAATCCTGCAAAATTAAGATTTGCCTTAAGAAAAAATAAACGTTTATGTTGCAGCCTCAGTAAGAAAGATGACCAAATATGATCTAATTTTGGAAGCTAGATGAGAACCTAAACAATAAATTACAAAAGAAGAAAACCCTAGTTGATTTATTAGTGTCGTGTGAAGTTCTTTTAGCTGCTGGCAGTAGCTTTAAATATGTATACATAAATAAATAAAATCCTTAAACAACGGTAATTAATTTCTTATAAGAAAGAAGAGAATTCCATTATAACGATGAAGCCTATTTCCATAAGTCACAGTTCAAAACCCCAAGTAAAAGAAGGTAAGACGGAAAGAAAAGGAAAAAAGAAAACGTAAAATTAACATGAACATAAGAAGAGGAAGAAGCAAGAAACAAAAGATATAGTAATTAGTAGTACATAAAATTCCTGACCTTTTTTTTTCTAATTCAAGAAACTGCTCCAACAAAGCCACAATCAAATTTTTACCAACATGATATTGTTCATCCTTTGTTTCCTTTTTAATTTCATCATCAGAACGGAGGCCTAACACCTGTGTTTCCAGACCATCCTTCGACTGGCAACTGAACATTCGGAGGCATATTCAGAGGCAAATTAAAGAAAGGAAGTCCTCCGGCCGAACCAGCACCAGCATCAGCAAACAAGTTATTAGGATTACCGCCACCGGCACCGCCACTGCCTCCACTGGCTTGTTGCATCTGCAACTGCTCGTCCTCATCCAACGGCAGTCTCTCGTATGCAACATTGGTGAAGGACGCTGCGATCACAATCACTGGCCCGGCTGCAGTTAGCTCCCCGACCACGCTCCCCCCCACGACTTGCCCTTGTCCACCGGCTAGAAAAATTGTCAAGCTGGTGGCACCTGGAGGAGCCGGAGGTGGTAAGAAAGAACCTGACAGAGAAAGTATCTCGAATCTTCCGTGAAGAGTGACTATCGCTCCAGCTGCGGCTGGTTGTCTAATGCTGACGTTAGTGACCGTCCCGCTTCCACTGAGTATGCAGATTCCACGCTGCCTTCTCCTGGCGTAGTTGGCAACGCAGTCGAACACATCACAGCCGTTTCCCACTTCAAGAATGTGGGCCCGGAGCGTGTTGGCGCTCTCGCGTGTGATTATAACTGGAGGTTTTGGTTTGTTTTTGGAGCCGGGGGGACGGCCTCTGGGCCTGCGGGCGACGATGTCTCCATGGCCGCCTGAGTTGCCGGCAGCGTTGACGAGGTCAAGGCCTTGGTGGTGATCACTTCCATCGGAGAACTGGGCCCCACCAACACGATGGTTGTTGTTGTTGTTGTCGTCGTCGTGCTCTTCTGAATCATCAGCAGGTTGATGCTGAAGGTGAAGGTCAGGTCTGTGGAGCTGATGATGAACGTAGCGAGAAGCTGTGCCTAAATCCAAACCGGCCATGCCAACATCAAACAAAAGGAAAACCCGAAAACAAAAAAAAAGATTAAAATAAAAATAAAAATTAAAAACTGTTTTGGGGGTTAAATTTGTTTATTTTAAGCTAAGTTGAGGGGAAGTGGTGAGAAAAATTATATATAAAAGAAGAGTAATTAAACAAAGGGAAAGGAGGAAGGCTTCGCGACTCGATGAATTGATTTAATTTGAATAGAGAGAAATTTGTTTATTTATGGATAAGAAAAACAAAAACAACAACGACGAGGATCGAGTGCAGAGAAAGGAAAGGGGAGGAGAAGGAAAGAAGAGGGGACAATGCTCTAAAACGCAGTCATTTCTCTCACCCCTAAAGTTTAAATATATATAAATTTAATATTATGTTTGTTATTTTTTGAGAATTTTCTTTATTATTTTGAGAAATGAAGAGAATATGCAATTCTTACTCCCATTTGCAGCGCTTGAAAGAAACGCGATTAGAGAATGGATGAGTTTTGTTCAGTTATACACATCTAGTGCTGTGAAGTAGGTGGTCTAATATTTAGGCTTTCAAAATAAAAATAAATAATTTTTTTCTATTTTAATACAAATTTATTTTTTAAAAAAATCTACATTAAACCATCTGGAATCAATTTTGTGATAAGATAATCCTAACATCTAAGCCTAAAATGAGTAACAGGTCATATAAACCTCGTCTGTAATAACATAATTTTAATAGTCTACTGAAATTTCATCTATGATGGTGTAGTGCAAACATAAACTCTATGATGATGCAATCCCAATATCTAAACAAAATATGCCAAATCCATTTCCAAATTATTATAAAAGTTACTTAACTCAAAAACTTAAGCTAATAGGTAAGGTACAATAATAATATTTCGAACAAAGTGTTAACAATCCCACTCAAATAAAATGTGGAGTAAAACTTAGGAAAGAAGTCTCATAGATGGGCCAAAAAACAATAACCCAAAAGTGAACTAAGTTATTAGAAATAATTAAAAGAGTTGGAACCTAAGAGAATTCAAACTTGAGACCTTAAACTCTAATACCATGATAAAAAAAAAAAAAAAAAAATTTCTTGATTCAAAATCATAAACTGATAGGTAATTTTCCCAATAACTATAATTAAGACAAGTCTTAATGCAAAAATTTGGGGGAAAGAAATAGAAGTCAACCTGCATAATGCACATGGTAGGACTTGAACTACTACACGTGAGTGGAAAATAGGTGATTTACTACTAAGCTATTGAGAAATTGACTAAAAAAAATTAACTTAATAGAAAAAATATGAATTAGTACTAAACCGGATAGTGTTTTTCCTCACGCAGGTGACTTCAATTTGCATATATTATTGTTCATCAATAGTCTTTTTCTTTTAAATATATATTACAATTATTTTATTCAGAATATTTTACTAATTGAATCTATATTATAAATCGGAAGTTATGATAATTTATACAGATCCATAACCTTAGGAAAGATAAAGTATTACTTTTTCATTTTAAAAGAAGTTTGTAAATAATATTTAAGTTTAATCGCATTAAATATATTTGATAAAATAAACAATTTTACAGTTAAAAGTTATAACCAATCATTTCCTTAAAACGATTCCGACAAAATAAAAAGTTTTGAATAATGGTGCGATTGGATCGTGAGTTGCACGCGATAGGAGCAATGTCGTTAGTTTAAAAGAGATTGAATCACTTGATGATGAACAAAAGAACCCTAGAGGAAGAAATGTGTGGGTAGGGTTAGATGATACAAGTTGTTTCGTTTGTCATGGAGATGGAGGTTTGGACTTTAATTATAATATAAAATAAAAAGAAAAATACGTTGGGCGAAGCTAACTATGGTTAAGGGGGAGAAGTTGACTAAGCTTGGTTAACGTGAGAGCAGAGGGACAATATTATTAAATTATTACAAAAACAATGGAGGTGAATGGGCAAGTGGGAGGTGATGAAGCGGCGGGTGGGTCCCACTTTTGTCGTATCCTCATATCCACCGTGGACGGCCGCTTCTTTCATTTCATAAGCGCCATCCATGATTGACCATTGGATTGACTCAACTCAGCTGTGATTTATATGTTGTGTAATTCAGTGATTAATAATTACCATGTGTTATTCGTTTAAATTCGCCAAAATAAAGTATCATTAAGGTTAATTCTTAGCTGTTTGAGTGATGTTGATTAGCAAATTGATTTAATCATAATTAAAGATAAGTCTAATTTGGGTTACAACAAAAAATTTTGTATTAACGGATCCTTTCTTTGAATTTTAACAACTTAACTATTCAAAATTAACTTATACCATTATTGATTTTGTGGGTTTCTCTGAATATTTTAAGATTTCAATTATTCTTTTAACAATTTTTCTAGTATAAAAGCCAAGGCTAACTCGTACTAAAAAAAAATGATTCGAGGATTGCTAGACTAATTCACGTAATAATTAACACAAACTATTATTAGTCATTGTGAGATTGTCTCTCTTGAAGGTTGCCTAAATGGACATGATATTTTCTCACTATCTAACACCTTCCATCAGGCGCATATCAATCTTCGCATGAGTTGAGTGTTGCCCGGATCCCCATCATGTGAAAGAATAGCATGCTTATATGTTGTGTGTCTGCATAGAGATGTTTTAAGTATCCCTAGTTACTGTTTTATGTAGTTTTTTTTTTTTTTTTGCTTGTATTTTTGTGTGGATGTTTAGTTTCTTAGCACTTTTTGTTTAGGTTTTTTGTTAGTTAGCTTTTGTGACTTTACGTTCTTAGTTTGATATGGGGTAAAGCTTATTACGTCCTTTCAATTTAGGTGTATTACTTCTTTTTATTTTTAATAAATTTCCCTCGTATCATCGAAGTTTTCAAAAAAAAAAGAAAAAAGATACAAAATATATGAACTTAACTAGCACTCAAAAGTTAGATCATAAGTTGAGAGTTTTTTAAGTTTACAAACTTGGCCCAAAAATTATTTTCTTACAATATGAGATTGTCTCTCTAACTGTAACTAGATTTTCTAAATTTCAATGTGAAATTATCTCCCTTTTATTTGACTACTAGTTTTCTAATTTATTTTTAGGTTTTCTTATTATTTTGTCAAAAAAAAAAAAATTAACTCAATGTCGACTTGCTTCAATTTAACGTCAGAGTTACTATATATCAAAAATGAATAGATAAATGCGTATAGTGAAAAATTTGGACGATCGGATCTGATTATTATTAACTTTTAATGATATTTAATAATGTACTAATGTGATTCATAAACCGTGTTTTTAACCTTTTTGCTTAAGAAAATAAAAATGTGCAGCTCACGCCCAACACCGGTTGATATTGATAGCTTAACTAACTGGCACTGTAGTGATGCTCTGACCAGGCTATTAATTAAACTTATATTTAAGTTCTAATTTATTAAGGATGTTATATATGATTACTTATTAATTATCCAATTGCAGGATTCACTCCAAATCGATCAGTTGATTTCTTGCTAATTAAATCATTTAGACGATAAGTTAATGTTTGATTGGAGCTGCATAGAAAAATGTTTATTGAATAATTAATTAACCTTTAAAGTTCAGGTCTACATTGGATACCTAACCACGTGTTCTGGGAAGTTTATAAATATATTTGTGTTTGCCAATATTAAAATAGGTTAACTGGCGATCAAGTCCAAATATATGTTGAGAATTGAATAATATAATTAACCAACTTATGAAACATTGTGTCGATGTACACGTACGCCTGTAATTTAGTCATTCGCGTTTAGTTAGTTGAATGGTGTGTTGGCCATAATGCTCTGACCAGTCTGCTTCTTCTAATATGCGTATGCAATAATATAGATTTTATCACTGTTAATGTAAATCAGATAAAGATCTTGATCATGATCATCTGTGTCTGTTATAGTAGCCTTGATGGAGAAATATTTTCGTGTCATTGTAATTATTTATAAACAAATAGTTTGTAAAGATTATACATATATTAATTCTGTTATGACAAGTGTCTAGAATTACCCGCTAACTTAATCGAGGTGGAGCTGTCCATGGGCCAACAGAACCCCTGTAAGTCCCAAAAAAAAAAATATTTTTATGGTTTACCTTTAGCCTTCTTAAAAATTAAATACAATTTATTAACGTTAACAATCCTTTGAAAGTCTATCTTTATAAAAATTGGGCCTTCTAGAATTTCAGTCATAGCTCTGTCCCTAGTACTTGGGGTGGTTTCCTACTCCATAAAATTATGATTATATGTACATATTTTAAAAGATCTTATACAAGCGGGATATACTTAGATGATGAGAAATCTCAATTCTCAACTGATATCTTTTTTTTTGTTTTAAGACGAACCTCGAATGGAGCAAGAAAATTTTAATTAAAAAAATAAAAATATCTAGTTAGAGGGATATAGCGAGTCTTGTCCTTTTAAAAAAAACATAATACAAAAACAAAATGGAAAGAAAATGAATGCCTTTTATAAGAGCCGGGTGCATGTAATAGAATTCTCAACAGACAATTTTGTATGACAAAAGAAAGAAAAGTAAGAATAGAGAGGGTACTTGTGGTAGAATTCTCGACAGACAATGTTGTATGACAAAAGAAAGAAAAGAAACAATAGAATAGAGAGGGTACTTGTGGTAAAAATTCTCAACAGACTATGTTGTGTGAAAAAAAGAAAGAAAAGAAGAGAGAGAGAGAGAGATTGTTTTGGCATTTTATCCAGGAAAGCATTCAGCTTAGAGCTTAAATATTTGTCCAAAGAAAAGTTCTCCGATATTTTTTTTTTTATTTTGGCCTTTGTCAGGGTTTACATGCACCTAACATCTTGGCTGTGCGCATGCAAGGCTGAAGTTCTAGACTCGAGAGAGAATAAGTAGAAGGCAATTAACAAGAAATTAATTAAAAAAAAGTGCAAGAAACTAATCCAATTGAAGTATGTCAACCACTTATTGCTTAGTGGTTAATACTTTATTGTCATATTCTCGATGTTATGTTAAGGGTTCAAGTCTCTCTATATAGTTTTGAAATTAAGATTTTTTTTTCAATTTATGAGTATATATTTTCATTATTCTTTAGATTATATAAACTATGATTGGACTTCAATTAGATTACATATAATAAGAGAAGTCCGGGTAGATTCTTGATTATTATATTATTAAAATTTTATTTTAATATTAAAAAAAAAATTCAATTGGAGTGTTCATTTTCTTACTTGAAGTGATAGAAACTACAATTGACCATGACAGACCTAATTCATCAACCATGACCTAAAAACTTACGTTGGGAGTTAATATTATATTCATTCAAATGAATCAGACTAATCAGTACGCGGCCACAAGGATCCGTCGATTTTTATTTAATTTTGGACTTTAATTTTTTTTTATTTGTTTATTAAAGAAAGCAAAAGGAATTGAGTTACCAAATGATAATAACACCATAAAAAAATTGTAACAAAATCATTCAGCCTTCCGAGCTATTTGAAACTTCATAATAATAATAACAATTATTACGATGAGGAAATCTGGACAGAACGAGGAGGAATAACATTATAATATAAACATCTAACTTTTTATTCTTTTCAAATGGTACAATCATAATCGTTCACTTATCATTTAACGAGTTTATTTCAATATTTTGGAGAGAATGATACTGAAGTCAGAATACTTCTCATTTTTATTATTTGGGTCCCTAATATTTTTTTGATTTCCTAAACATTAACCAGAACCTTGAAAAGAAAAACATACTTATCTTGGTGTTTTTCATATTATATCTTCATTATCATTGGAATGAATGTCTTTTTCAAAACATATAAATTGTTTTGTGTATAAAACAGTCAACTTCACCTTTTACTAGTAAAGTTTAAACTTTAATATTATAGAATCATTAGTACAAATGTATAATGAGGTCCTCAAGAACCTAGTTGAGTAGTTATCAAATAATTTTATTTAATTGGCCATCCTTGTATGAATCCTAGGGAAGATAAGGATTAAAACATCAAAATTGGATGTTGCCCATTCCTCTATCTTTTAGAACATAATAAATTAAAAAATTATAAGTATAATCAGCAGTTTAATAAAATAGGAACGAATGTGGTAGAAATAAGAAACCTTAGTGACCTAACTATTATTCTTCCTATTTTCATACAACAATGATCAATATGAAAAAATTATCGTTGTTTGGATCTGCTACTATTCTATAACTTTATTCATTAATATAAAGTTTGGAAGTGATTCAGTCTTGTCTCTGTGTGTGTGTGTGTGTAAGTACAATTTAGGTTTTAGTTGAAATAAGGAAACGTAATAGAGTTTAAGGAAGCCCATGCGGGTATATTTTATTCATGGTAAGGATTTTATTTTTATAATAAAAAAAACCTTCTTTCCTAATACACTTCTTTTTTTTTTTTTAACCTAGGTGGTACGAACAAATTATTAATTAAAAATAAAAGCTACACTTAATAGGGGAGCCTTAACCCTCAATCAGGACAAGGAAACGAAATACTACAAAAAATGCAACGCATGTTTACAGAAACAAATCAATCAGACAAATTTTTGGCAACATATTGTCAACTTATTAAGATCCCAATCTAAGTTGGTTACATATGATGAGTAAGGCACCTTTCAGAGATCATAATTTGGTTACATATATGTTCATTTTAAGCGTATAATATATTGTTTTGAAACTTATGATGAGAAGAACTAAATCCAAAATGCTATCGTTGTTATGCCCAACGGTTGAGCTAGAAATTCTATTTCTTTCCTAGTTATTTTTCAGTTTTAAGTTATTTTTTTATATTTCTGGTGCTTTCAGGATTTTTATCTTTTTTTAGATATTGAATTTGATTTCCGTTTGTTTTTTTTTCTTATTTCGACTAGAAGAATTTTATTATAAAATAATATTTTAGATTTACTTATTTTAGTAAATTCACAATATTTATTGTTAGTATTAAAGGGCTCAAAAGCTATAGTTTTGATTATTTAGACTTTTCAATAATATTTTCATTAATCAGAAATATTGTTTCTCTTAGTTATCAATCTTTTGTGTTTCTCCATTGTTAGATCTTCAACTTTCTTTTCATGTGATGAATACTAGATATAAATAATACTATGCACATGATAAAAGGGATTTTGAGTAGAATATCCCATATTGACCGAGAATATAGTTACTAGATTAGTAATAAAATCTTAAGACAACCCTCAAATTTTGAGCTAAAGTTTAAGTGTTAAGCCCATAGACTTCTAAAGTGGAGTGAGTGAAAAATATGTTCATTGGTCAAAACATACTTATGGAATAACCTATTAGTAATCAGTGATTTTGAAAATTAAGAGACTAATTTTTATGATCTTATATATATACACACACGCGCACACACACATATTAAGAAAATTACTAAAACAAAATCAAATAACGATAACAATGTTTTCATTGAAAAAAAGTGTAAGAATTAGCACAAGAACTATATATATATTGTCTTATAGTGTGTGTATCAATGTGTTAAACTATTAGCAGGAGTCGAAACTGCGGCAGTTAAGAAGTTGCAGCGTTCCAAATAGGATTTGGCTGATCCATGGGCATACCATGAAGTTGTGTGTGTGTGTGTATTTGTGCGTTGTAGTAAAATTTCTTTTTTCTATAATAGTGGTGTGCTATTTTTTGTACTTCTATGATTACCGACCAAGCAATAGAATATCACAAATACTAGGGGTAGCCGTTAGGAGAAACAGTTTGAGTCTAATTGGAAGTAATTCTCCATGCCATGTCAAGAAAGCGGCGCAAAACAAGTGGAGGCGAATCCCACCACTGAAGCAATGAATACTACGATACTAAATTTGTCAATAGCTCAAATAATTGCAAATAACAGAGTTCAGGAAAGAATTATAATTAATAATTATACTTAGCACCTGATACGTTTGAAAAGATAAATTAATAATATATGGATGACCATGATTATATGAATAACTAATATTAATGTATTTAACGTCGGTTCACATACAATGAAATTAAAACAATCATTGTTAATAGTTGTAAAGAAGAGTGCTTAACTAGCTATTACAGACGGCAATTTAACTTTTATAAACGACTATAAATTATATTATGGGATCAGATTTCAATTTACTCCTTTTATAAATTAACATATTTCAGTTTATCCTTTAAATTATTAAAAATAATATCACATCCTCATTTATCATTGAAAAGATTGGGGTATATGAGGATCATTGTTAATAAAATTCTTCATCAATTTTTTTTAGCTTTAATTTAATGGTAAATAGAGGTGGATTAACGTTTTCAATATTTAGAGTAAATTCAAATGTATCAATTTATCTATGAGTAAACAGAATTAGCCTGATAAATAAACCTCATGACGAACAACAATTCACAAAACCCCAAGGCGCGTGAAAGAGTTCAGCTGAATACAGAGTAAAGTGGGGGAGATTTTGCTTGCTTCTCACAGTTGTCTTGTCGTACTTTAAGATGACCTAAAACGAAAATAAATTAAAGGAGAAATTAAAACACGAATCATAAACATCAAATCCAATTCTTGGATCCACGTAACCTCAACGCAGACTCAAGGGTTTTTATACCTATGTCGTACTACTTTAATACTAGTTTTCCACTGTTTCTTTTAGTTTATATATGTTTCTTGAAATGACCAATAAACTTATATTTTATAAGCATTTTCTTTTCATAAAATATTGTATCTCAAAGAATGATACAGATATATTACTCTTCTGCGGGACCAGCACGCTGCAGCTCGTAGAGGCTCGCAGTGGCGATGGGGAACCATACACCACATTTGGCCTAACTTTTGGGTAAAATTTCCGTAATAAAAAACTCCTGAATTGAGATAGGGTAACATTTTTTTTCTTCAGGTGGAGAATTTGAGTCTCTCCATATATATAAAAATATATTTCTTTATTTAATTATTTATTTTAATTTCATTATAAATTTTATAATACATCAAGACAATGTATTGAATGAGATTTCATATAGATAATGAGCTAGCATTAAGAAATACTTCTGGTCCTAACCAACATATTGAACTATTGAAAGTTCTTACCAACGTTGATCTCAGGTGGTGTCCTCTATTTTTTGTTTATTAATATAAATTTTTATCTGAATTTTGGTTGATATCTAGAAATAAACACATATATTTTTATCTAATCTTCCCTAAAAAATAATTAGTTATTTGTAATCATTCAGTTTAGTTGAATCTAATATTGAGCCCAACTTTACCACTAAAATCAACTATGTATTCCCTATTGTTTTGAGATATTGCTATTGATATAAGTTTTTGCCTAAATTATATTTAATGTAATATGCAATTAGATAAAATATAGTCACTGACCACTTGGATCTACAGCTCTGTTACTCCGATATGGTTTATAAGTTGCAAACCAAATAGAAATCAACAAAACCTAATGTGATGGATAGACTAATACAGGTAATATTTATGATGTTTCGTGTAGAAATTACTCAATACCGCACTTTAATGTATAAATAAATTAAGTGTAAGGCTGTGAGTAAGGACATGATTCATCTGGCTTTAGCATCACACAAAGAGGCAGCAAGTGGTGAGTGGCCTTGAGTTCTGGCTTCGACTTAGCTACAACAAACCCACATAAAGTAGGTATATGTGTTAGAAGTGTCAGTAAAATGAATTTAGGGAAGATCACGTGCGTTGTTGAAGTCAAAGTTCTGAAACGCAAGAGTGATGCATACATAAATATAGCTGTCAGCCACGAGGCAGCTGTCCCTTTCAATTTTCCCATTGGGAATTGATCTTTCTTTCATTTTTTTCCCTGAATTTTTTCCCCTTAAATTCCGGGGGCTATCTGTATACACTGTAAAGTTATTGACCGAATCCAATCACTCTGCCAGTGTGTTTTTTTAATAGATTGCTTGAGGCTTTTAATAAAAGGTTTCAGTTTTATCTCTGTAATCACTCATTCTATCCCCTACATTTCTTTCTGATTCTGGGTCTCTCTCTGTTTTGTGTGTGTGTGTGTATCTCGATCTCAAGTCTTAAAGTTAGGATAGATAGATAACTTCGATGAGCATGTCAATTCATTCACAAAAGCCGATTACAATAACCCACGACCACGAGGCAATAGAGAGAGTGGGGAGGGGGGAGAGAGACAGAGAGAGTAAATGATTAAATGTAATGAATGTAAACTTGTAAGGCAAAGCCAAAGATTTTACAAGCAGGGCTTTGGCTTGACTTGGATGATTAGACTTGATCTGTCCTTGGAAGATCCACCAACTCTGCTACCATATCTCCCCTTTTCCCCATCACACATCTCTGTCAAATTTTCATCGATCTATATATATATATATATATATATATATATATATATCAACAATTTAAACAGTTTCTATTTCTTTATTACCCTTACCCATACAATTAAGACAACTTCTTTTCGGTGCGAACAAGAAATCTAAATTTGAGTTTTCTGTTGAATTTTTATAATATAATGATTGATTATTATTAAATAAAAAAATATTATTCAATTAAATTTCGACTATATATCGTTATAAATAAACACGGAACAAAAGATTATAAAAAAGTAAAGCAGAATGCAAATCAGTATTAGATATAAATTTACTAACAGATTTTTACACTCTTATATATCATGAGCTGATAACCTCCATGCATCGTGGTTCAGTTCATTTATGCTTCTGTTTTTTCCTTTAATTATAACCCAAAATCCTTTGGAGGAAAAAATGCAACTCAAACAAAAAAAATTGTTTAGCAAATAAATTAACACATCCATGTTGATGTTGACATGAAAGCGCGTACCTAGCTTTCTTTTCTTTTTAATGAACTTTAATTATGTATATTTCATAGAAAGGGGAAGCAATTTACCAAAAACAAAAAAAAAAAAGAAGAAGCTGATATCACCTAGTTTATTGTTTAAAGCCTAACCCTAATCTGCTAATCCAAAACCTTAATATCAACGTTAATATAAATTGGTAAGCATAATTTGACTTTATTACTACATAGAGTTTTAACAAGCCCTTGTTGAAACCCTTAAGTTATGTTATTTTTTTTCCAAACATTATTTTCATATATTGATAGTCGATATTACATTCTTATCTAATTTAGAATAAGAGTCAGCTAATCCACACTAACGGTCCATGTCGTTCTAATCAAATATTGAGAAATCTAATGATGTCAAACAAAGACAAGATTAAATTAATACACATGTTGCTTGAGATATGTTAACGTGTTAGCGATCAATGTTTTGACATATATGTTGTTTGAACATTTTTAATTTGCTTAAGACGGTATGCATTGGAGGTCGGAAAATTGATTAAAAAAAATCGTAGTAGCTTTCTCAATAACAATTGACTAGCTCAAATAATTGAGACCGCTAGGCCTGTGATTCTTCCAAGTAAGTGCGCCCATTTTACATGCGTTACATTGTCGTCTTTCAGTATATTAAAAATTTATTAAGATTGTCTTATTGATAATCTCTACGATAACATCAACCTCAACCAATAAAATCACGTCTTCGGACTCCAAAGTAAGTAATTAACTTGCTCTAATATATGCTTAAATCCGATGTCCCCACTAGCTTTTGGTGTAATCAAACTAATTGATTTTATTAATCTTGATAACTTTGATTCAGTAATTTTTAAATAAAAAGATGACGGGAAAACGAAGGCCTATATGTTGCTAAAAGATATGTTAATTTAATCTTTAAAAAATACAAAGATTGCCATTTTTTTTTTGGTTAATTTGTTAATCCTTAACTGTCACGTCCACAGATAGGAAAAGACGTATTTGTTAGCACAAATCATGATGATTAATATTTAATTTATTCATTGGTTTTAAAACTTAACAACCTTCATTTAAATATTGATGACTAGAGAAAGTTACCCTGCATACGAAATGAATTAACTTAAAATCTAACTATAATAATAAGAACACTGTTTTCATTAATTTAAAAATTGAAAGAGCACTCTTTTTTACGTGTGTATGATCATTCTTTAATAAGGGAATCATTATTTTGTTAAAGTGCGAATACCAGTAAAAACATAAAAAAAAAATATCATCTTTAATGTATTAAAATATGTATTTTTTTATATTTTAGTGACATCTTCAATAGAAAAAAAACTATATATATATATATATATATATATATATATATATATATATATATCAACTTATTATTATAAAAAATAGTTTGTGTGTGTATTAATTTACATTTAATTTTTCAATTAATTATGTCAAAAAAAAATTATTCAAGTAATTAAATAACTAAAGGTATTCATATTCTCAACATAAAAAAATACTAGAAATAAAATGTTAAGATTAGCAAAAAAAAAAAAAAAGTTGATACTCAAATGAATTTGAATGTATTTTAAAACATCAATTTTATCAAACAATGGGGGGTCTCACTCTTTTTTATAAATGATGAAACTTCTTTAAGTTTTGTAGATATTAGTATCAATTTCCTTAATGTACTAGAAAGAAAATCTTCAAATCTACTTAGATCTTTATTTTACAAAGTAAAATATTCTCTTTTCTTATTTATATGTTGTATCATAGTAAAGGAAGTAATTTAATATATAGTTCTCCAGCTCATTTGTTAAAAAGTAATAAAACATAAACATAAATAAATACGCAAGCCCACATAAATAACATTTTCGGTAGGCTTTATAAAATTAATTATCGAGATGGACTCATAAATTATAAACAATTAAAATTTAGAGGTCAAATATTAAAGTATGTTATAGGATACCAAAAAGTGATTTAATTAAAACATATCAAAGTGGAAATCAAGGATGTGATACTTGTAATTATAAATAAGCAATTATATATAAATATCAGAGAACTTGTTAATCTCATTTAACCTTCTTTAGATACTGTTAAGATTGCTTTTTAAAATTTTAGTTTAAAAAAAGGCATAAAATATATGCAGTAAAATGGGATTAAAAAAAAAAGTTGTATAGAGAGGCTTAACAATTAGGAAAATAGCTAGAAAGGGAGTCTGGTGTCTTGACTCTTGGGCATATTAATTACTTGTGGTAAAAACTTGCTAATTAAGTAGGAACTTTTAAGACATTCCAAATGTGTCAGAAAGTGATGTGATATATATATATATATGAATGCGGGTTACTGGTCTAAAAAGAGTTTAAATATCTGTTCTAAAACAACTAAACATGACTTTATTTCTTAAATAATAACGCCACGTACAGATCTCTGGGTTTCTCTATCAGATCACTGGGTTTTTTTGAGGATAGTGAGTGAAAGAAGACAATTTTCCGCAGAAGAAAAGATTACAGGAGTATAAATACTCTTTTTTTTTTTTTTTTTTTTTACAAAGAATGATTTTAACAATGCTTGATTGGAGATAGAATTCCGAAGCAGTCATCTTCGTTATCGTCTCCAAGGGAGATGAATGGTTCAGCAGTCTCTTTATCAGAAGAACCAACTATGGATGGCTCAGATCTAGAGTCAAGGAGTTGCTGTATTACTTTAAAATATTTAGCTTCAGTTTTTGCACTAGCCAAAATGGATTGGGCCTTTGACTGTTGAGCAAGAAATGTACTCTGGGCTTTAACGTCTTTAATGCTTGGCGTGAGGAGGCCTTTGGAAGAAGGCCATGCTTGAACTGTGGCATCAGATAGCTTTGACTTTTCATCAAACTTAGACCACCATTTGACTTTAAAACTTCTTTGTAATATTAATTGGGCTTCTTGTGTGTGGTACTGGAAATCCCACATCTATACCCAGGGAAGGAATAAATTTGTACAGAAATAAAGAAAAGGAGAAAACCTTTTCTTAGAATCCGAAGGGATATAATGAGCTTTAAATAGGTTTAAACAGTAAGTGGCATTTGGGGTTAAGATTTCGGAACTGGGTTCGAAATATTTCAGTCCCGAAATCTTAACCCTAAATGCCACTCACTGTTAGCGGGAAAAGTCTTTGGTTTGTGGAGTTGATCACCCCACTTTTTTGGACTCAGAACTCTCAAGATTATAGCTGTTGAATAGGCTGGCTCAGTATGGGATTCATTGAGAAAGAAGTGTTTAAACTTAACAGACTCAGTAAACTCTAAAATGCTTTGGTAGAAAGATTGGGGTTTTGACAAATCCCATGGTTTAAAAAACTATCATTTTGGGAAAATCTTTGAAATAGCTTGAAATGGATCAGAGTGATAAAAACCATCTTCCATTAAACTGTTTATAGAAACTACCTAATTCTTGCTTGGAACGTCGGAGTTCCCATTTTAAGTGTTTCTGTAATTTTAAATCTTGGCAAATCTTTAAGCATTCTTTATTAACAAAGCTGACAAGTTCATCATAGGTGAGGTCATCATAAGAAATACGGTTGTCATAAAGGGCTTTAATAGAATTTCTGACGTTTTCTCCTAAGAGGGTTGGTAAACCTACAAGGAATTTTTCTTTTCAAGTAATATGGTTTGCATCATCTCTAAGGAAGAGTCTAGTGAAGAAAGTAGTTTTATAACTTTGAAATTCCCTAAGTTTTCTACACCTTAGGTTGTGTAATAACTCAGCATTTTTATCTCTAAGGTGTGAGGGGTCTCCTATGAAATGAAGAGAAATTGTAAGGGTTTTTCTAGTATCAGAGGCAAGGGGAGTAGTGTTTTGTAGGATAGAGACTCTGTGTTGTAGGACTTATGTTTGGTTAAAACTTTGCTTGTGTGGTGAAGGAGTTACCTTTGGGTGCCTTGGTAGTATTTGGTCGTAAGTCCCGATTTGGTTGAAGGGCAGTAAAACCAACTCTTCGCCTTGGATTGTAGCCATACTTGGAAAATTAGATCACATATAAGTAAAACGAACATGGATTCTCTACTCTGTAGAACATCATCTTTCTCTAACTCTTCTTTAGGGAAGACTAGTGATTCTAAGAATGTTGTGAATTCAGAAGAATTCATAATTGAAGATTTTAATAAAGCAATAGACTGTTGGGAATTACCTAAAAATTCTAAAGATATGATTTATAAAACAAAAAAGCTTGATTTTTTAAAAATTGATTATGTCATAAAAACTGAAGAAAGAGATATAACCCTTTCAAAGCCTTTTGAAACAATTCATTTGTTCTTTGAACAATCTCTAAAGAAACTAAAAGAAAATAATTTTAATTATGTCCATATCGGTTTAATACAAGTTGGAATAAAACCCTTAACTAAAGAAGGACTAAATACCTCCATTCTGGCTGTCCTCAGAGATGGGAGATTCATCTCCTTTGATGATTTCTTGTTAAGCAGCATAGAATCAAGTCTTTGCAAAGGTCCAATTTCTTTTAACTGTTACCCTAACATAACAGTTTCTTTAAAAGACAAAAATATTTTAAAAAGCATGATATTACAAATCAAAACTCATAATTATCATATGATTGAAGGATCTATTCCTGTCGCATTAATTTTTAAAATTTCATACAAAGTCATGAACTTTGCGTTTAATACTCAACATAAATTTCAGTAAAAAAGAGATAAGATTCTTCTCTTACAAACTGACTTATCTAAAGCTAACACTGTTGTTCCAAAACCAATCCAATGGAAAGATGTCAACCTTCTTGAGGAATGGATTCTTGAAAGAGCCACTCAACCAGTGATTCCTAAACAACTAGAACCAAATACAGAGTTACAAAATATGACTCAGTATTCTGACGATAAAGTCAAGCTATCCTTTAGGAGATCTACTTCATCTAGATTTTCTGATAAAGATTCAACTTTCAGTATCTCTTCATTAGAACGAAGATTTACAAAAATTCCCTCACTTGTAAATCTTCATTTTCAACTTGTAAAAAGCCAACCTAGGTTTCTACTTCTGATATACCTAGTTTCTCTATACACTCAGTTGACTATACTACAAGTGTTCCCCATCCTATTTACACTAGTAGTCAACGGGATCAGACCCAGGAAGAGAAGGAATCTTCTCCTCCAACATCCCCTACATTTTCTGCCGTCACGGAAAATGTAATAAATGTTCTTGAAAAAGAATTCGAGCTTGATAAAACTCTCCTTCATAAAGACTTTTATTTTGATAATAACAAAGATAAAAGACTTTGGTTTTTCAAGAACTTTTTAAACCAAAGAAAAGAAATACAAGAAGTTTATTTTGAATTTGTAAGATTACATAAAGTACATATACTATTTTTTGATTGGTTTGAAATATATGCCTCAGAAAATAAGATTACTTATCCCTTTAAAGAATCAAATCCTATTACAATCAGGAAAAAGATTACAGAATGGAATCTCTCTAACAGTGATAGAACCATTGAATCCGAACATCCACCCCTTAGGAGTTTGACCATTGATCATGGTATGTCTCCTGTCCAGATTAAAGCCTCACCTTATAAAATTCACAAAACAAACGATATAGAGACAAATTTAGATAGCATTATTCAACAGAATAATTTTTGTAATGCAAACCTGGATACAATAGGAAAGCAGTTAAACAGAATAGAAAACCAATTCCGAAAGACAACCATAGCTTCCTCCCCTATTGTTTCAACAAATCCTGACCCTGACCAAAAGCTTAAAGAACCTATTTTCAAACCTTTTTAAGTTTCGAAAACTAGTCAAAAGCTTATTCAAGAGTTAAAGTCAGATTTTGCTCAAGTCATTAAAGAACAACTTGATAGGATAGAAGCTTCTTCTTCCTCCAGTAAAGTCCAAATAGTTTTGGATAGTGTCCAATCTAGAACCATTAGGGTACTAGATCAAGACCAAATATTTGTTGCCTCTTCTGACATAGAAGCTTTTCAAGAAAAACCTGTTCCTAAAAACAATAAAATCCACTAGGAATTAGCCCTTTCTACTATTAATTCCCCACCTGACTAAGCCATAGACAACAGACCAAGTGCTTAAAATCAATCACGGTTTAATACCTCCTTTGTCTATGAATGGAACATCGATGGTATGTCTGAGTATAACATACTTGGATTATTACAACAGATGACCATGGCTGCTAATGCTTATAAAACCCAGTCTGGAACTTCTAACAAGGCAATTGCAGAAATTCTCATTATTGGCTTTATAGGCCAACTTAAAAGTTGGTGGGCTCATCTTCTCACTAAACAACAACAATTAGATATTCGTAATGCAATTCAAACAGATGAAGATGGAGCACCCATCTGTGATGAATTCAATAGCCCTATCCAGGATGTTGTAGCCACTCTGATCCTTACAATTTCTCTTTATTTCATAGGAGACCCCTCACACCTTAGAGATACAAATGCTGAGTTATTACACAACCTAAGGTGTAGAAAACTTAGTGAATTTCAAAGTTATAAAACTACTTTCTTCACTAGACTTTTCCTTAGAGATGATGCAAACCATATTACTTGGAAAGAAAAATTCCTTGCAGGTTTACCAACCCTCTTAGGAGAAAAAGTTAGAAATTCTATTAAAGCAGATCCTTTTATGACAACCGTATTCCCTATGACGACCTCACCTATGATGAACTTGTCAGCTTTGTTAATAAAGAAGGCTTAAAGATTTGCCAAGATTTAAAATTACAGAAACGCTTAAAATGGGAACTCCGACGTTCCAAGCAAGAATGAGGTAGTTTCTGTAAACAGTTTAACTATGATCCTTTTAAAACCTCAAACTCCAAAGACTGTAATGGTACATGCTCTTCGAAAACTTATAAAAAACATTACAAGCCAAAAAGCCAAAATTATAAACAATCTTTGCTAGACTTTAGGAAATGTTCCCATAAAAAACCTTCCAAACCCTATAGAAAACCCCATTTTCCCAAAAGGAAAAGTTTTGAGACTACAACAAAAACCCCGTTTAATTATAAAGAAGCCATTTGCTATAAATGTGGCAAGAAAGGCCATACAAAAAAATTCTGTAGAATGAACACAACTCCATGAGCTTAGTCTCAATGAGGAAACACTTTCTAAAATAGCTCCTCTACTAATTGAGTCCTCTGACTCTGAGTTCTCCATGACAGGAGATAGTGAACCCTTACAGATTGATGAGTTAATTGACTCTAATACTTCTGTAACCTGGATACAATAGGAAAAATTTTTTATTTTCAAAACCTCATCCAAAAAGAAATATGTGCTGACTTACCATCTACTTTCTGGAATCGAAAGCAACACTTGGTAGACTTGCCATATGAAAAATTGCTTGGATTCAAGCAATTGTACTAAAATTTCTTGGATTCAAGCAGAAAAACAAATAAAATTGTAAGATTTGTATGTTTATTTGATTGTTATTTACTTAAAGCAAATTTATAAGTATGCTCGGCAGTTGCGGCCTTGGCTAATCTTCTGCATCAGAAATTTATTTTATAATATGTTACGTTCCTCTAAGGCATAAAGACCAGATCTCTCACCTTAGTTGTATTTCTCTTCTCCCTCCATAAAATCAGAAGTACTAGTTCTGGGATCTAGATCTAGTCCTTTAAATTTGACTAATTCTGAGTCTTAAAATCATAACTTAAAAAGCAAATTTATAAGTATGCTCTGCAGTTGCGGCCTTGGCTGATCTTCTGCATCAGAAATTTATTTTATAATATGTTACGTTCCTCTAAGGCATAAAGACCAGATCTCTCACCCTAGTTGTATTGATTTTTAATAGTAGAATAATTTTTCTGACATTCATTCCAATGAACAGAAACATACTGTACTATTTGTTCTTTATTGTTGTCTACTTGTTTTAGGATTCCTCCATAGCCTAGTTCTGAAGCATCAGTTTTAACAACCTTAGGCAAGGCAGGGTTTGCAAGAAACAAGCAAAGAATGTGTTTAATATAATATTTTATTTGTTTAACAACTTTAGTATGTTCATCAGTCCAAGCAACAGGGTACTTTTTTAACCTATCATGCAAAGGTTTTGATATTCTATTAATATTTGGACAAAAGTGAAGAACATAATTTAGACTTCCTAGAAATCTTTGCAACTAGGTTTTATCTAAAATTTTATCAGGGAATTTATCGGCAAATGCCAGAGATCTTTCGATAGGTGTGATGGTTCCTTTAGAAATGTAATGACCAAGAAATCTGACCTTAGTCTAGAATAGAGAAACTTTTGAGCTAGAAATAGCTAAACCAGCTTTCCTAGTAGCTAAGAAAATAGTTTTTAAATGTTTAAAATGCTGATCAATTGATTTGGAAAAAATCAGCACATCATCAATGTATACAATACAGAATTCAGAGAAAAGATTATAAATATCATTCATTATTCTTTGAAATTCAGAAGATGCATTTTTGAGACCAAATGACATTACTGTCCATTCGTATTGTCCAAAAGGGACAGTGAAAGCAGTTTTATATCTATCTTTATGATGGATTTGGATTTGCTAAAATCCTGACTTCATATCAAATTTTGAAAAGATGAAGGCAGAGTGTGTGTATATATATATATATATATATATATATCATGCACGTTTGTTAATTTTTTTTTTATTTTGTTGAATAATATAGTCATAGAAGTTCGTTCACTTTTTTTTTTTAATTAATTAATTCATATTCCTACATTATTAATTAAAAGCTATTCAACCTTTCGATAGTTGGGAATTAAAATTATTTTTCATATTTTTAAAATCCAAATATGTAACTTCAACTTGTCACAAACATATAACTTGTATAAAGCAGAGGATTCCGTAAAAAAATTATCCCAAGCAAATGGGTCCTCTTTAGATTAATTGAGAGCAATCACAAACAATCAGTTTTCTATTCATATTCTTTTGTAGCCCATAAACTAGGAAAATACCGTTCATGAACTTTTACAAAATTCGAAACACATATCATACCAAGATTTTAATTAATTTTGTGAGGACAAAAAAGAAAAAAAAGAAAAAGGCAAGAATATATAACTCTAGGGCATATGTGCCTATTTGCAACTTAAGAAATACTTTGAAATGTCAGAGATGTAATTCTAATTTTTTTTTGTTATATTTTTATTGTAATTTTCTGAGTGTAGAGAGTATATATATAAAGATATTTTTAACACTTGAAAAGGCACACATAATAGAAAGTTAAATATTTGTTTAAAATTAATAGATATAAATGTATTGATGGTTTCTAAAGACATGTCAAATAGTTTTCAAGTAATTTTATTTAGTTTACAACTCAAATTTAGATCTTGAGATATATAGAGTCAAAAAATAAATTTAAACTTTATCCACCTCTTAACCTTAAAAAATATTTTTAATCTATGAATTAATAAGATGTTCAAAGTATCTTCAGTATGTAAATTACCAGCCCACCCATGCCTTAGCGTGATCATGTTAGCTGTATTACTTGTTTTTTTTTAAAAAAAATCACTCCAAAACTCATCGGCATCGTATGACAAACACATTCGAGCCAGCTTTTTGAAAAATGCTAGCACTAAAGCCAATTAATACGTTTTAATATTCTATCAATCAATAAGTATAATACGTTTCTTGTTGCTTTCATGAAAGGTCCAACACATAAATTAATAATAAATGAATGTGCAACTAAACCCAATCCCATATAGATTCCATGGTTTTGAAATGTTAATTAAATTAAGCAAAAGCAAAAGTTAAAAAGGAAAAATTAAAAAAATTCATGGGTACTACACTATGATCATGAACGGCCCACGTGGCTGATTATGACTAAAATTGTCGTTTATTATCATATGTTCTAAGCTTTGTCTTCTCACTTTGTATTAAGCTTTGAATTTCTTTTTAATTAACTCTTATTGCACATGATAAAAGGTCAAGATATTATTTCCCGTTATAGAAATAAGAAAACCATTTTTATCAACCGTTGTCTCATCATCCAACTATTGCTTCAGTACACAAAAGAAAATTTTATTATCAAAATTTTCAGAATATTTCAATAAACAACTAATCAGCAATAATCGAAGAAGTAAAATGCAAGGATTTATAAACAAAATTTTTTAGAGAATTGATATTCATGGTACATTTTGTAATAGTTTAAGAGAAGTTGAGCATTATATACATAAGAATGGAGATATAGATATGCTCGTTTAGCAAAATTTTTATCATTATACATATTGGGAACTGAATGGGAAAGAGTTTTTTGTTTGCCAAACATAGTCTTGAAAAAATTACATTGGGAGAACAAGGGGATCATTGGATAATTAAATTAATTGTCACCTTCGCAAGGAGACATTACATAAAAAGAGTCCTAACAAAGAGACACAGTAAATGCGCAGCTGCAATTAGGGGACAAAAATTAGAATTGAAAATTATTAAATGTAAACCAACTCTTAGCTTGGGCTTCACATGGTTTAAGATTAATTAAATTTATCCATTTGTTCGTTGCAGTACAACGATTTAGCAGCATTTATACATATATTTTTGCACCTTTTACGCACTTCAATGCATATTTCTTCTTCTGCTAAATCATGATTTGTTTGTATGTGATTCCTATAGAATTTAAGAAAATCCTTGTGCAGTTTAAAATTATTGCCTTTATATTACTGTTCATGTTTGATACTATACTCAAATGCATAATAAATAATAGGCTAAAAAACATGGATGAATCATAATAATACATTATACATGACATAAAAAAATTGGGATCGAGCATAACATATATATTCTTTTCAACATTGCAAGAGTAATGTGAATATAGTAAATTTTTTATTAAATATTTTCATGGGAAGATTGTTAGTTTTTCCTTATTGAAATCAATATATACCACTTACCAGATATTGATTTCATAATACTCAATAAACTCCTTGGTATCATAATTTTACAATATTATCCTTATTTTTAAATACATTTTTATTCATATTGATTATAAATTATATAAATCTTATAAACTAAAATTAAAATAAAAGATTTAAATACTAAAAATGAGAAGTATAGGTTTTGATGTGAATAAAAAATTAGCAATACTATATTTTTCTTGCATTTTTTTAGCATTTTATATCATAATAAATATTATTTTACATTGCCAAAAAAAATCAAACAAATGACCCATTTACTCCTTTTTTTCCCTTAATTTTTTTGCGCTAGGAGAATTTTTGGATCTTACAAAAGTACTAGGAAGATAAATAATATATATTGATTTCAATAAGGGAAAACTAGCAATCTCTCTATTTTTATATAGCTTAACCTAGATCTTTAGCAATTCATTATCAAGCATTTATTTATTCTTGAGTAATGTTATTTTCACATGACATTACACCAAAAAAACTACATAAGACCACTAAAGACAAAAAACGTTCCATTAAAAAATAAAATTCATTAACTTTTTTAATTTTGTCTTTGTATACAAGTTTTCTCTCTTTATTTATCATGTATAATTTTATTTGTAAATGTCGTGTACAAATAACATTTTCTTTATTTTCTAAATTGATGGAAAAATATGTTCTTTCTAAACATATTGCTAAGATAGTCCACAAGTTTTCTAGTCAAGTTAGTGAAGATGATGATCTCATGTGGGAGATGCACACCACAATCTGAACAATCTATCATTAATCGTCGTTATTTATTTATCTATTTTGTGTGAGTGCAAAAATATAGTTAAGAAAAAAGGAACAATAAAGAGCAGGAAATAGTTAGGGATGACAACTTTACTTGTATATCAATAAACCCGTTTGTATTCGTTCAATAGAGTGGGGCACTATGGTAGTGTTTGATTGGGCGGAAAGGATGGGTGAAAGGAAAAGAATTCAAACTCCTTTGTCATTTCTTTTGTTTGGTTAGCATTACCAGACCAAAATTTATTTTCAGACCGAATTCATCTTCCGGTTGATTGATGAGTTGAGATTCCTCTATTACAATAGCGGAATTCAGCTTCTGTTATTTTTAAAAATACGAATTGCCAACTTTGACTTCAGCCATTATATACCTCTGGAACAATGCACTTGCTATTAGAAAGTAGGCCTGCAAAAAACTTAAGTTCTTCTACTGTTTTATTCACTAGTTGTTATTATATTTCAATACTTACAATTAATGCAATAAAGACATTTATTAATTAAAAAAATTAGAAAAAATTATGAATATTTCTGAATTGATCTAGAGATAACTTTTAATTCATATTCAAGATTTTTACTAATTCATTTTAATATGAAGAAATTGGATTTTATTCCAAGTGTTAAAAAAAAATTGATTTCATAATTATATTGGATACATACATACATATTTATATATGGGATTAACATTTAGAAAGGGTGTAGGATACTTTAATTCTTATTGAAAACTTTTTCTCTCTCTCTATATATATGTAGTAGCAATATAGTAAAAAGAAATAAAATAAAAAAATATAATAAAATTATATTAAAAATAAAAAATAAAAAATAATTTAAACTAATAATTTATTTAATAATTAAATAAATTTATAATTTAAATATTGTTCACTTATATTTAATAATAAATCTAAATTATTTAACACTAAAGGGTAGAATTGTCCCATTAAAGTAATTAATTTTTTTCCTATTAAAATTCCATGCCAAACCAAATAAAGGACCTAGAAATCATTCGTTCTTTCCTCTTTTTTCCTCTCTACTCCTCTCATTTCATATACTCTCCTTTCCTCTCATTTCCTTAAACCAAATACCACCTACAAGTAATTTTGTGGACAATTGGCGGATTTGATTATACAAACCAAATTCTGTTATGGGAAATGACCGAATTTAGACTATTTAGTAAAGAAAGAAAACCTTGCCGATACTTGCATGGGTATCCGTATATTGAAAAGTTCTACAAAAATTATAAAATACATTAAAAGTAGCACAACAAATTAATGCATGTATGACCGGTATAGTTGAGTTTTATAACCACCAATTGCATGATCATTTTTCAAAGTAAATACACACAAATTATAATACTATTTATTTATTGTATGGGTAACATTGTACATCAAAAGTATTTGAAAATTTATCCCACCTATAAGCATTTTTGTGTTTTAAACTATTTAATTTTTTATAGTAACTCAAGTAGCAAGAGAGGTTCGACCAAGATCTAATGCACTTAAAAGGGGAATGGTCTCAGATGACACTCATTTTATTTTTGAAGTTCATGAAGCCAGTAGATTTAAAAATTTTTAATCCAATTCTGATTTGTTCAAATTGGTGTGGGATTATATTCAGTATTCTCATCATTAGTCAGCTACTGTTATAAATTGAAGATTGTGTCAATTCGTAATGAAGCTGCTAGGAGGTTACAAATTTACAATGATTAAGTGCTTTGTTTTGTTTGTCGCCTCATTTAATTTTCTGCAATTATTGTGCTAATTTTTTAAGATTAATTTGTGGCCTTTTGGCCTCTTGCTATACAGTTCTTGCATTGACGAAAACATTATTTTAAAAATGTGATAAATATAATTCGCTTGATCTTGATGAATATCACATATTACCTCACATGGGATAAATTTCCTCTAACAATAGGCAGCCTTACCCTTTTCCCCCCTCATTTTGAGTCCTTTTATTTCATTTATTTAGCTTTCACAAAATTGATTCAGCATTTGGGGGTGGACCTAGAACTTTTTGTTATCTCAATCTAATTTATGTGATTGTCGATTCATGTAAAGAAGTAAAAGAACATATATAACATGCAAGGCCATAGTTAAACTTGTAGTAAAACAAATATATTTAATAAAAGAATAACAATAATGCAACAAATAAGCTTATAATATAAATTATTAAAATTGTTTATTAAAAATATTACGAAATACTTTTGAATTTTAGTGATAGAGAATGTGATTTATTTGAATAATTTGATCCAATGAAAAATAAAGTATGACTATCAAGGAAATAAATCACAGAATTG
The DNA here is from genome assembly GCA_030449905.1 of Luvunga scandens. Lineage (NCBI taxonomy): Eukaryota > Viridiplantae > Streptophyta > Magnoliopsida > Sapindales > Rutaceae > Luvunga > Luvunga scandens. The sequence continues at coordinate 4,143,325 of JASUUG010001266.1, forward strand.
TAAAATATATTGTTAATTGTTACTATATTATTTTATAACTTTCTAATATCAATGACAATGTTATAATTTCATTTTTTTTTGTTAGACCAATCATATCATTTTTTATAATAAGTTAAAGCAGTACTAAAGCTTTAGACACGCCTAATGAATTCAATTTATTCAATAAATATATAATATAGTCATTTTATAAAATCTCTAATAAAAAAAAAAAGAAATATTGAACTGGGACATAGTTGAAAATAAAATAAGAACTCTATTATTATATAAAAATTATAAAATATTAAGGCGTACAAACGAAATTTTCCTGGGCTCGACTGGGCTAGCCCGGTAAGTCAGCCACTGTTCAGCGTGTGGCAAATCAACAACATGAAGGGGAACTTTGAATCAAAATCTACCTAGATAGATCATTTTCGAAACATGGGGGGAATCATAAATCATTCGCGTAGGAGCAGCACTTATCGAATATACTTTTTAACACTTATGATTTGAAATTTGAGAACCTGAAAAATTTTTCCGGAGATCATTCCAGGTTTGATAAAAGTTAAATCAACAATAAACGAGTTTTTCAAAAAAAAAAAAAGGAACAATAATAATAATATATGAAACTTACATGGGCATGGTGCAGGTTTGACAATTTATTATTATTATTATTCTTTTAGGGTGCGGGTGAGGTAGTATTGGTAAACCCCAACCATACATTACCTACTGCCATCCCTTGAAGTAGCCCCATATTCGATCTTGTTGAGAAACAAAATTTAGGAATATCATGTAAACTCTTCAAGATAAGTATTGGTGGACAATCCCATCAAGATTAGTCAAACAGGCTCCATCGTAGACACTAGACAGTGGCATAATTAAGATTTTGGTTTGTTGGCGGCCATAATGAAAGAACTAAAGCTTAGTATGTTATAACATAAAGTCTACAAAATTGAGAAGGCCAAAGCGAGGGGCATGATCAGGCTTAACAAAAAATATATGTATTTTTTTTTTAATTATTGTTGTCGCCGTTGTTGTTTTATGAATGAGCCTCTTTGTAGAAAATGAAAATATAGAAAATTAAGGGAGAATAAAGTGAGCCTTATACTACAGTTAAGACACAAAAAAAAAGTAAAATTACTGATTAATCATATTAGCACACTGATGAAATATACCAAAAACTAACAAAACATGAATACATAAAAGTTAGAGAGGTAAATTTGAGATAAATTTTGAATTACTTTGTGTGAATTGACTATATTCAAATCACCCTCTTACATTTGAAAATCTCAAGTTATTCTTTTTTAAAAAAAGATAAGGAATATTTATTTTATTTTATTTATTTTTTCCTTTGCCTTCTTAACAAAAAGGAATAAATTGAGAGTTTTAACAATAAGGAGTAATTTGAAGATAGCCAATTTACGAGGAAATCATTTAAAATTAACTCAATCTAAAATGTTCAAAAAATGAGTAAAATTTCAACTTATTCCTTTATGTTTTCTAAATTTTTTTTTGGGTGGCCCTTAAGCATAGAGTTCAATGACGAACTCAAGTAGTGACCAGCCCCCCTTACTAAAATTTCCTTTTAAATTCAATTACTTATTCAAATTATGTAATTAATCTTAATCTTAATTATATTCATTTAAGTCCTTAGAAATTTCTTTCATAAAAGCCCAAATTTAACTCCATCCTATTTTAAAAGTAAAAAGACATACTTTCTTTAAATAATTACAAGAGTTGGGGGCTTTGCACTTAATTAACTTAAATTTTTTCTCTTCTTCCAATTTTATTCTATAAAACAAATTGACTCATTAACTTCTTTTTCAATTCCTAAAGCCTACAAGAATCCAACGTTTGCAAATCCTCAATACTAAAGAACACAAAAAGTTGATCCTCTTCTAAAATGCAGATACTCATCCAATTAAGTTCCAACAAGTATTCTTAGTTCTTAATCTTTTATTCATAATTATCATTACGGATGGTTTTATGTTAAGTTATATTGCAGTAATTTAGTTAACAATTTTTTTGTTTGTTTATTCAGTAAAAAGTATAATAATTCATCATCATCAATTTATTTTGTTTGATTTGTGTATATTATATATTGTTGTTTTGTCTTATATAACAATAGAGGGGGAAAAAAATAGTGAATTGGTTAATGAGAATTTGAAGAGTCCTTATTAAACCCTAGATTTAGGTCTTATATTATGTTTTTATTAAAGTTATTGAAATTGAGTCTATTATTATAACTATTGTCATTATTTTAATTAAATTTGTTTTATTATCTTATTATTAGATACTGATATTGATTTTAAAAATAGCCCCCTCTAAATAAATTGTCTAGTTCCGTCACTAATAGACTTGCTCTCTCTTATACCTATTAACCTCTGATAATTATGCTATTTACTATGTAATTAATCACGTTGGTGGTCGATTATTCCTAATACTAAAACAAATAAAGGCAGAATCACTTTCTAATTAAATGTATTCTAACTAAAGGTGACTGCACGCTTTGCGGACAACTCCCTCAATTGCAGCAATATGTTAAGAGAGGGCTGAACAATGTTTTGACATTCAAAGGAATGGAAAGAGACATCTTTTCAATCTTTTAGTAGCTTTTGACAAAAATATGTAGCTTTTGAAAAAATTTATGTCTCCATATGGTAAAATTAATTTATCAAACATGAATTGTAATTGAATATAAAGGATTCAATCAATATAATCACTTTTAGAGATAAAATTGGTTGCAATAATTTAGTTTCAATAAATTAACAATCGCATGGTTACCATATACATGATATAATGACCTCATGTCAATTAAATTATCCAATTCGTCTATCATTCAAAGAACGTCCAAAAGTCTAGCTAGTAAGAAAGTTGAAAAGTCATCTCCTAAGGTTTTCCCACGTGAACGGGTTACAACCCCACAAAATAAAAGGCAAAAATAGCTCAAAAATCAATGAATTTGCATGTGCATTTTGGGCCTTTTCATTCATTCCTCCCACGCTCCCACGTGACTCCACACAGAAGCTGCTGCTGGACCAGTTCCAACCCAGCGAGTTCCCAAATTTACCCAAAACCAAGCAGCAAAAAAAAAGGGACCTGCCTAGCTATTGATTGTCTTCTTCTATAATTCATAATTTTGGTTCTTCATGTAGTACGTTATTTTAAAATTTTGAAATTTTTTATTTTAAGTCTTTTGATTTTTTTGTTTTTAATTACAGTCAATTGTGGTATATTTTTTAATCTTTTATTTTTAATATAATTGTGATTTAATTTTTTTCTAAGTTAATTTAAGAAGGTAAGTTTATCTTATTATAAATAAGGAGGTCTTGTCATCATTAAAAAAAATTTAATTATTTAATAAAAATCCTCTTTTTTGTAATCTCTTTAAACTTATTTATTAAAATCTCTCTTGTGAGGTTGTTTATATTAGAGTGTCATCTAATCTCTTTTAAAGCGTTGTTAGAATCTTATGAGTAATTTACAATAAAACGAGATTTAAACATGTTTTAATTATAGGATAATCTAATTGTCTTGACTTGATCTTATACTAAAATGATGTGTAGTGTTTATCTATCCTATTAATCCACTACATCATTTCTCTACATTTTTATCAAAAGATTGAACATAATAATGTTATTGCAAATCAAAAACTCACTTCAAATAGTTTTTGATTTTCCGGATATTTTATTTTATTTTTTATGGTTAATTACGATATATTCGGTGATACACTTTGCCTGACTGCTAACTCAATCTCTTCAATCCACTCTCTAATGTTATTGCAATCATATTTCTCATGCACCACGAACAATAACCTGGTAATAAGGTAAAGTTGCTTTCAATTATCCACAAAAATTATAGTATTGATTAGTATTTGAGCATGGGATAATTCATCAATATTGTCTGTTTGTTTCTTCCATAATTTTCTTTATTTTTCTTTTGGGAGGGAGGGGAATGAGAGCCTTTAACTAGTTCCGGCTCAAAATATTATTAAATTGGAAGACGAAAACCGACAATCGATTTGCACATACGATGAGAAAGATTCGTACATTGACAAATTGATCACGAATTTTATTATTTATGAAATAAAATAAAGGCATATGTCTGAAAGTTCGGTTAAATTGCATTGTCAATATTTACTACAATTCAATCCAGCTACTAAGAATAAGCATGCATGTCATTGAGTATTGATAATGACAGCACTATTCCGTCACCTTTGTCTCTAAATTTTTTTAAGTTGATTCTCTTTAGAGCTTTGCTGATGTGGAATAGGAACCATACCCTTGGCAATTATTATTTAATATGACAAAGTTAAGGTCTAAAAGTCTTAATAAGAAAATCGTATTAATTAATCATTAACACAACTAATAGCTATTGCTAGCTAGATGAAAGGTAAAGCAAAAGTGAGCATAGTTATTGGAACCAAAAGAGTCCAAAGTCACCTCTTATTTTTATATTTGCAAGTGAAGGAATATGCAAGTTGTTGGGACGGTGCGTGTCTGCGGTGCTAAGGCGCCATAAACGCTCTTTGCTAATTGCATTGATTCTGTGTCCGGAAATTATTGGCAATGCAGGTGGGTAGCTTATTGCTAGCAGTAGTCGCCCTTTCAAGAACTCTTAACATACGCAAAGTGCCAAGCAGACAAAATTCTCAGGGTCAACAATGTTGGATTTTTAATCCAACATTGTTGGATCTTTAATATAACGTTGGGCTTATATGTGAATAATTATGTGTTACGGACTGTCATATAAGGTTAAACCCATTTAAAAGTGATCTGTTAAGGTTTATAATATTATAGACTTTAATGTATTTAATAGGATGTTGGCTTTTAATGTGTAGAGACCTAATAATATTCTAATTTTATGATGGGCAGAATTAGGAATACCTAGTGACAGCAGGAAACTGTTGTCTAAATAAGTAGTCATGGTCCCCAGGTCACACGTAGAGAAATCTTTCCATTCTTTATGATATCCTATCATCAGAGAGAAAGCACAGAGAGAATTAAAGGACTCTCTAGGAGAACGTGTAGACCTGGAAGGCCAATCACACAACTCTAGAGAGGAATTAAGCGTTATGGATTCAGGTACGCTTCCGCATAATTTATTATTGATTCTTAGTGATATGACATGAATGTTCTTGGGTTAGAAGTGATAGTTTTCACCAAAAGTTTTATTATCCTAACAAGTGGTATCACAACCTATTCATGTTGAATCGTTGAGAATCGAATTATTATTATTATTTTTTTAATGATGATAAATTTGGTGTTCTTAAACTTAATAATACAATAATAATTAAAATTATTAAGTTTAAGGATAAATTAAAGAAATTTGGAATTAAGAAAAACAAATACTTCAAATTCGGTTCATAATTTCAGTTTGTTTAAGGCTTAAAGTTTTTGTTGCCACTAGCATTCATGGTTAAGGTATCACGCACAATTGAAATTTCATGGCCATCGGATTCAGTTGTTAGACTGAATGGCAACAAAGTACAGCGCGACTGGGCTACGGCATGTTGCTGACGCATGATCTGGGTTGCTGCAGCTCGCGGCCGCACCGAAGAGGGAGACAACCGCGTGATTTCCGCCTGCTGTAGCACACAGACCACGCTAGAGTTAGGGATAGGCATGGCCAAATGGCCATGCCAACAGCACGTCGCGGCCTGTGGCCGCGATGGAAGCAATAAGGGCGGTGGCCTACAGCCACCACGTCAAGGAGAAAAAAAAAAAGTAAACAGGGAGGGGAGGATGCGGCCTTTCGGCCACCCTAGCAGGAAGCCACGACAGTGCAGTCAAGCGGCGGCTATGGTCGCCGCATGAAGAAAAAAAAGAAGCGGTGGCCATAGACGCCGTTCCAAAAAAAAAAAAAAGGCCGCGAGTGGCTTTCGGCTGGGAAAGGCGTGTCCAGAAGTAAGCCGCAGCCTTCTGGCTGCGGTAGACAAAGAAGCGGCGGCTATGGAAGAAGAAGAAGAAAAAAAAAAAATTTTTTTTTTGGTTTTTTTTAAAATTTGGGGCTGGTTTAGCTCAACCCGAACTGGCCAGATCGGCCAACCCGAACTGGCCAGATCGGCCAACCCGAACTGGCCAGCCTGAACCGGTCAAAGTAAAAAAAAATAATTTTTTTTAAAAATTTTTGGGTAATTTTAAATTCAAATATTGGTTGGTTTATATGTATTTTGAAATGAATTAAATGAAGCAACATGTCACCAAAGTGGTCTCTCTTATGAAAATTAATTTATTTTATAATACAAACAGTTTTGTACATGTAATTTCTGTAAATATTGATCGTCCCAAAGGAAGGTTCATATTTAATAGAATTACATGTGCACCTGTGGTAATAAACACGTGATGATTATTCGATTTTACATGTGAATAATAAATCGGCCCAAAGGAAGATTCATTATTTGACATGTTCTTATTATCAGTGTTTGATTACTGCACCAATATATCATTTACAAGTTAATATTTTGTCCAAAGATAGAATATTAATGGAGTACCCGGTATCTTGAGATGAGGTTTACCTTTATTTGAATTTATTTTTATTTTAAGACTAATATGAGCTTGTTTTGCTTGTTTGTTGTTCTCTATTCAGTTATGTTTGCTGCTAATATTACTGCCAACATCAATTCAATTCCTATGCTAAATGGCTCTAATTTTAAATCATGGCACGAGAATCTCTTAATAGTTCTTACAGTCATAGATCTTGATCTTGCGTTAAGGGTTGATTCTCCCCCATCTCTTACAGATGATAGTATCTCTGATGATAAAAGGGAAATGGAAAGGTGGGAGAGATCAAATCGCATGGGTATCATGATCATGAAGAAGGCCATTCCAGAAGCATTCAAGGGCTCAATGACTAAGAAAGCAAATACAGCTAAGGAGTTTCTTGCACAGATTAAACAAAGGTTTGTCAAGAACGAAAAGGTTAAAATTGGTACGCTCTTGAAAAGCTTAATTTCAATAAGGTATGAGGGTAAGGACAAGGGGAACAAAAGGAATAAGGACAAGAGAGCTGCAAAATCACTACATCAAAAGAAACAACAAAAGAAATCAAATGATATAGTTGACATTAGTTGTTTCTTTTGCGGAGTTGAAAATCATTGCATGGTTTGTTCTGAGGTTAATTTAACTTCGGTACCTAGACACACATGGTGGATAGATTCTAGTGCAACCACTCATATCAGTGTGTCTATGCAGGGTTGTCTCAATTGCCGAAAACCCAATGATGGTGAAAGATATATCTATGTGGGTGATGGCAAGACAGTTGAAGTTGAAACAATTGGAAAATTTAGATTATTGTTAAAGACCAGATTTTATTTGGATCTTGATGAAACTTTTGTTGTTCCGTCTTTTAGATGGAATTTGATTTCTATTTCTACTTTGGACAAATTTGGTTATTCTTGTTCATTCGGAAATGGAAAATTTAGTTTGTTTTATGATTCAAAACTAGTTGGTTCTGGTTTTTTGTCAAGCGATGATAATCTTTATATGCTTGATACAATTGCCTCATTTAATGAATCTCTGCAATTAAGTACACGAGGTTTAAAGAGAAAGTTAACCAATGAGAATTCAACTGCGTTATGGCATAGGAGATTGGGTCATATCTCCAAACGGAGAATAGAGAGACTTGTGTCAGATGCAATTCTCGACCTCTTAGATTTCACAGATTTTAACATATGTGTTAACTGCATTAAAGGGAAACAAACCAATAAAAGGAGAATTGAAGCCAATAGGAGTTTGGATGTCTTAGAACTCATACATACAGACATTTGTGGGCCATTCCCTACACCTGTTTGGAACGGTCAACAATATTTTATGACGTTCATAGACGATTTTTCTAGATATGGCTATATATATCTCCTCCATGAAAAGGCACAATCCTTGGATATGTTAAAAAAGCGTCAGATCTGACCGTGGTGGTGAATACTATGGTAGATATGATGGTTCAGGTGAACAACGTCTAGAACCATTTGCGAAATTCCTAGAGGAATGAAGTATCGTCCCACAGTACACTATGCCGGGTTCATCCACTATGATGGTGTTGCTGAAAGACGAAATAAGACACTTAAGGACATGGTGAGGAGTATGATTTCTCATTCTACCTTACCAAAATCACTCTAGGGAGAAGCATTTAAGACTGCAGCATATATCCTTAATAGTGTTCCAACTAAAGTGACTGTCAAAACCCCTTATGAGTATTGGACAGGTAAAAAGTCTAGTCTCAAGTACTTACATGTTTGGGGATGTTCAGCTGAGGCAAGGCCTTATAGGCCTAATGAGAAGAAACTGGACCCAAGAACGGTAAGTTGCTATTTTATTGGATACTCAGAATGATCCAGGGGATACAAGTTTTATGATCCCACTACTAAATCGATTTTTGAGTCAGGAAATGCTCGGTTCTTTGAGGATGTCGAGTTTGCGGGGGGAGATACAGTTAGGGACTTTTTTTTTTTAAAAGTAATATGTTGATATTCTCATAGGTATTATTGACATTGATCAGGGTCTCATTCCTGATTTTGTTCAAGACACAACAAATTAAGACAATATTAGAGAACCCCTTATAAAAGAATTTGTTCCAGAAGAACAAACTCTACCATCTCAAGAACCTATGCCATTAAGGAGATCCCCAGAGAAAGGAAAAGTGCATTGCCAGTGACTACATTGTATTTCTCCAAGAACATGAGGTAGACATCGGCGTGATGGAAGATGATCCAATCAATTTCTGTCAAGCTATTGAAAGTTCTAATTCTCAAAAGTGGATTGATGCCATGAATGAGGAGATGAAATCTATGAAAGACAATGATGTATGAGATCTTGTCCCATTGCCACAAGGTGTGAAACCTATTGGTTGCAAATGGATATTTAAAACCAAAAGGGATTTGAAAGGCAATGTGGAGAGGTACAAGGCGCATCTTGTCACAAAAGGCTTTACACACAGAAAGAAGGCATCGACTAAAAGAGACTTTCTCTTCGGTTTCTTTGAAAGACTCTTTCAGGATTATAATGGTATTAGTGGCACATTTCGATCTTGAGTTACATCAGATAGATGTAAAGACGGCATTTCTCAATGGCAACATTGATGAGACGATTTATATGGTGCAGCCAGAAAACTTTGTGTCTGGAGACCCAAAGAATATGGTTTGCAAACTTAAAAAATCCATCTATGGGCTCAAGCAAGCATCTCGACAATGGTATTTCAGGTTTCATCAAGTGATCATCTCATTTGGTTTCGAGATGAATTTGGTCAATGATTGTATATACCATAAGTTCTGTGGGAGTAAGTATATTTTTCTGGTTTTATATGTTGATGACATTTTGCTTGTTAGTAGCGATATAGCCTTATTGCACGACATCAAGAGATTTCTTACTAAGAATTTTGAGATGAAAGATCTTGGTACATCTTTTTTTGTATTAGGCATACAGATACACCGAGATCGCTCTCAGGGTATTCTGGGATTGTCATAAAAGAGCTATATCGAAACAGTTCTCAAGAGATATGGCATGTAAGATTGTAAACCAGGTGATACCCCTGTGGCTAAAGGAGATAAGTTTAGTCTCAATCAATGCCCTAGGAATGACTTTGAAAAGAAATAAATGCAGAAGATTCCTTATGCGTTAGTAGTAGGAAGTTTGATGTATGCTCAGGTTTGTACGCGACCAGATATAGCGTACGTTACTGGGATGTTGAGCAGATATTTAAGTAATCCAGGAGTAGACCATTGAAAAGTAGCCGAACGGGTCTTACGATATTTGGAAAGAACAAAAGACTACATGCTCATATATCGGAGGTCGGATAAGCTTGAGATCGTTGGGTATACTGACTCTGATTTTACTGGATGCCAAGATAGTATGAAATCCACTTCGGGTTACATCTATTTGCTAGCAGGAGGTGCTGTTTCTTGGAACAGTGCTAAACAATCTCTTATAGCCTCTTCCATGATGGTAGCAGAGTTCATAGCACGTTATGAGGCATCCAATCATGGGATATGGCTACGAAATTTTGTCACAGGGCTGCGTATAGTAGATGGTGTTGATAGACCACTCAGGTTATTTTGTGACAATAAGTCGGCAGTGCTGTATTCCAATAACAACAAGAGCTCGACGAAGTTGAAGTATATAGACATCAAGTTCCTAGTTGTTAAAGAAAGAGTTCAGAGTGAACAATTGTCTATAGAGCACATTGACACAAACTTCATGATTGCGGATCCACTTACTAAGGGACTGCCACCCAATATGTTTCATGAGCACACTACTCATATGGGTGTCATATTATTCAAGGATATTCAGTTTTAGTGGGAGTTTGTGATTTTAGATGCTCTTATAATATAGACATTCTCAATTATTTCAGTTTTTTTGATATTTAAAATTATTTTCTGCAGAAATAAAGTTTTGGTTTGTTCATACTCTGATTTTAGTATAGTATGATCTCAATAAGGTTTAAGGTGGACTAGTTGAAAATAGGCATGTTAAGATCACATTGCATGAAATTTTCATGCTACACATCCACATCATGATCCATGTCATTAAATTGTATTGGCATAATGACCATTGAGGGTCAAGTTATGATAAATGTAACGAAGGTCGCTTTGAACCTATGTTGGTATGATTGATGGACCGGATTGGTTATAGATACGTTTCGGTAATGACAGTAAGGTTGAGCTCATACGATTATTTTTGTAAAACATAATTATGAGGTTACACAGATAGCCCAAGTGGGAGATTGTTGGATTTTTAATCCAGCATTGTTGGATCTTTAATCCAACGTTGGGCTTATATGTGAATAATTATGTGTTGCAGACTGTCATATAAGGTTAAGTCCATTTAAAAGTGATCTGTTAAGGTTTACAGTATTATGGACTTTTAATGTATTTAATAGGATGTTGGCTTTTATTGTGTAGATACCTAATAATATTCTAATTCTATGATGGGCAGAATTAGGAATACCTAGTGATAGCAGGAAACTATTGTCTAAATAAGTGGTTATGGTCCCCAGGTCACACGTAGAGAAATCTTTCCATTCTTTCTAATATCCAATCATCAGAGAGAAAGCGCAGAGAGAACTAAAGGACTCTCTAGGAGAACGTGTAGACCTGGAAGGCCAACTACACAACTCTAGAGAGGAATTAAGCGTTATGGATTCAAGTACACTTCCGCATAATTTATTATTGATCCTTGATGATATGACATGAATATTCCTGGGTTATAGGTGATAGTTTTCATGAAAGGTTTTATTATCCCAACAAACAAACACATCTATCTGAAACGGCGGCAAGGAGATTGAGAGAAATGTTGGGGATATATAATTGTTGGGAATGACAAACGTAGAGAATTATCGTAATAATGGTAAAAATTTATTATCATAAGGTAATGTGTTTACAATTTTATAAGAACAAAGAAAATAATAGTAATAAGTAAACTATTAGAAATTCATGTGTACTTTAAGACATGCTACAAATGTCACTTTCTTTAAGATGTTATTTGCCCTTATCAATTAATTGATGCACATGGGCTAAGCATATAGGCTTTTAGGATACAAGGAAGCACTTAGTTGTTTTCTTGTGTTGTATATCGATGAAAGCAAACCTGAATGCTTTTAAATGTTGTGGCAAGAATCTATATATTATTCCTATAGTAAACAATATATATTTAGGATATTTAATGTGTAAAATATAGATGTTATATGATAAATTTTTTTTTTAGATTGTTCTAAGATCACTTTCTTCATCTCTAAGTAGTCTAAACATGGCCTCTATTTGTGGATATACTTGTATCCCTCTATTTGAGTTGTCACCTTTCATGATACTCTTCTTTTATGGCTATTGAATCAAGATTTTATTTTAATCACTGGTCCAAATTGAAACATCACCATTTCAAATAACATGGCACCAAAAAAGGATGCATTTTTAAAGGAAAAAAAATACCTCTTCTAACAGGTATAGTTAATTTGACATGTTTTACAATAGAACATATTTATTTTGAACTTATTTGAATAATTCACCACCATTTTCAAAATAAATGAATTTGAAAAATTATCTTGCTTGAGCTTGAAAAGTTTATGGGTAAATGAAGGTGTCTTTAGGACTGGAAATTTGACTTAGTGATATCACTTCAAAGTTAATCAAAATGGCATGGTGGACAAACTTTGAACCATTGACATTATTCAACTAATCGAACATGTCTCACACATAAGTTTTCTAATTCTCAAGTGTTCTTTAGTTGAAACTTAGATTTACCTTGTGCCTATATCTTATTTTCATGAATGCTTTAATAACCAACCAAGTTATATAGAAAGCCTCACCACCTCGTACATTCATATAAGCAAACTTATCTAAAATGTCCCTGTCACTAAAATATTTATAAGTTTGTTAAAAGCTAAGTAGCTTATCCTTTCCCTTATACTAGTCAAGCACTCACCATTGAGACACATCTTAAAATATTATAGTGTTTGCTATTACAATAAGTGATGTACTTTTGCTCATTGAACCCAAGATCTTGATGTTTTAAGTGTTGTGTTGAGTTTCCACCATTGGTTATAAGATAATGTTGGATTTAGTCCCATCCCCTATGAAGTTTTCAATAAATGTCCCTTGCAAGGTGTTTAGTTAAAAGAGTCCGCAAATTTGGCATGATCTCACGAATTCAATTATAACTACTCCATCTGCAAGTAATAATTTTACATAACTATGTCTTAGACCAATATGCCTAGACTTTCCATTATAGATTTGGTTGTATACCCTAGACAGAGTTGTCTCACTATCATAATGAATAGATTTAGGAAGCATTGGTTTGGATGAAATAAGAATTTTTGTGAGTAAATTCCTTAACCATTTAGCTTCCATGCCACATCAAGCTAAATTTACAAATTCTAAAGCCATAGTGGAGTATGCTACGCAATTTTGCTTCTGACCCAATGAATATCTCCTCCTCCAAGATTTGATATCCAACTACTTGTGGATGTTTCTTGGTCGATAATCGAACTAGCATATGAGAATCCTTCCAAAATTGAAGGATATCTAGTGTCCTACTACAATCCATTATTTGTTTTAAATATTTTAAATTTCTATGCGCTACTTATTAGTGTGATTGGCTTGGATTACTAGTATATCTACTTAATTTTCCAACAGCAAAAGCAATGTTAGGCATAGTATAAATTATAGCACACATAAGATACTAATAACATGAGCATATTCTAATTAGGATACTATTCTTCTAGTGTTAGGGTACAATCTTATGTTTGAATCAAACGGTGTTGACACAGGCTCACAATCATAATAATTAGATTTCTTTACCATTTTTTTTTAATATAATGTGATTGGATCAACAATAGTATATTATCATTTTTTATAATTTTAATCCTCAAAATTACATTAGAATGCACTATGTCTTTTATATCAAAATTAGATGACAACAATGATTCAGCGATTTCAATGCTTTCACTATTAGTTTGAAAAATTAACATGCCATCTACATGTAAACAGATAATTATACCTTTATTTCTACTAAATTTGCTATATACATATTTATCAAATTTGTGAGTTTTAAATCCATTAGAAAAAATTACTTTATCAAACTTTTCATGACACTATTTTAGAGTTTATTTAAGGCCATATAAAGATTTGACTAGTTTACAAACTTTCTATTCTTATCTTAGTATAACAAATACTATTTTATGTGAATTTTTTCATCTAATTCTCCATTTAAGAAAGCTCTTTTTACATCTATTTGATGGATTTCAAAATGATAAATTGAGGCCAAAGCAATCAAAACCCTAGTAGTAGTAATTCTTGCAACAAATGCATATGTATCAAAATAAATAAGGCCCTCTTTTTGAATAAAGCCTTTTGTTACTAGTCTTGCTTTAAACTTTTTAATTGTTCCATCAACTTTCTCTTATTCTTTTTGAAGATCCCTTTACATCCTATAGGTTTAGAACTAGGTAACAAATCAACTAATTTTCAAGTTTTATTATCTATAATAAAGTCCATTTTGTCATTAATGGCTTTTAAGACTTCACTGTCTCTTTATAGGTGAGGAGATTAGATTCTATAGTGAGTGTGATCATAGTTTATTTAGATTGTGAGTCTTTTGCCTTTAGTACCAATTAGACTTTAAATTTTGGTCTAAAGGATTTTTTAGTCCTAATTCTTTTGCATCTTCTCACTTTATTTTACTCATTATTAACAGCACTTTTTTGAGCAATTTTATTAATCATCAATCTTTTGAGAGTTAATACTTTTTGGTATAATGGAAAGTTTATTTTCATAAAATATCGCATCTCCAGATTCCATTAAAATATTAATCTCAACAAAACTATTAGGTTCTATTACAAGAAACCCATAAGCTTTACTATGTTTAGCATATCTCAAAAATGTATATTCAATGCCCATTTTTCCTAATTTCTTAGTTTAGGTTTAGGTAGTCTTCCAAACTTTTAGATAAGAAAGATTAAGCTTTCCTTTTTTTTTTTCCCCATAATTAATAAGGGGGTTACTGTTATTTTCTTATCAATCACTCTATTTTAGACATGACATTTAGTGAAAAGCGTTTTACCCTAAAATCCTATAACAAGCCTATAATTAAAAAGCATACCATTAGCCATTTCAATTAGTATCCTATTTTTCCTTTTAGCTATGCCATTTTGTTATAGTATATATGCAGTGGTAGTTTCATGCACAAAGCCAACAAATTCACCAAATTCAGGATATTGATATTTTCCTAATTTATCACTTTTGAGGCATTTAATTTTAATATCATAAAAATTCTCAACTTTATTTTTTATAAATCTTAAATTTATTTATCACTTTATCTATAGAATATAATAATTACAAATAGCAGTATTTTGAAAAATTTTCAATGAATGTAACAAAATATTAATATTTTTTACTTGCTTTAGTAGGATTATTATATATATCACATACATCACCATCAATTAAATACAACAAAGAAGATGTTTTTGCTTCGATTTTAGGAAAAAGAGTTCTTGTTATTTTAGTTTGTGCACACATTTTACATTTTTCATGCGTATCATTTTCATGTTTAGGAATTAATTCTAAATTAGCCATATTATGCAACCTTAAGGTGGAAGAACATTCATTTATTAATATTGAGTTTAAGTTCTCCCACACTTGTATTCCTTCCAAACAAACATACTACATTTATACAATACAAATTTGTTTGACTTAAATACAAGTTTGAAGCCAAACTTATTAAAAAGGCAACAAGGCACAAGTTTTTTCCTAACTTTAGGTACATGATAAATATTAGTAAGAGTTAAGATATTTTTAGAAGTGAACTCTAAATACACATTGCCTTTTCCTTAAAATGTTGCAATGGAAGAATTTTCCATGTAAAGAAAACTTCCGTCATCTATTGCTTTGTAAGATGTAAAAAGGCTACGAACCTTGCACATATGCTTGTTGTAGTAGAGTCTATCCACTACCCATTACCATTTTCGAGAACATTGATCTCGGATATCATGGCCACAAAATTTGTTTTGAAACCTTTATTTTGTTCGTTAAGAAGTCGATAGTCTTTTTTGAAATGGCTAGGCTTTCTACAGTAATGGCATGGACCCTTAATTGTCTTCTTGTTTTGACTCTTTTTGGAATCAAACTTTCTCTTTTGGTTATCCATGGGTAAATAGATTGGTTAAACTTCTTCCCCTCTTCCACAACATTAATTTTGGAGGGCAAAGTAGCTTGTTCCTCAAGACTATTAAGTTTTGGTTGCTCTTTAATGTAAAGACTTTGGCTTGTGTCTTCTAGGCTAATTTTCCCTTTGCTATGTTTAAGACTTTTCTTATAGCCTGTCCAAGAGGGAGGAAGTTTATAAATAATTGAAGAAATAATAATAGGCTCATTTATTTTCATGTTGTGTTGGTTGAATTGATCAAGAATTTGAAAATTTTCATTATATTATTCAACCATATGTATATTATCATCCATTTCAAAAATAAAAAGTTCATAGCCAAGAATTTCTTACTTGCGGTGTCTTTCATCATGTATTTAACATTCAATAGTCCCATATGTTTTTTACCATAGGTTTGATGTGATACTACTCAAACAAAGTATCAGTTTAGAAATGAGTCTCTTGCACACATAGTCATCTTACTCCCACTTTTGTCATGCTCTAGTTTTTGTTAATGTCTTATCCTCACATTTTTCAAGCCTGGTGTTTTGAGAGCAAAGACTGAATTGAGGCTTGTCAACAAGAAATGAATTTCTTTTTTGTCGGCATATAAAGTTTCCACCATCGAACTGGTTTAACTTGACAAAATCCACCATGAATTGATGCAGAGATGAACTTAATGCCATTGTTGAAATAATAACATCTTAAGATTGCTAGGTATATATACAAAAAGGAATGACAAATGTAAAACATTATAGTAATAATTGTGGAACTTTATTGTCATAATGCGTTTACAACTTTATAGGAACAAAGAAAATAACAGTAATAGGTAAAGTATAAGAAATTAATGTGTACTTTAAGGCATGTTATAGATATTTTCTTCTTTTGGACATTATTTGCCCTACCAATTGCGTCATGCATTTTGGTTAAAGCAAATACACCTCTAATATACAATGAAGCATTTATTTATTTGCTTGCATTGTGCATTAGCGAAAGTAAACTTGAATATTCTTGAATATTGTGGGAAGAGTTAATCTATTATGGGTAAATTTCACTGTGCCCTATACTAGAGTGACTATCTTCAAAATACCCCAATGATAAGAAAACACCACTCTACCCCTTAATTGCCATTACTTTAAACGGTTGATCGATGTTGACTGAGTAAATTATAGGATTATCCTTGTGAGAAACATAATATTCTATTTGTGTTGTGTGAACATTTGAGTTTTGCCAAAAGTGTTGATGTGATGTCTCTATCAATAAACATGAGACTGTTAGGCTTATAATATTAAAAATGTATATTTACTTGTTTGGTAAAAAAGTTTTAATTTGATTCTTTATTTGGGCTTTCGAATAAAAAAAATTACAAGGTATGCCATTAAATTAAAATTTTTTTCCTTGAATTTGCACTGTGATTTCAACCACTCATTTTGAAAATTTTAAGAAAATCCTTCTCTCTCTATGACTATAATAATTTCAATTTAAAAATTACATTGATTTTTGTTTTACAGATTCAAACAAGGTTTATTCTTAGCAAAATCACAAACATTACATAATTAAAAAAAATTAACAATACGCAAGTCGTCTTGAAGAGGTAGTTGGTTTGCTGTTGAAGATGAAGGTGAATGTGAAGATGAAAATGAGACGTTGAAGATTAATGAGAAGGTGCTCAAGTTCAACAACAAAACATGCGAAGATTGTGGTAAACATACATCTACATACATCTTAAAGTTTGTCACAAATCTAATAAGCTATACTACAAAAGCAACAATAAAGGCTGTAATTTCTTTAGCTGGTGAAAATAAAGTACGTGAGGGTATGGAGCAGTTATAAGAGGATTAGGAAAGTTATATAATGGTTTGGAAGGTCATGATGATATGAGAATTAAAGACAAGAAGATTTGAGATGCGAATTAATAAGCTTGTTGTAAAATCAAATCTAATCATTAGGTTACTGTATATTATCTTGTTCTTGCTGGTATAATGTTACTTATAACTAAAGTATGAGGATAAAAAGTAGTAGAAATTATATTAAATAGCTGAATGAAGAACTTTATGTACTAAACAAGCTCATGTATCACATCCAGTGAAACGTACTTTCAGTTCAATAAATTACACTTATGTTGTTGTAGTCAATATTCACCATCGCCAGTAGCATATTATATTTTAGCTATTCAACATCTTTGAAAAGGGATTACAAACTAAATATTAACTGCAACAACCCCCAAAATATAGAAATTTAGCCTAAATAATTAATAAAATTAATAATTTAAAAAAAAAAGAGCACATGTGCTGCATTTTAGTATTTTAAAGTCAACAACTAGACTGTAATTATATATATATATATATATATATTGCATTGTCATAGCAAGTGTATTAAGAAGTATCGAAATATCAAAATCAACAGCACCATTTTTGTAAAATATCTATACTGCTAGCATCATGTTATATACTGTAACATCATTTCTCTGCGACATAAAGCCTCAATTCATAGTTATCATGTTGGCAAAACAATATCTTACATGTAAATAAAAAGATTGATTTTTAAAGAAAAAGAAAAAACTTATAGCCACTTTGAGCCATTGTTTTACCTTTCAAATCTCTATTTGTTTAAACTGGGGTTGATAATGGAGTGGCCCTAACAAATTTGCCTCCCTTTTAAATTTCAATGCCTCTTGTTGGTGGCATTGGAAATTGATCAAAAGTTGCATTTCCTATTGTTGATGCATTCCTTAGTCTCTCTTTGCTTTGCATATTCCTAATGTTTCCTTTGTCACTATTGCTTCCTTTGTTGCTGGTGTTTTACTTATTGCTAAACCCTTTGTTGATTGTAAAGGGACAAACATTGAAGTATTAAGTTACGGCTCAGCTGCTACATTATAATTCATCATCCATCTTTAACAAGTTTAATTTATGTAAATAAAGCCATGTTTCAGTTTAAAGCTTTTTAACTTCATTATCATTTATCAAACATCACATACTTGATGCAAATCCACCAAGTGTTGAGTTTCCAACTGCATTCACTCTTGTAAATAATGCTCCTGGGCTTGAGATTGTTGCCAAGTACATGCGATGCTTTTGTTTGACAAATAGAAGTAAATTTTGTAAGTACACTTAATCCTTTGAACATGGTTAAATTTATATTACTTCGAACTTAAAGTGACAAAACTTCAATTTACACCCTATAAATAGGAAATCTTCAATTTATCTTTGTATATATTCACTCTCAATAGGGGAATTTGAAGTTAACCTTAAAAATACCTACAAAAAGTTTTAAAAGTTGTAAGCAATCTTAAACTGACCAATATATGCTTGGTTTTCTTATGTGTATTGGCTAGATCAACAGGGCAGCCTTTTATATTATGACTAATACCTCGATAGTATGAACAACATACTGTGAACCTTCTTCTATATACCGATGGTTCATTAGTCTCTCTTTTTTTATATATCTTGAGCTTACTAGATGGTCTTTGAACAATTAGGGGTAATATTTCATTAGTTTCAATATGTGGGCATTTAGATTTGTTAGACAATAAATGAATAATACTATAACAACATCTTAAATATACATTATTTAGGAAACAAGGAGAAACATATTTCTCATAAGTACTCCTAATATGAGCTATACAAGGCATTGTATGTTCATGAGGTAAGCTATTTAGCTTTCACAGCCCACAGTTACATGTATGCTCATCAAGGTTGACAATTTAAGACTTTTGGCTTATTTCTACTTCATATAAGGCATCAGTTACAGGTATGATGTGATAATTCCTACCAAGCTTTAATAAATTGTTCATCTTCTTATTAATAAAAGTAGGAACATCACTTGGCCATTTCAAATAAGTTTATCTCATTTTAGTTATTACTTTCATCATTCGCTTTCTAATATGGTCTACAAAAGCTATTATTACTGCTTTTCTTATTTTACCAATCCATGCATTCCAACTCTCTATCATGTTGTTTGTTGTGTGATCACAATTTATGAACTTATTAAAGGCATGCGCTGACCAAAGCTTGGGGTTTAACATTTTCAGCCACTGAAATGTATCTTCATCAATTTTTCTTATCTTTTTCATTGCTTTGAGAAAAACATTTGCACTAGATGCTCTGACTACCCTTTAAAACTCATTTATTAACTCCACTTAAGGGAATCTTGTCTTGATGTTCGCAAACAAATGTCTTGGTTCTATGCTTTGGTGAATTCCAAATGAAATGCATTAAGTACTTCATTTTTGCCTTTCAATATTGAATGTCAACTACTTGTCAGTAGCTAAATACTCTTGCAAGTGGCTCAAAAACCAAATCCACCTTTGAGTATTTTTAGATTCACGTATACAAATGGCAATGGGAAATATTCCTTAATTTGCATTTAAACTTACAACTGATAACAACACACCTTCAAATGGTCCTTTCAAGCGACAACCATCAAACCCAATGAATAGCCTACAACCTTCCTTGAACTTATTTTGAAGGCCTAGGAAGCTGACCATAAACTTTCGAAACATGTACTAATCAATATGTATGTCATGCTTTGTCACTTTTAGCAAGGCCAATGCCCTTAGCATTTGTTGTTTGATGATGTTTGTATAATCTCATAATGACTTGAAGGTTCAACATGGTCACTAATAGCAATTGATTTTAAAATTCTTTTTTTGCCTTATAAACCTTTTGTGGAATAACAGTCACCTTATACATTTTCTTCAGATCATGCACAAGCACGTCTACGTCTATTCTTGGATCAACAAGCACTTTATTACAATACTTTCTTGCTATCTAAGCTTTAGTTACCTCATGATTGTTATCCAAGCCTTTATAGGTGTGTATATTGTGCAAAGATCGAATCTGGAAGCACTTGCCCCAATTCTAAAGTGCTACATATATTGTAAATGTGCGCACTTATCTACATAATAGAAATCGTCCTACCTATCAAACTCTCTTGAATACATAAATCTTTTAAAGCTTATGCAAATGCTCTAAAATTCTTAAACACTATTTGCTTTCTAAATTTTATTTGTTCTATACCCTCATTGAACATTTGCCCACCCAATGCATTAACATATGATAAATGGATGCTCATCTTTTGAGTCTAAAAGTGGTCTAAAGTCATTGTTATCACCTTCATACCCATCAAGTAAGTTGTCATCTTCTTCATTTTGAGCTTTATGTTTAGGCTGACTCTTATCTACTTTGTGGTTCCATACATGCCATTTTCTAATTCAGACTTGATGTGGAAATCTATTTTCTTAGCCAATAACTGCTTATTATCTTCTTTTACATATTTTGATGGATAACACCATCTTCTTTCTTGGTTGATTTGCTCTTCTTACTTGGCTTAGGCCTGTTCATAAGTTGTTCAGAGTCTACAAAGAGGTTTTTTTTTTCTTCTTTATAGCCCTTTTATGAGCCTTTATATACATAGAATGAGGGTTCCTTTGATTTGTAATCCTTTGAGAAGCTATAATTTGGACAGCAACAACTTTTCTCTTATTAGCTTGCCTATATAAATGGATGATAGTAACAGGTGACTTGCAGACATTTTTTCCTTTTCTTTAGAAGTTTTAGTTTGCATAACCTTTTATGGTAAATTCTTAGTAAGCATAACATCTTGTACTTCTTCATTCAGTACCTCTAGTTGAGAACATGCAGTCATTAACCTTCTGCACTTATGGGATGGATTACTTTTCAAGAATTAGGACAGTGGTGGATCAACAGCCCCAACATCTTCATGATCAATTTTTACTGCAAACTTATACAACTAATAAGCAACATAAAAGTCAAATAAGTGGTCACTATGGTTTGAAAGGCATAAAGAGTTAGTTTCACCCTTATTAGCACCATTTTTTAGACCACTATCACTTGAAGGATGGTTAAATGTATGTATTAGTAATGGATCTTTGTCAAATTAAGGTGGTAGTGTTGTTGTTGGTATTAAGAATGGGGTTTGATCAAACTACGGTGGTAGTTTTGTAGTGATTATTTTAAAATTTAGGAATGTTTTTTCTGCATCCCTTTTACAAATGTGACAAAGGGATTAAGTACACTAAGTTGTATATTATTGTTGACAGGTGCCTTAAACTTTTTTAGTTCTTTTTTTCTATTTTAAATATTAAGTTCAACTTTAGATAGGGTTCATGTGTAGGATCAAAATGTGGTTTGGACTTGAATATGGTGGTTTAAGTTGTAGTTTGTATTTCAAGTTCAGGTTCTGTTGCAATGGTGGGTTAAGTTGTCGTTTGTGTTTTAAGTTTAGGTTGTGCTACAATAGTAGGTTAAGTTGAGGTTTATACTTCAACTTCAGGTTTTATTGCAGTGGTTGGTTGAGTTTTGGTTTATGTTTCAACTTTAGGTTCTCCTGCAATGGTTGGTCGAGTTGTGGTTTGTGTATTAAGTTTAACTTTTACTGTAGTTCAACTTTAGTCGTGGTTTGTGTTTGAAGATCATCTTCTACAGAAGTGGTGGGCTCAAGTGTAGACTCTTGTTTTGGAATAGAAAACCCATAAAATTTGGTTTCTAAAATTCTTAAACTTTTGACTTTCTTTTCACACCTCTTTTTCCAATAGTAGTTGCATGTACCTAATGTTGTGCTTGGACGTTGTCAGTTGGATGCCTCTCAAACACAAATAACACACTCTAATGTTCAGCAATAGGCTCAGTAGCAACGTCTTCTATATTATCCTCAAATAACCTCATTTTAATCATATTTATCAAATTAACTGCTATGATGCTCATATTGACATGACTTAAAAGTGATTTCTAACTCCTAAATATAAGAGTGTTTTGTTATGGCATAGCTCGTTGAGTTTGAGATCGATTCACAGAGAAAATATTTAATTTATTTATTTTGTTTTATCTAAAAATAAAAATAAAACTTGAATGTATGCAACTTAATTTAAGTGAAACTATGAAATTAAATTAGTTATGGTTAAGGATTTATTCTTTGTAGTAAATAGAATTTAACAAACTCTTTTTGTCATTTTTAATTAGATTTATTGCCCAAAAGATTAATTTTATAAATTATCATTATTTTCCTATTAATTTTATTATGGGTTAAGTATTTATTGTGCCAAAATTCAATTTGTCTATAATAAATCAAGATACCATTTTATCATACCTTATATTAAGATATTAAGAATTTATTGTGCCAAACTTCATTGTTTGTCTACAATAAATCAAAATTTCAAAATATAAAATATTTAAAAAATTAAATAAAAAATAATTTAATTTATATAATTAAAAATAGAATTTGATTGAATAATATTATTTCCTAAGAGTTTCACCTAACCCTAACTATTATTATTTAATTAAGCATCATTGAAATAAAAATAATTATTAAAATTAAATTACTCATAATTAAAAGGAATAAAAACAACTAAAATTGAAAATAAAACTAAATTTATTTATAAAAATAATTGTGTAAAATATTAAAACACACCTAGAAAATAAGATTAGAAGAAAATTGAGAGAAATTGAGAAGAAGAGAGATATCCAAAACATAAAAATTACACTCTATTTATAAAAAATACATTCATAATCCAGTGTTTTGTGGTTTATCATAAACTTGATGCATGCATTTCATACAATAATTAAATCAAGATCCAACAACTGGTCAAACTTCAAAAGTAAATATTACACGTGGCATTATATGAAGTGTCCGCTTTAGTCAAAGAACGGTTGAGATTTAGTGTGTTAATGGGTAGATTGGTTTAACCCAAATACAAAGGTTAAGATCTTCCAACTTGCTTCACCAACCATTGCCACGTGGCACGATCGTGGCCATTGAATTATGAATGGTTGAGATTTAGTCAAAATTAACAGTTATCCAGTGCATTTATATCTATTGTAAGCCTATTTTATCATCCAATTACTGTTTAGTCAATAGAAAAAGTCAACTTTTTTTGCACAAGCTCAAGTTTAAGTTGGTCTTGACTCATCTTAAGGTTTTCAGACCTTTAAAATTCAAATTTGACATTAGTTTATCTGTTTAGAGCCTCGAATTATGTGAAATTAATATTTTATATAATAAACACACAAAAGTAAATATTTAGAAAAATAATTAGAAATTTACAATATGTTATATAATTATAAACATAAATTATAATATAAGTAATAACTCTATGAAATGAGAGTTATTTATAATACTTTTGGACTTAAATCAAGATCACTTAGAGAGTAAATGATATGTTGTAATTGCATTTTAGTTATACTTTGTATACTTAGCTATTTTTAGTTTATTCCCAATAAATTAAGTTGTTTTAGAATAAAATGTGTGCTTAACAACATGTGCTTATTTGTAGGCAACTGAAAGTGCAATTTTTAAGGAAAGAAATTAGCTGTAGAAAAGTAGAAATGAGTCTGAAACAGTGGCCAGTGCTATAGCAATTGTTGTTGTAGCAATCTTAGAGCAATAAAAGAGAAAATTTCACATGAATTTCAGATAAAAATATGTGATCTACAGTTTTCAAATCTAGAAAGTACGCGCCCTAGACATTCTGTTTGCCCTAGTTTTCAATTATAAAAAGAAGCACGCACACAAGGAAAAGGGGGGAGAGCTGTTACCCGCAAGAAATAATCAAGAGAGAAAAAGAAAACAACAAAGAATAGAGAAATTTCAGGGCTGAACAATAGAGATTGCAGGCGTGAGGAAAAATAAATCAAGAATCTAGAAAGGGCAATCATTTTGATCTTTATCTTACTTGTTTTCTTTGATTTGTAATGATGTTTATGATGGCTAAAACTATTTTTATTTCTATTTTGTCACAAATCATGAACTAATTTTATTTGTGGTTGAGTGATAGACAAGCTTGATGGTTAATTGACCGAATTTATGTTTTGCTGCATAATTGCTTTAGTATTTTGTTTTGATAATGCTTATTTTAATTTACTATTTTGGCTGACTATGCATTTAATGATAGTATCTAAAAGAGAGCTACAAAAGGGTTTGTTTTAGTGGAACATATCAGAATAATACTTGGTTTTGGGTTAAGTTTCCCAAGTTGGGTTAATTTAATTTGAATAAGGACGTACTTAATCTAAAACTAGTGATGAACTAGACATACGAATTCCACCTTATAGGTATTAAGAACTTAGAACATATAATGCTATATCTTATGATGGCGTAACAACTTGTCATTGTTAGGTTACATATAGATATAAGAATTTCAACAGGCGACAACTGAGGATGCATTAGAGTTCTGTCAAGTGCTGTAGTAATTGTTGTAGCAACAGTACTGTAACAGAAAATGGTCAATGCCATTAAGTGGTTGATTCACTCAACTATATTATTTCTAGTGGTTCTATTCTTGTGTGAGACGTTTTGATTTGTTTTATTACATTTATTTTCTGTCATTTAGATTAATTACTTTAATTAGTTGATAAAAGAATTTAACTTATTTAAATTGAAATTGCACCATATTAATTGCTATAGCAATTTTGATAACATCAATCTCTGTGGAGACGATACTGAAATACTTATCATTATATTACTTGTTGTATAAACTTACACATTGAGACCTATTTTATAAGAGACTAAACCCACATCACAACAATAAGCATAAAATGATATTTTTATCCTTTAATAAACATACAATTTTTAACACTAATCATATGTCATACACAACCTCAGTATACTTTTTCTTATTGTACGCCATATCCGATACAACTCATGATTATTACTTATTGTAACCTTTTTTCATTCCATAGCAGTGTAACTTCAATGATGAATCTCTCATGTCTTTAACTGTTTCTCCCAACCATTCTATTCATTGCAATATTGATAAAAACAATCCTACTTAGAAAGTTAGGGTCAATAAGGCTAACTTCAAAAGTTTAACTAAGAAAATTGACAAAGCCTTTCACCTGCAAGTTTGTTAGGTGTAAGCGGAAGTGTAGAAAAATTCTATTTAAGAACAAAGTTTATTGAAAAGCTTTGCTTCATTGCTTCATTCTTTTTCTTAATATTTGATTACAGCTAGAGTTCATATTTATATGCAGTAGCAAACTCTAAATATTACAATATCACAATTTTGATTACTGAAGCCATTGACATAAATGCTACTCTTTAATTCATGTTGAAAACAAATTATAGAACCCTTCAAACTTCTTGCTCCATTTACTAGATTACTAATTACATCTCAACACCCGCTCTTAATTAGTAATCTTCAATTGCTTCTTGAATTTTTCAAACTTCTCAATGATGATTGCTTTGGTCAGAAAATCTACTGGCGCTCATTGGTGCTAATGAACTCCATGTTAACTTCTCTTTTGCTTACCAAGTCACAGATGTAGTGATAACGCAGCTCAATGTGCTTAGTCTTAGCATGAAAAACAGGGTTCTTTGTCATAGTAATGGCTGAAATGTTGTCACAATAAATTGTTGTTGTGGCTTTTTGATCAAATTGCAAATCCTTGAGAATTCTTCCAAGCCAAACAGCTTCACAAGCTGATTCGTTAGCTGCAATGTACTCTGCCTCGGCTGAGGATAAAGCTACTAACTTTTGCTTCATTGAGCTCCATGAAATAACATTTGTGCCAAGACAAAATAAATAACGTAATATGCTTTTTTTGTCATTAAGGGAACTAACCCAATCACTGTTAGTAAAACCAACAAGCTTGCAATTGTCTTCTTTTTCATATATAATCCCCTATTTTTTTGTTCCTTGAAGATGCCTTAAGATTCTTTTTGCTGCAATATAATGAGACTTCCTTGAATCATTCATGAATTTGGAAAGAACACTAACTGAGTGCACAATGTTAGGTCTTGAGTTGGTGAGATAAATCAACGAACTAACCAAGCTTCTATAGATTCTTGCATTTGCCTATTCTTCTTTTTCATCATGCTTCCATTTTTCATTCAAACCCATAGGAGTAGGTGCTGGTTTGCATTTGAACACTTGGAATTTCTTCAATAAATCTTCTATGTATTTTTCTGAACAGAATAAGATTTTTCCTTTAGCTTGCTTTACTTGAATGCCCAGAAAATACTTCATTAAGCCTAAGTCTGTCATCTTAAATTCATCCATCATGCTTTTTTTAAACTCTTCCACCAATTTCATATTAGTGCCACAATAAATTAGATCATCAACATATAGGCATACAATAAGAAAATCAATACCTTCCTTTTTGACATAAAGAGAAGGTTCACTTGAGCTTCTGTCAAATCCATTTTTAATGAAGTGTCTATCGATCTTGCTATTCCATGCTCGAGGAGCTTGCTTTAAGCCATACAAGGCTTTTCAAAGTTAATAAACTTTGTTTTCTTCACCTTTCACTTCATATCCTTTAAGCTACTCAATAGAGACATTTTCTTTAATTTCTCCATTTAGAAATGGTAATTTTACATCCAGCCGGAAAACATTCAATTCCATTTGGGCTGCAATGGCAAGAACGATTTGAATAGTCTCCATTCGGGCTGCGGGACCAAAAGTTTCTGTAAAATCAACTCCAGGCAGCTGAGAGTAACCTTTTGCAACAGGTCGCACATTCTATTTTTGAATTGAACCAACTTTATTGTACTTGATTTCTTAGGTTTGGATTGTTGCAAGTGAATTTTAATTGGGTTCATTTAAATTTAATAAATAAAAAAAAAAATTAAAGAGTGGAAAATAGCAAGAGGATGTGAGCTTATAAGAGGGTAAAAGCCATATTTGAGTAAACACGAGTGTAAGTACTATCAATCTTGGGTGGGAACATGTAAGGGAGTGTTTGTGAGTTTTTTTTTTAAACTTTTTTTAGAGGTTTTTAAATATACCACAAGACAAGAATAAGTCTATTTCTAATTATGCTCAAGAAAAGGTATATTTTAGATTCTCTTTAAGTCCTTAAAACAAAAATATGAACGCTTGGAATTAAGGTTTTATGAGGTAAATGAGAGAATACATAAAGCTGAATCTAGTTCACATAAGGGCCACCACCTAAACCTTCTAATGTGCAATAAAGAGAGAGGAATTTATACAGGTATGCTAATGAAGGTAATTAAATGGAAGACCTAGTTGATGAAGGTCGCACAACTCATATTAATTTACATAGATTTTGGTGAGGGAATGGAAATAAAGAGTTTAGATATAGAGATAGGGTTGATAACAATTTGGGAATCATTAAGTTAAAGATTCTTTCTTTCTAAGGAAAAAATGATCCTAAAACTTATTTAGAGAAGGAAAAGAAAATGGAATTGATATTTGATTGTCACAACTACTGTGAATTAAAAGAGGAAAAGTTGGCCGTCGTTGAATTCACTAGCTGTGCTATTGTTTAGTGGGATTAACTTATTTTAAATTAGAGATGAAATCATGAAATGCCATTGAGACATGACAAGGGACGAAGGCTATTATGAGGAAGAGATCTATTCCAAGCTACTACCATAGGAATTTATTTTAGAAGTCATAAAGTTGTACTTAAGGGTCTAAAACCATCAAAAACCACCACAAGGAGATGAAATAGCCATAGTTTGAGTCAATGTAAAGCGAGAACTAAAAAGCTACTACAACCAGGTTCCTAGTTAGGTTGAACTATGATATTGTAAAATGATGGAAATATAGAGGTTAGATGTAGAGAATCTATATAGGTATGCTGATGAAGATGACTAAAGGGAAGACTTAGATAACGAAGATTGCACTACTCATATTAATTTAAGCAATTTTGACTGAGGGAATATAAATAGAGAGGTTAGATATAAAGATACGGTTGATAACAAGTTGGGAAACATTAAACTAAAGATTCCATCTTTCCAAGGAAAAAACGATCCTAAAGCCTATTTAGAGTAGGAAAGGAAGGTCGAATTGATATTTCATTGTCACAACTACTATGAATTAAAGAAGGAAAAGTTGCCCGTCACTGAATTCATTGACTATGCTATTATTTGGTGGGATCAACTTCTTTTAAATGGAAGATGAAAATGTGAACCCATTAAGGCATGGAAAGAGACTAATGATATTATGAGGAAGAGATTTATTCCAAGCTATTACTATAGGAACTTATTTTAGAAGTCATAAAGCCTTGTTTAAGGGTTTAAAAACATCAAAGACTATCACAAAGAGATGGAAATAACCATAATTTGAGTCAATGTGGAGGAGAGCCAAGAAGATACTATAGCAAAATTCCTAGTTGGCTTTAATCGTGATATTTTAAAGTGATAAAATTACAACATTATGTTGAATTGGGTGACATGGTGCATATGGCTATAAAAGTGGAACAACAAATGAAGAGTCAAGGCTCCACATGAATTAAGGCAGAATTCTTGGTCTTTTTTAACATGGAAACTAAATTTAACCAAAAAAGATGAAAAGCCTAATTTCAAGCATAAGGTCAAAATATTTGAGGACAATAAGAATGGAGGCATACCAAACCATGGTAAATGTAATTCCCAACTTACTAGAAATAAAGATATTAAATGTCTTAAGTGTTTAGGAATAGGCCATATAGCATCACAATGCCAAAACAAAAGAGTAATGATTTTGGAAAATTGATAAGATTAAAGGTGAATCTGATGATGAGTCTTTGCCAGCTTTAGATGATGTTAAATATTTGGTTGATCAAGAGCTTTTAGTTGTAAGAAGAGCTCTTAGTTTGCAAGTTAAAAAGGATGAGAAGATATAATGTGAAAACATTTTTCATACTAGATGCCATGTCAATAATAAGGTATACAGCATGATTATTGATGGAAGGAGTTGTATTAATGTCGTTAGTGATTAGTGTTAAAAATTGTATGTTCATTAATGATAAAAATATCATTTTGTGCTTATATTATAATTTATGTGTGTAATTATGTAACATATTGTGAATTTTTAATTATTTTCTAAACATTTGATTTTGTGTATTTTTGTGTGTTTATTAGGTAAAAATAATAATTTTACACTATTCGAGACTCCAAACAAATGTACAGATGTTAAATTTGAATTCCGAAGGTCCGAGAAGTTATTTCATTGTCAAGGAAGATCTACCATTTTTTGAAATTATAAGTTTTTACCATAATAAGTGCAGTAATTGTAAAATTATAAAATTGTACTATGTTAGGTGTGATAATTGTTAGTGGAATGAGTTAGGTATGCTTGAGTGGATTAAGTTAGGTTTATATCTTATTAGTGGGACAAATGTATAGCTATGATGTAATTAGCCTTATTTATTTGTGTAGTGTGGATTAATCATGTATTAGTATAAATAGAGAGGGGGGTAGCACAAGCTCTCTACACCTTTCTTCACTTCTTTCTTTTCAAATTCTTCTTCTTCTTATCTCTCTTTGTAATATATTTTCAATAAATAAAATTAGTTTTATTTTTAATTTTCAAATACCATTTTTATGCATAATTTAATTTTAAATATTTTTATTTCAATTATGCTTGGCTAAATATTAATAGTTATGTGAAGGTGAAATTCTTAGTAAAAAAATATGGTTTAATCAAACTCTATTTTTAATTATATAAATTAAATTATTTTCTATTTAATTTTATACATATTTTATATTTTGAAATTTTGATTTATTGTAGACAAATAAGGGTGTTTGGCACAATAAATTCTTAATATCCTAATATAAAGTATGGTAAAATGGTATTTTGATTTATTGTAGACAAATTAAGTTTTGACACAATAAATACTTAATCCACAATAAAATTAATGGGAAAATAATGATAATTTATACAATTAATCTTTTGGGAAATAAATCTAAATAAAAATGACAAAAAAAATTTATTAAATTTTATTTACTATTAAGAGGGATCCATAACCCTAACTGATTTCATTTCATAGTTTCACTTACATTAAGTTGCATAAATTCATGTTTTATTTTTAGATAAAATAAAATAAACAAATTAAATCTTTTCTCTATAGATTGACCTCGGACTCACCAAGCTATAATATAATAAGATACTCTTATAATTGGGAGTTAGACATTATTTTTAAGTTGTGTCAAGTTTATGGCGCCGTTGCTGGGGAAAGATATTTACTTTGTTTTAATTTTTTTGTGTAAGTTTTCATTTACCCCTTTTTTGTCTTAAATTCTATTTGTCCACAAACTCTTTCCGAATTTCACTTTCACCCCAAAGATTTTGTTTCCAGCCCATTCCTCTCATATTTATAGTTTGACCATAAAATTCTAGAAAGTTTACGAATAAGTCTCTTGCCGAAATTTTTCAGAATAATCAATTTTGGACTTGAAACTTGAGCTTTTTTGGACTATCCTTAGACTTAATTGGACCTTATTTGGACTTAATAAACTGAACAATAATTTTAAAATTACAACAAAAGCCCAATAATTTGAATTAATTATTTAATTGGTTAGTAATTTAAAAAGAAAAAAAAAAGAAAAAGAATATGCACCTTGAGGTAAGTATTTATTTTCTTTCTTTATTTTCTTTTAATTTCTACAATTTAATTTTCGCATTTATTTTTTTTGTTTGCTTTATTGATTTATATGGCTGGTTCAACTGCCTATTTATTTATTTTAATTTTAATTAATTAATTTTCAGTTTGTTTATTTTTATTTCATATTTTTTTGTACATTTATCTTGTTTATTTACTTTTCAGTTTGCTTTTATTTTTAATTTGTGTACTTTTTATTTTTTTTGTGTATCATTTTTACACTATAATTTTACACACATTATTTTCACCTCATAGAACCAATTTTTTTAAAAAGCAAATCACTTCTTTCACTCAAAAA
Source organism: Luvunga scandens (assembly GCA_030449905.1). Lineage (NCBI taxonomy): Eukaryota > Viridiplantae > Streptophyta > Magnoliopsida > Sapindales > Rutaceae > Luvunga > Luvunga scandens. The sequence continues at coordinate 4,174,569 of JASUUG010001266.1, forward strand.
AATGGAGAAATATTATACCAATGTTGGGATAGATTTAAAGAATTGCTTAACATATGTCCACACCATGGTTTTGAAACTTGGCCATTGGTCACTTATTTCTACGAGGGCTTGACACCCTAGAGTAGACAAGTTGTAGAAATGATATGTAATGGTGAATTTAGAGATAAAAATCCTGAAGGCGTATTAGATTATCTTGACCAATTAGCTGAAAATGTACAACATTGGGATATTGTTGGAACTTTTGAATTAACAAATAAACCACAACCATCTTCATCCAATGCAGAAATCCATAACCTTAGGGAAGATAATGATTTACAAGCAAAATTTGCATCCCTAGTTAGGAAAGTTGAAGCTTTAGAGAATAAAAAAAGTGATCACGTAAAATTTGTTGAAGAAATTGCATGTAATGTTTGTAGTTCTAATGATCATTTCACTCAAGATTGTTCTACTCTGCCTACACTTAAAGAATGTCTATATGATCAAGCTAATTGCATTAACACTTTTAATAAGCCAAACCCATATTTATAAACATATAATCCTAGTTGGAGGAATAATAACAATGCACAATCTTCTCAAGCACCACCTCCACAAAATTTTCAAAATGCTCAGCCTTATGCACCATATGTTCCGCCACCATGGAAAAATATGGAAGATACAATACATTCATTCATTAGGAAGCAAGATGCCATTAACAATCAAAATGCACAAACATTTTTTGATTTGAACGATACTCTTGCTAAAATTGCTTCTGCACTCACAATTTAAAAAAAAAAGTAAATTTCTAGCCCAACCATAACCAAATCCCAAAATTCAACAAAATCCACGTATAGACCAAGTCAAGTAAGTTATAACTCTTCGTAGTGGTAAGGTTGTTGATAGACCTATTCCTGATCCTTGTGAAGATGAAACTTCAAAGGGTAAGGAGGGACTAAATAAACTTATACCTAGTGAAGAAATAACCATTGTTCTATTTAAACCACCATTTCTACAAGCATTGAATAAACCAAGGAAATTAAGCCACTCTTTTGAAATTTATGAAATCTTCAATAAAGTAAAAGTTAACATTCCTCTATTAGATGCACTCAAGCAAGTACCTTCATATGCCAAATTTTTAAAAGACTTATGCATTGTCAACAGGAAATTAAAGGTAGAAAAAAGTGCTTTCATAGTCGAACAGGTAAGTACAATTCTGTCTATTAATAATAAGGTTAAATATAAAGATCCTGGTTGTTCTATTATTTCTTGTATTATTGGTGATCACATAATTGATGATTCTTTACTAGACATTGGTGCTAGTGTTAATTTGCTTCCATATTCAGTTTATCTTCAACTTAATCTAGGTGAGTTAAAATCAACTTCAACTACACTTTTGCTTACCGATAGATCAATTAAAGTACCAAAAAGAATAGTGGAAGATGTTTTATTGCAAGTTGATAGATTTATATACCCTGTGAATTTTATTGTCTTAGAAATTGAACTTATTGTGATTAATTATAAACCAATTCCTGTAATTTTGGGTCAACTATTTTTAGCAATTGTTAATGCTTTGATTAATTGTAGGAATGGTTTAATGAATTTGTAATTCAGAAATATAACTTTGGAGTTAAATGTTTTTAACATGTGTATGCAACCTAATGAAGAAAATGAGAATGAAAATGATACTGATAAACAAAAAGAATTACTTGAATCTTGTATAGAGGTATTCAAAAAGAGAATTTTTCTGAACTTAGTGATGTTTGTTTGGTTAATTCAATTGAATTAAATAAGCAACTTGAACATGACACTTTTAATATAAATTTGTTGCTTGACTCTGCTCAGACTTTACAAAATGATGATGAGAAACTAGAATTTGATGAGCTTGGAATCATTAAAAAGACTGAACAACAAGAAGCACCTAAACTAGAATTGAAACCTTTGCCGGAAAGACTGAAGTATGCTTATCTTGGAGAAGAACAAACTTATTCTGTTGTAATTTATTCTTCTTTATCGAGCAACCAAGAAGGTAAGTTGTTATCTGTTCTTAAAAAGCATAAAAACGCAATTGGATGGACTTTAAATGATGTTAAAGGTATTAATCCTTTAATTTGCACACATAGAATCAATTTGGAGGAAAATGCTAAAACAGGCCAACAACCTCATAGAAAATTAAACCTATACACCAAAAAAGTAGTAAAAATAGAAATTCTTAATTGCTTGGTAGAGGAATTATCTACTCTATCTCTGATAGTAAGTGGGTAAGCCTTACACAAGTTTTGCCTAAAAAATCTGGAATTACTATTATCAAGAATGATAAAAGTGAATTAATCCCAACACGAATTACATTTAGTTGGTGCATGCGCATTGATTATAGAAAATTAAATAAAGCCACTAGAAAAGATCATTTTCCCTTGCTATTTCTTGACCAAATCTTAGAAAAAGTAGTTGGACATACTTACTACTACTTTTTATATGGATATTCGGGTTATTATCAAATTCCTATAGCACTTAAGGATTAAGAAAAGACCACATTTACTTGTCCCTTTGAAACATTTGCATTTAAAAGAATGCCATTTAGACTTTGTAATACTTCTGCAACATTTCAAAGATGCATGGTAAGTATTTTCAGTAATATGATTGAACATTGTTTAGAGGTCTTTATAGATGATTTGACTGTGTTTGAAAATTCTTTTGATGATTGCCTTGATAATTTAGAAAACGTTGTAAAAAGGTGTGTTGAAAAAGAACTTGTGTTGAATTGGGAAAAATGTCATTACACGGTTACTTTTGGAATTGTTTTGGGTCACGTTGTATCTATTAAAGGAATTGAAGTTTATAAAGCAAAAATTGAAGTCATATCCAAATTACCACCATAAAAAACAGTTGAAGATGTGAGATCCTTTTTAGGATATGAAGGATTTTGTAAGAGGTTTATAAAAGACTTTAGTGCCATATCTAAACTACTTTATAACATTTTATTAAAAGATGCAGCATTTGAATGGACTGATGATTGTAAAAAATTTTTTGAGAAAATAATTTGTCTTTTAACATCTACACCCATTATACAATCTCCTGATTGGTCTTTGCCTTTTAAATTAGTGTGTGATGCAAGTGACTTTGCTGTTGGTGTTGTTTTTGGACAAAGAAAGGATGGTAAGCCTTTTGTGATTTACTATGAGAGTACGACTATGGATAGTACTTAAATGAATTATTCAACAACTGAAAAAGAATTACTTACTGTGGTATCTACGTTAAACAAGTTTCGTTCATATTTGCTTGGTTCTAAATACATTATTTTTACTGACCATGTTGCTATGAGATATTTAATGACTAAACAGGATGCCAAACCAAGACTAATTTGTTAGATTTTGTTACTTTAAGAATTTGATCTCACCATCAAGGATAAAAAAGGTGCCGAAAATGTCATTGCTGATCATTTATCAAGACTTACATATGAAATTTGTACTAATATAACACCCATCAATGATTCTTTCCTTGATGAATTTTTATTTTCTGTGACTTGAATGCCATGGTATGATAACGTTGTTAATTTCCTTGTTACAGGTAAAATGCCTTTGCAATGGAATACTCAAGAGAAGAAGAAATTTTTTGTTGAAGTAAAAAAAATTTGTTGGGATGATCCTTAGTTGTTCAAATATTGCCTTAATCAAAATTTTCAATGTAGTATTCCAGACAATGAGGTAAGTAGTGTCATTAATTTTTGTCATTTTGAAGCATGTGGTGGACACTTTTCTTCAAGAAAAATCACGGCTAAAATTTTACAATGTAGATTTTATTGACTTACCATATTCAAGTACACATATGAATTTTGTGAAACTTGTCAAAAATTGGGATCAATTACTAAAAGAAACATGACGCCCTTAAATCCCATACTTGAGATCGAAATATTTGACTGTTGGGAAATTGATTTCGTGAGACCATTTCCGCCATCTTTTGGATTTGTGTATATATTAGTTACATTTGATTATGTCTCAAAATAGATTGAAGCAATTTTTTGTTGAAATAATGATAGCAAAATTGTGGTTAAATTGTTAAGAGAAAATCTTTTAAGTCGATTTGGAATCCCTCGAGCCATTATTAGTGATGGAGGGAAGCATTTTTATTATAAGTCATTTGAGTCTTTAATGAAGAAATATGAAATTACACATAAAGTTGCTACTTCTTATCATCCTCAAACAAATGGTTAAGTTGAATGAGAAAGTAGAGAGATAAAACAAATTTTAGAAAAGACGGTTAACCCAACCCGTAAAGATTGGTCTATTCAATTGACTGATGCACACTGGGCCTATTGTACTGCATTTAAGATGTCTTTAGGAATGTGACCCTATCGACTAGTTTATGGTAAATCTTGTCACTTACCTGTTGAACTTGAGCATAAATTATTTTGGGCTATTAAAGCTTTTAATTCAAATTTGGATGATGCTGGTAATGTGCGAAAATTGCAATTGAATGAACTTGAGGAATTGAGGAATGATGGATATGAAAATTCAAGAATTATTAAGGCAAGAACAAAAGCTTTTCATGATAAAAGAATTTTTCAAAAACATTTGAAATTGGTCAAAAAATATTGCTTTATAATTCTTGTCTTCGTTTGTTTCCAGGAAAGTTAAAGTCAAAGTAGAGTGTCTTATTTGTTGTAAAAAATATATATCCATATGGGGTCGTAGAAATTGAGAATATAAAGAACAGTGTCATATTTAAAGTTAATGGACAAAGATTACAACTGTTGAGTACTAGAAAGTGTGTATTTATAATGGAGAAAATCATCATTTTATACTCCAAGTCTCACTAATATTCCTACTTTTATGTCTTTAAGTCTCTTGTAATTTAATTATGTATGTTTTATTTTAATTAAGTATTTTATGTATTTTAGGGGATATTATGGTCATTTCACAATGAACGAGAGATCAGATGAAAAAACGGACAGCAATTTTGAACTCAAGACAGTCAAAAAACTTAGGAGAAGTATAAAAACATATACGGTACTGTACACGACACTAGTCATGGCACTGTTCACTTGTACTGTATGCTGACGTGGCACTGTACGATGATGTGACACTATATGATGACATGGAAGCATTTGATTGGACGAATGATGTGGCATTGACCGCTTATGTGGCATTGACTGAAGATGTGGCGTTGACTGATGACGTATCACGTTCTATTGGACCAAAATGTTGACCGGCGACGTGGCAGAATGTTAATGGACTGAAAAAACGTGTGTATGGTACATGCATATACACGGAATGATAGCCCTGATAATGTGTTCCATCCAATAAGAGCTTGCCACGTGGCGCAATCCTGAGCGTCCAAATTGTTTTAATCCGATAGTAATGATTTACTCAGTGTATCTATAAAAAAGGGGCCCGCCCCCCTAATTTGACACCCCTGAATCCATTTTTGAGCTGCATTTTCTGTAATTCCATCTCCATCTTATATATTTTATGTATTTTAATAAAACTTCCATTTTACCCTTATTTCAATTATGAGTGGCTAATTTCCTTTTAAGCTTGGGTTGAAGGTGAAGTCTTAACATGCTCTATGGGCTTAATTTGGTAAATTTACTTTTTCTTTCCCTCCCTCTAATTTATGTGGATGTTTTGACTTTTCATTGACAGATAGTAATAATCTCGTCTAGATATTAGCTGGTATAACCGTCTCCCTAGGAAAGGTTATTACTATTTGGCACGGGAAGCCCTTACCACCATATCTATTAGAGTGTGGTTCATAAGGAGTGGAAAATTTTCCTTCATGATTTAATTAGTACTAATAATGAATGTTAAGCTGATAGTGCATGTTGAGTACAGATCCGGAGATCCAAGCACTTCATTTTAATAGTTTATTCCCACTGCTTTAATTTAAATTGATAGATAGCCTACGTCATTTTTTATTATAAATCCAACCACCAACTTAGAAATTTAATTCTACATAACATTAAAATTCACCTCCTCGTGGGATCAACACTCGTCACCATTGATCTATTCTACAATAGATTCATGCGCTTGCGAGTTCAACAAAATTTGCACAACAACAACCTTATTTGGAAAGACAACCATGTGAAGAAAGCACCGAAATAAATTTTGAGTGAGCCACTAAATTTTGATTAAGTTTTTTTGGTAAATAATCTAACTTTTCAGTATTAATTTACTGTTTGAAAGATAGTATGATATGTGTTATTATGCTTAAGTGTGTTTAATGATTATATTTCTTGTCATTGTACATCATGAGAACCTCAATAAGAAAATTCCTTTTCAAACGTTTTGGAGAACTTTTACTAGTGAAATTTAACTTGAGACGCATGATACAAAGTTGTAAATCACATTCAATTTGGGATCAACAACCACCAACATTTGTGTCCTATGTTGAAGATCTGGAAAGACAACTTAGGGCAATAGAGGATAGCATATATGACTTCCAATTGGAGCTTGAGGTTAACTTAATAAGAGGACGAATGTAAGTTTATTTTTCTTTTTATTGTGTGTTTTCTTGTTTTATTCGCTTTTACGTTTGATTTGATTTTGCTAATTTGATTATCTTCATTTTTTGTGTGTTTTGATTTATTTTCCTATATAAGTGGTGGATAACGGTACTCTGTGGCTTTTTAAGTTGGTATTTTCAGTTTTCCACAATAACTGAAACCTTAAAATTTGACATGGAAGATATACAACATAAATTACATATAAGCGCTTTCCTTCTCTCCCTCAAAATGCCCTTAAAAAAATTTATAAAGCTCATTGTGAACGATTACATTTGCTAATGATCAATGGAATTCTTGCTGATATCCGTTGGTTAATTGAAGCAAAGGTCTGATTGGCAGGTGAGTTTTCTAATTCATTTATTTCTTACATGCCTAGTTTTAGTAAAAGCACATTTGCTAAACAAAGAAGAGCTAAAAGACTTGGCTTTAACTGTCATAACTGTGTAAGACTTCGTTGCAAGTGAACAGTTTGTAATTCTTTAGGAATGGTTTCTGATACTCGAGAAGATAAAATTAAATTTGTTAAAGATGGCTTGAATAAAGAATCGTTAGATGATATCTTACAATCTCTTGAGACATATCAAAGCGGATACGTGTAACGTGAGATTCATAACTTATGGGGACTATTCCATAAAGAAAGTGCACAGTTTAGTCCTGGAAATCTAAAAAAAAAAGATCCTATTTGCTAGTTTATAAGAAAACTAGATGGGAAACCTATCATTGACCTACAAAGGGCGTTTAACCCGTTACTAGATATAAAACCAGAGGAAGATGTAAGCCACAATCACAACTACCAATACATATCCTTTTGTTTTGTTGTTCTTGTATCGTTTGCATTATTGTAGTTATTGGTGTGATTTTATATCTAATTATTGTATGTTTTCTTTACTATTTGATTTTTTTAGTCATTGTTTGTTTTTTCTTTTTACTATTTGCTTTTGAATTATTGAGCCACGAACTTTACATGTCATTTGACAAATACATCAACCCATTTACAGCTGTGTATCATTATGTTTGTCACCAAAATCTTTAAATATGAACTTCTTTTTCAAATACTCACAACTTGTTTTTGAAAAGTATTCTAATAGCATCATCTTCGACTAAACAATTCAAAAACATTTTTGTACTTTCTGGATTTCATTATGGAAAGTACAAGGAGTTTGTTAAGACAAGTATAGATCTTGGTCATGTCATAGCTGAAAGAAAACTACACTTTGTATATGGAGGAGGTGACCGAGGGTTATGAAAATTTATCTTAGAAGCTGTTTTTAGTAGAGGAAACCAAGTGCTAGGCATCATTCCACAAACCTTAAAACCTCTAATACACATACCCGACCCATCAATTAGAGAAGAATTAGTTGTCTCAAGTATGCAGGAAAGAATAACTGAAATGTTAAATCATGCCGACGTTTTTATTTTCTTGCTAGGAGATCTTGCGACTCTAGAGGCACTATTACATGCATTTTTTTGCATTATGCATCATGCAATATTAGAACCACTCTTTCCGGCGTATGAATGATCTGCAATATTTAATAAATCACATTCTTTACCACATTATTCAGTAAAGAAATTTCCTATTATTAGTATTAATGGTTTTTCTTTTCAAAAAGTATGTTATTCTTAGTATTACTATGTTTGTAGTTTTTCTTATTGGTGAAAATCAATATGAGAAAACTCCAAGCAAACTCTAATTTGGGTTTTGTGGTTTGGTTTAATTTGGCATGTGGGTTTTTGATACTTTTGTTCATTTGGGAAATGAAAGGGAAATTTGCTAGTCCAGGGAGTGGTTATTATGTGTTCAACACAGGAGATAAAATTCTAGCCATTAGATTGGGAACATGGCAAACTTGGGGAGAACTTTGTGCTGAAGCTGTGAAAACGACATTGTTAGTGGGTTGCCGAGATCAAGCACCATTTCTTTCTCTTCTTTCTTTTGGTACAAGTATGAAAATACTGCAAAGAAGTTAATCTGTTAATTACCTTTCATGGTTGGGAGCAATAAATATATTACTTATATTTTATATATATTTGTGTATGTGTTTGTGTGTGTGTGTGTGTGTATGTATATTCACACATTTAATTAAGGACATCCACTTGGAAACCCTTATTTTTTTTAAAAGAATTGCAAAGTGCTGTAATTGGAAATTGGGTTCATGTCTTAAAAAGAAAACTGATGTGTAATGTTTGGCTTATAGTGGCCTTCTATTTCTGTTTTTCATGCCGGCTTGGTTAATTTCTTCACTAGATGTTTAAATTTTGATAATTTTTATTTTTCCTCTTTAAGCTCATTAAATATCATTTTTTCATATTTTTTCAATTTATTGCTTTTGGTCCAATCGATCATTGTTGAATGTGGGCACTATAATTGCTATAGTGCTTGTTAACTCATTGTATTTGACCATATATTATAGTATTGTTTACTTTAAATTTAGACAATGAAATAGATTACAAAGATATAACTTATGCTTGCTAATTTCTAGACACCATTATTCATGTCATCATTACTAAATATTGATGTATTTACTAAGTGTTTTCTTTAATACTTGATAGAATATTTTTGGTGAAGCAACTTGTGGTAATTGAGGGAAAATGAGGTATGAGCTTCAACATGGAAGAGCAGGACTAATAGAAGCAAGTTAAGGAATTAGAAAAAGAAATTGTAGAATCTACATGTTGCCAAGTTAATTACAACCTACAATCATGAGGTAATATGTGAGTAATTTATAAGTGTTTTTGGTTGAAAATATCCAAGATTTATTTTTTACGGTATACTAATTGATTTTATGCATTGTAGGTGGGAAAAAAAAATGAAGCTGCGGATGATTACCTTGTTGTGCTTTTTGTTTTTTTGGCTGGAAACTTAATTTAGTAGTAATTAGTACCTATTGTTTAGAGATTGTTGAAAATTTAATTTGGTACTTATGTTTGTCTTTTCCAAGTAGTGGTGTAGTTGAATTGTTTAAATTTAAGTGATGTATTTGAGATGTTTATTATATGAATTGTGTTGCAAGATATTTTATATTTAATATGTTTTGAGTTTTCTTTTGGTTGTACAAGAAGCATGAAAAATATAATTAAAATAAAAATTAATTATTGACCAAAATTAGTATAATATTATTAAACACTGACACTATATATTTAAAATAACATTAACAAATTTTTATATTAACGAGTTAGTTTTTGATACTATAATCACATAAATCATTGACATGTAAATAGTATCATCAAATACTAATATCATTGTGTCATTATTTTAGTGATACTATAATGAAATAAATTATTGACACAAAAGACACTGACACTAAAAATTAGTGTCATTGTGTTCTGGCGGGATCATTACTGACACAATTAACAAGTGTTAACAAAAGTGATTACTGATATTAAATTAGTATCAATAAAGCTTATTTTTTTAGTAGTGATTATATATGAATTGTAGGTAATTAAAAGCCTAAACTTCATGGATGGAATGCTATTGCAATAAACTTACAAATATGACAAAAGACCTCGGCTATAGAGGAATGAAAACAAATCTGGAATAGTGTAAATGTTTTAGCCGATGCTGCAACAATCTTGTAGCAACAACCGAGAAGATTTCACACGAAATCATTAAAGGATTGCAATCCAAGGTTTCCAAAAATGGAGGACATGTGTCATACACTTTTGGTTACTTTAATTTCAAGCTATAAAAGGAAGCAATCATGAAAAGAATAGGAGAGCTGTTACTCAAGGAAAAATCACAAAGAAAAACAAAGGAGGAGAGATTTGATGAATTGCAACCAAGCATTCAAGGAGAAAATAGAAGGATTAATTTTCTAGATTAAGTGGAACTTAATCTTTTATTTTATTTATTTATTTTTTGTATCTATAAGGATGTATTTGATGGCTAAAATAATTTTTTCTTTTGTTTTATCTTTTAACATGAACTAATTTTGTTATAGTTGAGTGATAAACAAACTTAATGGTTATTTGATTGATATGTATGTGTTACTTTGAATTTGCTGCATTGTTTTGTCTTGATTTTATTATTGTAATTTTCCATTTCGGTTTACACTCATTTAATGAATACTAGATGAAAAAGTGCCTTAAAAAGGAATGACTCAGTGGAGTAAATTAAGACAATAAATGGTTTTGGATTGAGTGAAGAACTATATATAGGGATTCACCTTATACGGTAAAAGAACATAGAGTGTGTAATGCTATATCATATGTTTGCATAACAACTGGTCATTATTAGGTTGCATATAGACATAAAATATCCAACGGGTGAGTGACAACTGAAGCAAATGCTATAGCAACAGAATCTTAATTGGGAAAATAAGTCAATACCATTAAAAGAGTTTAATCACTCAACTACTCTTATCCCATTGAGATTGTCTTGGTGTTTGATTTCAGATTTTTCTTATTGCTTTTTCATTCTTTGCATTTGTAATTTAGTTAATTCATTAGTTTTATTAATTACTTTATTTCAATTAATAGTGAATTTGCACTATTAGGATTGCTATAGCAAAAACTGATAATATCAATCCCTGTGGAGATGAGAGAACAGGTCAGGGCCTTTCAAGCTTAAAACTCTTTCCTGGTAAATTAAATTCTAAATGGTTAGGGCCCTTCTAGCTTATTAAAGTGTACTCAAATTGGGTTGTTGACCTTCAAAAAGAGAGAACAAGTCAAGAATTTAAGGTTAATGGGCATTGGGTGAATCATTACATAGAAGCTGCTATGAATAACCCAAGGAAGGACTTATTTCTAAGAGATCTAACTTGAGAAAGCAGTGATGGTCAGGCTGAAAGACCTAAAATCAAGTGCTAATTGAGAGGCAATCCAATGAGGGAAGTTTTTAATTTTTACTTTAGTTTTGCATGTTTTTAATTTATCTTTTCATCATGTTTAATTCATGCATTTAACTTTCTTTTTATTTTTTTAAATTATAGTAAATTTTTATTAAAAAAAAAGTAAGAAAGGAATTTCTGCAGCATCAATTCAGCATGGCAGGCTGAAGGCGATTTCTAAGCAGCTCCTGTATTATTCAGTATTGTTGCAGCAACAGATTAGTCATTACATCAATAATTTTTGCCATTGCAATCACAACCTCTGATTTTTACCATTAGAAGGGCTGACACGTTAACTACAGCAAATAGTAAATTGAGATGAAGGAGATTATACAATCCTTATATGCTCATGACATTTATCTTTTCCTTTTCAATTTAAGATTTGTTTTTAAAATTCAAATTTTTTTTCCAAGATTGCCCAATTAAATACTTTCTTCTTTTTACACCTCTTCTATCTATAAATTAGGGATTTATTGCGGCTATTCACTTTAACACTAACTCTTTCTCTGTGTGTTACTCTCGACACAATTACAATTACTTTTCACAATTTATTTGTCTTCTTTCAGCACCATACTATTTACTAAGCGTTGATATAACAATGGTGAAAATCAAATCACGCTCCATGTGGTTGAAAGACCCAGTACACTTTCACGGTTACAAAGTGGGGGACAAATTTGAAGAATTTATTGAGTCGCGTAAAATTTTGGTGAAAAAGGCCTTTATATTCCCTAAGCAGTCAATGAGGGTAATGAACAATATATATACTACTGCAACATAATGAGGGTGGGTTAGGTTTTATTCTCACCTGCAAGACCAAATTATCCTGGTTGTCAAAGAGTTTATTCTAACATACTGTAGCAAAATCAACGTAATATCTTTATAAGATAAGTACAAGTACAAGTACCATTAGACTCTCGGGTTATTAATGCCTTTTATGATTTGCCTACTGTTATTGATTGTGAATATATAAAATTTATTGAAAACATGATGGTCAATAAATGAGGGGAGGTTTTTAAAACCTTGACTGTACCAGGTAGTCAAGAGACTACTGAGGAAGGGCGAGTGGTTAGTAAGATGGATTTGAAACCCATTGCCAAAGTTTGTGTCAAGTTCTTAAAATCTAAGTTAATGCCAACCACCAATACTACCACGGTTTCGTAAGATATACTAGTACTCCTCTATGCTATAGTCGAAAGGTTGTCCATAGATGTAGGCAAAATCATTGAGAAAAAGATTAGAGAATGTGCAATGAGGAAAAAGAAATCAGTTGTGTTGTTATTCTCTTCTCTGATCACAGGTTTATGTGAGGCCTTCGGATTAAAGTTTATAGACAGTGATGAGAGAATAAAGAATGAAGGGGCCATTACAGTAAGGAGAATTAACAGAATTACTGGAGAAGCCATAATTGCAAAAACCCCAAAATGCCCTGCTTTAGCTAAGATAGAACAACTTATAGGCCTTGAGAGTATGTTGTAAGAACTTAGTACAATTGTAAGGGAATGTATCCAACCGTAAATTGATGAAAATAAAAGATTTTAAGGTTATTTACAGTATTTAGAAGCCCAAAAGCATCAATTTGCCCTATACATAAGAAGTAAATATGCAGACTTCCCTAAGTTATTACTGCAGCAGTTTAACTTTAACACTGCTAAAAAAGCTGGTCTAGCAGAAATGAGTGAGGATACAACAACTAAATGGGAATATGAAGAGGAACAACAGCTAGAACATGAAGAATTAGAGGATGTTGAGGTAAAAGAGGAATCAAAAGGTGAAGAGCATAAAGAAGAGAGAGAACAAGAACAAAAAGAAGAAAAAGATGAAGACTCTCCAAGGGTGACTCTTTCGAGTGAAGAAAAAGAGAAAGCTATGGTCAAAGAAGAGTCTGAAATAAAATAGGAAAAGGATGTAGATGCAGCTATAAAAGAAGTAATTAGCTAAGTGGATAGAATAGAAGAAGCAGAAAATGGTCTGAGAGACATGATTGCAAGTACCGCTGTTAAGGAACCAGCAGCAACAACACCTGCACAGCTGCTAAACAACCAAAGCCAGTAAAATCTCCAGTTACAGCTCCTAGGGCATCTAGTAAATGCAAAGGGGCATAACTTTGTAGAGGTGTTATAACATTAGAAGAGCAAGAGCACAAGAAGACAAGACAAACTTAGTCCAAAGCTACTGAAGCTACTGGAACCCCTAACTCAGAGGAAGAAAAAGAAATAACCAGTTGTTGCACCCATAGGTTCACGTAAGGAACATTTGCGAAGTGCATCTTAAAATAAACAAACCTCTTCAATGCGTGTGCAGCAGAACTTTCAATAATAAAGGAGTCCTATTTGCCAGTTAGTTTAATTGCTTAATTTCTAAAACTTTTCTTTTACTTAATTATCTTTTCTTGTTTAGTTTTCATTTCTTTTCATTAAATGTATGCATGTTTGTCTTGAAATTATTTTGTGTACATGTGAGGACACAACACCTTTTAAGTTTAGAGGGTTGTGTCATGATGTTATGTGTTTATGAATGCATGTGTGCATGCTTCGTATGTAGCTCTGTCTATCAAGTGTTTGCATTAGGATTAGAAAACCTAATGAGGATGACTTGAATGTTGAAACGAGCGATAGATGATTGCCAAGTAGAACCAGTGCATAGATAAAGGTTGAAATTCTATCTTGACACTTAGGCTTTAGTTGAGTTTTGTAGATATTGTTGACATAAATAACTCTATAATATTAAAAATGTTGGCACTATTAATATGAAACAAACTCTTAAAGCTGTATAATATTTTAAACATATTTAAGAAACCGGATAACCATTAACTTAAGTCAAAAAATCATTTTCTACAAAAAGTTATCAAAATATAGATTCTAAAAATTAACAGTGAACCATTTAATGTAAACGGTGAATCGATAATTTATAGCAAAAAAATAGTTTCCAATCGTGAACTATTTAGCAAGAATGGTTAGCTAAATTTGTTTTGCAGGATTCTAGAAATAAATGGTGCTCTGATAACTTTAAACGGTGAATCATTTATTTAAAAATCTAAGCCCAATAGTCATTTGGACAAGTCAAAATGGTGAATCGATAGCAGTCAACGGCAATCCAATTTTTCTAAAAAAGTCAACAACAACTAGTTTTCAGCTTCAACTATAAAATGACTTAATCCAATTCAAATTTTAAAAGATCCAATAGGTATCATTGAGCTCACTACTAAGTAAACAATAATTATTGAGCCTTAAACTTGTTTTTGTTTCATTGTTTCACACTTTTACCTTTCATTGGTAACCATATATATTGTGTGAGAGATAATTCATTTGTAATTTTTATTTTTGAGTGATTATAAGTGTTGAGATACACTTAGGTTAAGAGATTGGGGATAATCTCTTTTTATAAAGGTCTATTGACACCTTTGAAGTCAATTGTAAGAGTTATTGAAGCCTTGGAGGCTTGCTTAGTGAAATCCTTAAGCTCGGTGAGTTTGGAGGGTAGACGTAGACACGGTTGGCCGAACTATATAAAAGTCGTGTTTTTGCTCTCTTTTACTCTATCTCTTTATTATTCATTACAAATTTATTTATTTATTTTGAATTTAGTTGATTTGTTTAAATTGCATTAAGTTTTAGTTGCTTAATTTTTTAAGAACCTAATTCACCCCCCTCTTGGGTAGCCTAGTTATCATTTCAAGTATGTTGTAGCAAAACAAGGTGGATTAATGTAGAGAATAGTAATATTGTGAGGTTATAAATTAACTCAAGTTTGGGGGAGAGGGAGTTGAAAATTTTTAATAATTGTTATAAACTATGCTATATAGGAAATAAAATGGTGTTATAATGATTTAGTTGCTAAGTAACTAAGGCTGAGTATGTACCTTATATGCAGACTTGAGTAAAAAGGTAGCAAGAGTTATAAGCATTTTTACAACAATATACATGAAAAAAAAAGATAGGTCCTCTATCTAGGATATTAAGTAACCAGGTTTGTTCATGAGCCTCATGTTCAGTTTTGCGTTAAAGGTGTCTATAGATATAACCATGTTATGGACTTATATGCTTGTGTTGCAGCAACTCTGATATTTACATTGATCAAGTAATTAGGTATCATCATTACAAGTGATAGACATTCGCATGAAAAGTCAATGTTACATTGAAGGGTAATGAAAAAAGAGAGAAAGAGAAAGAGAGAGAGAGAGAATGTGTATATTGTAGCACAGTTTGAATATGTTTTCATGACCTTTATTCCCCCACCCTTAAAAGATGGAATTGTTTATATTGCTTATCTGTAAAGTACATCTGATGCTTGAGTGATGCTGTAGCAACTTTGGAACTTGATTTGAGTGCCACATATATGCTTTGGACAAAACAAGACTTCTGTCTAGAACTAGAACTGTTATGGCAATTTGACATGTTTGAGAAGCTGATATGAGGGTTGATGAATCCTAGCAAAGTTGACGGCAAAGTTAAGTTGTTTATTGCATGATTGCATGGTTGAGGTGTTTGTGTTGTATCATTACTTGATGACAAGTAATGGTTTACGTTTGAGGGTATAATAACTTTGTGAAATTACAATTATTGTGGCACTTTTAGACTTACATTAATATTACACAAAAAGTAAATGATGTGTTTTCATTACATTGTTAGTGTATTTTCCATGAGCATTTAGTTAAATTTAAGTTTTAATAAAATAATCTTTTTTTAGATCATTTGGTGCTCTAATTATATGTGAATTATGGGTAATTAAAAGCCTAAACTTCATGGATGGAATGCTATTGGAATAAACTTACAAAGATGACAAAAGACCTGGGCTACAGAGGAATGTAAACAAATCTGGAATGGCATAAATGTTTTAGTGAATGCTGCAACAATCTTGTAGCAATTGCCGAGAAGATTTCACACAAAATCATTAAAGGATTGCAATCTAAGGTTTCCAAAAATGGAGGATATGTGTCATACATTTTTGGTTACCTTAATTTCAAGCTATAAAAGGAAGCCATCATGAAAATAAGAGGAGAGCTGTTACTCAAGGAAAAATTACAAAGAAAAATGAAGAAGAAGATATATTTAACGAATTGCAACTAAGCATTCAAGAAGAAAAGAGAAGGATCAATTGTAAGATTAAGCTGAACTTAATCTTTTATCTTTATTTTCTTGTTTTCTTTTATCTATGAGGATGTATTTGATGGTTAAAACAATCTTTGTTTTTGTTTTATCTTTTAACATGAACTAATTTTGTTATGGTTGAGTGATAAACTAACTTAATGGTTATTCGATTGATATATGTGTGTTGCTCTGAATCTGCTACAGCATTTTATCTCGATTTTATTTATTGCAATTCCTTATTTTGGTTGACCACCCATTTAGTGGATACTAGCTAAGAAAGTGCTTTAAAAAAGACTGACTTAGTGGAGTAAATTAAGATAATACAAGATTTTAGATTCAATTTTCTAAGTTGAGTTAATCTTGACTTGAATAAGGCCATGCTTGATCTGAAATTAATGAAAAACTAGACATAGGGATTCACCTAGTAGGGTAAAAGAACCTAGAGTGTCTAATGCTGTATCATATGTTGGCATAATAATAGGTTATTTTTAAGATGCATGAGAGATTCTGCCCAGTGTTGTACTACATGCTATAGCAACAGAATCTTAATTCGGAAAATAAGTCAATACCATTAAGGAAGTTTAATCACTCAATCACTTTTATCCCATTGAGTTTTTCTTTGTGTTTGACTTTAGATTTTTCTTATTGCATTTTCATTCCTCATATTTTCAATTTTCTTAGTTCATTAGTTCATTAATTAGTTTATTTCAATTTAGAGTGAATTTGCACTGTTAGGATTGCTATAGTAAAAACTGATAACATCAATCATTATGGAGATGATTTAAATACTCATTAATATATTACTTGTTATGTACACTTGCACACTAACATATATAGCATTCATAAAGCACACACTCGTATTCTTAAAAGAGATATGTATTCATTTACCACTTATAACTACAATTGACTTCATACCCAAAGCATCATTTCCAAATAGGCGAGCCTATAGAAGCAATCCTGAGGAGGCAAAGAAACTTCAAAGGTAGGTGAATGAAGTTATAGAGAAAGGTTATATGCATGAATGCATAAGTCCTTGTGCGGTTCCAATGTTGCTTATTCATAAAAAATATGGGTCATGAAGGATGTGTGTTGATTACCATGCCATTAATATGTCATTGTAAAGTATAGACATCCAATTCATAAATTAGATGACATGCTTGGTGAATTATAAGGTTCTTGTGGTTTTTTCAAAATTGATCTTAAGAGTGCATATCGTCAAATTAAGATGAGAGAAGGTGATGAATGGAAAACTTTAATTAAAACAAAATATGGCTTATATAAGTGGTTAATTATGTTGTTTGTATTAACCAATATACCAAGTACTTTCATAAGATTAATAATCATGTTTTGCGTGCTTTTATTAGTAAATTTGAGGTTGTACACTTTGATGATATTATGATTTACAACAAAAACTTAGATGAACATATTGAACATTTAAATCTTATCTTAGATGTTTTAAGAAAAGAAAGTCTTTACTAACCTTAAAAAGTGTACCTTTTCCATAGATAACCTTGTATTTTTTAGTTTTATTATTAATGCTAAAAGAAGTGAGGTAGATGAAGGAAAGGTAAAAGAAATTCAAGATTGGCTAAAACAAACAAGTGTGGGTAATGCCCAAAGTTTTTATGGATTGGCTAGCTTTTTATAGAAGATTTGTCGAAGATTTTAGTAGCTTAGCTATACTTTTGAGTGAAGTAATAAAAAAGAATGTGGGTTTTAAATAGGAGGAAAAACAAGAAAAGAAATTTAATTTGATTAAATAGAAATTAACTAATGTACATCTACTTGTTTACTTAAATTTGCAAAAACTTTTGAAATTGAGAGTGATGCATCAAGAATAGGTATTAAAGCTATTCTAAGGCAAAAAGGACATCCCACTGAACGTTGTAATGAAAAGCTAAGTGGGGCAACCTTAAATGATCCTATGTATGGCAAAAAAATATATGCATTAACTACAACTTTGGCAAATTGGCAACACTATCTTTGGCCAAAAGAGTTTGTGATTTATACGGATAATGATTTTTTGAAGCATTCAAAAGGTTCGTACAAGCTACATAAATGCCAAGTGGGTGAAGCTCATTAAAAATTTTCCCTATATGATAAAGTATAAACAAGGTAAAGAAAACATTATGGTTAATGTATTATCTAAAATTACGCCTTACTTTCTACCTAGGATGTAAAAATATTAAGTTTTGAATACATTAATGACATGTATATTGGTGATTCTAATTTTGGTAACGTATCTAATGAATATAAGAAAGTGGCATTTGGCAATTCTTTAGGCGCAATGGGTTTTGTTTAGAGAAAATAAGTTCTGTGTGACTAAATGTTCATTGCATGACTTGCTTGTTAGAGAAGCTCATAGAGATGGTTTGATGGTGCATATTGGTTATCTCAAAATTTAAGAGTTTTGCATTATTACTTCTTTTGACCTCATACAAAACGTAATATAGAAAGGATGTGTGCAAAGTATTTTACTTGTAGATAAGTTAAGTCTACAGTTAAGCCTTATGGTTTGTATACTCCTTTACCTATACTTAGTGGACCTTAGAATGACATATGTATTGATTGTGTTAGATTTACCAATAACTCTACGAAATAAGAGTTATCATGGCACTTTTAGACTTAAGCCTATGTTACTTAGAGAGTAAATGAAGTGTTTTCATTGTATTATTAGTGTATTTTGCATGAGCATTTAGCTAAGTTTAATTTATATTAAATTAACCTTGTTTTAGATTATTTAGTGTGTTGATTATGTGTGAATTGTAGGTAACTAAAAGCCTAAATTTCATGGATGGAATGTTAATGTAATAAACTTACAAAGATGACAAAAAGCTGGGCTACCGAGGAATTGAAAGAAATATGGAATACTAAAGATGTTGTAGACGAAACTGCAGCAATCCTGTAGCAACTGCAGAGATGATTTAGTGTGAAATAATTAAAAGATTTCAATTAAAAGTTTTCAAAAATGGTAGGTATGCAGTCATACGCTTCTGGTTACCTTAATTTTAAACAATAAAAGAAGCACAATTGAAAGAAAAAGGGAAAGCCATTAGTAGAAGAAAAAATACAAGAAAACCAAAAATAAAATTAAAAAAGCAGAGATTTAAAGGGCTGCAATAGAAGATTCAAGAAGAAAAAGAAGGATTAATCGTAAGCTTTAGCAAAACTTAATATCTTATCTTTTTTTCGCTTGTTTTCTTTTAGCTTTGGGGATGTATTTGATGGTTAAAACAATCTTTGCTTCTGTTTTATCTTTTAACACGAACTAATTTTATTGTGGTTGAGTGATAAACAAACTTAATAGTTATTTAACTGGTATATATATGTTGCTTTAAATTTGCTGCAACATTTTGTCTTGATTTTATTTATTACAATTTTCAATTTTGGCTGACCACCAATTTAGTGGATACTAGCTATGAAGGTGCCTTAAAAAGGACTAACTTAGTGGAACAAATTAAGACAACACATGTGTTTGGATTAAGTTTCCTAAGTTAAGTTAAGATCAATTTGAATAGGGTCAGAAGTGTTTTAGTAACCGTTTTATGTGCAGAAACAAACCTGTTGAATTCTAATTTGATCCAGAAATTTAAAGGACAACAAGAATATTGAGATAAGAGCACAAGAATTTAAGAATTGCTGCAGACTTGGATAATTTGCAAGATATAGGAAATTTGAACTCTTATGGAGAATTACAACCAATTAATGCACGAGAAAGTCAGAATGGATAGCTTATTTATGGGCAACTATGGAACAACAATATTATCCACATGACAAATGATAGAGATAGAGTTATCTGAGATTATGAAGTGTTAATTCCTCAAGCTATACATCTAGGAATAGTCAGATCTAAAGTTCAAGGTAGCAATTTTGAGCTCAAACTAGTGATGTTTCAAATGTTGCAAACAGTAGGACAGTTTAATGGACTGCCATCAAAAGATCTTCATCTTCACTTTAAATAGTTTTTTCTTTTAAGATTGTTTGAGCATCACAGAAAGCATTGAGACTTAGGCTCTTCCCATTTTTTCTAAGGGATTGGGTGAAGGCATGGTTGAATTCTTTACCACCAGACTTCAGCACTGCATAGAATGATTTGATTGACAAAATTTTGATGAAATCACATCTTTCCATCAATTTGAAGATGAAAGTTTATATGATACATGGAAAATATTCAAGGAGTTATTTATGAGATGTCTTCATCACGATATTCCTTACTTATATAGTAGGAAACTTTCTACAATAGTCTTACCAAAGTACTATATTGATGATAGATGCTTTAGCAAATGAAGCCTTACTATTTAAGTCTTGCAATAAAGCTTATGGAATTTTTGAGAGAATAGCTAATAACAACTATCAATGACCATCAACCAGACAAATTACTACAAATGGTGCAACAAGAGTTCATAATTTGGATGCCTTAACAACATTATTGGCCCAAGTAACTTGATTAACAAATATGATGAAGGCTTTATTTACTGCTTTAGCAACTGTGAACTAAGTTGCTGAGGTCTTCTGTGTTTATTCTAAAAAAGGGCACATATTCAAATATTGTACTGGAAATCCAGTCCTAGTCAACTATGTGGTCAATATAATAGACGAAACTAGAACAATCTATACTCAAACACTTAAAACTTTAGATGAAGGCAACAACCAAACTTCTTATAGAGCAATCAGAACCAACATGCATGCAGCAACCAGTGGACAAAATAGGACTACTCAACAACTTGGATTTCACTAGCAAAATCAAGAGGAAAGAAACACTAATAATGATCAACTCAGTTCTCTTGAATTTCTGATTAAGGAGTATATTATGAGAATGAAACGACTAGTTAAAGTTAAAATGTATTCTTAAGAAATCTAAAGAATCAAGTTGGATAGCTCGCTACAGTATTAAGCAACAGACCTTAGGGCAATTTGCCCAGTACCATAGAGGATCTAAGAAAAGAGGGAAACGAACATTGCAAGGTGTTAATCTAAGATCTAGAAAGGTTGTTCATTTCCCGGTTGGTGTCTAACGAGAAAAGTTGATCCTATCTCAACAAAAAAGAAACTTAAGTTAAAGAGGAGCCACAACTTTCTATTATCCAACACATTAGTGAGAACAACGAAGCTACAACATCTGCAAAAAGTTATGTTAGGGAAAATGCTTCAATACTAACTACAACCATCCAGAGCATGGCAAAAGAGAAACAATCTGAACAGCTAACTATACCCCAGCAATTTAGGTATCCACCATCCTTTCTAAAAAGAGTGGGAAACTATTTTGTGGAAGTTCTAAAGTAAATGTCAAACTCTATAAAGTTTTTTAAGGATATTTTGGTACAGAAAAAAAGGCTTGAAGAATTTGAAACCATTGCTCTGACATAAAAGTGCAACCATATGCTTCAAAATAAAATACTATAAAATATCGTGTTCAATAGGAACAAAATATCATGGTAAAGCACTTTGCAATTTAGGAGCTAGCATCAACCTCATGCATTTATCATTGTTTAAACAATTAGGAGTTGGAGAAGTGAGCCCAACAAACGTGACCTTATAATTTTTTGATAGATTTTATATCTATCCAGAAGACAAGATTGAAGACTTCTCCATAAATATGGACAAATTTAATTTTCTAGTCGATTTTATAGTATTGGATTTTGAGGCAAACAAAGAGGTATTAATAATTCTAAGAAGACCTTTCTTGGCCATGGGAAGGACCTTAATTGTTGTGTAAAAGGAAGAATTGACCATGAGGGTGAATACCAACAAATTACATTCAATGTGCTAGATGCAATGAAGAGCCCTGATGAGATTGAAGATTGTAATTTTATCAGTGTTGTGGATTTTGCTATAGCAGAACAAGTAGATAGTTGCTGCAACAACGAAGAAATTAACCCTTTAGAATGGAAAATTTTGACACTGTTGACATAACATGGCTAGAAGAAAAACAACCTTTCAGAACAAACAAACACTTTGAACCTCTTAATCTTTAAAACAGGGAAGTAAAAGCTTCTGTTCTTTCTGTTGAGTGACAACCTGCTTTAGAATTAAAGTTTTTACCTTCACATTTGAAATATGTATATCTTAGTGACAATGACACAATTCTTGTGATTATTTCATCTTCTTTGAATCCAGATCAAGAGAAGAGCTTAGTAGATATATTGGGGAGGTATAAGAAGGCTATCAGATAGACCATCGCAAATATAAAAAGAATCAACATGCATGCATTAGATTCCATTGAAGGATTACTATTGTAACTCGGTAGAGTAACAAAAAAGACTGAATCATATCATGAAGAAAGTTATAGAGAAAGAGATCATCAAGTGGCTCGGTGCTGGAATCATATACCCAATATCAGATAGCTCATGGGTAAACTGAGTACCATGTGTTCCAAAGAAAAGTGGACTGACTATGGTAACAAATAAAAAAAATGAGTTCATTCCCACAAGAAAATTCATAGGTTGGAGAGTTTGTATGGATTATAGAAAGTTAAACAAAACAACAAGAAATGATCAATTTTCATTGCCTTTCATAGATCAGATGCTAGATATATTTACTAGAAAAACGTATTACAGCTTCGTAGATGGATACTCAGGCTACAACTAGATTGTTACAGCACTAGAGGAATAGGAGAAAACAAAATTCACTTGTCCTTACGGTACCTTTGCTTTCAGAAGGATACTATTCAACTTATGCAATGCTCTAACAATGTTTTGAGGCGTATAATGGTAATTTTCTTAGATATGGTTGAGAAAACACTTGAAATATTCATGGATGCTTTTTGGTCTTTGGAGAATCATATGATGACTGTTGAGTGCTAGAAAGTGTGTATTTATAATAGAGAAAATCGTCATTTTACACTCCAAGTCTCACTAACATCCCTACTTTTATGTCTTTAAGTCCCTTGTGATTTAATTATATATGTTTTATTTTAATTAAGTATTTTATGTATTCTAGGGGACATCATGGTCATTTCACAATCAACAAGAGATCAGATAGCAAAACGGACAGTAATTTTAAATTCAGGACAGTCGAAAACCTTAGGAGGAGCCTAAAAAGATAAATAGTACTATTCATATATACATACTGTACACAATACTATTCACGACATTGTTCACATGTACTGTACGATGATGTGGCAACATGCGATTGGAAGAATAATGTGGCATTGACTGATGATGTGTCACAATCCTATTAGACTAAAATGCTTATGTGGCGTTGACCGGCGACGTGGCAATATGTTAGTGGACAAAAAAAATGTGCGTACGGTACATGCATATACACGGAATGACAACCTTGATGATGTGTTCCATCCAATAAGAACTTGCCACGCGACACAATCCTGAGTGTTCAAATTATTTTAATCCGATGGCCATGATTTACTCATTGTATCTATAAAAAAAATGGCTCTCCCATCTTCATTTGACACCCCTGAATCCAGTTTTGAGCTCCGTTTTCTGTAATTCCATCTCCATCTTGTACTTTCTATGTATTTTCATAAAATTTCCATTTTACCCCTAGTTCAATTATGAGTAGCTAATTTTCTTTCAACTTTGGGTTGAAGGTGAAGTCTCAACATGCTTTATGGGCTTAATTTGGTAAATTTACTTTTTCTTCTCCTCTCATTTATGTGGATGTTTTGATTTTTCGTAGACATATAGTAATAATTTTGTCTAGATATCAGCTGGTACAACCGTCTCTCTAGGCAAGGTTATTACTATTTGGCATGGGAAGCACTTAACACCATATCTATTAGAGTGAGGTTCATGAGGAGTGGAAAATCCCCCTTCATGATTTAATTGATAATAATAATGAATGTTAAGCCGATAGTACATGTTGAGTACAGATCCGGAAATCCAAGCACTTCATTTTAATAGTTTATTCCCACAGCTTTAATTTAAATTAATAGATAGCCTACGTCATTTTCATTATAAATCCAATAACCAACTTAGAAAATTAATTTTACAAGCAATTAAAATCCACCTCCTCATGGAATCGACACTCATCACCATTGATATATTCTACAATAGATTTGTGCGCTTGCGAGTTCAACAAAATTTGCACAACAAGTTTTTTGCACCATTGCCGGGGAGGTAAGTTATTTTAATTTGTAGAATAAATTTTTAAATTCTTTATTTATTTTTTTCCTTGTAATTGTTTTTATTATTAAAAAAAAAAGTGAATCTACGTTTGAGGTTGGTATTTTTCTTTCTTTATATTTTTATAATTTAATTTTCATGTTATTTTATTTTTTTTTAATTTGGCAGGTTAAATCGCCTATTAATTTATTTGAATTTGTTTCACGTATTTTATATATATATAGCACTTGAGTTTTTTTTTTGTAGCAAGATTGTAACAATGTGATAAGGTTAGTATCATAATCTCTCCTTCTTCTTTATCTTTATTAATTTTGTTATCATTCTTTTTTTCTTTGAATGCAGGGTCGTAGGTTACAGTTACCTAATCCTTAGCCTATAGACTTTGAATTAGAAAAAACACTTCGCACACACAAACACATTGCAATTAAAAATAAAATTGAAATGGATTTGCAACCAGCACCACAAGAGAGGCCATTTAAGAACTACTTCAGTCCCTTAGCTAACTTGAGTACATCATGCATAAGATACCCAAATGTAGCTGTTAGGAGTTTTGAATTAAAACCTAGTGTGTTAAATTATCTCCTAACATTCTATGGTTTAGAAAATGAAGATCCATATAATCATCTGAATGATTCTTATGCTATATGTCAAACTTTTAAATATGAGAATTTTTCAAATGATGATGTTAAACTTAGATTATTCTCATTTTCTTTAAAGGATAAAGCTCATTCATGGTTTAATGCATTGCCTGCTAATAGCATTACATTGTGGGAACAAATGGTAATAAAACTTTTGAATAAATATTTCCCAGTACATAAAACCAATACTATTCGCAGGGAAATTTCAGAGTTTACCCAAAGGGAAGACGAGCAGTTTTTCGAAGCATGAGAGCGATTCAATGGGCTACTCCTAAAGTGTCCACATCATGGGTACAAGAAATGGTACCAATGTTAATATTGTTTTAAGGGATTATTGCCGCATGTGCAAGAATGGTTAATGGAAACAAGTGGAGGAGAGCTAGTGTCAAAAAGTGCATCAGAGATTTGGGATTTCTTCCAGTGACAAGCGGATAGTTTCCAACAATGGAGTCGTTCACTCAGGAATACTAGAAGAGTCAAAAAGTGCATCAGAGATTTGGGATTTCTTCCAGTGACAAGCGGATAGTTTCCAACAATGGAGTCGTTCACTCAGGAATACTAGAAGAGTTAAAGGAGTGAATAAGGTTCAGGTTGGCGAGTCAACTTCAAAAATTAAAGAAGTAAAAGAGATAACTGAAGGTCTTTCCCGATAAATAACATCGTTAACAACTGCTAAATTGACAGAGTCATATGACCATGACTCATACCCAGATCAAGCTAATGCTATAGGTATAATGAGAAAGTCATCAAACTACAACTCTTACTCCAACACATATAATCCTGGATGGAGAGACCATCCCAATTTTTCATGGTCTTAAGGATTCCAACAGAATGGACTAGTAGCTCCAGCTCCATTAATGCAACCAATTCCTCAAAATCCTCAAGCCTTTCAGCCACCATTTAGACCATACAATCAGAACCAAAACTATTCTCAACCTAGACCATGGGAAGATGCATTTTAGAATTTCAAGAATCTTACTCACTCCACAATCGAGCAACAAAACAGCACCATTAATGAACTGCGAAATGAGATGAGAGCAGGTTTTAACTCACAAACCCAATCAGTTTCAAACCTTGAAAAAATGGTGGGACAACTCGCCTCTTCAGTTCTAACATTGGCAATGATTGTTGAAAAAGGTCAATTCCTAAGTCAACCAGTGCCTAATATTAAAGAAGTGCATGAAGCAAGTACCAGTTCACCTCAGTAGCATAAGGAGGTCAAAGCCGTCATGACCTTGCGAAAAGGAAAAGAAGTCGACAACAAAGTGGAGATGCCGGTGACGAAAATAACTCAAATTGTACCTGTAAATGTAGAAGACTCATCATCAGAGGAGAAAGAAGAAACCAACCCACGAGTATACGTTCCCAAAGCTCAATTTCCCTAAAATTTAGTTAAAGCAAAGAAGGAAAAATCCACAAGTGAATTTTTAAAATCTTTAAACAGGTAAGTATTAACATCTCTTTGCTTAATGCTATAAAACAAGTGCCATCATATGCCAAGATTATTAAAGACCTTTGTACTAAAAAGAGAAACATTCAAGTTCAAAAAAAGGCCTTTTTAACAGAAAACGTAAGCTCTATAGTCCAACACAAAATTCCTCTAAAATACAAAAACCCAGGCTCCTCTACTATCTCATGTAGTATAGGGAACAAAACAATTGAGAATGCTTTGTTGGACTTAGGAGCTAGTGTAAATCTATGTCCTTACATAGTATTTGTGAAACTTGGACTGAGAGAATTACACCTAACTCCAGTGGTGTTACAGCTTATAGATCGGTCCATGAAAAAACATAATGGTATTATAGAGGACATGCTTATACAGGTAGATAAGTTTTATTTTCTTGTTGATTTCATTGTAATTGACACTCAACTAGTCGAGGATTCAAGGAAGACATCCTCATTATCCTAAGACGACCTTTCTTGGCAACCGCCGATGCTTACATTCAATGCAGGACTGGAAATATACAGTTTTCCTTTGGCAATATGACGATCGAGCTAAATATCTTCGACATTGCCAAACAACCTCACAATGCAGATGATGGAATTGTTGATGTGGATTTAATAGAAGAATTAGTTGATAATACGTTTTTTTCAAACCTTAGTAATGACCCTTTACAAACATGTTTAACTCACTTTGGTTTGGATTTTGATATTTACAAGTTAGTAGATAAGGTGAATGCTTTACTTGATTCAGCATCATCCATGGACACTAATAAATGGAAGTCAAGAGTGGAACAACTAGCACCATCAGAGAAGAAACTAAGTCCATCATCAGAATCACCACTAAAACTCGAGCTCAATCCATTATCTGACACTTTGGAATATTCGTTTTTGGGTGAAGAAAGCACTCTGCTAGTAATCATTTCATCATCGTTAAATGACGAACAAAAAGGTAAGTTGTTGGAAGTTTTAAAAGTGCACAAAGGAGGATTAGGATGGACCATAGCCGACATAAAAAGTATAAACCCAATGAACTGTATGCATTACATTCACCTTGATGAAAATGCTAAACCTACTAGAGAAATGCAACGTTGGTTGAACTCTAACATAAATGAAGTTGTTAGAACTGAAGTCTTTAAACTATTAGATGCAGTTATCATTTATCCCATTTCTGATAGTTCATGGGTCAGTCCTGCGCAAGTTATCCCTAAAAAGTTAGGAGTCACAGTAGTTACCAATGTTGAAAATGAATTAATACCTACTAGAATGACTATAGGATGGCGTGTATGTATTGATTATAGAAAGTTGAATTCTGTCACACGTAAAGGCCATTTTCTTTTACCATTTATCGATCAAATGCTTGATAGATTAGCAGGTCATGAATTTTATTGCCTTCTAGATGGCTACTAAGGATATAATCAGATTCCCATACCACCAAAAGATCAAGAGAAAACCACTTTCACTTGCCTTTCTTGCACTTTTGCATATAGGAGGATGTCATTTGGATTATGTAATACACTTGCTACATTTCAACGATGCATGTTAAGCATTTTTTCTGATATGGTTGAATGATTCCTTAAAGTCTTTATGGATGATTTTTCTATTTTTGGTGATACATTCGATCAATGTTTACATCATTTAATACTAGTTTTGCAGAGATGCATAGAGAAGAATTTGGTCTTAAATTGGGAGAAGTGTCATTTTATGGTAAAACAAGGTATTGTTTTCGGTCACATCATTTCAAGCAAAGGTATTGAGGTTGATAAAGCCAAGGTGGATCTCATTTCCAATCTTCCTCCACCTAAAAATAGTCAGAGAAGTAAGATCTTTCCTTGGGCATACGGGTTTTTATAGACGTTTCATTAAATATTTTAGCAAAGTTTCTAGACCTTTATAGAATTTACTTGCTAAGAATGTACCTTTTGTCTTTGAAGATTCATGTCTTCTCGCATTTGAGAAACTAAAGCAGTTGTTGACATCATCACCCATCATTCAGCCCCCAAACTGAAGCATACCATTTAAGCTCATGTGTGATGCATATGACTATGCAGTAAGAGCAGTATTAAGACAAAGAGTTGATCGAATTACCTATATCATTTACTATGCTAGTATGACATTGAATGATGCACAGTTGAACTATTCAACCACTGAAAAATAAATGTTAGCAAAAGTGTTTGCATTAGAGAAATTTCAATCTTATCTCATTGGTTGTAAAATAGTTGTTTTCACAGATCATGCTGCTCTTAAATATCCTCTCATAAAAAAGATACAAAAGCTAAACTAACTCGTTTTGTGTTACTTTTGCAGGAATTTGACTTTGAAATCAAATATAAGAAAGGCACAGAAAATGGTGTGGCAGACCATCTATCCCGTCTCAATTTTGATACAATTATATAACCATTACCATTAAATGAATCATTTCCAGATGAACAATTGATGAGTGTAGAAGTATTACCATGGTATACTGATATAGTTAACTATCTTGTTACAGGTAAACTTCCAGAGCATTAGACTAAGCAGGATGACCTTTTTATAGAAATAAAGAATTTCTTCTGGGATGACCCTTATCTGTTCAAGTATTGTGCAGATCAAATTGTCAGACGATGTGTTTCAGAAAGTGAATTTCAAAATATTCATTCATTCTGCCATGAACAAGTTTGTGGAGGCCATTTCAGCGTTAAAAAACAGCTACTAAAATTTTACAGTGTGGTTTCTATTGGCCAACTATATTTCAGAATGCTTACATTTTTTGCTCTTCATGTGATAGGTGTCAACGAATGGGTAGCATTATGAGAAAGAACATGATGCCACTAAACCCAATTTTAGTGGTTGAGATTTTTGATGTATGGGGTATCGACTTCATAGGACCCTTTCCCCCTTCTTTTGGCCATCAATACATATTGGTCGCTGTTAACTACATATCGAAATGGGTAGAAGCAGTTCCATGTAAAACCAATGATCACAAGGTGGTGATTGGATTTTTGAAAAGCAATATTATTTCATGCTTTGGATTCCCTCGAGCAATAATCAGTGATAGTGGAACCCACTTTTGTAACAAATCATTCAAAGCTCTTGTGACAGAGAATTTTATTACTCACAAAGTAGTGACCCTATATCATCCGCAAATCAGTGGCCAAGTTGAGATCTCCAATTGAGAAATAAAGCACACATTATAAAAGATGGTGAGACCAAACAGAAAAGATTGATCATTAAAACTAGATGATGCATTATGGGCATATAAAACGACTTTCAAGACCCCGATTGGGATGTCATTGTTTAGGCTAGTATATGGAAAAGCTTATCACCTACCTGTGGAACTTGAGCATCGTGCATACTGGGCCATCAAGAAATTCAGCGTTGACAAACAACAAGCTAGCTTAGAAAGAAGATTATAGCTGGCAAAACTTGAAGAAATTCGTAATGATGCATACGAAAATACCAAGATTTCCAAACAACAAATGAAAGTCTTTCATGACAAGTAAATTATGAGAAAATATTTCACTCTAGGTCAGAAAGTGCTTTTATTCAATTCTCGCTTGCATCTATTCCCAAGCAAGTTACGCTCTCGATGGACCCTTTACAACTCACATTATTTTTTCACATGGAACAATTGAAATTAAGGATCCAAAGAATGGTGTAACTTTTAAAGTTAATGGTCAAAGATTAAAGCCATATCTAGAGTACGAACCACATGAAAAGGATATTGAAATCGATTTGAATGACCTGCCAAACTTAAGCTGAGATTTTTCTTATTTATTTCTTCTTTTTTAGTGATTTAAATTTTTGTGAAAGTGTGTTTATTTAATCATTCAGTTTTCTTTTATCATTTCTAATCATGTGTGCCTCAACTAGACAAATCCTCTTGAACCTTCTCAGAAAAATTCAACGTGTATAATCTCATTTGAGAAGCCCGATACAATTTTGTAAAACACATCGTATTTGAGAGCTACAACCTCTAGAGTTGGTATCCCACATTGAAGATTTAGAAAGACAATTTAAAGAAATTGAGGGTGGTATCAATGACACCCAAATAGAGCTTGAGGTAAATTCAATAAGAGGATGATTGTGAAATTATTATTTTTTTCTTTTCTTTTCTTTTCTTTCCTTATTTTTGTTCTTTAGTTTGTTATCCCGGTTAAGTGGCGGATAATGGTACTCCGTCATAATCGAATTCAGTTACTTCAGTTTCCCATAATAACTGATATTCTGTGAAGAAGGTATAGATAGAAACGCGATTCTGGCAAAGTTTCACAAGCGATTTCCTTTACTTCCTCAGAATGCCCTTTTTATAATCTATAAAGTTCGATCTGAACGCATGCGATTGCTTATGAGAAATAACGTCCCTATTGACATCCGTTGGTTAATCGAGGCCAAAGTACGTTTGGCAAGTGAGTTGCCTTCTAAATTTATTGCATACATGACAGGTTGTGGTAAAGGAAATTACTCAAGAAAACGAAGAGTTCAAAAACTTCATGTTGATTGTCATAAATGTGCTAGGATGAAATGCGATAAGAATCCTTGTTCTTTAGGAATGATGTTTGATAACAGGGAAGATAAGATTCAATTCATTAGGGTTGGCTGGAATAAAGAGTCATTAGATGATGTCCTTTTGTCTCTTGAAACGCATCCCAATGGATACGTACAATTCTAGTTATGACCATTATTTCAGAAAGAGCATATACGATATAGTCTCGGGAATCTGACTATAAACGATCCCGTTTGCCAGTTTATAAGAAAACTGAATGGGAAGCCTATTCTCAACCCATAAAGGGCGTTCAACTCGTTTCTGGACGTAAAATCAGAGGAAGATGTGAGCCACAATCATAACTACCTGTAAATATCCTTTTAATGTTATTTTACTGTTGTTTTATTTCACTGTTGTTTCATCAATTGCATTCTTTAATAACTGTTTGCTTTTTCTTTTTATTATTTCCCTTTTTACTCTCGAGCTATGTGCTTTACGCGTTAATTGACACAGACATGCTACCTCATATAAAGCTGTGAACCATTGTCACCAAGATCCTTAAATATGATTTTTTTTAGCACTCACAAATTGTTTTTTAAAAGCATTCCAATGGTAGCTACACCCAATAAAAAATTCAAGAACATTTGTATGCTCTTTGGGTTTAACTATGGCAAACATAAAGAGTTCGTTGAGGCAGCCATAGATTTTGGTCAACGCATAGCAGAAAGAAATTTACATTTGGTATATGGAGGAGGTAACCGAGGGTTATCAAAACTGGTCTCAAAAGCTGCTTATCTCAGAGGGACCGAAGTGTTAGGCATCATCCCAAGAAGCCTAAAACTGTTGGGTTGTGTGTCTGACTAAATAACTGGAGAAGAGTTAGTCATCTCAGGTATGCAAGAAAGAATAATTAAAATGCTAAATCATGCTGATGCTTTTATTTTCCTATCAGGAGATCTTGCAACTCTATAGGCACTAATCACATTAGCATCTTGGGCCCATCTGAACATTCATCAGAAACCCATCGGTTTGTTAAATGTCAATAACTTTTATGATGGCTTCATTACATTTCTTAACCATGCAATAAAAAACCATTTCATCCATTTCACAGTGAAAAAATTTTTATTTATGATTATACTACTAACGAGTTACTTGATCTGTTACAAGCTTATAGACCAGAGCCAGATCCCAAGACTCTTGTGTTGGAATGGCCAACTAATGATGGTAACAGTAACCGTAGTAAAAAGTGCAAATTAGATTTAACTCTCCACTTGTAAATATTTTCTTCTGTGATGCAGCACCGAGGTGATGTCTTCTAAACCCTTTTTTTTTCCTTCTTTTAAACATTGAGGGCATTGTTTCATTCTGGTTGGGAGGAGGGAATAGTTGACAATTATGGAATATCTCAATCTTAGTGTAGTTTTTACTGATTTTTGTTGTAGAAACTAATTGTGGCTAAATTTTTGAGTCGAAGATGGCTGAATATGTAGTGTAGTAACTCTAGAAACACATCTTCTTAGCAAAAACAAAATCTTTTGACAGTCATTTTAAGTGTGATCTTTCTAACTTCTTTTACCAATTAGTTTTTCTATTTCATTTTCACCATTTTGCATGTATAATTTTCATAACTAGAATAAGGTTGGGGGTCGAATTTAAAAAAAAAACATTTTGTGTGACTTTTCACATTAGATGACATGATAACTTTTAAATTTTAGTATTTTTATTATCTTTCGCCTTGAATTATGTTACACCATGTTTGTTACTGTACATGTTGATGTTGGAGACAATATAAGTTACTTGAAAGAATGCACATGTCATAATAAATTCCAAGTGAGTTTTTGAGCTTGTCATTTTCTTTGAGAGTAACCCTTTTTGCCCATTCTTCATTCAGCTTAGCAGTTTATTATTTTATTATTTTTTATTTCCTTGGAGTTAACATTCTCTAAAAAGAAAAAGAAGAAAAAAATAAAAGAAAAAAAAATTGTGTTGCTACATCTGAAGGTCTATTTAATAAGCAGATATGAAAGACTATTTAGAACCCTAAAAGATGATAAAAATGCCATCTTTGGTCCGTTTGAGCCTTTCCAGCCAACCCTATTAATATATATCCATAGTTAACCCCTTTGAACCTTAAAAAAAAAAGAGAAAAAAAATGAAAAAAAATTAATGATAAATACATTGGTTTGATTAGCATTTTGTTTGAATTAAGATCGTACTATTTCTGAGCTGAGGGCATATTTCTGTCACCTTGGTGAGAGTATGTGATATTACTTCTTTATTATTTTCACTCAATTTACCATTCACTAAAGTGATTTTTTTTGTCTAATTTCTTTGTGAGAGTATCACTACTACCGGTGAGATTTTGGGGTTTGACATGTCATTCTTAAAAGTGACTCGATTACTGTAGTTGTGACAAAGTTTTCTAAACTGATTCATGTGGAGAGTTGATATAGGGATGATATTTTTTTAGACTGGAGATAATGCTTATACTTTTATTTGATTGTTAACACTAAACTGATTGAATAAATATGACTGTTTTTAAAAAAAATCATCATTTTGGTTTGAATTTTGTTTTTACTTAATTTGCTAGGGACTAACAACAAGCTGGTTGGGGGGTGTGTTAAGTGCTAGAAAACGTGTAATTATAATGGAGAAAATCGTCATTTTACACTCCAAGTCTCACTAACATTCCTACTTTTATATTTTTAAGTCCTTTGTGTTAATTATGTATGTTTTATTTTAATTAAGTATTTTATGTATTCTAGGGCATATCATGGTCATTTACAATAAACGACAGATTAGATGGCAAAACGGATAGCAATTTTGAATTCAGGATAGTCGAAAACCTTAGGAGGAGCCTAAAAAAAAATGATATTGTTCACATATACAGTACTATTCACGATATTGTTCACGGCACTGTTCACATGTACTATACGATGACGTGGCAACATTTGATTGGATGAAAGATGTGGCATTGACCACTTATGTGATATTGACTGATGATGTGGTGTTGACTGATGACGTGTCACGATCCTATTA
The DNA here is from genome assembly GCA_030449905.1 of Luvunga scandens. Taxonomy (NCBI): domain Eukaryota; kingdom Viridiplantae; phylum Streptophyta; class Magnoliopsida; order Sapindales; family Rutaceae; genus Luvunga; species Luvunga scandens. The sequence continues at coordinate 4,208,623 of JASUUG010001266.1, forward strand.
GACTAAAATGCTTATATGGCGTTGACCGGCGACGTGGCAGTATGTTACTGGACCAAAAAAATATGCGTACGGTATATGCATATACACGGAATGACGGCCCTGATGATGTGTTCCATCCAATAAGAACTTGCCACGTGGCGCAATCCTGAGCGTCCAAATTGTTTTAATCCGATGGCCATGATTTACTCATTGTATCTATAAAAAGGGGGCTCCCCCCTTCATTTGACACCCCTGAATCTATTTTTTAGCTCTATTTTCTGTAATTCCATCTCCATCTTGTATTTTAATAAAATTCTCATTTTACCCCTAGTTCAATTATGAGTAGCTAATTTTCTTTCAACCTTGGGTTGAAGGTGAAGTCTCAACATGCTCTATGGGCTTAATTTGGTAAATTTACTTTTTTTTTCCTTTAATTTATATGGATGTTTTGACTTTTCGTAGACAGATAGTAATAATCTTGTCTAGATATCGGCTGGTATAACTATCTCCCTGGGCAAGGTTATTACTATTTGGCATGGGAAGTACTTAGCACCATATCTATTAGAGTGAGGTTCATGAGGAGTGAAAAATCTCCCTTCATGATTTAATTGGTACTAATAATGAATGTTAAGCTGATAGTGTATGTTGAGTATAGATCCGGAGATCCAAGCACTTCATTTTAATAGTTTATTCCCACCGCTTTAATTTAAATGAATAGATAGCTTACGTCATTTTCGTTATAAATCCAATAACCCACTTAGAAAATTAATTCTACAAGTAATTAAAATCCACCTACTTGTGGGATCAACACTCCTACTTGTGGGATCAACACTCGTCACTGGTGATCTATTCTAGAATAGATTCGTGCGTTTGCGAGTTCAACAAAATTTGCACAACAATGACTATTTGCATAATCTAAGAAATGTGCTTAAGATATATGAGTAGACAAATTTAGTATTGAATTTTGAAAAGTATCATTTCATGGCACAAGAGGGGATAGTCTTAGGCCATAGGGTCTCTAGAAAAATGAATAGAGGTAAATAAGATAAAAATAAAGGTAATTGATAAACTCCTATCACCTACGTCAGTCAAGGGCACAAGGAGTTTTTTATGATATGTTAAGTTCTACAGAAGATTTATTAAGGATTTTTCCAAATAACTAAACCCTTATACATGTTACTTGAGCATGACAAACCCTTTAATTTTGATGAGAGCTATTTGAAGGCCTTTGTTGAGTTAAAGAAAAGCTCTTATGACAGCCCTAGTTGTTATAGCACCCGATAAGAGTATGCCTTTTCAGTTGATGTGCGACGCTAGTGACCATTCTGTTAAAGTAGTGTGAGGAAAGGAAAATAGTAAGATTTTTCACTCTATTTATTATGCCAGCAAGACCTTAACTAATGCACAACTTAACTATACCACCACTGAAAAAGAATTACTAGTTGTTGTTTTTACCTTTGATAAATTCATAGCTTATTTGGTTGGCACCAAAGTGATTATTTACACAGAACTTAGCCATAAAGTATCAGATTTCTAAGATAGATGCCAAGCCAAGACTGATTAGGTGGATTCTTTTGCTATAAGAGTTTGACTTATAGATCAAAGACAGAAAATGGACTGAGAATTAGGTAGCTAACCATTTATCAAGACTAGAAATTGATGCAAGCACTTTGACAAAACAGGACATCATAGAAACATTTTCGGATGAGCAATTATTAATGCTACAATACTCACAGACTTTACCAGTTATTTAGTGAGTAGATTGTTACCATCCGATTTTAACTATTAGCAGAGAAAAATGTTTCTTCATGATGTCAAAATTTATCAATGAAAATGTGTATCGAACGAAGAAATTTTAAGTATCTTATAGTCCTGTCATGCTGCAACATATGGTTGATGCTTTGAAGGGCACAAGACAGCAACAAAAGTTCTTCAATTAGGTTACTATTGGCTTTTTATTTTTAAAGATACTTACAAATTTGTTAAATGTTGTGAATATGTCAAAGGGTAGGGAACAACTCTCAGAAGCATAAGATGCTACTTACCAATATTTTATAAATGGAACTTTTTAATGTATGAGAAATAGACTTTATGAAACCATTTCCACCCTCATATGGCAATGTGTGCATTTTAGTTGCTATGGATTATGTATCCAAGTGGGTGGAAGTCGTAGCATTACTAACAAATGATGCCAAAGTAGTGGTGAAATTCCTTCAGAAAAATAATTTTTCAAGATTTGGCACCTCAAGAGCCATCATTAGTGATGAAGGAGCAAATTTTTACAATAGGATGTTTACTGCAACATTGGCTAAGTATGGCATTAGGCGTGAGGTTGCCACGACATATCATACACAAACCAGTAGTTAGGTAAAAATGTCCAACAAGGAGATAAAAAAGATTTTGAAGAAAGTAGTAAATCCCAATAGAAAGGACTAGTCGCTTAGATTGAATGACTCTTTATGGACGTATAGGACAACTTATAAAAGCTCATTTGAAATGTCCCTATATAGAATTATCTATGGCGAAACTTTCCATTTACCATTAGAGCGAGAGCACAAAGCATATTGTGCAGCCAAGCAATTGAACATAGATATAACTACTATAGCAGAACAGACAAAGTTACTGCTTTGTGAGTTAGAAGAGTTGAGGTTATTCTTTTATGAAAATGCAAGAATTTATAAGGAGAAGACCAAGCAGTAGTATGATAAACAAATCTAGAAAAGTAAGCTCATTCTAGGCAATGAAGTCTTACTTTACAACTCAAGATTAAAACTCTTCCCTGGTAAATTAAAGTGTAGATGGTTAAGGCCTTTTAAGCTTATGAAAGTGTACCCACATGGGGCTGTTGACCTTCAAAATAAGAGAACAAGCCAAGAATTTAAGGTTAATGGGCATCGAGTGAAACATTACATGAGAATAGATATGAACCACCCAAAAGAGGACCTACTCCTAAGGGATCCAACATGAGTAATCAGGGATGGTCAGGTTGAAAGACTTAAAATCAAGGGCTGATTGGGAGGCAACCCAATGAAGGAAGCTGTTTAAACGTTTTCTAGTTGTGTAAGCCATGAATTTAACTTTCTGACACGTTTGATTTGTACATCTATCTTCTGTTATTTTATTTATTTTATTTCTCTATATTACAGCAAATTTTTGAAAAAAAAAGAAAAAAGAAAAAAGAAAAAAGGGCAAAGAAGTAAGAAAGGAAATGTTGTAGCATCAGGTTAACATGACAGATAGAAGGTAGCTCCTAAACAACTGATGTATTATTCATTATTGCTGCAGCAACGAATTATTCATTCCGTCAACAATTTTTACAATTGTAATCACAACCTCTGATTTTTACCATTATAAGGGTTGACATGCCGATGTCAGCAAATCATAAATTGAGATAAGGGAAATTATGCAATCGCTATATTCTCGTGACACCTATCCTTTCCTTTTCAATTAGAGATTTATTTCTTAAACTTAAAATTCTTTCCACAATTAACCAATTAATTACTTTCCTTTTTTTACTCTCCTTCAAACTATAAATAAGGGATTTACTGTGGCTATTTCATGTTCACGATAACTCTTTCTTTGTTTGTTACTCTCGGCAAAATTGCAATCACCTTTCACGGTTTATTTGTCTTCGTTAACCATAATCCAAATTACTGAGAGCTACTATAACAATGATGAGAGTTAAATCACACGCAGTTGGATTGAAAAACCCAGCACGCTTTCACAATTACAAAGTTAAAGACAAATTTGAAGAATTTCTTGAGCCGTATAAAATTTTAGAGGAAAAGGGTTTCATATTTCCCAAGCAACCAACAAGAGTAATGAATAACATCTCTGCTACTACAGAACGACGAGGATGGGTCAAGTTTTGTTTTCACCCGCAAGACCTAGTTATCCTGGTTATCAAAGAGTTATATTCTAACATGCTACAGCAAGATCAACGCAATATTATCATGAGGCAAGTACAAGTATTATTAAACTCTCAGGTTATTAATACCTTTTATGATTTGCTTACTACTATTGATTATGAATATGAAAAATTTGTTGAGAACATGACGGTAAAGAAATTGGGTGAAGTTTTTAAAACTTGATTATACCGAGCAGTTAATGGATGAATAAAGAAGAACAAGTGAGAAGAGGAGGAGTAGCTATCGAAGTAAGGGGAAGCAAAAGATGTTGAGGCAGAGGAGGAATTAGAAGGTGAAGAATAGAAAGAAGAAGAAAAGAAAAAAAAAGAAAGGGAAGAGGAAAAGAATGAGGAACTGCCAAGGGTGATTCCAACCAACAAAAGAAAAGAGAAAATTGTAGTTAAAGAGGAGTCTTAAACAAAGTGGTAAGAGGATGTGGATGCAGCCACAAAGAAAGAAATTAGTAGAGTTATTATAATAGAAAAAAAAATAGTCTAAGAGATATCATTGCAGTTATAACTGCTGAAGAACCAGAAGTAGCCACCATTTAGACCATACAATTAAAACCCAAACTATTCTCAACCTAGACTATGAAATGATGCATTTCAGAATTTCAAGAATCTTACTCACTCCACAATCGAGCAACAAAGGGTTCAACTCACAAACACAATCAGTTTCAAACCTCAAAAAAATGGTGAGACAACTTCCTTCTTCAGTTTAAACCTTAGCAATGATTGTTGAAAAAGACAAATTCCCAAGTCAACCAGTGCCTAATCTTAAAGGAGTGCATAAAGCAAGTACCAGTTCACCTCAGCAGCATGGGTAGATCAAAGCCGTCAAGACCTTGCGAAAAGGAAAAGAATTTGACAACAAAGTATAGATGCCGGTGACAAAAACAACTCATATTGTACCGATAAATGCAAAATACTCAGCATCAAAGGAGAAAGAAGAAACCAACCCACGAGAATACGTTCCCAAAGCTCCATTTTCCCAAAGGTTAGCTAAAGCAAAAAAGGAAAAATCCACAAGTCAGGTTTTTTAAATCTTTAAACAGGTAAGTGTTAACATCCCTTTGCTTAAAGCTATAAAAAAAGTGCCATCATATGCTAAGATTCTTAAAGATCTTTGTACTAAAAAGAGAAACATTTATATTCAAAATAAGGCTTTTTTAACAGACAAAGTAAGCTCTATACTCCAACACAAAATTTCTCTAAAATATAAAGACCTAGGCTCCCCCACTATCTCATGTAGTATAGGGAACCACACAATTGAGAATGCTTTGTTGGACTCAGGAACTAGTGCAAATCTGTTTCCTTACTCAGTATTTATGAAACTTGGACTGGGAGAATTACACCCAACTCCAGTGGTGTTACAGCATGCAGATTGGTCCATGAAAAAACCTCGTGGTATTATGAAGGACGTGCTTATACAGGTAGATAAGTTTTATTTTCTTATTGATTTCATTGTAATTGACACTCAACCAGTCCAGGATTCAAGGAAGCATATTGTCATTATCCTAGGACGACCTTTCTTGGCAACTGCCGATGCTTACATTCAATACAGGACTGGAAATATGCAGTTGTCCTTTGGCAATATGACGATGGAACTAAATATCTTCAACATTGCCAAACAACCTCACAATGCAGATGATGGAATTGTTGATGTGGATTTAATAGAAGAATTAGTTGATAATACTTTTCTTTCAAACCTTAGTGATGATCATTTATAAACCATTAGAGAATAAACTAAGTCCATCATCAGAATCACTACCAAAACTCGAGCTTAAACCATTACCCGACACTTTGGAATATGCGTTTTTAGGAGAAGAAAGCACTTTACCAATAATCGTTTCATCATCCCTAAATGACGAACAAAAAAGTAAGCTGTTAAAAGTTTTAAAAGTGCACAAAGGAGCATTAGGATGGATCATAGCCGACATAAAAAATATAAACCCAGTGGATTGTATGCATTACATTTATCTTGATGAAAATGCTAAACTTACTAGGGGAATGCAACGTCGGTTGAACCCTAACATAAAAGAAGTTGTTAGAACTGAAGTCTTTAAACTATTAGATGCAGGTATCATTTTCTCCATTTTTGATAGTTCATGGGTCAGTCCTCCGTAAGTTATCCCCAAAAAGTTAGGAGTCACAGTAGTTACCAATGTTGAAAATGAATTAATACCTACTAGAATGACTATAGGATGGCGTGTATGTATTGATTATAGAAAGTTGAATTCTGTCACACGTAAAGGCCATTTTCCTTTACCATTTATCGATCAAATGCTTGATAGATTAGCAGGTCATGAATTTTATTGCTTTCTAGATGGCTACTCAGGATATAATCAGATTCCCATACCACCAAAAGATCAAGAGAAAACTACTTTCATTTGCCTTTCTTGCACTTTTGCATATAGGAGGATGCCATTTGGATTATGTAATACACTTGCTACATTTCAACGATGCATGTTAAGCATTTTTTCTGATATGGTTGAATGATTCCTTAAAGTCTTTATGGATGATTTTTCTATTTTTGGTGATACATTCGATCAATGTTTACATCATTTAATACTAGTTTTGCAGAGATGCATAGAGAAGAATTTGGTCTTAAATTGGGAGAAGTGTCATTTCTTGGTAAAACAAGGTATTGTTCTCGGTCATATCATTTCGAGCAAAGGTATTGAGGTTGATAAAGCCACGGTGGATCTCATTTCCAATCTTCCTCCATTTAAAATAGTCAGAGAAGTAAGACTTTTCCTTCGACATGCGGGTTTTTATAGACGTTTCATTAAAGATTTTAGCAAAGTTTCTAGACCCTTATGCAATTTACTTACTAAGGATGTACCTTTTTTCTTTAATGATTCATGTCTTCTCGCATTTGAGAAACTAAAGCGGTTGTTGACATCATCACCCATCATTCAGCCCCCAAACTGGAACTTACCATTTAAGCTCATGTGTGATGCATCTGATTATGCAATAGGAGCAGTATTAGGACAAACAGTTGATCGAATTACCCATGTCATTTACTATGCTAATATTACATTATATGATGCATAGTTAAACTATTCAACCACTAAAAAAGAAATGCTAGTAGTAGTGTTTGCATTAGAGAAATTTCGATCTTATCTCATTGGTTGTAAAATAATTGTTTTCATTAATCATGCTGCTTTTAAATATCTTCTCACAAAGAAAGATACAAAAGCCAAACTAATTCGTTAGGTGTTACTTTTGCAGGAATTTGACTTTGAAATCAAATATAAGAAAGGCACAGAAAATGTTGTGGCAGACCATCTCTCTCATCTCAATTTTGATACAATTACAGTACCATTACCATTAAATGAATCATTTCTAGATGAACAATTGATGAGTGTAGAAGTATTACGATGGTATGCTGATATAGTTAACTATCTTATTACAGGTAAACTTCCGGAGCGTTAGACTAAGCAGACAAGGCCAAATTTTTTGCGGAAATAAAGAATTTCTTATTGGATGACCCTCATCTATTCAAGTATTGTGTAGATCAAATTGTCAGATGATGTGTTCTAGAAAGTGAATTTTAAAATATTCTTTCATTCTGCCATGAACAAGCTTGTGGAGGCCATTTCAGCGCTAAGAAAACAGCTACTAAAATTTTATAGTGTGGTTTCTATTGGCCAACTATATTTTGAGATGCTTACATTTTTTGCTCTTTATGTGATAGGTGTCAATGAATGGGGAGCATTATGAGAAAGAACATGATGCCACTAAACCCAATTTTAGTGGTTGAGATTTTTTATGTATGGGGTATCGACTTCATAGGACCCTTTCCTCATTCTTTTGCCCATCAATACATATTGGTTGCTGTTGAGTATGTATCAAAATGGGTAGAAACAATTCCATGTAGAACCAACGATCATAAGGTGGTGATTAGATTTTTGAAAAGCAACATTGTTTCACGCTTTGGATTCCCTCAAGCGATAATCAGTGGTGGTGGAGCCCACTTTTGTAACAAATCATTCAAAACTCTTTTGACTAAGTATTCTATTACTCACAAAGTGGTGACCCCATATCATCCGCAAACCAGTGGCCATGTTGAGATCTCTAATCCAGAAATAAAGCACATATTAGAAAAGACAGCAAGACCAGACAGAAAAGATTAATCATTAAAACTGAATGATGTATTATGGGCATATAGACCAGCTTTCAAGACCCCAATTGGGATGTCACCCTATAGGCTAGTATATGGAAAAGCCATCAAGAAATTCAACGTTGACATGCAGCAAGTTAGGTTAGAAAGAAGATTACAACTGGCAGAACTTGAAGAAATTCGTAATGATGCATACAAAAATGGCAAGATTTATAAGTAGCAAATGAAAGTCTTTCATGACAAGCAAATTATGAGAAAATCTTTCACCCTAGGTTAGAAAGTGCTTTTATTCAATTCTTACTTGCAGCTATTCCAAGGTAAGTTACACTCTTGATGGACTGGTCCCTTTATAGTCCACACTGTTTTTCCACATGGAGCAATTGAAATTAAGGATCCAAAGAACGGTGTAACTTTTTTAAAGTTAATGGTCAAAGATTAAAGCCTTATCTAGAGTACCAACCACATGAAAAAGACACCGAAATCGATTTGAGTGACCCGCCAAACTTAAATTAAGATTTTTTTTCTTATTTCTTTATTTTTTTTAGTTATTTAAATTCTTGTGAAAGTGTTTTATTTAATTATTCAGTTTTATTTTATCATTTCTAATCATGTGTGCCTTAACTAGACAGATCCTCTTAAACTTCTCAAACATCTTCAATGTGTACAATCTTATGTGAAAAGCCATATACAATTTTGTAAAACACATCATATTTGGAAGCTACAACCTCCAGAGTTGGTATCCCATATTGAAGATCTAGAAAGAAAACTCAGAGAAATTTAGGGAGGTATCAACGACACCCAAATAGAACTTGAGGTAAATTCAATAAGAAGACAATTATGAAATTATTATTTTTCTTTTCTTTTTTTTTCTTTTCTTCTTTGTGTTCTTTAGTTTGTTACCCGGTTAAGTGGTAGATAATGGTACTCCGTGACAATCGAAGTCGGTTACTTCAGTTTCCCATAATAACTGATATTCTAAGAATAAGGTATGGACAGAAATGCGATTCTAGCAAAGCTTCACAAGCGATTTCCTTCACTTCCTCAGAATGCCCTCCTTACAATCTATAAAGCTCGGTCCGAACGCATGCAATTGCGTATGAGAAATAACATCCCTGCTGACATCCGTTGGCTAATCGAGGCCAACGTACGTTTGGCAGGTGAGTTGCCTCCTAATTTTATTGCATTCACGCCTGGTTGTGGTAAAAAAATTACTCAAGAAAACGAAGAGCTAAAAAACTTAATGTTGATTGTCATAAGTGTGCCAGGATAAAATGTGATAAAAATCCTTGTTCTTTCAAAATGATGTCTGATAACAATGAAGATAAGATTCAATTCATTAGGGATGGCTTGAATAAAGAGTCATTGAATGATGTCCTTTTGTCTCTTGAAACGCATCCTAGTGGATATGTACAAAGAGCAATTCTCTAGTTATGGCCATTATTTCAGAAAGAGCATGTACGATATAGTCTCAAGAATCTGACTATAAACGACCTTGTTTGCCAGTTTATAAGAAAACTGGATAGGAAGCCTATCCTCGACCCATAGAGGGCGTTCAAGCCATTTCTGGACGTAAAACCAGAGGAAGATATGAGCCACAATCACAACTACCTATAAATATCCTTTTACTATTGTTTTATTTCACTGTTGTTTCATCAATTACATTCTTGTCTTTAATAATTGTTTGCTTTTTCTTTTTACTATTTCCTTTTTTACTCTCGAGCCATGAGCTTTACACGTTAATTGACACAGATATGCTACCTCATATACAGCTGTGAACCATTGTCACCAAGATCCTTAAATATGATTTTTTTTTTAGCACTCACAAATTATTTTTAAAAAGCATTCCAATGGCAGCTACTCCCAATAAATAATTCAAGAACATTTGTATGCTCTCTGGGTTTAACTATGGCAAATATATAAAAAGTTCGTTGAGGCAGCCATAGATCTTAGTCAACGCATAGCATAGTCAACGCATAGCAGAAAGAAATCTATATTTGATATATGGAGGAAGTGACTGAGGGTTATCAAAACTGGTCTCAGAAGCTGCTTATCTCAGAGGGTGCCAAGAGTTAGGCATTATCCCAAGAAGCCTAAAACCGTTAGGCTGTGTGTCTGACTCACCAACTAGAAAAGAGTTAGTCGTCTCAGGTATGCAAGAAAGAATAACTGAAATGCTAAATCATGCTGATGGTTTTATTTTCCTACCAGGAGATCTTACAACTCTAGAGGCACTAATCACATTAGCATCTTGGGCCCATCTGAACATTTATCAGAAACCCATCAGTTTGTTAAATGTCAATAAATTTTATGATGGCTTTATCGCATTTCTTAACCATGCAATAAAAAATCATTTCATCTCTTTCACAACGGAAACAATGAGTTATTTGATCTATTACAAGCTTATAGACTAGAGCCAGATCCCAAGACCCTTATGTTGGAATGGCCAACTAATGATGGTAACAATAGTCGTAGTAAGAAGTGTAAATTAGATTTAACTCTCCGCTTGTAAATATTTTCCTCTGTGATGCAGCACTCAGGTGATGTTTTCTAAACCCTATTTTCTTTTAAACATTAAGGATAATGTTTCGTTCTGGTTGGGGGGAGGGAATAGTTGACAACTGTGAAATATCTCAATCTCTGTGTAGTTTTTACTGATTTTTGTTGTAAAAACTAACTGTGGCAAAATTTTTGAGTCGAAGATGGCTGAATATGGAGTATAGTAACTCTATAAACGCATCTTCTTATTTAAAAAAAATTCCAAACATTTCTTTTAAGCTTCGACAATTATTTTAAGTATGATCTTTCTAACTTCTTTTACCAATTAATTTTTCTATTTTCACCATTTTGCATACATAATTTTCATGCCCATAATATGTTTGGGGGTAGATTTATAAAAAAAAAAATTGTGTGATCTTTTTACATTAGATGACATGATAACTTTCAAATTTTAGTATTTGTATTATCTTTGTTCTTGAGCTATGTTAAACCATGTTTGTTACTCTACATGTTGATATTGGAGACAAATATAAGTTTCTTGAAAGAATGCACATGTCATAATAAATTCCAAGTGAGTTTTCGAGCCTTTGATTATTCTTAGAGAGTAACCCTTTTTGCCCATTCTTCATTCAGCTTAGCAGTTTATTATTTTATACATTATCTCTAGATTTCCTTGGAGTTAACATTCTAAAAAAAAGGAAAAAAAAAAGTATACGTTGCTACATTTGAAGGTCCATCTAATTAGTAGATATGGAAGATTATATTGAACCCTAAAAAGATGAAAGAAAGGCTATCTTTGGTCCGTTTAAGCCTTTCCAGCCAACCTTATTAATATGTTCCAGCCAACCATATATATAAATATATATATATAAATGAAAAAAAAAAGAAGAATAAAAGAGAATTCAAGTGAAAAGCACCTAACGATCTCCAAAGTCCTCTATTTTTCAAACATATGTTTTGTTTTTCCTATTATCCCTTCTTTGTTAGCCACATCCCTAGCCTACGTTACGTCCTAATAAAAGTTCTTCTTGATATTAGGAAACTATAATATGAAATAGAAACTATTTATATGGGCTGAAAAGATGTGGTAATGCATATTAAAAAAAAGAAAAAAAAAAGAATGATGAATACATTGGTTTGATTAGCATTTTGTTAAAATTGTACCATTTCTAAGTTGAGGGCATATTTATGTCACCTTGGTGAGAGTGTGTAATATTACTTCTTTATTATTTTTACTCAATTTACCATTCACTGGAGTTATTATTCTTTTGTTTAATTTTTTTGTGAGAGTATCACTACTACTGGTGACATTTTGGTGTTTGACATGTCATTCTTGAAAGTGACTTGATTATTATAGTTGTGACAAAGTTTTCTGGACTGATTCATGTGCAAAGTTGATGTGGGGATGATATTTCTTTAAACTGGAGATAATGCTTATACTTTTATTTGATTGTTATCATTAGTCTAATTGAATAAATACAACTGTTTTAAAAAAAATCATCATTATTTTTGTTCGAATTTTGTTTTCACTTAATTTGCTAGGGACTAGCAACAAGCTGGTTGGGGGGTGTGTTGAGTGCTAGAAAGTGTGTATTTACATTGGAAAAAATCATCATTTTACACTCCAAGTCTCACTAACAACCCTTCTTTTATGTTTTTAAGTCCCTTGTGATTTAATTATGTATATTTTATTTTAATTAAGTATTTTATGTATTCTAGGGGATATCATGGTCATTTCACAATGAACGAGAGATCAGATAGAAAAACGGATAGCAATTTTGAACTCAGGACAGTCAAAAACATTAGGAGGAGCCTAAAAAGATAAATGGTATTGTTCACATATACGGTACTATTTATATATACGATATTGTACACGACACTGTTCACAACACTGTTCACCTAAATTGTACGATGACGTGGTACTATACGATGACATGATGGCATTTGATTGGACAAATGATGTGGCATTGACTGATGATGTGGTGTTGACTAATGACGTGTCACAATCCTATTGGACTAAAATGCTGATGTGGCGTTGACCGGTGATGTGGCAGTATGTTAGTGGACCAAAAAAATGCGCGTACAGTACATGCATATACACATAATGATAGCCTTGATGATGTGTTCCATCCAATAAGAACTTTCCATGTAGCGCAATCCTGAGTGTCCAAATTGTTTTAATCCAATGGCCATGATTTACTCATTGTATCTATAAAAAGAAGGCTTCCCGCCTAATTTGACACCCCTGAATCCATTTTTTAGCTCCATTTTCTGTAATTCCATCTTCATCTTGTATTTTCTACGTATTTTAATAAAATTCCCATTTTACCATTAGTTCAATTATGAGTAGCTAATTTTCTTTCAACCTTGGGTTGAATGTGAAGTCTCAACATACTCCATGAGCTTAATTTGGTAAATTTACTTTTTCTTCCCCTCTAATTTATGTGGATGTTTTGATTTTTCGTAGATAGATAGTAATAATCTTGTCTAGATATCAACTGGTATAACCGTTTCCCTAGGCAAGGTTATTACTATTTGGCACGGGAAGCACTTAGCACCATATCTATTAGAGTGAGATTCATGAGGAGTGAAAAATCTCCCTTTATGATTTAATTAGCACTAATAAGGAATGTTAAGACGATAGTGCATGTTGAGTACAGATCCGGAGATCCAAGCACTTCATTTTAATAGTTTATTCTCGCCACTTTAATTTAAATTAATAGATAGCCTATAACATTTTCATTATAAATCTAATCACCCACTTAGAAAATTAATTCTACAAGAAATTAAAATCCACCTCCTCGTAGGATTGACACTCGTCACCGTTGATCTATTCAACAATAGATTCGTGCGCTTGCGAGTTCAATAAAATTTGCACAACAACACGCAACATTGACGTGGTTCATACTTTCGCCTACTTCTACGAGAGCACGTCATCAACCAATCTACTATATAAATGAGAGGTTACATATGATTTTACATTATTCAAGATGAATAACACAAACTGATAGCATTATAGAGATACTTGGTGATGATAAAGATAAAGATAATGAAAAAAGATATGGAGAGTGATAATATGATGGAGAATATAAAGAAGGTGGAGAATATAAATGTCTTTCCAAAAATAGAGATGCGGGTGATGATCCAAAAGATGGACAAAGAAAATGTGCAAGAGGAGAGAAGAATGAATAAAAAAAACCCTCCCAAATATGGGTCAATAAGACATTCACATAGTAGAGGCTAATGGTAAGAAGAATACATAAAAATGAGGGCTAAATTTCATCTTTATTTTAAAAAGAGAGACTATTTTTAAGACTGTGTGTCAAATTTAGGGAAAAAAGGACAAAAATATTCCTTTTATGGTAGGTTTATTCTTTCTCATAAATATTTGGAAGCATTCAACCTTGATAATTGATTTCCAAGCCCACCTAACGTAGTAAATTCTTCCAAATTGCATCTTTATACTACTCCAAACTCTATTTTGCCCTTGTAATTATCCACATGTCATACATTTATTAGTCCTATCCTTCCATGTTTACCCCAAAACAAGATCCCTCTAGTTTTTTATGTTGAAAGAATTGAAGCACAAGAAACTCAAAGAATAAATTTGGACTTGATGACATGTGGTTGCTTCCAGCTATTTGTTTACTTATTTTGCAAACTTTTGGAGTAAGTGAGGTGACTAAAGGAGATCAATCCCCGGGCAAAACAATAATTAATGATAAATATCTTTCATGAAGACATATTTTAGAGTTTCCTTATCTCTCTAATTATGGTGATTCCCTTAAGAGCTTTCTTAGCCTCTAATCATGATGATTTACGTAGGAGCTCTCGCAGCCCTCTGATCATAACAATTTACTCAGGAGATATCTTTGCCCTCTGATCATGGTGATTTATTTAGAAGCTTTCTTAGCCCTCTAATCATGTCGATTTCCTTAGGAGCTTTCGTAGCCCTCTGATCATGGCAATTTCCACATGAGTTTTCTTAGCTCTCTAATCAGATCACAATAAATTGTGGTTGTAAAACATGGTGGTATACATAGATTTCATAGAAGATCAATTCTCAGTCCCATATATACTAACTAATGCCACTATTTTTCATCTTATTCAATCAAAAATTAAGCAATCATCATAAGAGCAAAGAAGGAACTTCAATTCATTTGGCGAATATAATCCAAGTAATCAGAAATAAATAGCCAAGGTAGCTCAATTTCCTTTTTGGCTTTTGCAATGCATGCTCATTATATGTACATATTCTCATGGCGACCACAATGCATGCTCATCGTGTATGCACATATTTTCATGGTGATCAAAATTTACTTTTATAGGAGAGGAGTTTGCATCCATTCAAATAAATAGACAAAGAAGCTCAACTCTCATTAATGTAATAATAACTAGTGATAATTATCTATTATAGCAATTCAATACGTAAATAAGGATTCAATATTCAAAATCTAGCAAACATGGCAAATAAAAAAAATTAAATATAAAGCTCATAATTGGCATAATGATCATGGCGAATAAATTTATTTCCTATTATTTTCGAGCTCTTTTAGGATTCCTCTTGACCATTTTCCATAATATGGTCAAAAATATCATGATTCACCATTTGTTTTAAAATAAATTAGTAACATGAAGAATAACAAAGGCAGTTGCTCGCATGTTTTTTTGGCAAAATGGTCGAAACCCTCACAATTTGTTATTTGCTTAGAATTAAATTAGCAAGATAAATAAAGACAAAAGTAGCTGCTCATCTGCCTTTTTATGTACTTCATACATCCAACTCATGTGATTGTCCTTCGCTTTCAATTTTTTTATCCATCACTTTTGCTTAAGTAAGAGAATAGAGATTGTAGGCACGTACATACGTTAACAGAACCTTATAACGCTAGGATATAGTTGCTTATTCTGCCCTCAGGTCTTTTTTGACCCTTTATCTCTTTCTACAAACAATCATATTTTATGATCTTACTAAAAAGCTACGACTTCTAGTTTATCATCATGATTTGGACAAGTTAAGTATCCTAGCTTACTCTACAATAAGGCGATCTCTTGACAACATATTGCATTATAGTAAGCATTGCACAACAAACAGACATGGAGTTAAACTAATGACAATTATCTTCAAATGAAACAACATTTCGAACTATTTTTCTGCATTTCATAACTAAAAGGTGAACAAAATAACAAATATCACACATTTTGAAAAGAAAATGCATTCATCAGTAATGAAAGCATGGATCATTACACAACTTAGCTTTGTTATCCTAAAGAGAATAAGTGATTTTGAGATTTCATGTTCTTGTCATTAAAGACTTAAGAAATTTAAAAATGCATTAACTGTTGCAGGGTCACACAATATTTACAAATATATATTTATAAAGAAGTTGACCACTGTAGGGTACCCGAAAGGTCCCCACAAGGTCTTTATACACTATTTATAGCTATATATTCATAATAGACCTAACCACTTCAGGCTACCCGGGAGGCCCTACAAGATTTTCATAGAATATTTACAAATACATATTCATAACGAAACTGACCACTGCGAGATACCCTGAGGTCCCCACAAGGTCTTCAGATAATATTTATAAACATATATGAATGATATTGAAAACTAACTAAAGGTGAAGAGAAAATTCATGAAAGCACACTTCTGGTGATATTTCTAAGCATTGACTACTCCCTATGAATTTGGAGATGCATTTATAAAAATCAACTCCATTCCCATGAGTCATAGGCGAATTCAGATATAGACTTGGTGATGACTTGAATTTGGATAGTTAAGCAAATTAGGTTTTTCCTAAACCAGTAGGTAAAGCTCTGCTTGTCAGTTGTTAGCATATCCAGGTACTCCACCTAGTGGTATTTGCATTTAAGGGTAGCTCGGTTTCTTCTTTATTCAAACATGACTTAAAACAAACTAGCTACTGCTACAAAAGCTTTTTATAGTGCTACTCACAGACGACGATAATTGTTTTTACCAAATTTTTGTTAGGCTCTAATTCGAACCTATTTAGTGATGCTTATTGGATCTAGCTAAAATCTAATTCAACCCAATAAATTTATATTTGAGGGGAGGTTGTGCTAAGTTTAAGTTTAGGTTAATTTTTTTTATATTTGGGGCAAGTGGTTTAGCTTAGTTAGGCTAGGTGGTGAGCTAAAGTAACATGCACAATGAGTTGAGGTGGTCATGTGATGAATAATAAGGAGAGCTCAATAAAGCCCCATAGGAGTTGATATAGGGGCTAATATGTGTTAAGGTGCAACTCAGGTGTACTCAAAGGATAGCTCAGATAGTCTCATATAACACTTAATGTATCTAGGGTGTTTCAAATAAACTCATACATGAAATACAGTCTTAAATTGAAAATATAGCAAAATGAATGTAATAAATACAAAGAACACATAACATTTACATGGTTTAGCCTTTGGCCTACGTCCATGAAAGCAACTGATCGCCAATCAACTATATAAATGAAAGGTTACATATGATTTTACATTATTTAAGATGAATAACACAAGTTAAATAGCTATATCGAGATATTTGACGTTGATAAAGATGAAGATAATGAGAAAAAATATATATAGAAAGTGATAATATAGTGGAGAATATGATCAAAGTAGAGAACAAGAATGTCCTCCCAAAATTGGAGAGGTGGGTATGATCTAAAAGATGGACAAAGAGAGAGTGTGTGAGAGGAGATTAAGTAAGAGAGAGCCTCCCAAACATGGGTGAATAAGATATTTATATAATAAAGGCTAGTGGTCAGGAAAGTGCATAAAAGTTAAGGTTGGACGTCATCCTAAAATTAAAAGGAAAGAATGTTTTTAGTGTTATGTGTCATATTAGGGAAAAAAGGACAAAAATATTTCTTTTGTACTAGGTTTTTTCTTTCTTTTAAATCTCTTAAAACATTCAATCTTGACCATTGATTTCCAAGCCCATCTAACATAGTAAATTCTTTCAAATGGCATCTTTAAACCAGTTAAAGTACTGCATCTATTTTTCACTTGTAATTATCCATGTATCATTCATTTATTAGTTCAAAATATACTTTCGAGTTTACCCTTAGACAATTAAATTTAGAATTGAGTACTTTATATGAAATTTTAGGTTATTGATATAAATTTACATAGTGATTTATATAATTTAAATTTTTAGATTTTATTAAAAGTATCTTTTAACATTTGGAATTTTAAATATGGGAACCCACAAAAAAATTGTTGAGTACCATTAAGGGTTGGTAATTTTCAAAAGCTACAAAGGGTGGGTTCTTTAAAAAAAATTAAAACCCGTAACGGGTTGCAAGTGAATTTGGTAATTTAAAATTTTGTGCAAGTGTGGCTTTGATAGTGGTAAATGCGTAACAGGTGGTATCCATTGCCATTCTTAAAAGTACCTTAATAAAAAAATTCTAAAAATCTTAAAGTAACATCCTACATCAATAGATTAATACCTTAGTGTCATGTAACTAGCTGATTTTGTAAGAGATTTATTACCTTAGCAAGCTTAGTTTCATATTTTGGCGGAAACGTGAAGAGTCATAGAAATGTAGAGTACTTTCTGAATATCTTTTATTAAATGAAAGATGACATAACGACAAACTTAAGTTTAGTATCTGATTTTATACTAATAATAAATCTTAATTAGGATAATGGATTCGATCAAAATTCCAAACACTTGAATTCTCATGTTTTGAGGGATTGACATTTGACTCTGTTAGTGCAAAAAGTATTGGCATCCTATTGCAACATCGTGAGTTTTGTTTCATCTTAATCAAAGTTACCAACATGATCACTTGCTTTTGTTTACAGTTTACATGTACGAGTTCTTACTATTGAGTACTAGAAAGTGTGTATTTATAATAGAGAAAATCATCATTTTACACTCCAAGTCTCACTAACATCTCTACTTTTATGTCTTTAAGTCCCTGGTAATTTAATTATGTATGTTTAGTTTTAATTAAGTATTTTATGTATTTTAGGGGATATCATGGTCATTTCATAATGAACAAGAGATCAGATGGAAAAACGGACAGCAATTTTGAACTCAGGACAGTCGAAAACCTTAAGAGGAGCATAAAAAGATAAATGGTATTGTTCACATATACGGTATTGTACAAGACACTGTTCACGGCACTATTCACCTGTATTGTACGCTGACCTGGCACTGTGCGATGACGTGGCGGCATTTGATTGGACGAATGATGTGAAATTGACCGCTTATGTGGCATTGACTGATGACGTGTCACAATCCTATTGGACCAAAATGCTGACCGGTGACGTGATAGAATGTTAGTGGACCGAAAAAATGTGCGTACGGTGCATGCATATACACAGAATGACAGCCCTGATGATGTGTTCCATCCAATAGGAACTTGCCACATTGCACAATCCTGAGCATCCAAATTGTTTTAATCTGATGGCCATGATTTACTTAGTGTATCTATAAAAAATGGGCTCCCCCCCTTAATTTGAGACCTCTTAATCCATTTTTTAGCTCAATTTTCTGTAATTCCATCTCTATCTTGTATTTTCTACGTATTTTAATAAAATTTCCATTTTACCCTTAGTTCAATTATGAGTGGCTAATTTCCTTTCAAGCTTGGGTTGAAGGTGAAGTCTCAACATGCTCCATGGGCTTAATTTAGTAAATTTACTTTTTCTTCCCCTTTAATTTATGTGGTTGTTTTGACTTTTCGTAGACAGATAGTAATAATCTTGTTTAGATATCGGCAGGTATAACCATCTCCCCAGGCAAGGTTATTACTATTTGGCATGGGTAGCGCTTAGCACCATATCTATTAGAGTATGGTTCATGAGGAGTGGAAAATCCCCCTTCATGATTTAATTAGTACTAATAATGAATGTTAAGCCGATGGTACATGTTGAATACAAATTCAGAGATCCAAGTACTTCATTTTAATAGTTTATTCTCACAGCTTTAATTTAAATTGATAGATAGCCTACGTCATTTTTTATTATAAATCCAACCACCAACTTAGAAAATTAATTCTACATACAATTAAAATTCACCTCCTCGTGGGATCGACACTCGTCACCGTTAATCTATTCTACAATAGATTCGTGCACTTGCGAGTTCAATAAAATTTGCACAACGCTTACTACAATATAGTTATAATTGAAGCTGCCAACATTGCTCTGCGGCAAGTCAACCAATTTTGGGATCTCATGCAAATTGCTTTACTTAGGCCTTCTAAAAATTTTAAGGTCAAATTTATGTATTAATTTTATTAAAAATTTATTTCTTTAAATTCAATTTTTTAAACTTTTTTAGATGCAAAACTATTAGTTAAACTTTTATATTTTAATTTTGCCAATTTATTTTTCTTAATCTTTCTAGTGACATGGTTCATCTTAAATAAATTTTTATTAATTTTAATTTTGAAAAATTTCTTTCTATAAAAGCAGTTCTTACTGATATTTTTAATAATATTCTATAAGTAATATATGCATTTGGAAAAAAATCAATTTTTTTTCAAAAAATTAAGTGCATCAAATAGATATTATTTTATTTTTTATTTTTTTCTTCTCTCCTATGCCTTTGAGGTTTATTTTAAAAAGGGGTTTTTTTCACTTAGAATTTTTTTTTAAAATTCATAGCCCTGAAAATAAATCTAAACCATCTATATTAGAAAACATATCATGCTTTAAAGTATTTTCAAGATTAACATAATAAGTTTTTAAAATATAGTCACTTAACAATTGTAATTTTTTGAAGCTAAACAAAATCCAAATATATTCCCATACATTTGAAATTGTTTAGATCTACTCATTATTGATGAAAGAGCTTGATCTACTATGCATATAAAACAGCTAATTCTAAAAGATTCTTTAATTCTCTCTTCACTAATATTTTCATCAAATTTTCTTTTACGAATCACATGTTCTTTTAATGAAATTTAAGCTCTATTTCCATTTCACTTGCAATTTCTTTAGCTGAAATCATAGCAGACGTGAATCCATTTTCTCTGTAGTTTAAAAAAAGAGACAGAGAAATAAGACCTTTTTGCATATCTTATGTTTTCAAGTTCTTAATTACAATTAGTAGAAAATAATATAACATACCAAATAATCATACCGAATATGAATTCAAAATTTTCCAATTCATATGTTGCTAAACACTTAGCTTTACTCTTTATTTTATAATATTCACAAATTTCTTCTAATTCATGTAAAGCATCTCTTATTGGTGAAGCTTGAAATCTTATTTATTTCTTTCACACTTTGAATACAACTTTCCAAACATGTTTGTGGTAATGATTTCATAGTCAAATTGGGTACATTATTTTGTAAAATTTTCTATCGCTTCATTGAAAAAATGAATAAATACGTTACATGACTCCAAAATATGAAATAGCTCTATGACAAGAATTGACCATATCACAAAGCACTAAATTAAGATTACGACAATCAAATGATATATAAAATGCTCTAGGATTGATTCATAATAGTCTTTTTTGCACACCTTGTATTTTCTTTTTATATTAGAACCATTATCATGTACATGTCCTCATACATCATCAATGTCAAGTTTAAGAATTTTTATTGCATCTATGAGTTTATTAAAGAGATCTTTTCCAGAAGAGTCATCAATTTTTAAGAATCCCAAAAATTAATTTTTTTTTATTTTCAATAGATTTATTGAAATATCTACTCATCTTAATGGAATATACATTTATTTCTGATGGCTCATATCTAGAGTACAATCAAGCGTAATTGAGAAATATTCTGCTTCTTTAATCTTGTTAATTAATGCACTTTTTATTTCATGCGCTAACTTTTGTTTTAACTCATTTTGTATGTTATGTCAAACATAATTATTATGAAATTCACCATTTTTAATATGTCTAATATGTTCTTGAATTGTTGGATCAAATTTTGCAATCATACCTTAAACGTAAAATGTTTCAATCACTCTTTTGGTTATCTTCTCATTGTTTCCACAAAATACTAGATTATTTTTAGTAATATTCTTTACAACAACAATAATTCTTATTAGTACTTTTTTCTAATGATCTCTTTCCTTATTAATTTTTTCTTGAATATTTTTGTCAATAGTTCTGTTCTTTAATAATCTTACTTCTAATTAAACCTATAAATTCATATTAGAAATATGTTCATTACTTGTTTCATGACTTTTAACACCAAAGATTTTCCAACTATTAGTTCTTTCATTACTTGGTTGACCTTTATTGCGGTTTGTATTGAATAATTTGCTGTAAAAATAGTATACTTATATAAAAAAAATTAATATATGAATCTTTTGAATGTTCTCCATCTTCTATTATATTTTTCTCCTTTGGGTAGTTTCTTAATGTAATGATGAAGCTAGACAACAGAAGCAAATTGATAAGTAGGAAAACACTGGATATCATTATAGTATTAGATCAAGTCAATGCAATTAGATTATGTTATAATCAAAGTGTGATTAGATCTTATTTTAATCCAAATGACTCAATGAGATTTTAATAATGCGTTAAGTGAGATTAAACGATGTTCTATAAACGATGTTCTATAAAGATGTCCCCAAGGGCGTAGTCGAGTTGGTTGGCAGTGCAATCTATCGCCCCTCACTTGTGTGGACTCGGGTTTGAGTCTTAGGAGTGGGAGGGGGGTAAAAATTGATTTGAGCTTGCCCACCCCCCTTTTCCTTTAAAAAAAATGATGTTCTATAAAGATGGGCAGAACTGAACCAGACCTTAAAAATAGGGGTTTGGTTCGAGTTTTCTCAATTCTGGTTGGTATTTTTTAATTGAAGAAACTGAATAGTTTTAACCCAAAACTGAACTAAATCATTCAGTTTGATTTTCAGTTCAAAATTTGAGAACCGAAATCGAACCAAAATCTAATGGCATTTTGTAATTTTGAACGGTGAACCTTAATTTCTACACCCTAATTGCTACTGCTGCCGATTACAAATCCTTTACTACTTAATTCTGGCTTTGCCGCTTTGCTGCCGACTGCCTTTTGTCTTTGCTTCCTTCTGGCTTCATGATCTAGTAGCCATCGTTGCTTCCTTCAAGTCTGAAAGCATCTCTAGTCCATTGCTACTGCTGCTACCGTTTCCTTCTGACTTCAAAATCTAGTAGCCACTGCTGTCGAGATGCATAGTGATGGTAAGAGCGGAAGCTCAGGGAGATCAATTTTAGATATTACAGAGACGGAGGAGAAGGTTGTTGACTTTGTTCTGGTCAACCATCACTAAGCTCTCTAAGCCCTTTACCGCGTATTACAGCTGCAATTTGCAGGTATGCTAAGCCCCTGATCGGAAACAAGAGCAGAATTTAAAGGGAAATTTACAAAACTAACCATAAAATTTTCACAATTTTCATAACTAACCCTCCAATATTTTTTCTATCATAACTAGCCAACCATATAGGTATTGTCCCAAAATACCCTTGTTATTTAAGACAAATTGCACACTCGTTTACACTCTCCTCAAAAATTTGAAACTGTAAGTTGCTTTCTATCATCACCAAACGAAACCGTAAGTTGTTTTCTCTTCGAACTCAGCATCGACGACGGAATTTGGCAACGGCCAGCAACAACAGAAACAGTAGTTCCGACCAAATACACCCAAATTCAAGTTTAATCCAAAACCTAGGTAAAATAATTGAACTATTGTACATAAGTTCAAAAAATATTTCTTAGATTGTTTGTTTATGCTTTATTTTGTAATAATCAAGTGTTTATGAGGCGTGTGTTAACTTAAAAATATGTTTGAAGTTTGATTTGGTGTGCCAATTCTGTAATTGGCGCCATTGTTGATTGCCGCAGTGCTGGTGCGACAAGGCAGTCATGTCGTCGCCAAAAATTTTACGACAGCCGCCTCGTCGCACCAACTATGTGCGATGGCTACCGTCGCCCAAATTATTTTGACATGTGACTGTTGCACGAAGTATGTGCGACAGGGTTCCTGTCGCACCAATTTTTTGAGACAGGCAGCCTGTCGCACCAAAAAACAGTTTCAATTTCTTAAAATTTTTAAAAATATTATTTCATTTAATATAATAATATTATATAAAATGTGCTTCATATTCTTCTCTTTTCAATGTTTTATAGTTTTTAATTATAATATTTGTTTTTTTAATTTCAGGCTTAATGGATTATGTTGTGCTTCAATTGTGTTATGATGGTTGTTGGGATACTTTGGCCGATGGCAGTATGGAGTATGTGAATGCTAAGAATACAGCTTTTTTGGTTCAGAAAAATTACCTGTTTGATCAGTTTTTGGCAAGGGTGTACGATGTGTTGGAAATAAATCCTCATGAATATAGTATCACGATGAAAACAACTTTAAGGTCTAGTAACACACTGTATCGTGCATGTTCACTGCCTATGGACATATGTAATGATGAAATGGTGAAGGTTGTATTACATATGGCCTCTGATGTGGCCAACTATGGATTTGTCCCTATATTTGTGACCAAATCTCCTCGAGTTCAGAGACAAGATGTTGAGCCACCAAAGTTGAAAGCGAAACTTCCTTCCGAGCAAAACATGTATGTCCCTGGTATTGAAGAAGAGGTGTTAAAGGGCGGTGTCGTTGCAACAACATTACTCTCCATTCAATGACAACATTGACGATAATGGCATTACGTTAGCGGATGTTGGACACGAGGTGTTACCACAAACGACGTCATTAGACCAACGTTACTCTCCATATCACAATAATGAGTTCCGTGACAATTATGATCCAATTAATCACATTAGGAACACGAAGCCAATAATATCTTTCTGAACCGCCTCTTGTAGTACGAGGGCACTCACTTCAATAATGAATTTGATGACGGGCGTTGGTCATTCCAATATTCCGATTAATGATGTTGTGGCGTGAAGATGATATTCCTATCAATAATAGAGACAACCGATCTATTCTCGCAATGATCGAATTCAGAAGGACAATTGACCCTCTCACAACTGTCGCTCTAATTTTGGCCTCAGATATAGTTGCTCCAAATTTTGTTAGCAATTGTCACTCAGATGATATTAGTGTGGGTAAGCTTTTCGTTGAGAAGAATGAGTTCATATTAGAACTGCGGAAGGTTGCCTTAAGGGATAAGTTTGATTTCAAGATTGCATGGTCTACAACCACACGTTTCGAGGCCCACTGTTGTTCGAAATCATGTAAATGGCGTCTTCGAGCAACGAGATGTTCGAATGAGCAAAATGTTCCTTGGGTGGTAAGGCGTATCGACAATGTGCACACTTGTCATAACGAAGTTTTGTCTGATGGTCGTCGTCAAGTAAGGAGCCGAGTTGTAGGTCACCTTATCGCGGACAAATATATTCAAGAGAAAAGGATATACACTCCGAATGACATCCGAGCAGATATGCAGCAAGAATACGGTGTTCACTTAACATACCGCCAAAGCATATCGTGCGAGGAGAAGTTGGTCTAGAAATTGTTCGAGGGAATCCGAGAATCATACAACTTGCTTCCAAAGTACTCGTGTTTTGACCACAAAGAAATGATGGTACGATTTACCCATCTTGAAGTGGATACAAATGGTAATTTCTTATACTACTTTGTAGCTCTTGGATCTTCCATCAAGGGTTTCTTGCAGTTTATCAGGCCAGTTATTGCTGTTGATGGCACTCATCTGAAAGGAGTATATCGGGGAACCATGTTTGTGGCAACATGTTTGGACGGAAACAATCAATTGTATCCGTTGGCCATTGGGATCGTGGATTCGGAAAACAATGAAGCTTGGGAATGGTTTATGATGAAGTTACATGGACTGATTGGTGATAGACCAGACTTAGTAATTATCTCCGACCGATGCACCGCTATAAAAGAGTCTGTTTATAAAGTATTTGGAATGCTACACATGGGGTTTGTTTTTACCATGTAAAAGGCAACGTCAAGTCAAAGTTTAAGATGTGTAAAGTGCTTTGGGATGACTTTGAGCCTATCTTCATAAACGCAGCAAAAGCATATGGGCACGAAGAATTTAAAAAACAACTGGAGGGGTTGTGGATGCTACATTCGGGCGCGGCTGATTACTTAGAGAATCATGTTGGTACGTGTAATTGGGCAAGGTCTGAGTTCGATGGTAGGAGATATAGTATTCTTACCACGAACATTGCGGAGAGTGTGAATTCGTTTATGAGGGAACCACGAAAATTCCCAATAACTCATCTTGTGGATCACTTGGAAAAACACTGCAAAGAATGGTTTTATGATCGGACAATGGTGGTGAATCAATGAGTACTCGCCTAACGACGCGTGGGCGGGACGAAATAGTCACCGAGAGAAGAACTTTATTTGAAAGAATGATTGTTCGTCCCGTGTCAGGCATCGATTCCAAGTATTAGGAGGTGGTATTAAGGAAGGGTTAGTTGACATAGACAACAAGACTTGCTCTTGCAGAGTATTCCAACTTGATCAGCTTGTTTGTGCTCATGCAATTGCTGCTTGTCTTACTGTTCGAGTGGATTACATACGCCTTTGTTCTAATTTCTACACCAAGGAAGCATTGTTGAGGGCTTATGCACAACCAGTGGAGCCGGTTGGCAATGTGGCCGATTGGGAAGTTCCCACTGAAATTCGGGAGATGAACGTTAATCCACCTATAGAAGCACGACAACCAGGTCGTCGCAAGGAGCTGAGAATACCTTCTGCCGGTAAGGATGTCAATAGGAGGACTGTCAGATGCGGACGATGCAATGAATTGGGACATAACCGTAAGCGATGTAAAAATCCCGTACCATCCGATCGAAGCTAGTTGTATTGTTAATAAAGTTTTATGAATTGTTATTGAACCGTCTTGTATTAGATAATTTTATTTCATTATATTTTTGAAGATTTTTACGTTATTTCCACCTGTGAGAAGTCAAATATGTCAATAGACAAAATGTTGGAATGCAATGTTGTATATATACAGATTCACCCGCACTGTAATTTGGTGCGACAGGCAGCCTGTCGCCAAAATTTGGGCGACAGGCTGTCGCGCACCAAATTACTGATTCACGATCCATCGAAATTTAGTGCGACAGGCGACTGTCGCCAAAATTTGGGCGACAGTCGCCTGCCGCTCCAAATTACAGATTCACAAATGATCGTAATTTGGTGCGACAGACTGTCAAAATTTGGCGACAGGCGACAGTCGCTCGTCGCACCAAATTACTGATTCACAAATGATTGTAATTAATTGAGCGGCGGCGCACTGTCGCCAAAATTTGGGAGACAACGAATAATGAATTTGGGCAGTGTGAATTGTACTTAAGTTTATTAGGCATTTATTTATAATGAACTTTAAAATACTATAGATATGTAATATGAAAAAGTATGTAATGAAACTGTACGTCCATCACAAAATTTATCCATACATCAAAATTATTATGGTACAATGGCTTATAGTCCAATATCGCCATTAAATATATCTACTGCAATCTTCTTCCTAAAGTATTCTGCATGACTAGCGTCAAAATCAAATTTATGACCAAACATTAAATACATAATAAACATCACCATAAAAACTCCGCAATCGCCACTACCAGGATCTTGTTGCGGGACACCCTTTACTGTTATGACTTTCCATGGGTCAGCACTCTGCAGCTCTTGTCGGATGTTATAGAATCCGAGAGCAAATTCAAGCCACACAGGGAATATAACTTCGAATGGCTTGAATTGATGCTTGTAGGTCTTATTGTCGCGAATCGACATTAACGAGTCATAAATCCCATTTTTTGGTGCGAAAGTCCGCCGGGCTAAGACCGGTGATTCTTTGCCAGTTAACAAGGAATGAATAATCGCATAGAAAAATGGTGGGAAATGTGTCATCGTGATGTGTATAACATCGCCTAAATTACCAAACAACACTATGTATAAACCACAACATTATGCATACCATATCGACCTCCGTGAATGGCTTTGATTTGGATGTGTCTTTGCTGCCCACCAATATAGCTATTCAAGCTATCGTTAAATGCTAATGAATCGAGCGCACAATCCCCGTGGTTCCACAACTGATTCAAGAACACCTAGTACACAAATAACATGAAAGATTAAATTTATTAATGATTTACTACATTAGCAAAAAATATATTTATTTTATAATTAAAAGTTTTATAAAATGAACATTACCCAAAAAAAGGTGTCTGTATGTGTGACCCGTTGGGATAAGGCAATGGGATACTGCCGTTGCTTCTCGCTTATCAGACGAAGATACTCATGAATATGCTGTGCGAGAACAACTATATGTCAATTCACTATATATATATATATGTAAAGATATCAACACTATTGCGTGGAAAAGGTCGAAATTACCTCGTCATCTAGCCACCCCAGCTCCGCATGGCCCAAAAGTGTTTCGAAGAATGAATGAGCCTGGTGGACTATCCGATCCACTATGATATCGCCAGCGAACCATCGGTCGAACTCATCATATACTGTTGGATCGTTCAATCCTCTGAGTGGATTTATGTCCACACTTGTTCGTCGGTCAATGTCATGATCGATTATTTGTGGTGCAGGTAGAGGCATGACATTCTTTCCTCGCTTGAATGGAGGAATCAAGTATGGACTATTCAAAACATATGATTGTTTGTATGGTCGTCCAAACTTACTAATGCCCGGAGGCGCCTCAGTGAAGACCTGCACGCTTTCCCCGCTTGGATCTCCATAAAATGTATACAATGACATAGGTGAAGAAACATTCTGATTGCCAACATCAGGATATACTTCATAGTCATCCGGGACCTGTTAATTTAATAGGATGAACATGTTAAACAAATATTCTGCATGAATATAAAAGAATGCAATAGGTAAATTTTATATTTGCTTACCGTATATGACCGTCCGCTCGGAGATTTACCGGATGAGCCTTTACTAAATGAACCCATAAATCCCATCACTGCTTCTCTAAATTCTTTATGATCTCTCCGCTCTGCCTCAAACGCCGTCTTCAATTCAAGGATGTTACGATCTATCTTATCCATCCGTCGTTTGACGTAATCATGATGATGCTTTGTCCTCGACTATTACAAAAAAAATAAATTTAATTTCACAACCAATGAGAGACTATATAATGATTTATATACGAGGAAATTAAATGATTTATAACCTCTGAATAACGTGTGTCAGGTGATTCCGGTGTTTGCTCCTCACAATCGGCTGCAGGTATCTGGTCCTCATAATCAGCTGCCGGTATGTGATCCTCATTCCCATCAAGAGTATCTGGTCCTCAACATTTTGCTGCTCAAGTGTTCGGCTCGGGGAAATGTGTGACTTCTTTGTTTGTCTTGTAACGGGTGGCGCGTTGATTGAAGGTTGATGCTGTAGAAAGTAACAATGAAATTGAGAAAATAATAAGTTTAACCATTTCAGAGTTTCCATTAACAAATAAATAATAGTGGTTTAATGCACTATTGGATACTCACATTACGGACCCATCTTGGAATACGCGCACGTAATCCTTGACTGTCTGCCAATATTTTTTCCCTTTCGATCTTATCTGGTTCAAGGTTTTTGCGAATGTTCCCTTCCTATAAATTCAGCTAAAAATTTTCACTTCGTCTGATGATAGTATTTAATAATACCGAAAGTAATAATATACATCCACTAATAAATAATACTTACAAGACGAGAATTGTCATTAAGAAATGAATAAACTTCTGAAAAGTTTTTTTTTAAGCCATGGGTTTCCATTGCACGATTCGCGGAATCTTTGTTTTCGTCTTGACGACCCACGCAGACGGAAGGCCTCCAATCGCTTCGAAAATCCAAGCCTGCAACAACCGAAGTACAAAATCCATAAAACTTATAGTTAAATTTTCAATATTACAAAACTAATTCATTTAAGAAACTAAGTTATCAGCAAAATTTTGGGAACTCACTTGAACCCCAGACGTGAAACCATACATATTGTACTTTTCAATTTTGTGCCTTGGATTTGTCAGGCGACTCTCCTTAAATTTCTCATCCTTGCCGCCTAATGCATTGTCCGATCGTGGTATATCGTTTGCCAGGACAAATAACCCCATGGATGCTTTCGGAAGTGATCGATGTCGTCTACTTCATTAAGCAGCGAGAAATTTATTTGACAGTGGTCTTTTCGACCATCCAGAACTCTGTCCGCAAAATAAAAGAGTGCGATCTTAACTGCATCAATGTCGTCCATTACCTCGAAATCCAACTCTTCAAATCTTGCGTCGAATTCCTTAAGATTAATGTTTCGAAACAAACTGTTAAAGTACGTACTAAGTAGCCGATGAATTGTTTTTGACTGTTTCAGCACAGGACCTACACCATAGGTAAGTCCAGTAACTAAGCACCACTCTCCAACTGATAATCGTATCAGTTGGTCACCAATTTGAAACCATAATTGATTTTTGTTCTTCCGTTCCTTATCCACCACTTGCCTCAGCAACAAGTTGTGCAAAATTACGCCACTAAATGGAAAGCTCTGACACTCCAAGAAATGCCCAAATATGTCATTCTTAAATAGTTGCAACTGCCGTTTTGTCAACTTTCTGTGGATCGCTTTCACCACTTTATCGAATTTACGCATACTAGAGATACGACCGGGAAAGTGATCGATATAAGCAAACTTCAAAATGCCCGGTTCATTTCTACATTCTCACGATGCTCACTCGCCATGTATCTGTTACATTTATTACATTATCATGTTAAAGGAAATGTATAACAATTTAATAACATAAAAGAAAAAAATTCCAAAATCTGTAAGAAAAAAATTCCTTATCCAAAATTCCAAAAATTCCAAAAAATTCCAAGATCGCGCGCCTGTCGCATGCTATATCGCGACAGCGCCGCCGCTAGCGCTGTCGTCGACGCATGATCGCACGCTTGTCGCGCGAGGCGTGCGACAGCGCGATCTTGATCTTGCCCGCGCCCGCGCGCCTGTCGCCCGAGACGTGCGACAGGCGCGCGATCTTGCGAGCGCCCGCGCGCCTGTCTTGCGCTCTTCTGTGCAACGCGAGCGCCCCGGTTGCCCTCTCTCCCACACATTCCACCCTCACCCACACCATCATCCCAAGAGCAACATCACCCACTCCACAATTACAATCACTTCCATCACCAACACAAAAACTTTCAAACATAATCCACAATAATTTTTTCTAATAATTTAGGGTTTTGAAACTAACCTTCTATTTGTTTATTTTAACCGTAATGTGAGTGGTGTTGGCTGCCGTTGATGGACTCCAACGTGGTGGGAAGCCGCCGCCGATAACAATTTCACTTGGAGGAGAGAAATCCGTTGAGCAATTCGGGAGAGGAAGTTGGGAGAATGAGAGGGGTAAAATCAGAATTTTTTCAATTGTTGGCTAGTTATGATAGAAAAAAAGTTGGAGGGTTAGTTATGAAAATTATGAAAATATTGTGGTTAGTTTTGTAAATATCCCGAATTTAAACAAGGGTTTCTCTATTAAATGAGATTTCTTTCTGTTTCCCTTGAATTTACATTTCACACTTGGTCTTCGTTTTTTATAACCCTTGATCTATCCTGGAGGTAACCTATGACAGTTGAACATTATCTTGCTTTATGATTTACAAATGAAAGCTAATAAGTAGTAATAATGCACCCTGAATTTTCTTTAGTTGCTGTACTAATTTTCTTTTTTAAAATTACCTTGCACAATTATTTTCGTTATCTTAAATGCTTTTTATAAATTTATAACATGTTATTTGAAGTTAAAAGCTAAGTGTCACAGCTTTTTTTACTTTCAATTAAATCTGATGGTGATGAATGATTTGGCTTGGTAATAGTATTGATGAAATTATCGATAGTAATTTGTATATTTGCATTTGTATTGATGATTTTTTAAGAAAACAAAATAATTCAATGTGTAGAGGTGATTAAGAACCAAAACCGAACTGATATATCAAACCGGAATGATACCAGTATACTAAACCGGAACCGTATCGAACTGAATCAATCAATTTTGGATTAGTTCTTAATTTATTTCTGTTCATTTTAGGATTTTAAAATTCTGCACCGATCCAAATAAAAAACTTTTAGTTTATCCTAATACCGAACTAAATCGATGTCCACCCCTAATGCTCTATTCGAGGTGACTCTACAAGAGAGATTTTAATAGATAATCCAAAAAGAAATTATATAAGAGGGGCTTTTTATTAAGCAAAGGTAGAGTTATGAAAACAATAATAAGGCTTCCCTATTTATAATAGGTGAAACTTACTTCCCTAAGTTAAAAAGGTAAACTAAATCATAATTATACTAAAAATAAAAGACTAAAACACATGCCATAATGGGCTCTAATTAAAAATATGAAATATCTAAATTATCTAAATAAAATAGCATCCTACATCAGCATTGATGGAGCAAGGTTGTGGAAGCAGATTGATAGGGTAGAAAAACACTAGATATCATTCTACTATTAGACCAAGACAATGCGATTAGGTTACACAAGAGTGATTAGATCTTGTTGTAATACAAACAACTTAAGCAATATTAGTTGACACAAGATTAGTTGACGCTCTCATCCAACTGACTCTATAAGAAAGATTTTAATAGATAATCCCAAAAAAAATAATAAAAGAAGGGTTTTTTTATTAAGCAAAGGTTGAAGTTACAAAAACAATAACAAGACCTCTCTATTTATAATAAAGAAAAACTACTTTCTCAAGTTAACTTAGAAAGGAAAACTAAATCAAAATTATACTAAAAATAAAAGACTAAAACACATAATATAATGGACTCTTAACTAAAATAGAAAAATATCATAATAACCTATATAAAAAGAATCCTAAATTCTAAAATAACATTTGAAAATCGATCTCCCCCACTTAAAAGAAAACTTGTCCTTGAGTTTATCTAGAGGACAAAACTTAAAGTGGAGCATCAATGCAACTTGTAGCCTTGCTCAGCAATCATGCTCAAAAGTCAAAGTTCTTCATGCTTCATCTTTTTCTTGCACTTACGAGTAATGAACTAACCTTTTATTATTTTTGACAAACTTATCTCAAGAGTGATTTATAACTCTGAAGTACAAGAATATCTTATTATAATATAGTACGGTGAGTCCGAGGTCGATATACAGAGAAAAGATTTAATTTGTTAATTTTCTTTAATTATCAAAAAATAAAAAATATATTTTAAATACAAACTATTTAATTTAAGTAAAACTATGAAAATAAATTAGTTAGGGTCATAAATCCACTCTTAGTAGTAAATATCATTTAATAAATATTTTTTTTGCCAAAAAGTTTAATTACATAAATTATCATTATAACAAGAATGTCTTGTTATAATATAGATCGGTGAGTCCGAGGTCAATATACAAAAAAAAAGATTTAATTTTTTAATTTCCTTTAATTATCAAAAAACTAAAAATATAATTTAAATACACACTATTTAATTTAAGTGAAACTATGAAAATAAATTAGTTAGGGTCATGGATCCACTTTTAGTAGTAAATATCTTTTTATTTGCCGAAAAGTTTAATTATGTAAATTATCATTATTTTCTAATTAATTTTATCATGTCTTAAGTACTTAGTGCGCCAATATTTAATTTGCATACAATAAGTCAAAAAACCATTTTACCATACTTTATATTAAGATATTAAAAATCTATTTCGCTAAACTTCCTTATTTTTTTACAGTAAATAAAATTTTCTGAATATAAAATATGGATAGAATTCAATAGAAAATAATTTAATTTATATAGTTAAAAATACAATTTGATTAAACCATATTTTTCTCCTAAGAGTTTCATCTTACCCTAACTATTATTATTTAGTTAAGCATATTTGAAATAAAAATAAATTTTAAAATTAAATTACACATAATCAAAAATAAAATAACTAAAATTGAAAATAAAACTAAATTTATTGTGAAAATTATTTTACAAAATATTAAAAAAAGTAGTTGAGAGAGATGAGGAGAAGAATTTAGAGAGAAAGAAGTAAAGAAAGAAGTAGAGAAGAGGTAAAATAGTAATTTTATGCTAAAATACTTAGGCATACAAGATAGAGTGATGTCACCAATCAAATGCAAGGTTAACAAGCTTACTTCAATCTAATAATATGCTGTTGTGTCATCGATTGACACAAAGTCAAGGGGCTTTGTTGTAGTGTGTGTAGTTTTACCTTAAGTGCATTGAGCTGTCAAAAGAGATGTTGCCACATCATCAGTCAATGCAAAGTCAACTAGGCTCCATCAAATTAGCACACATCGTCTCGCACTAGATACGGATCTTTGTAAATCTTGTTTCATGCAATTGGATTTCATTTTAATCCAGTTTCTGATTTTTTTAGGCTTTCAAGGCTTCGAAATCCATTTATGACGTTGGTGCCATCATCCAAAACCTCAAACATGAGTAAAATTATAATTTTGGCCTTATATGCTTCTTAAAGTTTTTAATTATTTTGAGTTCAAAAATACAGTCTATTTTGCTGTCTGATTTCTTGATAATTGTTAAATGACTAAAATACTCCTGAAATACATAAAATACTCAAATTATAACAAAATACACACAGTCAAAGTTTAAAAGACTTAAATACATAAAAGCATATATGTTAGTAAGTTTTGGAATGTAAAATGATAATTCTACCCTTTATAAATATATACTCTCTAGCACTCATAAAATAAATTTTCTATTCTTCTCTTTTTTGGAAGTTTTTCTCATCCTAATGCACATTTTCTAATAAAAATATTTTTATAGTGAAGCAACAGTAAACAAACAAGTAATTATTCTAAATAACAAAAAAATAACTACCTATAAACATGATAATATTTCATAAGAATCAAGTAATATTGATAGAATCAAAACAATCAATCAAAAGATTGATTGTCAATCAACATAAATATTGACTCAATCATTGCTAATCAATTATTATTCCTAAATTATGTTAATTGCATCATTTCCTTTTAAATGTTTCAGACACCGATATAAATTGAGCCTTTATGCTCATGAATTCATGAACTAATAAGATTAAATTTATCTTCTTTATATTGTTTTTGAAAAATTTTTACGATATTAGAGTAAGTTTTAGAGTCCTTAAATTTGTGGGTTTAGTCTTAGCCACCATGTCTATGACAGGTTTCTAGAGCATGGGGATCTAAAAGAGATAGTGATATGAGTTCTTTTATGATTGTTTTTTTAACATTTTTCCCCAAAAGAAAAAAGTTTTCAATGGCCGCATTAACCACCACTTCCATCATAACAAAGGAAATGATGTCAAAAGAATAAGGGAATGAAAAGAGTCCTCAAAATTAACATTTTGCTTGCAAGATTAATGGAATGGCTTTCTAAATGGAAGAATTCCATAACGATATCACATGAATGAAGATAAAGTGCTTGAGTGAAGATTCCTTGAAGAAAATCTAAGGAATGGCCTTTATGTTGAAGAAATTCCTTGATCAAAGGAATTTACTTATGACTTTTCACGGTCCCAAAGAAAAAAGTGTATATGGAAACAATTGGAAGATTTACTAGACAAGGCTGAAAGGAACGCTTCTGAATTGTTGCATAACACTTGGATGAAATTGTAAATCAATGTCAAAAATTTAAATTTTCCAAAAGCAATTGGAAGTTAAAAAAATTTCCTTCACCAACTTGAGGGGGGATTAGAGATTTTAATGTGAACCGAATCCCATCTTGAATAGTTAAATGGGAGAAAAAACTGGACCAATTTCAGATCAGTCAAAATCTCGTACTAGACCAAATGGCCTGAATATCCCAAATGTCCCATTTAATAAATACAATAAATTTCATTAAAATATTAAAAAAGTATTTAATCCAATGATTCTATACATTTATTAACATCTCAATAGACATTATAATCATAAGATGTGCAATTAAACGAAAAATAACATCCAAAAGTAAATTAACTAATTATAAAGCATCCAAAAATAAACCAACATATAAATTTTATTTCATTAAGAAAATAAACAATCAACATCTAAAGCAATAAACAATCATCTTTCCGTAAAGCAAGCAATAAACAATTAACTTAATTTATGAATCAAATACAATCTATTTCCTAAAATAATAAAAAATCCAATACAATTATATTCAAACATAAAGAAAGAAAAGTCAAATGCAAACTTACTAGAATGGTAGATGAGGTGGCCGAAGGCGAGCAAAAATTGAGATGGGCAATAAGTGGTTGTGTTTTACTTTTGATTGGGACTATTGGCACCCCTCCAAATACCTTTTAACACTTCCTTTTTTTATTAACCCCATTAAAATATTTAAAAATATTACAAAATTCTTTTAACACCCCTTCAATGACAAAAATATCTTTTATTAAAATCCATTAGTATAAACCCCATTCTTTAATTTTTACTTATTTTTACTTGCACCAATATCTTTTAATTTCCAAAATGTTGAATTTCAATTTTAGGTATTATTCATTCTGTCTTTTAATCAAGTTATTTTTTATTTTTCTTTTTTTTATATTTCCAAGTTTACTCCAATTGCAAACTAATTTATGGATTATGATCAAGATACCACAAATTTAAGTATTAAAATGTTAGCAGAAAAATAAAAAATAACTTGATTAAAAGACAAAATGAATAGTACGTAAAATTGAAATTCAACATTTTGGAATTTAAAGAATATTGATGCAGGTAAAAATAAATAAAAATTAAAGAATGGGGTTTAAACTAATAGATTTTAATTAAGGGTATTTTTGTCATTGAAGGGAGTGTTAAAAGAATTGTAACATCTTTAAATATTTTAATGGGGTTAATAAAGAAAAGAGGTGTTAAGAGATATTTAGAGGAGTGCCAATAATCTCACTTTTTACTTTTAAGTTAAAATACTTTTAAGTTTCCAGTTCAATATTTTTGTTTTAGATTTATTTAATTAAACTAAAAATAATACAACAAATGGGCTTGTATTTGTTACTTGGGCCTAGAGTATATTGTTATAATACTATTTGAATCACTATTCATTAACCATTAGTTTAATTTTACTTACTTTCAATTTTATTAATATAGTATTTTTTTTCAAAAATTAAATGGGACAAACGGAATCCCGTAGGATCCCAACTTAGATCCCAATCCCGTCCCACACAATAAATTGGGATCTTTTTTAGTCTCAAATCCCACCCGCTTTTAACATTCAGTCCTAAAATACAGACCAATACCATCCCAAATAATTTAGGATTCCAAATCCCTAATGGGATTTGGGATTTTTTGCCATCCCTAGGGAGGATGATAAGAATCAAGCAATATTGATGGAATCAAAACAATCAATGTTTGATTGTTTCTCTCTTAGTTTTTTATTGTTTCTATCTTAGTTAGTGATTAAGAAAGAATGATTGTCAATAAACATTAAATATTGATTGACTCAATTTTTGCTAATCAATTATTATTCTTAAATTATGTCAATTGTATAGTTTCCTTTTCCATGTTTCAATTACTAGTATAAAATGAGCCTTTATGCTCTTGAATTCGTGAAATAATAAAATTAAATTTATCTTTTTCCTTTTTTTTCAAAAAGTTTTCAATATTTAAAATAGAAATAAGATAATAAAAAGATAAAACCTAGAAACTTGAGAATTTTAACTTAAGTGGAATGAGGCTTTGAGCAGCAATGATCAATGGGAAGTAAAACATTTGATTTTTTTTTCCTTTAGTGAAATGTAGCGAAAATAGTTTCCTTTCACAAAGTTTTTTTCTTAAGCGCCAAAACATTGAATGTATTATGGCTTTTTTTTTTTAATTAAGAAAAATATTAATGGAATATAAGTTAACAAATATGAGGCTTTCATGAACATTTAAATGAAAGATATAATGTTAAATAGAGATTTTGTAGGAATTGATAGGATTAAAATTGTTAATTCTAAGTAAAAGGGAAATTTTGTATGGATTCGACAGTTTGTTTACGAAAAAGATTGCTATAAAACAATAATAAATATAAACCAATAATTTGATACCTATATTTTAAGGCCTTCATATATAGTAAAGTCTTAAACAATTGACTAACCATTGCAGTTCAATAATAAATATAAATCAATAATTTAAATTGCATTGGTTACATACAAAAAATGAAGCAAAAAAAATATTTTATCTAACCATTGCAGATCATTGTCACCCAAAGAGAATTTTTTATTTTTTTGGAAGTGTGGTTCTAATTAGGACCTAACTTTAATATCAGTGCTGCGTTAACTTGTCTAAACATTGTATTATTTTAATGGCAACTTAAAAAAGGAAGGATTGAGAATTTAGAAGCTGGGCTGAGCTAACTTAAAAAAGGAATACAATAAATAAAGATTAACATTAATGATAAACTGCATCGGCTCAAGAAGACCATGAACTGCATCGACTCAAGGGGACTATCAATGCATGCCTGAGGCTTTATCGTCAAATAAAGAAGGGTCCAACCACAATGTCAGTAATTACACTAGCCATTCTTACAAGGAGAATACCAAGGAGGAAGCAGATGGAGGCCGGATGATGTTTTCTTAAAATAAAAAATGGCTAAGCTAGAAATTCCAAGGTACTTTAGCGATGATCATACGGAGTGTATTTGCAAAGTTGCCCAGTTTTTTGACTATCAGCGAACCACAAAGACAGAAAAGTTTGTGTTGGTGTCATTCCACCTTGAAGGTGAAGCCAACCAATAGTGGCAATAGCTGCACAAGGTTTACAAAGAGGAGGGAAGAATAGTGACATACAAATTTTGAAGAAGAATTGTGGACACATTTTAGACCTACCGAATGTGAAGATTTTGATGAAACCTTATCCAGGGTATGACTGGTAGGCAAGTTACATGATTGTCAATGGAAGTTTAAGAGATTGGGCAATCGGGTTCACAGCTAGATGAAAGAAGAAGCTTTAGTTGGAACTTTCATAGAAGGTCTTAAGCCTGAGATATCTAATGGTATCATGATGTTTAAGCCTAGTCTTTAAAAGAAGCCATCAATTTGGCATGAATGGGAGTAGACCAAGTCATATGCTAACACAAGTTTTCACAACCATTCCCAGTTAGCAGAACACCAATGACGTTGCCTGCCCTGACACAATCTCCATCAATCTCTAATGTCAAATACTTGACGTGGGACGAGATGTAGGGACACTATGCCCAAGGGCTTTGTTTTAACAGCCCAGAGAAGTTTACTATAGGTTGCAAATATTAACTATTATTATTTGAAGGAAGTACCAATGTAAGAGATATTGTGTCTAAAGAAATCCCAGACCTTGTAGAGGTTGCCCAACAGAGCTTGCCAATCTAAAAATTTCATTGCATGCATTAACAAGGAGGTCGGCTTTCAAAATTATGAGGATTACAGCAAACATGGGTCATCATAAGTTAATTGTTCTCATTGATAGTAGGTCAGCCCACAATTTTATTAATGACAAAGTGGCCAGCATGCTTCGATTGCTGGTGATGCCAACCAAAGTGTTTTTAATTTGCGCTGCCAATGAAAGTGAACTCGAATGCAAAGGCAGATTCAAAAATGTGCAAATCCTTTTATAAGGTATCCCATTTTTACTTGCGCTCTACTCTTTACTACTAACGAGATTACACTTGGTATTGATTGTACAGTGGTTGGAATTGCTTGGACCGGTTATATGCGATTCAAAGCAGACGATAATAGACTTTCAATAGGAAAATCAAGCCGTAAGTTACAAGAGAGCAATGTCTTTCAATTGGAGCTACATCACTTGAGGTAATTTCCAAGGAATTATGTAAGCAGTGTCATATTTGTTGCGTGCGTGCGTGCAATTGACAATGGAGGAAAAAAATCAACATATTCAACCCAACCTTCAATCTCTGTTCGAAGAATATATGGATCTTTTTTAGGAGCCTACCAAGCTACCTCCAACACGTGAAGTTGATCATTGTATCCCATTAACGTGCCGCCACACTTTGAAAAGGCTAAAATTAAAAAACAAGTTCATAATATGCCTAAGTTGGGGCTTCTTAGACATAGCACCAGTCCTTTCTCACCTCTTGTCCTCTTAGCTAAAAGAAAGATGGCACTTGGCACTTTCGTACTAACTGTCGAGCTCTTAATACAGTCACAATCAAAGATCGTTTTCCCATTCCCACTGCAGATGACATGTTAGATGAACTCTATGGGGCTACCTATTTTACCAAGTTAGATTTAAGGGCTGGCTATCATTAAGTGCGTGTACGCCCATAAGGTAATCATAAGACCACCTTCTGCACATATAATGGTGATTATAAGTACCTCATCAACCGTTTTGGGTTTTACAATGCTCCATCTACTTTTCAAGCCGTTATGAAAACCATATTTTGTCCCTATTTTCAAAAACTTATTTTGGTCCTTTCTGATGATATTCTGGTCTATGGTTTTAACTAGTCAATGATCTTAACATGTTAAGCATGCTTTAAAATTTTAAGGCATCACCAATTTTTTATCAAAGGTAACAAATGTGCTTTCGGTCAACAAGATTTAGAATATCTGGGCTTATTCTTACCTCCCATGGAGTTAAAGTGGACGAAAACAAGATCAAGGCCATGGTGGACTGGCCTTGTCCCACTAATATCTTTGAGTTGCGTGGTTTTTTAGGCCTTACAAGCTATTATAGAATATTTGCACACAACCATAGAGTGATGGCTCGACTATTAACCAATCTCTTGAAGAAAGAGAAACTTGGGTGAGGGATGAAGCTGAGGCAGCATCCCTTTCCTTCAAGCAAGCCACGACCACTGCACCTACTCTGAGCATGCCAAATTTTAATGAGCCTTTCTTTCTTAAGACTAATGCCTTTGGTGGTAGGATTGGAGCTGACGTTTTCAAATCGCCCATATAAGCAAAGTTTTAGGCGTAATAAAATTATCTTGGTCTATTTATGTAAAAGAGATGTTGGCTATTATGGCAGTAGTCCGTACTTGGAGGCCCTATTTTTTATGGAGGAAATTTTACATACTAACATAGCAACGCAGCCTTAAATTCCTCTTGGAACAATGCATGGCCATTCCTGAACAGCAAAAATGGGTGGCGAAATTACTAGGATACAACTATGAGATTTTATATCATCTTGGTAACGAAAATATGGCTGGAGATGCACTTTCAAGGGTGGTTAGGAGTCCTACTCTCCAAGCATTATGATGCCTTAAGTTCATGTGCTAGAACAAATTAGAAAAGATGCCGTAGGCCATGGATACATGAGCAAAATTTCACCAGCTGGCTGAATTCAATATAGGATCTCCTTACATGTGGCCTAATAGGCTGGACTTTTATATTTAGTTCCTCCTAAGTTAGCTATGGTTCCAAGTTGTTAAAGGGATTCCATGATTCGTTTAATAAGGGCCACTTAGGTATCGTAAAGACATACAAACATCTTGCTCAATAATTCCACTCCCTCTCTATGTATTAAACTGTGCAAGACTACGTTACAACTTGTGATGCTTGTTAGAAATCTAATGCTGAGACGCTATTACCTGCGGGTCTTCTTTAACCAATTCCAATTTCTTATCAGGTCCGGATGATATGACATTAGACCTTGTTAATGGACTTCCTATGTCTCATAGTAAGGATACTATTTTAGTGGTGGTGGACAGGCTAAGTATGCCCATTTTCCTACTTTAGATCACCTGTTTACTGCTAAGACAGTGGCTGAAAAATTTATTGAGGTCATGGTAAGGAATCACGGGATGCCAAGGTTAAAAATCAGTGATCGTGACTCAATTTTTCTGAGTAAATTTTATCAAGAATTCTTTAAGTTGTGAGAATGAGCACGACGTACCACCCACAAACAAATAGATAGTCAGAAGTGGTTAACCAATCCCTTGAGCAGTATTTACGATGCTTTGTGCATCAACAGCCGCATAAATGGAGCTCTCTCATTGCTTAAGCAGAATTTTGGTACAATACCGCCTACCAGCATTTACAGGAATGACTTCTTTCCAAGCTTTCTATGGTTGCTTGCCTCTAACAATGTTGTATTATCGAGTCAATATGTCTCTAGTTAAAGAGGTTGATCAAAGTTTACTTCCTCATGATACCTTACTTCACTAATTGAAAAGGAACTTGCATGCGGCTAGTAATTGAATGAAGTAGGTAGGAGATAAGAAGCATGAGGATGTTGACTTTCAAGTGGGAGACTTGGTCTATTTAAAATTACACCCTTTTCACCAGCAATTATTTTTTAAATGAGCCTATCAGAAGCTGGCTAGCCGATTATATGGGCCTTATAAAGTGGAGTACCATGTAGAGAGCGTGGCATATCGTCTCCAATTGCCAAAGGGTGCAAAAGTTCACCCAGTGCTTCATGTCTGCTTATGAAGGAAGAAACTTGAAAATTTAGATGATGGGCAATTATATTGAAACCAGAAGCCAAGAAGTCTGTAGATGAAAGCTTCATGAAGTGATGTTGACTTCCAAAGGAAGAGACTACGTAGGAGATCACAGAAGAGCTATTGAATCAGTTTAAAAACGTGGACCTTATGGAAGAGAGTCCACTTCCAGAGGATGGTATTGATAAGCCTATAAGATCTCAATGGGTACCAGTGTAAAATCACAAATATGTGGGGTAAAGAAAGTTCGTGTATAAGATGCATGCTTGTGCAGGAATGGTATTTGCATGAATGAAGTCTACACACATGCGTAGAAGACACAACCAAGGTGTGAGGTTGAGTTCTACTTGAAGACTTGGCATAGTCTATTATCTAAAGCTAATTAAATATGTTTGGAGTATGTTACCTGATTCGGTAACACAGGAGTTTGGGTCGTAAGTTTAGAAGAAGTATTTATTCTATTGCTATTTAAATTTCATTCGTTGCATCAATAAAATGAAGCAATCAAAATATTAATCCAACCATTGCGATTTATTCACCTAAAGAGAATCTTTTGCGATTTGTAAGTGTAGTTCTGGCTGGCACCTAACATTTATCTACAAATAGGGAGGCATTCGCATTGAAAAAGACTAAGGCTACTTATAAAGAGAATTGTATAATCATTCTATGTTATTTGTGCTTAGAGCGCCTTTGTTATAATTGAGTAGTCTTCCAGTCGTCATTGTTGAATGTCATTACAACATAAGAGATCGTTTGTCGTAGCACAGGGATTCTATATATAGACAGCAAGTAGTTTGGTGCAGTACAGGGATTTCAAGTTGAAACAACCAAAAAAGGATGAGTGGTGGTCATTGAATATTCAGCCAGACGTACAAATGCAATAAGGTTGTAACAAATTTAAAAAAAAACAAAAAAAAGGTAAGGGGTGGGCAAGCGTAAATATAATTTTTACTCTTTTACCACCCTCAGAGATCGAACCCGAATTTTGAAGGGCAACAAAATCACTGCCAACTTACCCGACCACGCCTTTAGGGGCAGATGGTAACAAATTAGTAGTAGAGAGTTTAAATATTGTATAAGAATCAAATAGATTGTGTTTAAAAAATTTAGAACCGCATAACGCTATAAATGAGTGATCTATATTCTAAAATTTATATGCACACAAAACATTGTTGATACTTTGCATGTGTGTATGACATAATGGCCTTGATTATTGCCATATATGCATGCTATAATTACTGTAAGTATCTTAAATCTTGCCATCATGGCATCACATATGGATATTGATTTTTGGCATTTGTATGTGTCACAATTATCTGGATTCTTGTCATATGTTCATCAAATTACGGTCTTAATCCTTGCCATATATGCATCACATTCATATAATTCTTATCATCTCATTCTCAAGTTGATGAGGTAAATATTTTCCCACTCCTAATATGTGTAGGAATGAAATCCAAAATATTTAATCTTACTTTTTGGCAAACCTGGAGGATATAAGGGAAATTTATTGAAAATAAAAAGAAAAAATATACCTAGACAGGAGGGGACGTAATGAGTCTTACCTTAACCTAGATCAAACTAAGAACATAAAGCCATAAAGGCCAACAAGTGAACAACCTGAACAAAATGATATAAGAAAATAAACATGCATGCAAAAATACAATAACAACGAAAATTTTGAACTATATAAAACGATAGCAAAGGACACCTAGAGCATTACAATAAAAGTACAATAATATCTGAGGTGGTGGATTTTTTTGTTTTTAATATGATGAAATCTAATGACCACCCTCTTTGGAAAATTCTATAATGCCATAATGAAAATTATGGCATCAATACCGTAATCAAAATAAATATTGTAAATTACATATAAAACTAGTAAATATAAAGTAAAACTACTAAATTTATACAAGATTATTAATTATTTAAAAAATTACCATTGTTTCTACAGAATTTTTGTGAAAAATATTTAATTCATTTATAGAAAAATATTTTCTTTAATTAAACAAAAAAAATTACTCATTAGTTAAACAAAAAAATTATACGGAAAAAAAGTGGAATAAGTTTTATTGAATTTGTTACCATAAATTCTATATTTATTCTAGGACATTTGTATTTTTTTCCCCATTTTCTATAATGATATCTATTTATTACATATGTTAATTAAACACAATTATTTATCTTGATGTAGATCAAGTAAAAAAATAATAAAAAAAAAATTCTTATATTACTAGACACATATATGATATATCAATAAAATTATATCTAATTTTTAGTCTTATGCACACTTTATGTAGTCTCAAACTTTTACTTGTATTTGGAGTATTGAGGAAGTGTAGAAAGATGTAAAATAACCTAATCTTATAACAACTATGAAAGATATTAAAATAATATTTTTTCAAAATCTTAAAATAATATTTTTTTTTTCAAAATCCAATGTTGAGTATAAATTTCATCCTTGATAAAACATCACATGTATTACATAAATGCAAAACTAACATTATTCAATTTAAATAAAAATAATAATAAATATATAAGGTAATAAAAAATATAACAAGTTTTTATTTTACAATTGTGAATTTTTTTTATAGTAAATCTTATATTAATTTACTTATTT
Source organism: Luvunga scandens (assembly GCA_030449905.1). Classification (NCBI taxonomy): domain Eukaryota; kingdom Viridiplantae; phylum Streptophyta; class Magnoliopsida; order Sapindales; family Rutaceae; genus Luvunga; species Luvunga scandens. Next base: position 4,252,986 of record JASUUG010001266.1, read on the forward strand.
TACCTTTTATTCATAAAGTTTAGGCGTTATCTACAAACTTTATGTTTTATTTTGCACTTAATTTGATTTACTTGTTTTATTTTAAATTCATAAATTTTCATTGTTTTACCAATAATACATCAATTTACCAATTTTATAGTAATTTACTTATTTTACCTTCCTTTTACAAGTCTTATGTTTTATTTCCAAAATTTATGTTTAATTTTATAGTTAGTGTTGATTTACTAGTTTTATGTTATACTTGAAAATTTTTGTTTTCTTTATCAGTATTACATTAATTTACTCATTTATATTAATTTACTTATTTTACCTTCTTTTTACAATTATTATGTTCCATTTCTAAAATTTATGTTTTATTTTGCGCTTAATGTTGATTTACAAGTTTTATATTATATTTACTAATAATACATCAATTTACTAGTTTTATATTAATTTACTCATTTTACCTTCTATTTAGAAGTCTTTTATTTCATTTTCAAAATTTATGTTTTATTTTATAGTTAGTGTTGATTTACTAGTTTTATGTTATATTTGCAAGTTTTTGTTTTATTTACCAATAATACATTAATTTACTAGTTTATATTAATTTATTTGTTTTACCTTCCTTTTGTAATTATTATGTTCCATTTCTAAAATTTATATTTTATTTTGCACTTATTGTTCATTTACGAGTTTTATATTATATTTGTAAGTTTTTATTTTATTTACTAATAATACATCAATTTACTAGTGTTATATTTATTTAGTAGTTTATCTTCTATTTACAAGTCTTTTGTTTCATTTTCAAAATTTATATTTTATTTTATAGTCAATGTTAATTTACTATTTTTAATTTATATTTATAAGTTTTTATTTTGTTTACTGATAATACATCAATTTACTAGTTTTATATTAGTTTACTTGTTTTAATTTACAAATCTTACGTTTAATTTTTAAAATTTATGTTTTATTTTACAGTTAATATTGATTTACGAGTTTTATTGTATTTGTAAGTTTTTGTTTTATTTACTAATAATACATCAATTTACTAGTTTCATATTAATTTACTAACTTTACCTTCCATTTACAAGTCTTATGTTTAATTTATAAAATTTATGTTATATTTTACAATTAATGTTTATTTATAATTTTTATATTAAATTTACTAGTTTTATATTTCATTTGCATAATTTATGTTTAATTGCAATATTGATGTTGTAACTTTAATCACAGCATCATAGAATGACCCTCTTTCTTTTATGTGAACATGATTAAACACAATCTAAGGATCTTCGAAAGCTCAATACTAAGAAAGAGGTTGAGAAAGCCAATTTTAACATTTCATGTTTTTAACAAAAAAAAAATCTCAAATATCCCACCTACATACCACTAGCTCTAGAAATCTATTATTTCTTGGTGACTAAACACCTACAATTTGAGGATAAAAGTGGGCAATATATGATTCAGTTCCGTTTTCGAACCTGATTGAACAAAACGAAATAGTTCTCAAGAAATAGAACCAAACTGAAACAAAATTTCAAAATCAAATTCAGCGGATGTATTTTTTTTGGGTTCTGAAATTTGGTTTGGTTCAATTTAGACATTACAGTTACTAGATTTTATAGATTTCATCTGTATGATCCAGTAACTACATACGTAGACATAGTAACACTAGATCTAAATAAACAAAGTCCTCAAGTAAAAAAAAAATAATAATAAAAGTCCTAATATGGAATAGTCACAATTCACAAAAGCACATAATTGTAAAATCTATTGCAAATTATAAATTCATAATAACGAGAGAAACAAAACACCATAAGTCCACAATATTGCATCAACATTCAACAATACTCCACCATAACACACAAGCCACAACTACATCCACAATCCATATTACCTACATCAAAGTGAGCCAAGCACTCAATAATTAAACTAATTAAAATAAAGTGACATTTAATAACTAACATATAAATGTATATCAATTTTATTGGCTAAATACTATTTATGCTAAACTATAGTTTTCATGTTGACATACCAAGTTGGTTGACCATTGTTGATTTTCGAAGGCTCTAGGTAAAAAATAATTAAAGAAGTTAAATAAGGTCATATTAATTAAAAATAAACTTAAATTAAAATTCAAAAAATTGTATAAGGTTCATATTACTTAAAACAAATAAACATAAATTAAAATTTGAACAAATTGAATAAGGTTACTATTTCTTAAAAAAGAACTTAAATTAAATTTTAGAAAGCTTACCTTTTGCAAGTTGATTTATAAACTCGTTGTCTTCAACTAATTTTTTTAGGTCTATTGTTGTACCCACAAAAAGAGCAAACTATAATCAATTTTGTGATAATATCAATGCTTCATCCATATTCGGAGTGAAAGAACTTTTACATTGATCTAGTATGCGACCTCCAGTACTAAAGGCAAACATACATGCAACAGTGAACGTTGGAATAAGAAGAACATATGTTGCAATACTTGACAAGATTGGATAATTAGCATTATTCCCCCTCCACCATAACAAAATATAAAATTTAATAGCCAATTTTTTTTTAATTTTTTCAATCATCTCCAACTCATTTGACAATTCTGGGCTACCTACCACTTTACTAAATTTAAAGAGAGGGTCCTCAATCATAACATCATCATCATCACCAAATCCCAAAAATTCAAACCACTTCTACTTCCAATAGCTAAAATTTGGCTTCTGTTTGTTCTTCCGCTTACACTTCCACTTACACTCCTATTTCCACCCAAATTACACTTGTGCATTGTAAGATTCATAAAGGCTAGTCAACAAAATTTTCACCATTTCTTTCATCTCACCACATTTGCCATTATCCTTGCCATATAATTTCTCAAAGCAATGTGTTGAGAATTTTATTTTTAACTATGGTTGAACAACTTATTTATCTTGACACTGCCTTCCCAATATTTTTCAAATTTTCCTTCTTTTTAGTTGGCATTAAATCTAAAATGCTATCATTATTATTAGAAAAAAATTCCAAAAATTGTTCAATCTAACATATCAAATTGTAACAAATATTTGATGTCACCTAAAAGGAAAAACAATAATCACTGTTAATAAAGCCAAAGTAAATTTAGCATCATATATCAAAAGTATAACAAAAATTTGATGTCACCTTTAAAGAAGAAGAAAATGCCAATGTCGCAACATAAAAAGTCCTCACAAACTTGATCATGCAACAAGCCCTCTCCTAATCACGATTCAAAATTGGCCCTCCCTATTCTCGTTTCCACCCTCTTTTTCATGGAAATAAGCATCATAAAGCTTGTAAGTGCCATTTGATCAAATGTTGGCTTAAATTTCAATGTTGTATTCAACATAGAATATATAGGATTTCACCGAGTAAGACAATCTAAAATCACACTTCCTCAGCAATTATTATTCTCTTATTGCAAATGAATTTGAATTTCTTGCATCATGGTGGTGGAAGATCTCACATATTTCACAACATTCCAAAAACTAACTATACTTTGCTCCATTTCACTCAAACCTTCAGTAACAATCAAATTCACTATATGTGCATAACAACAAACATGCAAATAATTCTCATTCAATACTATGGCATTATCCCTCCAATTCCTTTCTCTATTAGTCAAATACCAAAGAGCACCCTTATTTGCACTTGCACTGTCAACAATCATGGTAAACACTCACTCTATACCCCAATCAATTAAATATTTTTCAAGTTACTTACCAATTTTCTCTTATGTATGATCATTAACAGTATTAAAACTAATAATTCTTTTATGTAATTTCCATCTTTTGTCAATAAAATGAGCTATGATAACCGTGTAGCCAGCTATTGTAATTGAAGTTCAAATATTAGTAGTCAAAGACATCTTTGCTTATTTCCAACCAATAAGCTCTTCAACTTAGTCTTTTCCTCCACATACATATCAAGAGTGCTCTTACTAATGGTTCTTATTGATGGAACAAGATATCTAAGAGACATCATACTACAAAAATGCTTAAATACTAGATTTTCCATAATAAAAAAGGTAATTTATTAGGAACAATCATTTTTACGGTTGCTTGTCTGCAAGCATTTTGACTAAATCCTCTTGCTAGAAGTTCATCACTACTAACATCTTGAATTAAAGCTATCCAGTCTTTCTAAAAGCTCTTGCACTTTTTACACCTTTGTTGGCAATGAGTCTTCAAAGTACTAGTCCTGCACCCTACTGACATGCATTCAAATTTTTTACCAAACTAGTTGCATATCCAATTATTATTATTATCTGAAAGTCTAGTGAAAAGTTGCCACATTGTTAATCTTGAAACCATATTTTTCCTTGGTAGTGGTGGTTAGGATGATGAAGATCTTTTCCTCTTGTTTCCGTTAGTGACTACTGTTAGCGAATCATTTTCATTATCATCAACTTTAACTTTATGGTCAAAATAATTGGCATCACATTGAATGTTGTCTTGAACTGTTAAATAATTACACATCTAAAATGAAGAAAATAAATAGAAATAAGCAATTTGATTTATTTAACAATTTGTTAAAATGAAAAAATTATTCAGAAACAAATCATAATTTACTTTCAATTCATCTACAGGAACAAATCACTTAAACTAGTAATATGCGTATATATCTTTTGGCAATGAAAACACAAAAATTAACTTTATTCTTGATTTTTTTCCGACATGGCTGTATTTGTTTACAATTGCATGATTTTGTCTAATGGAAGTATATATATCAAATTATATGACTAGTGATCCATTTCAATATTTCATTGCCAAGAATGCACTTTGACCGGATAAAAACATGATTTTAAATAATATAATAAACTAAATATATAGTAATTTCACTTACAATTGAATTCAGTTTAAGAGTATTTTCCCTAATCAATTATCAATTACAAATCATAAAAATCAAACCAACCAGTGGCCAGGCATATTAAAATTGAACTAGTTGCTAACAGTGAGTGAAATGAACTGAACTCAACTTTTATTTGCAAAAATTAAATTAATCAAAGAGTAAATCTAGTTGCTAATTTACTATTACAAATTAAAAAATTCAAATTACAAAAATTGAGTTCAACACAGTGTTGCTCACCTTTACTAGTGAGATAGTTACATGGAAAGAGGCCGCAACGGCTAGTAAGATGAATGAGGTGACCAGCGGCAACTGCCGAATATAAGGTAGACAAGCCGCGGCTGACTCGTGAGTGATGGGTGCTGGCAAAGATGACGTTAGACAAGTGGCAGCTGAATCGTAAGTGATGGGTGTTGGTGAAGATGGCAATCAAGCAGCGGCTGAAGGTTAGAGCAAGACTGTGAGTGACGAGAGTGAGACATTGATTAATGAGTCTGTGACCGTGAGAGGCTGATGGTGAAAGGTTGACCATGCGTGAAGGATGAGTCTGTGGACGGCGTTGAGTTGTCGACGTGACCATGAGACGCCCCTTACGCGTGAGAGAGAGAGAGAGAGAGAGAGAGTGTCGTGCGTGAGTGATTTGTGCATGAGAGAGATTGCTGCCAACTTAAGGTTAAAAATTTAGGAATTTAAAATTAATTTTTGGTTTCATATTTTAAATTAAATATATTTTTAATGAAATCTATGCGAACCAATCGGTTTATCAATTCAGTTCAGTTTTGAACCGAATCGAACACAAATCAATCAATTCACTTATTTTTGAACTATTTGATTTTTGCCTTCTAAACTAAACCGTACATCCAACCCTATTTGAGGACTCTCACGAAAGCTCTAATACCATTCAAAAAACTTTTGAGGACAAAATAGAAAGTGACAAATAGAACTTTTATTTTTTCTTAACGGTTCAGAGGCCTATTTATACAAGAATTTCAGTAACTTAAAAGCAAAATTTTACAAGCTGATATTGTTATCATATTTTCAATGTGTATGACAAATATCCTTTGTTATTGCCATATGTGCATGTTATAATAGTCTTTATTTTTTGTCATCCGTGCATTTCATAATGTAATTAATCCCTACCCATTGTGTATGTCATGGCGGTCTTAATTCTTTGCTCTTATTATTTCTAAATGGCTCAACGGTTTATTTATACAAATTTTTAATAACATAATAAAAAAAAGGGGGTTAATGTCTCATCCATGCATTTCATAACGTAATTGATCCCTACCATTTGTATGTGTCATGGCAGTCTTAATTCTTTGCTCTTATTATTTCTAAATGGCTCAACGGTTTATTTATACAAATTTTTAATAACATAATAAAAAAAAGGGGGTTAATGTCACTTGAATGACACATTTTTTGACAAATATAAAAAAGTAATAAATTTTCAAAAATAGACAGTGAGTAATAAACTGAGTGGTATTTGATGTAACCAGTTCGGAAGCTGTGTGGATCCATCATACATCATATTCGTGTATAAATTAATTATCTCTTGTGTTTGGCTCTTATGTTTGTCGTAATTAAGCATATAATCATATCTCTACCCATTATACAAAACAAGATATAGCTACCTAGATAAAAGGAATTATGAAAACAACTTCAAAGAATATCCTCTAGGACAATCGATGATATGAAATTTCCAAGGAAGAGCGTGACCAATATATCTTTTTCTAGCGTTTCATTTATTTATTTAAAATGGTTGGAGTGGGTAAAGTACAGATTGACTTTTCATCTTTGTATACTTTTACAGGATTCGAATTTAGATGGTCAAGTAAAGAAAGTTATTTGAAAATTACTCAATTATGAAAGTGACCAAATATTAATTGGCTAAAATTCAGTTTGGTTACTATAATTTGAGATTATTACTTATTTAATCTTTACATTTTAAAAAAAATTAAAATATCATTACTGTTAAATTAATACTTTTACATTTTTTTAGGACATTAATGAAAAAAAAAATTGCTAATCAATATCCACCATTATGAAAAATATTATCTTATTGTATTTAGTCTGATAATCCTGAACAAAACGACAAAATACCGTATCAACTTCACTAAAAAAATTTATGGTTTTGCAGCCTCTCGCTTGCTTCTGTTGAAGTGTAGGACTGCGATGGAGTAAGCACAACTGACAAAAGCATTAATTTGTCAAGATTAATAATAAGGGCACAATTTCATGAATCCATTTCCATAAAATTGACAAAAGCACTAATCAGTTTGTACTGATAAGACTGCATATATTTCACGATCAATTTCATTCATGCAAAAAATGATTAAAACAAAAAGAAAAGAAAGTTGAATTTGGAAAGCGATAAGAAAAGGGTTTAAAGTTTCAGTGGGTCTCCAATCGGATGGATGAGAATTGCGAGAAATGAGCGCATAGGTTAAAGAAAAATGAAAGCAATCGTGGCCATTGATTTCATTGAATGGCAGATATTGAGTAACTGTTTTCGTTTTGTCAATATCTAAAACAATACTATTGTAAAAAGGTATTATTATAAAAATAAATAAATAAATAAATAAACAAAAAGTAAGAAAAAGTTTGTAATCAATTTCATGGCAAGAATGTTTTATGGTATTTTTTTTTAAATATAGGACCCATATCAATTTAACAAAATATAATTGTTCTAAACCTCGTTAGTCACTAGAAATGAGACTAAGAAAATGAAAAGAAATGTTCAGAAACTTCTCATACCATTAAATAAAACTTGTGGTCATTGGTCAATGCATAGCATAATAAAATATTTTCCACTTGTAGTAGGATACGGCATGCAGCTAAGAATGATAACATTAGCACTGCTTTGAGACCGTTGCTGGACCTTTCATTCCATGTCTTCGGACTTGGGTGGCAATTAGAGCCCAAGACGATGTAAACAATGGCTCCTAGGCGAAAAAACCTATGCGGGTCAAAGACTATTTCTCATCCGGAATTATTAGTATCATACAAACTACTCATCACCCATGCCCATGAATCTGCATATACAAATCCATTAGAACAAACTTTAGGAAAATTATCATTCATTCACTTAAATTTTTCTTAATATTCATAAACACCCTAAAAGTTTGAATTTTTTTAGCAGCTCATCCATTATTTATAAATTGTGTCACATTTTCACCTTACTATTGACAAACATTAATTCTTTATGATGTTACAATTCTATTTTATACATTTATTATGTTAACGTCACATACATAAGGTATATGATTGTAGTGGTTCACCTATTATTAAGTTACATTTCGAGGATAAAATGATTATTTCACTTAGATTCTCTATCACTATTAATGAAGGAAATACTGATGCAATTTGCAAACTTTCATTCAGTTGATGATTGTTGAATAAATTCAATTTTTTTAGAGTATTTTCGAACATTGAGGAAATTTCGTATGGACAAAATGATAATTTCCGCATTTTCTTTATAAAAAGATATATAATAGCATTGAAGCTATCTCTAATTGCCTTGGTTTCGTTTGTAGAATGTTTAATTTTAATTTGTTGGGACAAAAAGAAACTGACAAGCAAGAGAATTTAAGAGAGACTGGTGTGTTAAGTAGATTAAATTTAACAAGATAGTCGACATGCAAGTAGGTAGACAGATGCTAGCAAGCTAGTTCATATAAATGATCGAACCTGCTTTCTTGCTGCTTTCTTTAGGAAGGGGGAAGTAACTATAGAGACACTGGGATATTATTATGCTAAAATTATTATACGCGCTTCAACTGAGGTAATTCATATACATTGGAAGATATAAGTGAGCACTGGACAGTAATATATATGGCCTTGGTAATGCTGATCAAGTAAAATCTTTTTAACACTTCTGTTTGCTAATGTAATGGCCAGCATCACCCTTTTAAAAGTATATTATCTCACACTAATTTCACCTTTCATCTTTCATTAATATTTTGGCTATTTTGATAAGGTAAATACGTGCCTTGATTAATAATATGATATGAGATTTAAGGATTTCTTTTCTAATTAATTGTACATCTGATTTCAACTAATAAAATATTGAATCAATTTCTTGGTCCCAATCCCAAGAGCTCCACCCTTTGGATAAAGTGATTGTATTAACCAAGTCAATGAACGATGCATTATATTTTTATTTTGATAAACAACTGGAAGGTTAATGGTTAGAATTGCACATAAAATAAATGCAATTAATGGTCAACTTCTTCTCAATTGTACATGATGTAGGCGAAGGTTTTATGTTTCCACAGCATCATTGATGTATGGAAAATATCCTCTATGTATAGGCTGATGAAAGCTATCGGCTCATGAGTTAAACTCTGACTATGAATTAGGTTTATAAACTTATATATGGTATCAAAAATAAATTCATGTACGAAGTAGTATCTACAATAGCTTTGCTTGCGATTAGTGAAAAAGATTCATCTATACATGATGAGGGTGATGAGAAAAATATCTCATATCAATGGATAAGAGCTACTAGACTATAAATATAATCATGAGACAGTCCACGACAAGAGGTGATGACAAAAATATTCTACATCCAAGCTGTTGGGCTAAACATAAAAGTTTGATGTAACCTTTTCAACTCATGAGATAGTTTTTGAGTGAGATAAATAAGATTGAGATTGATGGTTATTCGATATTGCGGTGGTGCTGTGGTAATGCTATAGCTTTAAAGCCATAGATTCATGGAATTAAAGCTCTAGCTAATTGTTTAAGTGAAAGTCAATGAATATTTTGTTAATTATTAATTTCAGTAATAAAAAGAATTTTTTTCTTGGCGAATTAATAATACTAATATATATATTACAAAAATCGTCTTAGCTTTCCAAACTACAGTCGTGTTTTTCAAATTAACACTTTAACAACTCGACTCTAGAAGCACAGATAACCAGCTCCTGGACAATAATAGGAAATAGAGCCAAAGGGAGAAGAGGAAGTCATTGTTGTTCTCATGCCTTTTCACATTTGGCTTTTGGGTACTACTTGGATGAGTCACAAATCATGGCAATTTTGGAAGTAAATGCATACACTATGGCAGCTAATTGGCGGTTGTAATGCAGTACTGCCGGCCAAAGCCAAAAATTCCATCGGCATTACCAATTGCCTAAATACCTACTGCATGTTTATCACTCAGGACTATTGAGTCTAATAAACCGTAAAGACTGGCAATTAAAATTTTCCAGCAAAATCTCATTTTGCTAAGTATAGTTTTTTATTTCTTTATTGATTTCAGAGTGTACTTTGATTATAATATGTGCATATAGCAACCTTCTTATCAAAATTCGGAGAAAAAAATGGATGAGATATTTGAACATGTAAATCTTGGGGGCGTGAGAGCCAAAGTTACAACTTGTCCTTGTATGCAGAAGATGAGTGACTGGAAGGTCATGTTATTAAAATTTCAATTTACTAAAATCGAACCACTAGCAACACAATTTGGTGATATACCACTCACCTTAGCCCATTCCCTATTTAACCCAATTTCCCCTTTCAATATTCCACATCATCCCCATCACCCATATCTTAAATTAATGCTACTTATACCATGGCTCCTGAGCTTGGCCTTCTCTCCTCAACCCGGCATCAAAAATTAGCTCAATCTCAACAAAACCAACCAAGCCCTAGCTTATCCCCCGGTGAAACTTGGATGTTGAACCAAAAGAAAGGGCCCCAAGTAGATGATGATTCGTGGGAGGTTAGGGCTTTTGCTGAAGACACAGGCAACATCATGGGCACCACTTGGCCACCAAGGTCTTATACTTGCACCTTTTGTAGAAGGGAATTCCGGTCAGCTCAAGCCCTAGGCGGCCATATGAATGTGCACCGCCGCGACCGTGCTAGGCTTCACCATCACCAAACGCAGATTCCTGCATCATCTTCTTCTTCCACTCTTATTATTCCAACAACTCCAGAATTTACTACAAATGGTGGATATTGTCTACTCTACCAATTGCCTAACCCTAACGGTGGTGCCTTCACTTCAACAACTATGACTGCATATGCTATTGATCATTCCCCCTCGACTCTTCTCTCAATTTCACCATATCCCCCAAACAACTTCATAGGGCTGCCGCCGTCTACAAATTTCCCGGAAGCTTCCCAATACTCTACAAAAGATCCGTTAGGTTCAACTAACGACAACAGCAACGCCTGCAGTGAGTCTGCCATTGAAGAGCTTGATCTAGAGCTTCGGCTAGGGCAGAGACCAACACCAACATGACAAACCGAACAAGAAATTATAACAGTGTATGAATGTGATTTATTTATGCTCGCAATCTGGGGAAGAGATTAAGTGTCATAATTTGTAACATAAAGTCCAGATTTGATAGACTTGTGTGAGGGATGATTTTTTTGTTTTTTCAATTATTTGATAATTTCATTAGTGTATATGTGTGTGTGGGAGATTGAAGGCGCTGTAAGAGAAGAAAATTAGGGAGACAAATTTAAAGCATCCTGTATAAAAAGATAAGAATGATTTATTTTTAAGAAGAATAAATAAAACAACATTAGGGTTTTGAGTGATATGATGGACTGGTAAATTAAAGTTATTGGCAGTGCAGTGTCACTTTCTGTTTCAGAATTCTGAGTAAAGTCTGTCTGGGCATATATTTCCGTGGGTATTATTTCTATCACTTAAGGCTATGGGGGGATCACACCTCTTGTTCGCTCTAACTACAGAAATGCCATTTTTTTCTCTATATAGCAAGCTTGATTAAAAGAATTTGCTCCTTAATTGAAAAAAACAACAAAATCATAGCTGGAGGATTCTCGAAATATTAAAGTTTTCAAATGCCCCTGAGATTACCTTAGCTAGTCGTTAATACGCTTTCCACCTGTGGTCACCTGAGCCGTGACTATAAGATATAAAGGTTAGTATTTAATTGGTAAAATTTTTCATCTCTGTCAATACCTTAAATAAAGAAATAAAGTCTTCAAATTAAATTTCCAAAATATGTTAATATACTTTGTCTTGGTCTACAAAAGTCGATTCACATGTGGTAAAGGGATTTGATCATTTCTGTTAAGGCGCAAGACGCATTAATAAATATTGTCCTTGATTTATTGAAGTTAATACGTATATATGATATTATGTACAGAAGCTTATGGGTGTATCTTATAGATCAAAGCTAGCTCAAGCCTCAACGTACTGTGTATAAAAACATATGGTGTCATTCAAAAGCCGAGCCAACCTAATACGATTTGGGGGTTGCCAAAGCTTATGATTTGTTCTTGAGTCGATGTGAAAAAATCTCCTTACAACCTCATCACTTACAGCCGTATAGACCGCTATAGTGGGGCTCAATGGCTCGTTTGGTTTGCTTTCAATTGACTCGTGAGTTCTCAAATGCACCTGAATAGTCCATGAACTTTTGCGCAAAGCTAACTTATGAACTAAAACGTAATCCAAACTAGTATTCATAATTTATTCTCACTTAATCTCTTTAACATTATGGGCCCAAATATTGGAAATGAGATAATATGCGATGGTGTACAGCTAAGTAGTAACAACTCTATGATTGATAAATATTTGAAATTTGTAACCTGATATTATAAAAGAAAAAGAAAAAAATGGGGCATTAATTGAATATTATAATATAAGTTACTGTAAGGAAATCTTCAGTGAAAACATTGACGTATGTTCGTCAAAATTTCTAAATTAAGCCCATTCCTACGATCAAGCAGCTGTGTTCAGAAAATTATGTCCACACAAAGTGAGTCGTTTCAGCAAGCCAAAACTGAGTTTCATTATTGTCTCCTTGGGATCTGAGAATTTTCGTTAACCTACCATTTTCGGAAGGGAAAGGTGTTGGCTGCTTTGTTAAAGCCATATAAATCAAAGAGAATTTGGAAGGATTTTACAAATTTGTCATCAAGTTAATAGTTTACACCGCATGATTTATATTGATAAGTAGTTACGAATTTGGATTGTCAATACACCAAGGCCAAAATAACGAAAGAATTTATTCAATGGAGTCCGCCACTTATCGGGTGGACTAAAGCTAATTTTGATGTGTCGAAGGGTAATCCAGTCCTTTAGCCTGTGGTGATTTGTTCCACAATCATTTGGGAGTGCTTATGGGCAGTTTTGGGTTATATTTGAAGATTGATTCGGCTTACCATGCTAAACTGGTGTCCTCACTGATAATTATCGAGACGGCTTACGATAAGGGTTGGCATAGGCTATGGCTTGAATTTGACTCTTGGTTGCTAATTTTCTCATTAAGAAATCTATTGACCCCTCCATGTCGTTTGAGCAATAGATAGTTGAATTGCAAGCATAAGGTTTCTCTAATGGAGTTTCGATGTTCTCACAAGCTTAGAGAGAAAAATTGTGCAGCAGATTGTTTGGCTAATTTAGGATAATTTCACTTAGTAGTAGGAGATGTTGGATCTTTAATATAGCATTGTTAAATCCTTAATCTAACATTGGATTTATATGTGAATAATTGTGTATTATAGACTATCATATAAAATTTAGGCTTTAATGTATCTGATAGAGTGCATGACTTTAATGTGTAAAGACTTAAGAATAATTTATATTTCTATAATGGTCTAAAATAAGAATATCTAAAGATAATAGGAAAAATTGTCTATGTAAGTGGTTATGATTCTCAAGTCACACATATCGTTCTATTCTTTCTAACATCTCATCAGCAAAAAGAGAGCACAAAGAAACTTAAAGGATTTTTTAAGAGATCGTGTTAATATGGAAGGCCAACCACATGACTCTAGAAAGTAATTGTGTATTATAAATTTAGATACGCTTCTGCATATTTGCTTATTGCTTATTAATAGTACAACATGAATATTTCTAAATTATAGATTATTGTTTCCACCAAAAGTTTTGATTATGTTCTAACAAGAGACTCCTATTGAAATTTAGAAAGTTTTATCTCAGGATGCCAATGGTTTTTCAAAGTATGGTTTTTATTTACTACAGTTTTGTTGCATTTTGGCTTTGTTTTGAAGCTTTTCATTTCTTAGTGTATTCATTTATGACTTTGCTTAGGGTTATTGTTCACTCTTTAATTTATTTTAATAAATCCCCTATGTAAGTCGGAATTCTTTCAAAAAAAAAAATCAACTGCTTATACTATAGTGCTTTCTTGGAATGGGCTACTTATTAAAAATCTGATTTCATCATTCAGCTAAAATCAATTAATGTAATGTGTTTCATATCCTATGGTACTTTCTTGGATATAATCACTTTTAGGATTTTTCTTCTATTAAATTAGCTAAAACTCGAATTGAATATGTTAGTGTTTTTTTTAATAAATCATAAGATGACAAGAATATACTTAGAGAAGGACATAAATCAAAACCTTCAAGATAAAGTAAGAGAATATAAAACCGATAAAAGAAACAAAGAAAGGCAAAACAAGATCTAAAAAAGACATCTCCTAATATAAAGAACTTCCTGAGCATCTAAATAAAAAATACCAAACAAACCAATAGGAAATCCCCAAGGATCAAAAAATTATTAACAAATCTATCGGGTATGGGCCCAATCGGCCATAAAATTAGAAAAAAAAAAAAGTAGCTTCCTAAAGAACATGTTTGATAAGAACAAATAGTACAAATCTAGAGGAGAAGATATGCCTATTTCCGGTGTCGAGAGCCTTGAGACATAATCTAAGAAACCATAGAAGTCAAATCAGATTCAACCTCTAGAAAAGTAAAGCCAAGCTAAACAACAAACTCCAAACCCTCATAAACAACCATTAGCTCGGTAAAAAGAATTGGACGGTACCCTAGAAAATAACCAATAATAGCTAAACAGAACCTATACGATCATGAAAAGCAACACCACTACAATCATCCTACGATTGCCTTAGAACAACCATCAACACTCACCTTCACCACCCCAAAAGATGGCGTTAACCAAGAAACCAACCTAACCAGCCTCCTTGATGACTGACAACCCTTAAATCTCCATAATTTGAGTATTAGAATACCCTTCAATTGGGATGGCTTAAAGCTAAGAGTAGAACTAATAGTGCTAAGGCTAGAACCAACCTTTAAACAATAGCATTAATATGAAAATTCAATAATCAAATCTAAAAGCATTGTGAGCTTTATAAACATGTTACAAAATAAAGTGAGGAAGAAGAACTCAAATACGTCTCTAAGAAGAGGCACACCTCCTCCAATGAAGAAGTAAATGATAAGGAGATAAAAAAGCAATATGCCCAAACCAAATCGAAGGTAAATATGTTGCCAAACCTATATAAGCCACAAACAATCAAGAAAACGATGCCTAACAGTCTCAGCAACACAAACTGTCATTAGTAGCCAATATACCATGTAAAAGCCACCATAATAAAAAAGAAACACGAGAAGGAATACACCTGTGCTAGATGAATGAAAGAACCTCATCTCTAGGCCTAAAACCATGCACAAGTTCCCAAACAATCCTCAATGAAAAATCACTACCAATAGACAAATCCCACTTAAGTAAATTCACAACACATCTTAAAACTTACCCATACTAATGAAAAAAAAAATAAACACCAAAGAAACAACTGTAGAATTAAAATTCAAGTTAAAGTCTAAAACCAAACTAATAGTCATGCAAAAGAATACAAGAACAAGATCTAACAACCAAAGCAGTTAAGGCTTAGCAATACAACAAATAATGCAAAGGCGTCTCTAAAGGGCATAAACTGAATAGTGAAACTAAACTATACCTTTTTTGTCTTTTAAAAGGTAAGGGAGGTGGGCAAGCCCAAATATAATTTTTACCCCCTTACCACCCCCAAGGATCGAACCCAGATCCTGAAGGGTGACAGAATCACTGCTAACCAACCCGACCATGCTCTTGGGGGCAAACTGAACTATACCTTGATGCTTTGCTCTATAATACTTAGACTTCATGAAATAAGCCAATAAAGAGTGTTGATCCCAAAAATACCACCAAAGATTGTTGATCCCAAAAAAGCCACCGAAGCTTAAGTTAAAAGCCAACAACCAAATCATAAAAGACTTGATGCCCAAACCTTCCTTCTCAATCAAAAAACACGTAATAGACCATCTACAGCAATGAATCCATACCTGAAAATGGAATTAGCCTTTAAAAAATGGGTGAATAATCTCTCCAAGTACTAAATAACCATTGCAGGTGGATGGAGAACATGAAAGAGATATAAAGATATAGAGGGTAACACATTAGGAAGAAGTATAAGCTTTCCACTAAAGGAGAGCAAACAGTTAACCCATCCTATAATCCTATGTTTAATCTTCCAAACTAAATCATCAAAATAAGAAATTTTGAGGCACCTTGTATAATAAATAAATGGCAACTGCCACTTCTAAAAGCTAGTAATAGAATGGATAACAGCTATTGTGATATAAGTTTAATCTCTTATAAAGTGAGTGTCGATGCACAAGTGTGCACAACAAGTAATATAATGATAAGTATTCTAGTATTATCTTCACAGGGATTGATGCGATCAAAGTTTCTACAACAATTAATATGGCGCAAATTCAATTAAATTTAACTCTTTTGTCAACTAATTAAACTAAGTAATCTAAATAACAGGAAACAAAATGCAATAAAAATAAATTATCACGTCTCACACAAGAATATAACCACTAGTAATAATGTAGTTGAGTGAATCAATTCACTTAATGGCATTGGCTGTTTTTCTATTATAGTACCATTGTTACAATAATTACTATAGCACTGGGCAGAACTCTAATGCATCTACAGCTGTCGTCTGTTGGATATCTTATATCTATATGCAACCTAACAATGACCAATTGTTATGCCAACACAAGATATAACATTATATGTTCAATGTTTCTAATACCCTACAACGTGAATCTCTATGTCTAGTTCATCATTAGTTTTGGATTAAGCATGGCCTTATTGAAATTGAGTTTAACTCAACTTAGGAAACCTAATCTAAAACCAAATATTGTTCTGATATGACCCACTAAAACAAGCTTTTTTTAGTCTCTTTTTTAGCTAATATCACTAAATAGGTGGTAAGCCAAAATAATAAATTAAAATAACTATTATCAAAACAAAATGTTATAACAATTATACAGCAACATATAAAATTCAGTCAATTAACCATCAAGCTTGTTTATCACTCAACCACAAATAAATTTAGTTCATGATTTGTGACAAAATAGAAACAAAAACAATTTTAAACATCATATCCATCATCACAAATCAAAGAAAATAAGTAGAATAGAGATAGAAGCTAGTAACCCTTCTAAATTCTTGATTCTTCTTCCTCTTGCCTACAATCTTCTTATCAGCCTTGAAATTTTCCTTTTTCTTCCCTATTTTCTTTTCTTTTCTTTTCTTCATTATTTCTTATGGTTGATGGCTCTCTCTTTCCTTATGTGTATGCATTTTTTTTATAGTTGCAAATTAAGGCAACCGACTTCTTTATGGTGTGAATCCTCCATATTTGAAAACTCCAAATTACATCATTTTTTTCTGAGATTCATGCGAAATTTTCTCTTTTGTTGCTCTAGGATTGCTACAGCAATAGTTGCTACAGCATATGCACTGTTCTAAGCTCGTTTCAACTTTTCCGTAGCCAAGGTTTTCCTTATTCTTGCAAGCTCGTTGAAAATTATACTTTCAGTTGCCTACAATTAAGCGTATGATCTGAGCACATAATTTATTCTAAAACAAACAATTTATTGAAAATAAACTAAAATAGATGATTATGCAAAATTTAACTAAAATGCAATAAGAACATGTCATTTACGCTCTAAGTAATCTTGATTTAAAGTCTAAAAGTGCTATGATAACTTTTATTTCATAGAGTTATCAATAGCTTAGGGGAAGCCAAGATGAAAACTCCCAATGTAAAACCTACTTTTGGCTTGACTAATCAATTGACTCAAATCTGCCTCATAATGATGTATAATGTTGAGATTTTATCAAAATTTCAAAAATTCTTATACCCTAAGAATGATTACTACATACTGATAAATGAATCAAAAATCAATTCCAAATAATTACAGATAAACAATCATGAAACAAGTGTGAAAAAAAAAAGATGAAAACATAATAATATGATTATAAAGGTTCGGCCATGATGGCCGACATCCTCTTGAGAAATAAAACCATGACTTTTCTTATTAACACAAGTCAAGTTATAAGTTTGTAAAAAGAGTTACAAAGAATTGGTTGAATCAAATTTTAGCCAATAAGGCTTTATATACAAGTCTAGAAGCCTCTTGGAAGTTGGTTCAAAAGCCAGCTTGCTTTTGAGTTGGTTTCAACAAACCCAGAATTTTCCTACTTATTTTAATTGCCTTTAATTGTATTTCCTACATGTAAATATTTGGATAGAAATAAGTGAACTAAACATCACTCAAGGCTTGTCATTTTTTAGCATCAAACAGTTAAGAGATTACATGGAAGACACTTGCTTCACTTAACTCTCGTCTGACATTAGATTAATGTCATACATGAGACTAGAGCTTTTAATTGACATACTGTGTGCTATCTAACCTTGATGTCATACACCAAGCATTACAATAATTGACACTGTCATTTGTGCTTGTTTTTAGATTTTGGTTCACCTTTTAACACAGAAAATACATAAGCCTTTAGAGACCAGACATGCTCCTATTTAAAAAAATAACAATATTATCAGCAAAGCTCAAATAAAAAATGTGAGTAAGTGCAACTAAATTATATCGCAAAGAAGGATACTAGGAAAATAAAGAAGCCAAATCCTTAGAAAGAAACTCAGCAACAATAATAAACAAGCAACAAAATAAGGAATCTCACTACTTAAGAGCACTTTAAGAATGGAAAAAAATTATGACTGATCTTATTAACCGTCATCGAAAATTAGGTTCCAAAAATAGCCACCTGATTAAAGACACTTACTACTCTAAAAGACTAAAATACCGAAGCATATGAAGAATAAAAGACTAAGAGATTCAGGCATACCTAACTTCAACACTACATTACTATTTCAAGTACAGTAGTTTAGGTCATGTACCATCACCTGAACGAATAGAATATTATAATGGATCACTCCACATAGAACAAAGTTGCTCTGAGATGGAGAGATAATACGAGGAAGAATAGTAAATGACCATAAAACAAGCAACTTAGTAAGAAGCTTGTTGCTTACATTGCATAAATGATTGACCAGAAACTAGCCCAAGTAGAAAGAGAGGCCCTTTAGGAAAAAAGACCAACAATGTACTTTGCAAGCTTTGAGGCATGACCGAACCACTAAAGTAATCTAAAATTGTAGCCAAAAGATCACCATAAATAATATCCCAATAAATCTAATAAAATATGCTAAAGAAACCCCTCCATCAACACCATCAAAATTGTTAGGATCACTAGAAAACACTATCTACCAAACCTCCACCATAATAGGCTTCCTATACAAATCATGATCATCTTTCTCATGAATTAGACCATTGAAATTCACTAGCACCTCCAACCAACAAGCCTTGAGAAAACCCAATGATAGAAACAATAATAGAAAAGGACTCAGAAATCTACTTAGAAGATCATAAATCCTTTGAATATAAAAGAGGTTACACTTATTCCAATTTATAGCTTGAAAAAGCTGAGTGTTAGTACCCCTCTCAGACCCACCAGGCATTAGACTTTTTTCTCAAAAGAATATTGTTGTGCAAATTTTATTGAACTCGCAAGTGCACGAATCTATTATAGAATAGATCAACGGTGACGAGTGTCGATCCCACGAGGAGGTGGATTTTAATTGTATGTAGAATTAATTTTCTGAGTTGGTGATTGGATTTATAATGACAATTATGTAGGCAATGTATTAATTTAAATTAAAGCTGTTGGAATAAACTATTAAAATGAAATGCTTGGATCTCCTGATCTGTCTCAACATGCACTATCGGCTTAACATTAATTATTAGTACCAATTAAATCATGAAGGGGGAACTTCCACTCATCATGAACCACACTCTAATAGATATGGTGCTAAAGGCTTCCCGTGCCAAATAGTAATAACCTTGCCTAGGGAGGCGGTTATTCCAGCCGATATCCAGACAAGATTATTACTATCTGTCTACGAAAAGTCAAAACAACCACATAAATTAAAGGGGAAGGAAGAGTAAATTTACCAAATTAAGCCCATGGAGCATGTTGAGACTTCACCTTCAACCCAAACTTGAAAGGAAATTAGCCACTCATATTTGAACTAGGGGTAAAATGGGAATTTTATTAAAATACATAGAAAATACAAGATGGAGATGGAATTACAGAAAATGGAGCTCAAAAATGGATTCAGGGGTCTCAAATTAGGGCGGGAGCCCCCTTTTTATAGATACACTGAGTAAATCATGGCCATCGGATTAAATCAATTTGGACGCTCAGGATTGCGCCACGTGGCAAGTTCCTATTGGATAGAACACATCATCAGGGCTGTTATTCTGTGTATATGCATGTACCGTACACACTTTTTTTCCGTCCACAAACATTCTGCCACGTCACCGGTCAACATTTTTGGTCCAATAAGCTCGTGACACGTCATCAGTCAACGCCACATCGATCAATGCCCATAAGCGGTCAATGCCACATCATTCGTCCAATCAAATGACGCCACGTCATCGTATAGTGCGTCGTCGCCATCGCGTGCGGTCTACCACGCGTCTGCATCGATACATACATGTGAGCGATCTGAAGTGAGCGTGTCGTGTATCGATCGTAGTATATATCAACCGCATCAGTATGTGTGAACGATGATCGTATATGTGAACAGTACCATTTTTCTTTTTATGCTCCTCCTAAGGTTTTCGACTGTCCTGAGTTCAAAAGTGCTGTCCGTTTTTTCATCTGATCTTTCGTTTATTGTGAAATAGCCATGATATCCCCTAAAATACATAAAATACTTAATTAAAATAAAACATACATAATTAAATTATAAGGGACTTAAAGACATAAAAATAGGGATGTTAGTGAGACTTGAAGTGTAAAATGATGATTTTCTCCACTATAAATACACACTTTCTAGTACTCAACAAATATCCCCATAGAGTAAAGCATATTGTAGTCAAGCTTAACCTTAGAAAAACAACCCTATTCTTAGCAAAACTAGAAATATCATATACCTTGTCATTCCGAGTCACTTCCTCCTCAACCTCTTTATCCAAATGGAAAGTATTACCAAAGACATCCTTATTCCAAGCTTTAAAACAAAGTTTTGGATGAACAAAAGCTTCTATTGAAAAGCTAGCATCCCCCTACCATGCACCAGAGCAAACCATGAAAAAATTTAAATCTAGAAGACACTCTGGCCGAATCCTTGTCAAAAGACAACAATAATGGAGAATCATCCGAAGCAACTTTCAGCGATTTTATTTTAAAGAAACTTACTAGTGGATAAATATTGTGTATTTGTTTTCATCATAAATAATTACACACACACTCACAATGTGTATTTTGGTAATTTGCTAACATCAAAACCCTTTTTCACTTACATCTTGAAAGACTTGATGAAAAAAAGAAAATCTTTTACACAATGTTATATATATATTTTAGTAATACACACACACACACATTTTTATTACTTGTTACTTAATTTGAATTAATTTAATTTTTATTTGCTTGATAGATTATCCCATTCACATGAAGAGAATTTAATCGTTGTCTACCAATACTATTTATGTATAAGTATGTTAAAAAAAAAAAAAGATAACAGCTCATTTGGAAAATAAGAAGGGTGGATTGTGGAAATTAATCTCTTTTTTTTTTATTATTAATATAGTGGGTATATCATGGACTAAGAGAGAGCTGTCCAAACACGTTATGTTGGAAGAGCTCGCTAGGGTTGAATCTTAAATGAAACAAAAATAGCACAGAGCCATGAAAACATGTACGTCAAGTCCTTGATTATTATAATCAACAAGCTTGACGAGTCTTTCAATTGATTTTTATCTAGGGTTCTGAAATTCTGCAGCCTGTAAAGACAAACAGGCCAAGGAATTTATAATTCTTTTTTCTGCTATTTAATTTAGCCATAAATCACTGCAACACTAGCTTTATAACTCAAAGGCTGAATTTATACAAACAATTGGATGACGACCTATATGAGGAATATTATCAAATTCAATAATTTGGAGATTCGTCCATATTTTACATTTTATATAATTCCATCATCTTGCTATTTTCGGATTACTTTCATAATGGCTATGAATGTCCCTTGATTTATATTTGATTCAGCAAAAATTCCGCAAGTTAGATAAAAGCAACAGTAAGCTCTTTTTCCCCAGGTCAGTTTCTGAATGTGGCTAGTGCACTTTTTCATCATATTCAGATACGTACCTATGAGTTTAGCAGTCAATAAAACAATGCACCACATATATGTATGTGAGTCAAGCATGCCATATATGTATATATGCCTGTGTCTGTGCTTGTGTACACTAATTCAAGTATTGAAACCTTTCAACCTCGCGTAATTTTTGTGGTCCATCTATGAGATTAAAAATATTGTTTTAAAACCCAAAGAGAAGAAATCTTTGTGGCATATGTACTTTTAAGTTTAACTGGAAAATGACTCTAACAAGACTCCATAAAAGGAGAGAAAAAGCTTTATACATGTACCATAAAGTGAAAGGCGCCCCATTACTGATGAAATTTTTGTCAATGGGATCAGTAAGTAATTACCGGGGGACCACTGAAGCTTTCCCTCCCAAACAGGACGCATTGGTTTTCGAGATCAAGGAATGTCATATATCAAATCTCGGTTCCATTTCATAAGAGAAATGCCATCCCCTAAATATTATCTCTTACATATCTCTTATAAATTGTTGCTCACTACAATTCAATATATGTATATATCCCTGGTCCCAACTCCCGACTTAAACAAATATGATTCATACATTTCACCCGGGCCCATGTGAAGTGAAGCTTCACCCTCACGGGTTTCATTTTTAGTTATAGGCAAGTGTCTTTCACTTGAAACGTATGTAACAAGATAAAAAAATGTAGAAGAAAATCCAAAATACACAGAGTGTATTGTACTGTAAGGAAATTTTAAAAAGGAGCTTTTGAATTTTATCACGTACATGGGACAAAGTTATATCTATTTAACAGTTGACACAAGAGCTGAGGATTACATGAAACTTATATTATAATTCCTCAGGTTACATGAAACTTATATTATTGTTCCAAGATTAATTTTTGGTAAATGTGAAGTTATTCCCTTATATCAAAAGCATGACGGACTACATTGAAAAGTGTAAGGAAAAATGATAAAAACTAAAAAATATGAGGAGAAAGTGTCATTCTGGCTTTGAAAATTCATAATCTCACATAAATTACATCATCAATTAACATTCGAAATTTTGTGAATTAGCTATATGATAAAGAAACAAACTAGGTTCTCCAAGAAATGCTCATCCACAATGAAGATTGTCTGGGTGCCGGCAGGGCCGCTTCTATTTGAAAAGATACGTACCGTCATCAAAACTACGTGACACTTTTGTTTCTTATACATAGCTCTTAATAAATGTTTCTGTATGTCATATTTTAACCTTACTATGTCGTGGACCCCCAACAAAAGAAAAGCCAGCTAAGGCTAAGTTCTCATATTTATCGGGCCTGCAAAAATCATTTTAACTACTTGCATGCCTGCTTGGCTTGGTCCCCTCCTCTCCTCTGAACCCTCTCTCTCTTTCGGCTGTGAAAAAAGACTAAATTAAGCAAAGAAAATAAGAAACCTCTCAATAAACCATTTTAAATTTGCCAATTTTTCTTCTTCAATTGTGGATGGTCTCGCATGCATGCATGTATGCATAATCGGTGTTTTTTGGCAGGAAAAGTCTCAAGCCCTTAAAAGAAACAAAATCCTAGTGCTTATTATATAGAAATTTCAATGGGATAACTCGTACTAAAAATTAACTAAAGAGTTGAGAGTTATTTGAATTTTATAATCTTAGCCCATTAATCAATCTCAACCTAAGTGAGATATTTTTTTGATCGTTCTCATGACATGACTAAAATTTTTTACTAGTCTTATATGGCGTTATATATATATATATATATATATATATATATATATATATTTCAATTTTATCATTTTCATTTACCCCGCCTGACAAAGAGATGAACAGTGATATCAGTAACAATATCGACGACCAAGATACGAATATCTTAAAAGTTATGGTAACGTGGGTGTTGAGGAATAGTCGTGGTCAGTGCACGGTGCGGCTCATATTCCGAAGCACAAACACACCCAACAACAGCAGAAGCTTAGATCGGTAATCATTGCATGCCTTTCTCTTATCGTCAGCTGCAATAGCAGCTGCGTCTCTCTTAACAATCTGTGTTACTAATAGTGACACTTCTTCCAACCTCAATGACTACTTTCTAAAAGGTTTTGTCTTATTTCGTTTTAACCTTAATGGTGTGTTTACTTTCCGAATTGGAGAATCAAAATCCAAAATCGGAATGATTGATGGCGTTTACTTCGCAAAAATAGAGCAGGAATCGGAATCGTGGGTCCCACCACTATTTGAGAATGAGGAATGGGAGATTGATTCCCATGGGGGAGGTGGGAATCAATCTCTCATTTCCTGAAATTCCCATTTTGCCCCTCCTCAAAATTAAAAATATCAACTTTGTCCTCATTTATAATTAATTAATATATTATTATAATTAATTAATTAATATATTATAATTAATTAATATATTGATACATTATTATCAATAATTATAATTTTTGAATAAATAATCACAATACTTAATATATTATTATTATAATTAATATAATATTATTATAGTTAATTAATTAATATAATTATTATAACTAATTAATATATTAATATATTATTAACAATAACTATTAATAATTATAGTTTTTTAATAAATAATCACAATAATTAATATGTTATTATTATTATAATTAATTAATTTATTGTTATAATAATTATATTAATAATTATTATAATTAATTCATATATTATCATCAATTAATTGATATAATTATTACTATTAATTAATATATAAATATATTATTAACAATAATACATTAATATAGTTTTTGATTAAATAGTCACAATAATTAATATATTACTATTATTATAATTAATTCATTTATTATTAATAATATATTAATATAAAAATTACCATTAATTATTATATTAATACATTATTAACAATAATATGTTAATAATTTTAGTTTTTGAATAAATAATCACAAAAATTAATATATTATTATTATTATAATTAATTAATTAATATACTATTATAATAATTATTAATACAATTGTTAATTAATTAATATAATTATTACTACTAGTTATTATATTAAAACATTATTAATGATAACTATTAATAATTATAGTTTTTGACTAACTAATCACAATAATTAATATTTTATTATTATAATTAATTAATTTACTATTATAATAATTATTAATATAATTATTATAATATAATTCATATATTATCATCAATTAATTCATATAATTATTACTATTAATTAATATATAAATATATTATTAACAATAATATATTAATAATTATAGTTTTTTATTAAATAATCACAATAATTAATATATTACTATTATTATAATTAATTCATTTATTATTAATAATAAATAATTAATATAAAAATTACTATTAATTATTATATTAATACATTATTAACAATAACTATTAATAAAAACATTATTTTGACAAAATAATCACAATAATTAATAATATAATTATTATAATTAATTAGTATATTATTATAATTAATTAATTAATTTTACAATTAATTAATATATCAATATATTATTGACAATAATTAATAATAATAAAATTTTTTGAATAAATAATCACTATAATTAAAATATAAAATAATGATTATGAAAATAATTCATTAAGTACTTTTTGGTAATTTATTACAATCAAATTTATTCCGATTCTGATTCCAAAATAAAGTAAACACATTAATGGCAATCCAGCTCATTCCGATTTCGATTCTTATAGTTCAAGTAAATAACTTATTCTGATTCCCATTCCAGCTCATTCTCATTCCTGCCCATTCCGATTCCAGCTCATTCCGATTCCAGTTTAGTAAACGCATCATAAATGTATATATTTGTCTATTGTTTTTTCTTTCGTATGTCCTGTGGATGACTTTTCCACTACCAATGCAACCACAAATATTTGTACTGTTTGGAAAGTGATGATCGAAATTAATCCTAGCTAAATTATTGTTCGTGTAAAAAATCAAGATTCAAGAAAGCAAACTCAACAATTGAAAAAAAAAGTTGAAAAGGTTAATTAATTGGCTAGTTAATTAAGGTGGGACTCATTTGTAGGGTGTGTATCATTTTTCTAAAGTTATAAACTTATTTAGTTAACTAAGATTTTACTGACGTGACAAGTTGAGTAAGCGAATTTTATATGTTTGTTATTTCCTGTTTAAGTGGTTTTAGAATAGTCGACTTGCTTACCTGTTTTCTGTGCATAGATGCTTCCAAGTTAATTAGTTGATTGAATATACACTTTTTAGGGTTATTAGTAATCATTGAATCCTAGCTTAGGATTTAAGATCCATATCGAATAATACAAGATTTGATCCATATTTTTAAGATCGATTGAATATCAATTGGGATTCGGAGATGTATTAAATATTGATTTAAAAATTTGGGATAGACCGAGACTTCTGTTGGATTCTAATCTTAATCACAACCTTCTTTTATATGTACAGGAGTTAAGAAATAGACGATAAAGTTTCTTTTAAGAAATCGTTATTTCTTTTAAGTAAAGGAAGTGTGATTAAAAATTTGGTTTTTTGAAAAAAAAAAATCTAGGGCATATTAAAAAAAAAAGGGTTTGGAGAGTATATCAGTTGGGGGTAAACAGATCTAAGAAAGAAATTGTTAGAAGGCAAATGATGCAAACTAGCGTCCCGAGCCCGTTTGTTTGTGTTATTTTTTAAACTTTGACTTTGATTTTTTATGTTTCGACTTTTAACCTGCAACTTTTGGAATTAATTCTTGATGCTAATTCGAAGAGAATAATGATTAGTTAGACGAATTCTGGATTGATTTGGACAGAATTAGGAGGAAATCATCAAGTAGTTTTAGAACTGACCACAAACACAAGTTATATTTTTTTATTATTTTGATTCAGTTAATCTTTCATGGCTGAATTTTAATTTTAAATTTTATTCTGTTTGAAATTCAATTTTTTATTGCAAAATTAGCTCGTTCGTACGTATATAATACATGCATCTTTGTTGTTATTATAACTTATAATTAGAATTTTGTTTACATTTTTTAATTTTTCACTTTAATTTTTTTAAGGTTACTGTCAGGAGAACTCATTTGTTAATTATAAATTTTACATAAAGTCATAAAAGTTATAAGAATCTTAAGCTATGAAATAATTTAAAAGTACAATAGTGTTTGTTGGTTTTATTTGGTTTGTTGTTTCAGAATTACTGTTAGTTATTAATGTGATCATCTCTTCTCTTTTGATATTCACTATTTATTGTATTTTTTGAATTGAAATTATGCAATTATGTTAGTTTTTATTGAATTCGACATTGCCTTATTTGTAAATTAAATTTTTGATGCAGCCATTACACTAGAATTAATGTTCCATAAAAATTGGATTTGGGAATAAATTAGCTATTAGTCATTTGTGTATAATTATTTTACACCATTAGGTGCAAACAATTTGTTCTATGGTTCAACAAATAAATAGTTGGGCCGTTAGTAAAAATTTAGGCCGAAAAGTCTCATTACACTTAAAATTCTGTCTTAGGTGATAATGCACTTATTTTCTTTTAAGATATCATCAATTACAATAATTAACAATTTAGCTGTGCATAATTAACTTCTACCTTTAAAAACCCTAGAGAGCTAGCTTAGTGGTTTTTAAGTAATTTCATTCAACTGGCCACCTGAGTTCGAATCTTGAAATAGGTAATAGGATAAAAAAAATTGATTTTGGCTTTGCACACCGTCGTTATTTCAAAAAGAAAAAATTAAAAAATCTAATTTTGAAAATATTTATCAAAAAGGGGATAAAAAGTTGATTTGGGTTTTGCACACCCTCCTCGCTATCTTTAAAGAAAAAAAAAATCTAACTGTAAAAGCATATATCAAAAGGTTCCATAAGTATGTGTTGCAACCTAAAAGTCACCAATTGGCCCAAAGGTGTTGTATAACCTATAAGGGAAGTTTCTCATGGTAGACTCTAACTCATTATATTGAAAAAGTCATTGTCAATTATGGTTTGAAAGGCACATATATGCTTAACTAATATCCAATTCACTCAGATATACAAGAGTAGCTAGATTCACAGGCCAGAAACTTTTAGAATAATATCCGCACCAACATTGCTAGTTAATTCTACATTAGCTTCTTTGATTGATAGGGACAGCAGATGGAAAGATGAGGAGATAAGACAGCATTTCAGGCCAAAAGATCCAAAGAAGATCCCATAAATTCCACTTCCAAGAACCCCACCAGCTGATCAAATTATATGCCACTATGATAAATTAGGAAACTACTCAGTAAAAAGTGATTATCAAGTAGCCTTAAGGTTAAAATTTCTAGATTCCCCTGCAGCTTGGAGAACTCTCAAATATTATGGAATGTGATCTGGAAACTTGACTTACCAGAAAAATTGAAAATTTTTCTGTGGAGAGAATCAAAGAATTTCCTGCCCACAGCTGTAAATTTATGGAAGAAAAAAATTCTCCAAGACCCGTGGTGTCAGAGATGTAGAAGACAAGAAAAATCAGTTAATCATGCCCTTTTCAGTTGCAAGAAATCAAACAAGATATGGAGGCTTACACCATTCAGCAAGGATGCCTATACCCTCACCTCACAGGATTTGCTGAATAGATTACAATAGTTAGCAGAGAAAAGAAGCAAGGCTGAAATGGAATTGGTAGTTGCATTAATTTGGCTAGCTTGGTATGCAAGGAATCTTTAGCTTTTTGAAAATAAGAGTAAAAAATCGGTACTGTTAGTGGTTACAACAGAAGCCATTGTGGAGTCTTATAGAAGAACTAAAATGCCTCCTTTGCACCAAAGACCAAGACAGGAAGCAGCAAATCTAGTGAAACGGAGGCCCTCACTAGAAAGATGGATTAAAATCAATGTAAATGTAGCAGTGAAAGCAGAACAGCAGATTGTTAGGTTGGGAATTGTGATTCGAAACTCAGATGGAAATGTTGTAGCAACTGGAATGAAGAGATCGATTTTTACTGGTGAAGTTTCCTTTGCAGAGGTTGAAGCAGCCCTTTGGGCAATAGAAGTTGCAGAGTCCATTGGGCACAATTCAGTGATCATGGAAACCGATCCACAAGAGGTAGCTAATTTATGGCTTAATAAAAAAGCTGGTAAAAAAGGAATTTTTTGGATGATTTTTTAGATTCAACAGATTATGAATAGATTAACAAATTTTAAAATTCAAAATACAAAGAGAGCTTGTAATTCTTTAGCTCATTCAATAGCTAATTTAGCTCTAGACAAATTAGAGCCTGATGTATAGCTGGGGTAGTATCCACTTGAACTTATGTATTTATTTTCTGATTTAAATGAATGACAGGTATACTTTCCATAAAAGAAAACATATCCACTTCACTAAAAACCCTTAGTTAAGCTAACTTGAGGACCCTTAGGCCATAAAAGAATGCTTTGTGAATAGATTAATAGAATCATCCTAAAAGCCCGAAACATATGCAAGACCTAAGTCCCATGTATCATATTTGCCACAGTATTGCCCAATACCGCAGCAATCATTTGCTAGGAAAGGAAACCTTATAGAAAGGTTCCCATGCAAACCTTAATTTCGTCCTAGCACTCAACTTGCACCTATAAATTGAAGTATATGACTTGACGAATAAGAAAGACAATTCAACCTTTACAAGGACATAAATCTTACCTATGAGGAAAGGTAATGTTCTTATACATTACAGAGAAGCATCACAATTGTAGCTCATATCCTTACCTTATAGCACTAGAGAATTCTAGCAATCTTATTCTTATAGATAGGGATCCAATTCGGCAATTCCTTAGCCTGTAGGGCTTACCAGAAAACTGTATAAAACAAGAAAGGGGGAAGCCATGATAAGAAATATGTATACGAAGGGTTAAATAAAATTCCCTTTCAATTATGGAACTTATCTCAGACACAAATATTTTTAACAAATTATAAAGAAAGTTACGTAATACATAAGAAAATGCATAAGTCGAAGAAGTAATTTAAATACAATTAGATACAATCGATGCTGTGCCTCAAGGTGCTCTCAAGGGTAGACCTGTTAGTGGACTGTGTGGGGTTATAACTCAATATACATTTAAAAAAAATAGTAATACCTTTATTGAAATTTACAAAACTACCACAACACATATATTATAAAACTACCACCCAATATCAAAAATATATTTTCTAAGTTTATTTGCCTTTTCCCTTTTCTTCTTTGCGACTTCAGTAATAAAAAATCAGTAAAAGCCAAAATATCAGTAGTCACTCTATTGTCTAGCAACTTTCAACCCACTTGAGAGTCAATTTTTTCAAGTGATTCTCCCAATTAAGGTAAGAAGCTTGTATTTTATTATAAAATAAATTCTATTGATTATCACTTATCTTATTATTATTTTTCAAAAATTTTCATATTTCGTTAGGGTATGTTATGGATAGAGAATTAGAGATTGATATATACACAATTCACATTAATTCTCTTAGCGTTTTGGACAATAAATTTGTAGTAGACATAGCTAATGTTGTTATATGAGAGATTTAAAGAAGAAATTGCTTTTGTGCTTAAGGGAAATTGTCCTCTACAAACTAGCTAAAAGTTGCGCTATTGGGTTTCTAATGAGCTGAATTTATTGCTGTCCTTTTATACTAACAATATTTTTTAAAATTAAAAAGATGAACAACTTTTAATTTTTTAATCTATTTAAGCATGCTAATTAAATACTTGGGAACATTTTAATATTTTTAAATTCTAAATTATATTATTTTAGTAGAATATATAACTTGTATTTGAATTATATTTTTATCTTTTCAACTTCTTTAAGTATAATTATTTTGTTTACGGTAAATATTTTAAGGGAAAAGCTTCCTAATGTCCTCTTATTAAGTGTATTTTATTTTTTCTACCTCTAAAATTTAATGTTCACTTTACAATATATTTTTTTTAAAAAAAAAAAATACTCAAGCTATTATAAGATCATAGGTCCGGCCTAGGATGCTTTAGAGAGTTAAACTCATCTACTATAAAATTTTAGTTGATAATTTCTACAAGCTCTCTTTCAATGCAGATAATCATACCGTTTGATAAAAATTACTTCTCTATCTTTATTTTGAAGTGGTATCTAATAAATTTCATAATAATGCTCCACTGTGAAATAATTTTCTTGCTGACAAAAATGTGTTGTACCTTTCATATAAAGATAACTCATTTCAGGCACATGAATATTAAGGGCCAGTTTGGGATTGCGGATGCTGATGAAATAAGTTGCTTATGCTGTGCTGATGAAATAAGCTGCTGATTGAAAAAGTAGCTTGGTGTTTGATAAAATGTGTTGTTGCAGTTGCGGTGAGTTTGAAAAGTAGAGTATATACGTTTGGTAAATTTTATTACGAAGTGCTGTTTTATTATATAATGACCAAAATAGATATAAGTTTTAATTATTTTTTATTTTTAGAGTATGTTTAATAAATTATTTAAACATATTTTTTTCTTAAATATGTAAAATTATATTAAAAGAACTCAATTAAAAAAATTTAAAGAACTTCATAATTTGTTATATAAAATATGATAGAAATAAAGGTATGATTTATATATTAAGTTTTATGGATAAGTATGATATAATTATCTTTTTATTAAAATATAAAGTTATAATAGAAATTTTAAAAGGGTGGGGATATTTCCACCCCATTATTTGTGTAAACCCACTCCACTTCTAAAAAATATTTATAATAAATACACATTATTTTTTATAAATACAAATCAACATCAATATGTGTATAATTAATCAATTAAATCATTCTTATATTGTTTTACTTAGTTTTTTCACTATGAAGATTGTTTTAATATGAGTTTTATTTAATTATGTAATCGTTATGGCATAAAATTACTTAACCTGAAGCATAATGTGTTCTTGTATCTAATACTTTAAGTATTAATTTTGTGAATTATTATCTAACTTTTTAAATGAAGTCTAATAATTTTCAATATTTTACGTGTAAATGATATAAATTTAATAGCCTAATAATTTACATGAGTATTGACTCACAAAAACATAATGTTTGTTAAAGGTTAATAATCATGCTAATAAAGTAGAATTGACCATTTAGAAGCAATGAATTTTGTATAAAATAAAAAATGTTGAAGTTGAAGTAAATTTTTTGTACTTTTACATTTTAAGGATAAAATAGTCAATTTAAATTTAGGCTGAAGCAATCTTAGTAGTCAAACATAAAAAAAAAAGTCACAAAAAATAAATTAAGAATTTAAGAAAGATTTAATTGATTAATTCCTTAGAATTCTTCTTTATTTAAAATTTTTAAAAGTAATGTGAAAATTTTATAATTATTTTCTAGAAGTGGGGTGGATTTACATAATTTGTGGGGTGGAAATATCACCACCCATTTTAAAAAGATGTGGCAGCTCATTGAATAAGCTGCTTATGAAAAGCAACACTTTATCTGCTTTTAAAAACTGCTGACAAAATAGAAAAAATTATGAAATAAGTTACTTTTATAAAATTTACCAAACACTATTTTAATAAAAAAATTATGAAATAAACAGCTTATTAAATTTCAACCGCAATCCCAAACTGGCCCTAAGTCTTTAATAAAAATGTGTCGTATCTTATATTTAATCTTCGCTACAATATTACTTCTTCAAATTTGATGTGCTTGAAATGAATGATCTTTATACGAAATCACTAATCCCTAAATTTTTATTCATATGATGCAAGATAAATTAGAAATTTAAAGGATGTCATTGCATTATTCAACCTTTAGGCAAGATAAATTTATACGGAATCACTAATCCCTAAAATTTTATTCATATAGTGCAAGATAAATTAGAAATTTAAAGGATGTCATTGAATTATTCAACCTTTAGACAATATTACTTCTTCAAATTTGAAGTGCTGAAATGAGTGATCTTTATACGAACTCACTAATCCCTAAAATTTTATTCATATAATGCAAGATAAATTAGAAATTTAAAGGATGTCATTGCATTATTCAACCTTTAGGCTACACGTGTATCTAGGTCCACACTGAATGGCCTTTTCAAGATACTGAATGATGAACACTAAAAAAGCAGATCAACCTACTTATAGAAGTAAAATGAGAGCTCCTATGAGTAGGTTCAGGTCATTGCAAAGTACAAATTAATTTGATTAGCCCTGGCATCAATCTGAAGCTCTCTAAGTGTCGAAATATCAAAATTTGAACTGGGAAAGCTTATTGCAAGCTAAAATTCAGTTACAGGAAATAAAAATTCGATTAATTTGATTTCGACGATCTTCTCGCACAAACCTGGAGTTATCTTCTCTCTCAGTTCTAGAAGTAGAATCTTTCTCACGCCATTGGGTGTGTTTCTTTCACTCAAAAGGAATGTTCTCTCTTCTCTTTTATCTTCTGCTTTCTCCTTCTCTGCTTTTTAAAAGCCAATTAATACATCCATTATCCAATCGATAATCTTTCTCCCACTACTCTCCATCACTTTACTTATATCTTTCATTATCCAAGTAAAGTGCAGTAAAGGCATTCTTTGTTCTAGTCTTCGCCTGTACCAAAATAGGATAAGGATGAAATCGTACAGCTGTACAATATGCTGTCTCTGGCGGAAGAGAATCGTGAAGTTGTCAAGATTGAAGGGGAAGTTAAATTATCTTGGAAAGAAAGCTGGGGTTGTGCCTGGAGGGGAAAATCTTTACAAACAGACCTGTCAGAAGTAAAGGTTTTAAAGCCGTTATTCCACAAATCTGGAAAATATCTCAAGGGATAAAAACTGACAGTATTAGAAGCAACAAATTTATTTTCCAGTTTAAATCTACAATGGATAGAAAAAGAATGTTGAGCAGTGACCCCTGGATCTTTGGAAAGGCTCTTATTACATTGCTGAATCAAGTGGATTAGGGAATATATCGAAAGTGGGCACCAATAGAAAAATCTTTCTTGGTGAAAATAGTGTTCCAGTTATTTGTATGACGAAGGCAATGTCGCAATTTTTGGGCAGCTTTAATTGCAATGTGTAGGACCTGGATGCAGCTTGGACAGGAGGGGTCTTGCGTGATTTCTTGAGGGTCCGCATTAATCTGAACATTATAAAACCACTTAGAAGATGGGTTGAAGTAGAACTTGAGGGGGAGGAGGCCACGCTGCCACTTTTCTATAAAAGACTACCAAATTACTGTTTCAATTGCAGATGCACAGGTTAGCCACATAAAGGGTGTACACTGCCTATTCCAAATGCGTTAACAAAAGGAGCGGCCACAAAGTTTTTAAAGCTGTTATTCTACAAATTTGGAAAATATTTCAAGGGGTAAAGTTGAGAGCCTCCGGAGCAACAAATTTATTTTCCACTTCAAATCTGCAATGGATAGAAAAAAAAGTGTTGAGCAGTGGTCCCTAGATTTTAAAAAGGCTCTTATTACACTAGCTGAACCAAGTGGATTGCGGGGTATATCGAAAATGGAGTTCAATAGAGCATCGTTTTGGGTGCAAATACACAATGATCTAATTATTTTTATGACTAAGGAAATGGCAATTTTTGGGCAGATTCATTGGCAATGCGGAGGAAATGGATGGAGGTCGGATAGGAGAGGTCTTGGGCGGTCCGTATTAATCTGGATGTCTCAAAACGACTTAGAAGATACGTTCAAGTAGAAGTTTAGGGGGAGGAGGCCACACTCCCACTTTTCTATGAAAGATTGCCGGATTACTACTTCAATTGCGGATGCATAAGGCATCTACATAAATTATGTACGCTGCCTATTCCAAATGCATTAACATAAGAAGAGGCTACCAAATTTAGATATGGGCAGTGTCTTAAAGCAGTCAGTCCACAAGAGAAATCACGAGGCTTGAAGAATACAGAGAAAAAGTTTTATTATGAATACAAGAAAGCAGGATGCAGTGAGTGGTGAGACTAACCAAGTAGGGATGACATCAGTAGAGGTTTCTTGAAAGAATGAGAAGGCAAAGGAGAAACAACCAGAGCAGTCCTCAGGAGAACAGAATGGACAGCTTGATGTTAAGGTAGTGGCCGCTGAAATGAATGGAGAATCAGAGATAATGAAGCTGAATCACGTCACGGGAGGTTCACTAGTCAAGTTGCTGGACAAAAAATCGGAGTCCACCAAAAAGTTATGGGACCCTCTACCAAAGTACCAATCGAGCTGGCCGGACATGGGTTGTTTAATTTCAAAAAAGGACTAAACCAATTACTCTGGCCTAGTTAACTGCTGGCCCAAACCACAATCAGTAACGGAGGGAATC
The DNA here is from genome assembly GCA_030449905.1 of Luvunga scandens. Classification (NCBI taxonomy): domain Eukaryota; kingdom Viridiplantae; phylum Streptophyta; class Magnoliopsida; order Sapindales; family Rutaceae; genus Luvunga; species Luvunga scandens. The sequence continues at coordinate 4,288,303 of JASUUG010001266.1, forward strand.
AAAGCCACCCAAGAAATGGAAGTACAAGGCTAGAAAAGTGGAGCCTAAAACACAAATCATGGTTCAGGCCGTAGCATCAGCTAAAAGATGAAATGTTGATACTGAAGAAATGGGAATGGAGCCCACCAATCAGAAGCCATGTCCAAATCAAATCCTCATGGAGGCAATTTCAGAGACGGGAAATGCCTCACCTCTTTCTCTTCTAGTATGCCCTCAATCATTTTTAAGTCTCTTTACTCTATAGAATGCCAAGATGGGTGCTGGACTCCAGCCTTGCCAGGGGCAATGGAGATTTTGTGCTAGAACGTTCGAGGACTTGGAAACCCCCCAACGCTCTGAGCATTGAAGAAAGTTCTCCGTGGTTATAAGACAAAGATGGTTTTGTCAGTGAAACTAAACTCCGTACAAGCATATAGAGGTGTTAAAATATAAACTTCATTTTGATTGTTTGCTTCCAGTGAACAGAAAAGGGCTAGGCTTTGGTTTGACCTCATTTTGGACATTAAAAATTGATCTTGACATAATGTCTTGCAATAGTCATCATATTGACACTGTAGTAAAGAATGGTGACACGGGATGGAGATTGACGGGATCTTTGGCCATCCTGAACATATGTATATGCAACACACTTGGACTTTGTAACACAGACTATCCCTAACCTCTTCAGCTGAATGGTTGTGTGGCAGTGATTTCAATCAAATTCTTAGATGGGAATAAAAAAAGAGGGGCCGATTTTGCAACTCAACAGCAATGTCTGATTTTCAAGAAGTTCTTTATGACTGTGATTTGTTGGATTTGTGTTTCTCATGAAAACCTTATACATGGTCCAATGGACAAGATGATGATGATTTAATCTGGAGCAACTAGACAGCAGGTTTATGGATACTTTACGCTGGAAAGACATGTATAGAAAAGTAACAGTTTCACATATTAAGCCATGGGGTTCTGACCATGCAGTCATAGTTGGAATCCTTCTTCAATAAATGGAATGACTGCGCGGGCACACTAGTAAGCAGGTTTTCTTTACTAAATAGCATTTAAAAAACCGCCCGTAGAAAAGTATGCTCTACTGGTTGCAGGCTTCAGTGACGATAATGGATAGGCATATGCAATCTGAAGAGGATAGACGTGTCGGATATTAGTATTCCAACCAGAAGCGGGGAACACCTTTGTTTGAAAAATGAAGGCGTTGGGGGAACCGCTTCCATTTTGAAGAATTTTGGTGCTCTTATGATGACCGTCATGAACTGGTTAAACAAGTATGGGAAGGAAGCAGTGAACCCAGTTGTGATCCTGTCTCTGATTATATGATTAAAGCTAATATTATTAGGGACAAATTACAAAAATGGAGCATGAAGAAGTTTGGAAAGGGTAGGACTCATATGAGGTCCCTTTTAATGAGGCTGAACAAGTTGAAATCAATCTCACCGGAGATTTCGAACGATATCAAGGAAGTGGAGTTGTAGTTGAGTGAGTGTTTCAGATAAGAAGATGTCAAAGTATGTAATATAATTGTTTGGTTATTGGGAAAACAGAGAGAAACCAGAGGAAAATGAAATTGAAGAGAGAAATTTTTATTATTCTCTTTATGTACATGATGTGTTTACCTTTCTATTGTATCAGTGTAACTAACAAGTTAATCAGCTAACTAATAACAAAATGACATATGTACAATCTTAAACAAACTTGTGCCACGCTGGCTAACTAACTGATACAACTTGCTGAGCTCAAGCTGAACTTTGTTGAGCTACTACTGTGCTGCTACGCATGCTGGAACCAATTATGCTGGAATCTTCTGGAATATATATATATTCCTAACAGAAGAGGTTTATTGGAGGCAGAGAACAAATGAACTATGGTTACACGAAGGCGATAGAAACACTAGATATTTTCATGCTAAGGCTTCAGAGAGAAGGAAACATTTCTAAATGATAGATTACTGGATGTGAATAATTGTTGAAAGGGAGACATTAAAAATGTTGAGGACAAATTTGTAATTACTTCACTGCATTGTTTACCTCTTCCAACCCCTCAAATTAATGGCTAGTGATGGCATTGAAGTATCTAAGTGTGCATGTTCGTGATGGGATGAATGAAAACAAGGATTTCTCAATTGAAGAAGTTAAGGGCCTGTTCGGTATCATTTTCAGGGACTTGTTTTCATTTTCGTTTTGAGAGTATAGATGTAATTCTTGTTCGGTGGGTTGGACCCAAAAGATAAATTGTAAAACAAATAATTCGTATTCTTTTTTATCGTTATAAAACTGAGAACGTGTTTAACATGTTCTCAGACAAATCACAAATTAAATCATAAAAGAAATTACAAAACAAAACCCAACCAGTCTCTCCTTATCCCGATCAAAATTCCCAACTCTCGCTCTCTTCGTCACATATCTTCAACCATAATTCGTCACTCCTCTATCTCCATCACAATTCTTCAACCAAAATCAATTGTTGTTGTGTCTCTACTTCTCTCCACTGGTGGTGCTGCTGCAGCTATGGCATATCTATTGACGATCGATTGGTGCCGCCGCCGCCGCTGCAGCCGCGTCTCTATCGAGGATCAACTAGTGCTACTACTACCGTTGCATCTGTGCTCCATCTCGACTGGTGGTGGTGGTGTTGCTGCGTCTCTACTCTATCTCAAGTAGTGCTACTGCTGCTCTCTCTCTTAGGTTGCTCCTATATCGAAATCCGAGCATATATGTTCGAGATTGACATTAGTTCACTGGAATTATTCTTCCATTTAGGTAAATTTTGAGTAATTATTATTTATTTTGCGCATATGATTTCATTATTCTTATATTTCCAAGCTGTACTTGTCTCTGCGTTTTAAGGAATAAGAAAAGAAAGAAGTGTAAGAGAAATAATGAGAGTGGAACTGGCAATGTTGTCAATGAAGAATAAACTTTCTATTTTTGCTTTGGTTCTGTGTCTTATTACAGATGTGAGATTTGGTGGGGGTGTCTTTGTTGCAGAGTTATGAGAAAGCAAGTTACAGTCATGGGTTCAGCAGATCTTTTGGCAAGATTTTCATACATGTAATTATGGGATTCTTCAACTTAATAATAGCTTGGCTTCTACATCTCAAATGGGGTAAGGGATTTTTTTTTGCTGTCATGCTCCAATTTTCAAGGATTTCACTTAATAGCTAAAAGGATAAACATGCATATCATGTGACCTTGGTGGTATGAGGATTTTGGCATTAGTGGGATTTTGGATTATTTTGGAGTTTTGGTGTACTTTTTGAAAGGTAATTTTGTTGATACATGAGTATCATGTGTCACATGTCTAGGAGAAAATGTTAACTTGTTTGATTTGGTTTTTGCTTTCCTGTTTGTGTCTTGCAGTTGGAATAATTGGATTTTTTTTCCTGCAATATCAGTGAAACCATCATCAAAGAAACATGCATTTGTTTGTTAGCTCATATGATTCATTTGTTTTAGGGAGCTGCTAAGAAGCAATTAACATGTTGGCAATGACAATTTGGAAAATCTTGTTATCGAGAATAGAAGATAAACACATTAATTCACTTGGGTTGCAAAGAATTTAGGTGAATGAGGGATGATGATTCTGAAAAATTGTGCAATGGTAGATAAATAGCTGAAAGTTGAAATAGAGTTGGTTGGGGATAGAAAGAATAACTTGTGTCAAATAGGCCTGATTAATTTAAATGGCAGGTATTTGAATTAATCTTCTTTACAACTAGAGGGCTTGCATATCTTGAGTTTTTTAAGAAATTGATGGCAATGATGATGATAATACTGATTCTCACTATGTGTTCATAGTCATAGGTTTATCTTTCCAGGTACTTGCATAAGCTTTACTGGTTTTACTGTGTAAATAATACACTAGGAACATGTTGTTTGTTATTATCTGATGATTTGCATTTTTCAACTTAATTTTTGCTTTATAGCAAAATGGTTGTGATTGGATATGAAATTCACTGGGAACTTGTGGGTGTCTATGTATGTGTCTATATCTATATATATATATATATATATGTACACCACATATTATTTTCAGCTTTGTATTTTGGACAATTTGATTTTGATGTTGGCTTCATGTTATGTTTGTAACTGCTATGCTTTTGCATCTTGTTTGCTAAACAATCACTGAAACTACTTGATGGCTTATGTCTGCCAACTACCCTCACTTCATAGGTAGTTATTGCATTCGACAAAGCACCTGAATCTCAAACATAGTTTCAGTGGTTCTATGATCGATCATTGATCAAGGTATTTTCCCATTTCCTTGCTGACAATGATAATTTTGTTTTAATTTTTGAACTATTTCTTCCATTTCATGCCTTGAGTCAGAAAGATAAATTTCGTGAAGTCGCAATAGCATGTGAGACTGAGCCAGGGCCTTCCATAGTAGTAAGCAATACTAAGGGCATGGTCCCAAACACTGAGACCTTGAGAATGCAAGATGTAGAGCATCGTAACCGAAAGCATGTATTCATGGCAATTTTTGTGGCACTACTTTCAATCTCAGCCGTCTATTTATTGCACAAGAAACAATTCCTCTTAGATCATTTTTTATGGGTAATTCTTGTATCACTTTTTTCACTAAGATATGTGTTTGTCCGGTATCCTTTTTTCCCCTGTACCACGTTGTTTTTCATTGAGTTGATTCCATTGTATTAATTAATTTTTGTAAATAACTAATTGTTGTTGTATTTGCCATGGATCAAATGTGAATATTGTAATTAAACTATTATTGTATTTTAATTCTTTTCTATGAATGATTGGAATGAAATTTGAAGTGCAGAGATGAATGATATAAGATATAGAATTGCTACTTTTATGTAGCATGATTACACAAGAAATGCATAATATCCATCATATAATATTTTATAATTATTTTGTTTAAATCATATATGTTGTATATCTTAATTATAGTGAAAATCATCACCAGGTCAAGCACCTAGAGGTCCCCAAGAATTATTTAATTATAGGCATTTATCATTGCGTAATGTTATTGAGAAGTGCTTTGGTGTTTTAAAAGCGCGATTTTCAATTTTAATGGATATGCATAATTATAGTTTACGTAATCAACGTTTAATTCCAATTGCATGTTGTGTTTTACATAATTTTATTCGACAAGAAAACGCAAGTGATAGGTTGTTTAAGGACTTTGATGTGCAAGATATAATTACCAATGAAGAAGGAGATACTAGTAAGCCACTGACTAATATTGATTTATCTCCAGCAAGTGTCGTAGAGATGAATGCTCTAAGAGATAGAATTGCAACTTCTATGTGGCATGATTACACACGTAATGCATGATGTTTACCATGTAATTTTTTATAATTATTTTGTTTAAATCATATGTGTTGTAATATATATTTTAATTATAGTGTAAAAACAATGACAATGTAACATTTTTTTTTATTAATGCTAATGCTAGAGCTTTATCCCTATGTAAATGTTGGTGTAAATTTATAAATATGGAGGCAAATAAAGGAAAGAAATAGAAATGTTTGAGGCGTGTAACTTCAACATTGCCTTTGTAGTTTTAAGAACATTTAACATGCTCTCTGGAAATTATCGGCAAGCCGTTAACACAAAACGGTTTGCCGTTAATATTCTGCATGCTCTCTGGAAATTATCGGCAAGCCGTTAACACAAAACGGTTCGCCGCTAATGTTCAGCATGCTCTCTGGAAATTAACGGCAGGCCGTTAACACAAAACGGTTCGCCGTTAACATTCTGCATGCTGTCTGGAAATTATCGGCAAGCCGTTAATGAAAAACGGTTCGCCGTTAACATACAGCAATAATGATATTATTCCAAACTTCAATATTTACAAATATTACAATCTCTTTTACATTAAATGTTTAGTAAAATTTGATTTTGAAAATGATACTGCTGAACGCATATTCACTGTTTTTATCATTTTCAATTGTGTCTACCGAACGCATATTACTGTTTTCAGTTTCAAAATACATAATACAGAAAATGATACCAAACGCATACTTAAATTCGAAATACAGCAACTGCAAAACATCATTTTCATTTTCATTTTTAGAAAATACAAATTCAAAAACAATACCGAACAAATGCACTGTGGCTAACTAACTAATACAACTTGCTGAGCTCAAGCTGAACTTTGTTGAACTACTACTGTGCTGCTACGCATGCTGGAACCTTCTGAATTATGCTGGAATCTTCTGGAATATATATATATTCCTAACAGAAGAGGTTTATTAGAGGCAGAGAACAAATGCACTATGGTTACACGAAGGCGATAGAAACACTAGATATTTTCATGCTAAGGCTTCAGAGAGAAGGAAACATTTCTAAATGATAGATTACTGGATGTGAATAATTGTTGAAAGGGAGACATTAAAAATGTTGAGGACAAATTTGTAATTACTTCACTGCATTGTTTACCTCTTCCAACCCCTCAAATTAATGGCTAGTGATGGCATTGAAGTATCTAAGTGTGCATGTTCGTGATGGGATGAATGAAAACAAGGATTTCTCAATTGAAGAAGTTAAAGAATCCCTTTTTCAAAATGAACCCTTTTAAGGCTACAAGTCCTGATAGGTTGTCAGGGGTGTCTTTTCAAGGCATCGGGACATTGCGGGAAGGTTACTCTTTATAATTTGTCTACATATTCTTAAAAAAAGATGGTGATTTATCTTATCTAAATCATAATTACATAGCCTTAGGGTTCATTTGAAATTGAGATTGGGCAGTTGTACTTTAAAAGTTACAAAAATAAAACATTTGATAAGCATTAGTTATTGTAATTTAAAAATTATGTTGATATAATATCTCACTTGTATGATGAAAAATGTCATATTTTTAATAATTTTGTCAAAATTATTATTTAAAATTTATATTTATTATATATTATTAACTTTTTTTTATAATTATAGTTTTTTTTTTCACAATAGCTACAGTGTAAAACACTTCAATTTCAAATAAGACCTTAATTTCAAAAGTCAAAAAGCCAGATAAATAATGCGAATACCGAGTGTATTGCTAGCAGATTGAAACTTATATTGAACCAAATCATATCTCCGGTTAGTCAACTTTTATCCCTCAACGTCATATAACAGATAATGTGATAATTGGCTATAAGTGCTTGTATCGAATTAGAAATAAAAAAGAAAGAAAGAGAAGCATGGGCTTGTGTCTTTCAAGCTTGATGTTATTAAAGCGTACGATAGAATTGAGTGGTGCGTTTTGGAAGGTGTTATATACACGACGGGTTTCTCTAACAAGTGGGTGAATCTTGTTAATGGAATGCATCACATCATCAAACTTCTCTTTCCTTAACAATGCGTAGTCAGAGGTGTGGTTAAGCCTCAGGTTTGCAACAAGGGTGTCCCCTTTCCCCTTATATTTTTATTTTATGTACTAAATATTTATCTTCTCTTTTATCCCATGCCTAAGAATAATAATTTCGCTCCCTGGTATCTCCTTTGGCAGTAGTGGTCTTAAAATATCTCATTTATTTTTCGCTGAAGACCGCTTGATTTTCTCAAGAGTCGAGGCAATAGAATGTAATCAATTGATGCTAATCTTTCAGACATATAAAAAATCCTCAGGCCAAGTATTTAATTTAGAGAAGTCATATTTGTTGCTTACTCCAAACAGTCCAACAACTGTCAGAGATAAAATTCGAAATATTTTCAAGTCGTAGATTATCTCACATTATGAGTGGTCCTCGGGTCGTCCTTTATGTTGGGCACGAACAAGTATTTATTTTTTAATTCGTTAAAGCAAAAAGTGCCTAGCAAAATTTAAAATTGTAAAGCAAAGCTTTTCTGGATTGGGAGGAAAGAAATTCTGATCAAAGTAGTGGCACACGCAATCCGAACGTACGCAATGAGTGTCATTAGAGTTTCGGCAAGTCTTTGCGAATAACTTCAAATGTTGCTTTCGAAGTTACGGTGGAATTCAAATTAAGGGCTGGGATTATTTTTGAAAACTTTAAAAGTGATTTTAAAAATTAAAAAATTAATTTTGGTGTTTGGTTAAAAAAATTAAAATTAATTTTGTTAAAATTAGTTCCTCCTACGATTAATTTTGAAAAGTAATGATGGAGTAGTTTTTAAATTTTAATTTTGAGAATTAATTTTATCATTTAATATAATTTCATAAATATCCTTATAATTATTACCTAAACCCAAAATCATCCTTATTTAAATTAAAAATAAAATACATATTTTAATATTTTTTATAATAATTCACACATCCCTTTCGTTTACCCTATTTCTTCTTTATATTTTACATTACATCAAAAGTTTTTTATGGCAATATAGTCTAAAAATAAAAATTGTTATAATGCACAATTAAAATCAATATAGTATAAATTTTATTTTTAGTTAAAATTATTATAACATACAATTACAAATATTGTATATACATGTTTTATATGTGTAAGTAAATTTCATCCCATAGTGTACATAATTTAGTTATTTGATTTCTTATAGGAGTTTAACATCAAAATTTACCTAACATCAATAACTGTTTTTAAAACTCACAATACTTTTAAAATTTACCAAATGCTTTATTGATTCTTTTCATAATTGATTATTTCCACAGTATAGTTAACAACAATTATTTCAAAAGTTACAACATTTCCAAACTAACCCTCAAACTCGGGATTTGATTGTCTGTCACCTCAGACCTCAGAAAATGTGTAGATTTAAAAGAGAAGTGATCTAAAAGCATAGATGAATAGAGCTCTTATTGCCAAGCAATGTTGGCTGATCATCTCGTCACCAAATTCCCTTGTTACCAGGCTTCTCAAGGCTAAACAATATTCTAGCAGCAGTTTCATGGAGAGTAAATTGGGTCATAATCCATCTTTCAATTGGAGGATCATGGGGCAGGGAATTAATTGCAGCAGGAGCACGATGGCGCATCATATCTGATGAAGATATTTTCATTTATCATCGTCGATGGCTTCCTCGTCCCAGCATATTTAGACCATTCTCCCCTCCATCCTTACTCTTCCCTCCATCCTTACTTCCCCAATCATGCGTGGCTAATCTGATTGATGAAATTAGAAACTGGAAGGTATAACTCATTTGAGAACACTTCGTGGAGGATGATGCTACCTGCATACTAAAATTTCCTGCTGCAAATCAACTCGTGTGGAATTATGACAAATGAAGCAACTACCAAGTTAAGAGTGGCTATTATGTTGCACAAATTTTTGAAGTTCCCAAATATTTCTTCAATTTTGCAGCTGAGTCTAGTGCGGGGGAAATTCATCTAGCACTTGTCTCTCCCTTCTAAGATAAGATAAAAATCCTCTTCTGAAGAGTATATAACAATATTCTACCAACATTTGCTAATTTGTTTAAAAAGGAAACAAAACCATAGAGAATGCTGCTTGTTTCCATTGTTGCTTTGAATATGATGATACTTTGCATGCCTTGGTTTTCTGTAAGTATGCTAGAGAGGCATGAAAGTTGTCTCAAGCCCCTTCAGTCTTAACAATACGACTGGCTTGCCAGAAGCAGCTTTTATCATTATAGATTCCTTTTCAGTCCTCAAGAAATGGTAAATAAAGCAGAGGATATTTGTTTTGTTTTTTATCTCACTCAGAGCACTTACCAGTCATCAGAAGCAAGATCATCTTGTTGGATTTTTTAATCTAGTATTGTTGAATCTTTAATCCAACGTTGGGCTTATATGTGAATAATTATGTGTTGCAGACTGTCATATAAGGTTAAGCCCAATTAAAGTGATCTGTTAAGGTTTACGTTATTATGGGCTTTAATGTATTTAAAGGATGTGGGCTTTTAATGTATAGAGACCCAATAATATTCTAATTCTATGATGGGCAAAATTAGGAATACCCAGTGACAACAGGAAACTGTTGTTTATATAAGTGGTCATGGTCCCCAGGTCACACAAGAAGGAGAAATCTTTCCATTCTTTCTGATATCCCATCATCAGAGAGAAAGTACAGAGAGAACTAAAGGACTTTCTAGGAGAACGTGTAGACCTAGAAGGCCAACCCACAACTCTAGAGAGGAATTAAGCCTTATGGATTAAGGTACGCTTCTGCATAATTTATTATTGATTCTTGGTGATATGACATGAATATTCCTGAGTTATAAGTGATAGTTTTCACTAAAAGTTTTATTGTCCCAACACATCTTTCAACGAATTGAGCATATACCAAATAGAAACTCCATCTAAATTTGTGTACAAAGAAAATGTTGATGCTGCCACTTTTCAAGGAAGGATTCGCTGGAGTTGTAGTGCTGGTCAGGAATGCCAGAGATGAAGCAATGGCAAAATATGCTCATAGAATCAAGTGTCCTAATGATATCGAATTTGTGGAAGCTGTCGTAGTAAAGAAGAGAATTGAACTTACCATTGACACAGTGTTAGTGCTAGTAATTCTTGAATCAGATGCTCTAAATGTTAAAAGCTTATTAATAGAAATATAACTAGCAGATGTAAGATAGAGTGAGTTATCAATGAAATTATTGTGTTACTGGATGACAATTATTCTCAAGTAGAGTATGTATGCTCCTCGTGAGTGCAACGAGGCCGCTCATCTTTTGGTAAAATTGGCCATTAAGGTCAAAATGAGCATGTTTGGATGGAAGATGCTCTTGAGGAAATTTGTAATATTGTTATGCAGGAATCCGGACTTTGTATGTAGATTTTTTTTTTAATGTGTGAATGTTAATTTCAAAAAAAAAAATTTGAAGCTCTCCAAAAGCTATCAAATTTATAATTTTAGCCTCTAAAGTAAATTTAAAATCGAAATCATGATTGGGAGAGGAATAAAAAAATATTGGCAATTGAATTCAGAATTGAAAAAAGAAATTTATACATCATAAGATACTTTAACTAATGTAAGATGTAATTTATGAGCAAAATAGTGAACATAATATGCATATGGACAATTCACATGAAATAATACTTATGGTGTGTTTACTTCTTGAATTAGGGAATTAGAATCTAAAATTGGAATTATTGACAATATTTATGGTGTGTTTACTTCTCGGATTGGAGAATCGGAATCCTAAATCGGAAGGATTGATGGCGTTTACTTCGCAAAAATGGAGCAGGAATTGGAATTGAAATCGGAATCGTGAAGCCCACCACTATTTGGGAATGAGGAATGGGAGATTGATTCCCATGGGGGGAGGTGGGAATCAATCTCCCATTCCCTGGAATTCCCATTTTACCCCTCCCTAAAAATAAAAATACCCACTTTGTCCTTATTTATAATTAATTAATATATTATTATAATTAATTAATTAATATATTATAATTAATTAATATATTGATACATTATTATCAATAATTATAATTTTTGAATAAATAATTACAATAATTAATATATTATTATTATAATTAATATAATATTATTATAGTTAATTAATTAATATAATTATTATAACTAATTAGTATATTAATATATTATTAACAATAACTATTAATAATTATAGTTTTTTAATAAATAATCACAATAATTAATATGTTATTATTATAATTAATTAATTTATTGTTATAATAATTATATTAATAATTATTATAATTAATTCATATATTATCATCAATTAATTGATATAATTATGACTATTAATTAATATATAAATATGTTATTAACAATAATATATTAATATTTATAGTTTTTGATTAAATAATCACAATAATTAATATATTACTATTATTATAATTAATTCATTTATTATTAATAATATATTAATATAAAAATTACCATTAATTATTATATTAATACATTATTAACAATAATATGTTAATAATTTTAGTTTTTGAATAAATAATCACAATAATTAATATATTATTATTATTATAATTAATTAATTAATATACTATTATAATAATTATTAATACAATTGTTAATTAATTAATATAATTATTATAACTAATTAGTATATTAATATATTATTAACAATAACTATTAATAATTATAGTTTTTTAATAAATAATCACAATAATTAATATGTTATTATTATAATTAATTAATTTATTGTTATAATAATTATATTAATAATTATTATAATTAATTAATATATTATCATCAATTAATTGATATAATTATGACTATTAATTAATATATAAATATATTATTAACAATAATATATTAATATTTATAGTTTTTGATTAAATAATCACAATAATTAATATATTACTATTATTATAATTAATTCATTTATTATTAATAATATATTAATATAAAAATTACCATTAATTATTATATTAATACATTATTAACAATAATATGTTAATAATTTTAGTTTTTGAATAAATAATCACAATAATTAATATATTATTATTATTATAATTAATTAATTAATATACTATTATAATAATTATTAATACAATTGTTAATTAATTAATATAATTATTACTACTAGTTATTATATTAAAACATTATTAATGATAGCTATTCATAATTATATTTTTTGACTAACTAATCACAATAATTAATATGTTATTATTATAATTAATTAATTTACTCTTATAATAATTATTAATATAATGATTATAATATAATTCGTATATTATCATCAATTAATTCATATAATTATTACTATTAATTAATATATAAATATATTATTAACAATAATATATTAATAATTATAGTTTTTTGATTAAATAATCACAATAATTAATATATTACTATTATTATAATTAATTCATTTATTATTAATAATAAATAATTAATATAAAAATTACTATTAATTATTATATTAATACATTATTAACAATAACTATTAATAAAAACATTATTTTGACAAAATAATCACAATAATTAATAATATAATTATTATAATTAATTAGTATATTATTATAAATAATTAATTAATTTTACAATTAATTAATATATCAATATATTATTGACAATAATTAATAATAATAAAATTTTTTGAATAAATTATTACAATTAATTAATATATCAATATATTATTGACAATAATTAATAATAATAAAATTTTTTGAATAAATTATCACTATAATTAAAATATAAAATAATGATTATGAAAATAATTCATTAAGTACTTTTTGGTAATTTATTACAATCAAATTCATTCCGATTCCAATTCCAAGACAAAGTAAACACATTAATGGCAATCCAGCTCATTCTGATTTCGATTCCTATAGTTTAAGTAAACAACTTATTCTGATTCTCATTCCAGCCCATTCCCATTCCTGCTCATTCCGATTCCAATTTAGTAAACGCACCATTAATTGACAGAATAAGAAAGGAAATTGGAATTGGAATGGTGGGGCCCATCACAATTTGTGAATGGAAAATGAGAGATTAATACCTAAGAGGGTTGTAAATCAGTTTTCTATTCCCAGGAATGATGGTTTTGCCCCCATTAAATTTATAAAATTCTGAAAATGCCCTTATTTAAATCAAAAAAATATAAATAACACCAAAAAAAAAAAAACTCATCACTACCAACAGCTTTGAAAATGCCAGTCGTTTGCCTGAGGAGCATTAGTTAGTCAGTAGTTGTCGAATCACAGGCAACAACAGTCAAAGGTAACAATCATTGTGTTGTAGAAGTCGAACCACCACCAACAATAGTCGTCACGTTTTGATTTGATGATGATGATGCCAAAATGATGATCATGATGCCAATGATGATATTGTCGATGGTGATTACAGTGATTTTGATGATGATGATGATGATGATTATTATTATTATTATTATTATTATTAGTGATAAAAATATTATAATTAATTAATTTTAATGTTAATAATAATAATTATGATAATAGTTAACGAAAGACTTTTTAGTAATCTGTAACAATCTAATTCATTGTGACTTCAATTTCAAAACAAAGTAAATACATCAATGGTAATACAGCTCATTTCGATTCTAATTTCTACAATTTAAATAAACAATTTATTCTGATTTTTATTTCTCATTCCAATTATAGCCCATTTTTATTTTCATTTAGTAAATGCGCCATTTAAATCAACTCCATGCTACTAGCACCATCATATCCTTGGCCTCACTGTTAGCCTAAAGAGTTATATGAACCGTAATTTTGATGATAACAAATCTTGTGTTAAGGGTAAATTGGTAATTATATATTTTACTATCTCACTAGTTCTTAAAGGGCAAAATTCATTTAAGCAATATCAACCTCAAAACAAGTAATAAACAACGGCACAATAAAGGATGAATATTAAGAGTACTAACTCAAAGTGATCTCTATTACTATAATTCTTGTAAAGTCAATATGATTTAGTGTACACATGATTTAGCATTTTAAAAGCTTAAGATTTTTTTTAATAAGTCGTCATTTTTTATAAACTAGAAGCTTTATAATTATAAGACAAGTAATTTTATGAAATTGGTTGTTTTTCAAAATAAAGGACTAAAATAAAAGGTTTTTGAAAACTTTAATATCAATAAAGTTTTGTTTTAAATTCTAAGGTGGACCTATTTGCAAAATTTTAAAATATTTAGACTGTAGTATAATTTTCAAAAGTTTTAGGGTAAAACTATAAATTTTTTTAACAGTGGCGGCTAACCACACTTAATTTACAGCGGCTAACCACCTGAGGCCCAGAAACATAGCAGTTAGTTGACTAAATCTAGCGGCAAACTGCTTGGGCAAAATTTTAAATTTAATTTTATAACGATAACTTGCCATGTCAGTATAGCGACTAACTGCCACATTTTAGTGGTGATTCGACAAGTTTACAAAAAGTCAATAATAGCTAGTTTGCTTGTCCAAACTATATAAACTCAAATCAAAATTAAATCTAATAAGGTTTTGAGCAAAAATCAATTCATACAACCTATTTTTAGCTTTCATCTTACTCATTTACGTACATTGATTCATTATTAAGCTAACATTTGTAAACATACACTTGTGAGCATCCAATCTTTGTAAACCTTCATTTCAATATCAAAATTGAGTGATTGTAAGTGTGAGAAACACTTGGGTTAAGAGGTTTGGAATAAGTTTAGATTGTAAAGGTTGATTGATAACTTAGAAGTCAATTGTAAAGATTTTAAATTCTTAGGGTGTAAGGCTTGGATATTGAAATCTTCAAGCCAGTTAGCGTAGAGGCGTGTGCGTATTCAAAGTTTGCCGAACCATATAGAAACATATATCTGATTCTCTTTCCCTTCTTACTTTACATTTTCATTGTTGTTATTCATTTGTTATTTGCTTTATTTTTGTATTAAATTTTTAATTTAAAATACTACATATTTTTATAGAAACCCAATTCACCCCCAACGTTTAGGTTGCATAGATAGTATTTCGCTCACAAATCTTCAACAAAAAAAATTACAATATTAGAAAAATTACTTTTTGCTACTATGGCGGGTTGAAGGACTTGGGCTTCCATAATTTTTAAATTATTATTTTTTAAAAAATAAAGGTTAAAATGTAAGGACAAAATACAAAAGCATGAACGAGCGGATGCCCCAAACCAAAAACAAAAGCAACAAATATAACACCCACTGAGATGTTTGACAGTTGACACTAAAGAAAATTGTCTTCTTTCTCTTGCAACGACACCGTATGAAGTCATAATCTTCACCTTTTATTCCGTCATAACCCTTCTCCAAGCTATCAATTTTTACGACTTCATAATTAAATTCCGTCTAAAACAAACAAATAAATAAATAATCTGATACAGCAGTGCCAATTTCTTTAGAGTGGCCCAATCCATATCTTGTGGAATCTGTTGTAGCACACCAGGAGGAAGGTACAACTAAGCCCAACACAAAACATGATGCAGGCCCATCACGAGTGAGGAAACTACCCAGCTGGCTAAAGGATTATGTTGTTTGACATGCAGGATGTCGTGGATTCCCTTCTAGAATCTTTTATTGATTTTTGATAATTTTTGGTTTGCCAACTGGTATTTTTGTAACCACCTTCTATTAGAGGTTGCTGGAAGTGAAGCATATTAGAATTGTAAGATTTACAAAACGGAATCAATGAACGACTAAATGCCCAGTTCTCTTTTCTCTTCATAATTTCCTTTCTTTTTTTTCTTACTTTGCTATGCTCTTCTTGCCTATTTGGAGCTGCCACTCGCTCGAAGAGTGTTCTATTGAGTTAATTTGCTTGTGTTGCAGGACAAGCGTATCATTGGTGCTTTCATTGAGCTTCTCATGGTAGATTATGAGGTCTTAGCAGCAGTAAAAGCACTCCAAACGCAATTTGAAGGCCAAACAATTGCGATTCATCAAACCTTGTAGCAGTATATGTCCACAGTGGATTCTCGTCTTGAGGATTTACGTTCTCAAATCCAAGGGTCTTCGAGTAATTTGGTTGCCTCTTCTAGCTCCACACATTGCTCATTTCTAGTTGTTGAGGGGCATTCAGGATGCACTGATCTCTCGCCGGTATTACGTTCAATGAAAATGGAAGTTCCTAAGTTTGATGGCTCTGACCCGAATGGGTGGGTGTTTCGAATTAAGGAGTTTCTTGATTTTCATGAAACTTTAGACCATTTACGCCTTCGTATTGTCGCGTTTCACATGGAAGGGAAAACGGCAGTTTGGTACCAATGGATGAAGGCAAACAACCTGATAAAAACAAGGAAAGATTTTTTTGATTAGTTTAAAGCATCGGTTTGGCGCTTCCATATGTGAAGATCATCAAGGTGCACTTTCCAAACTTACTCAAACCACCATAGTAGTGGAGTTTCAATCAGCCCTTGAAGATTTGATGAATAAGGTTACTGGCATCTCTAAACCCTTGTTGATCAGTTTCTTTACCATTGGGTTGAGAACATATATTTGTAGGGAGTTGATGTTTTCATGCCCAACATCTCTAATGGAAGCCTTTGCTCTCGCAAAAGCATATGAAGCTCGTTCCGAGGAGTCTAAAATGAGTGGCTGCCCTTGGACTAAATGGCCCCTACCGGCAGCACCAACTATGACTATTCCATCAGTTAACAAAATTCTTCCACCCTGTAAGGCTACTCCAACCCCCACCACAAATAGTTCAACTATAGCTCCCATAACTCATAAACCTTCTAAACCAATAAACCTTCCAGCCCTCTTACCTACACCAAATTTACCAGTTCGCCGCCTCACTCCAGCAGAATTACTAGACAAACGAGAAAAAGGATTGTGTTATAATTATGATCAAAAGTACAACACACACCATCGCTGCCGTAGTAAGTTTTTACTTTTTATGGGCACTGATGATGATGAGAATGAGGAGGATACTTCATAATTAGCTGCGGCAAAGCCATTTGAAGAGGTTGTAATAGCGGATATTTCGAGTTTGAATGCCCTAGCCGGGTAGGTGAATCCCCGTTCTCTTCGATTGGTTGGTGAGGTTGGCAATCACTCTTTTCAAGTGCTCATTGATAGTGGGAGTACCCAAAATTTTATTAAACCTGCGTTGGTTGAACGATTAAGACTTCCTATTCAACCAACGACTCAATTCCGGGTTTATATTGGCAATGTTGACTTCTTGGTGGGCCAACTCTATTGTCCACAAGTGACTCTGACTATGCACGGTTATGAATTTACTCTAGACTTATTTGTTCTACTAATTGAGGGGTAAGATGTGGTTTTGGGTATTCAATGGCTTCAACGCTTAGGAAGGGTGTCCCATGACTATATTGCCATGACGATGGACTTTTACTGAGAAGGAAAATTGGTCAGCCTTCGTGGGGATGTCACCAACCCACCAAGTATCATTACTTTCAACCAATTTCAAGCTTTTATGCATAGCCCGAATGTTCAGAGCTTATTTGAGCTACAACAAATACATTTAGACCAGGATTGAGGCTCTGGCGACTTAGAACTTTCAGATTCATTACCCACGCCAATCTCTCACCTCCTTCACAAATTTCACAACTTATTTCTCACCCCATTAGGCCTTCCCCCACAATGTTTCATTAACCATAGGATTCCTCTCCGACCAAATACCAAACTAGTGAATGTTCGACCTTATCGTTATTCGCATTTTCAAAAGACAGAAATAGAGAAGTTAATTCACGAGATGCTAGAGCAAGGTGTTATAAAACCAAGTCGCAGTCCTTTTTCTTTCCATGTGTTATTAGTAAAAAAAAAGGACGGCACTTATCGATTTTGTGTGGACTATCGTGCCTTGAATGCAGTGACCATCAAAGATAAATTTCCTATTCCCACAATTGATGTGCTACTGGATGAATTGGGTGGAGCAACCATTTTCAGCAAATTAGATTTAAGGGCAGGTTATCACCAGATTCGAGTGCATAACAGAGACACATACAAGAAAGCTTTTAGAACTCATGAAGGGCACTATGAGTTTCTCATGATGCCTTTCGGCTTGACGAATGCTCCATCTACATTTCAAGCTTCGAGTTCAACTACCATGAACTGGATTTTTGCTGCTTTCTTATGCAAATTTGTCATTGTTTTTTTTTATGATATATTAGTTTATAGTTCCTCCTTGGTTGATCATGTCTCTCAATTGGAGGAGGTTTTGAATTGTTTGTCTACTCACTGTTTCTTCATCAAACTTTCTAAATGCCTTTTCTTCCAAGAAACAGTTGAGTATTTGGGCCATTTGGTTTCTGCTGGTGGTGTTCGTGCGGATCCACAGAAAATTACAGCAATGGTCAATTGGCCGCTACCAACATCCTTGAAACAATTGCGAGGGTTTCTTGGTCTCACAGGCTATTACCAGCATTTTATTAAAGGGTATGCTTTTATTGCTGCACCCCTTACTAACTTGTTGTGCAGAGATGCTTTCATTTAGACTCCAACAACCACCATCGCATTTGAGGCCCTTAAACGAGCCATGGTGGAAGCTCCAATATTACGATTACCAAACTTCGAGTTCGATTTCATCATCGAGACTGATGCATCAAATGTCGGTATTGGCGCAGTGCTTATGCAAGACAACCACCCAATCTCCTACTTTAGTAAAAAGTTGGGACCCAAACTTCAAATGGCATTAACATATATTAAGGAGCTACATGACATCACTGAGGTAGTCCACAAGCGGCGACAATACCTCCTTGGCCATTTTTTCATTATTCGCACCGATCACAAGAGTATTAAGGAACTCCTGCAACAAATTATCGAAACACCTGACTAGCAAATATTTATCCGAAAATTGCTTGGGTATCATTTCAAGATTGAATACAAGCCCGGCCGAGCAGACCAAGCTGCTGATGCTCTATCCCAAGTGCATGAAGATGATCTTGTGGAGGTGCCTATGAGATATTCTACCTGTTTACCGTTGGTTTCCAGCCCAACCTTTGATTTAATAGAAACTATACACTTGGAGAATACCACTTGTTCAGACTTGGTACTCCTCTATAAGCCCTTTGCCGCAGGAGATCTCTTCGTTGATTTTTCTGTTCGTGATGGATTACTTTTCTTTCGACACCGCTATTATGTTAGCTCCCAATCATCCTTGAAATTAATCTTGCTCCACGAATTTCATGCTAAACCATAGGCTGGACATGTTGGTATTAAACAGACCTCACTACAACAAAAATGTATATCGCCAACCATTTATTTCCGAGGGACCTCAAAATCCCTAGGTGAATAGCCTGTTTCTAAGAGGTTTTAAGGTTTCATCGGTAATTAGAGAAAAATGCACATATTATTACCTATAATAACATTTCCCTCGGAAAAATTAACAAACATCCCTCGGTAAAGTGAAATTTTTTTGGCAAAATTTGGGCCGACGGCATCATTGAGCCATAGGAAATAGGAATTTTTTTATTTTTTATTGGTTTTAATATCAAGCAATGGCACCCATATCATGCTTTAGATACCATTTTGTGATTTTTTCCTCCTCGTCCATGAATAAACATTTTGCAATTTTTTTAGAAAATCGTCTCCAAATTGAGTTAATGAAAGCGAATCATAGAAATGAAATTCTTGACCTCATCAAAATCCTTTTCTTTGCTCGATGAGAATGATGAAAATCTACCATCGATTTCGTAGATTGTGATGGCCAGTTCCAATGGTTCAGTTGCGAATCGTGTCAGGTCTGAGCTATTTGAAGAGATGCTAGAAGTTGGGATTGCCCAATTAAAGGTGTTTCATTTGATTTAAAGCCCTAGATGACATCAAGATGCACCTAACCCTAAGTAATAAAATCCCATGCCTTTTATTGTAACAATTAATTTTTTTATACTTTTGTAATGCATATATAGCTTTGATTTGGATGAATTCTATTGTGATTTGGACTATATGTATTGTTAATTTTGTTTTTCCCCCCTTTTTTCAAACCTGCTTGCATGAATTTGAGAGCTAATTCTTCTTTTTCTCCTGTTATTGTCGCTTTTGTTTCTGCTACCAAGAGTTGTTGTCGCCATTCTTATGCTGGTGGATCATCACCTCTTGGTGACAGGTTAGTTTTTGAACAGCCAAAATTTATATTTTATATGAAGATTTTGTTTGTTTGGAGCTTGGGTAATAAAAAGTAAATTTTTTTTTAAAGAGTGGAGAAGTTTTAGGCTTAACTAAGAAGAAAAACTTTATTTCAGTTATCAATAATGAGCCCAAGGAAATCGAGCTCTTGATTTCTTTGATATTCTGGTTTCAACATCTTTTGTGATTTATCTTATTTTGATATTTTTTCAGTTTTTTATATTCAGATTATGATCATCATTAGTTTGGTAGCTTCTAGTGTGTACTAGGATATTTTAAAGTCGTAAAATCTTATTGTTACTAGGGATGGCACTGGGGAGGGTAGGAAGAAGGGATCGACATTCCCATACCTATCCTCGATTTTGTTTATGTCCCTGTACCATCCTTGTCCCCGTCATAATTACTTGAGGGGAGGGGATGTGGATTTTTTAGGATACCCAATTTCTGAAACTGATACTTACACTATGAAGATATAGGTTATATTTGCGCCCATATCCTTGAGATAATGCCATATGAATTGAATGAGAGCACATGGTTTATTGAATATAAGTAGGTAGTTTGATTACTTATTGATTCATTTTAATGGTTCGTGGCTGAAGTACATGTGATTTGGCTTTAAACACTATATAAACTAGTTAGAACTGTTGACTAGCTTTTGAAGTTTATATTTGAAAACTCTGTTTTTGGACTAATTTTGCTGGCAATTCCCAGTAAACTTTGGCTAGATAAATCTGGGAAACAATTATTACAGCAATCTATTGTTGAAATCGAGAAACTTTGTGTTAACTAAGTAAAATGTTCTAGCAAATTGCCGAAGATTCATGATTGAAGCTTCAAATGTTACTTCTATTCAGGTTAAGTTCATGTTTAATTCAAGTATATGACACTACATTACTATGGCCTTGTCCATTGTTACAGAGATAAAGTGAATTTCAAGAAGGCGCTCAACTTTCTAACATTAATCACCAACGCAAGGGTGAGATGTCAATCTATATTCTTTTATATCTTTCTTTTCTTTTCCGATTTTTTTTAAGTTAGTTCTTTTACATTTTAAACAAATATAAATATAAGTAAGTTTTTGCATGCAAAAAGTGTTGCATGCTTCTTCTTCCGTTTGGCCTAATTAATTTATGTAAAATATATAGCCAAATGTGGTCTTGACATCTATATTTCTTGAACATGCTAAAAGCTTTATATAGTAATTTTACCTTGTGTATGTTGCTCCATATTTTAGCCTAAGGAAGAGGATTTGACTTAAGGAAATTTGGAGTAATTGAACATGATTGATACACATTTAGAATAGTTTATTATCGTTTCTAAGGAAAATTGTGAAATGCCCTGTGCTTGCTTGATAATTGTTGTATGCTAAAAGGGTACTAGCATACTATTAATATAGTTTTCAATTATGTTGATAACTAATACTATCAATATGGTTTTCAAATAATGCAGGATCTTATTGTAGATTATAAAGATGAGGAACAAATTGCAAGTGATGAGCAGAATATTTGATGGAATATTTGAGAAGTAAGAATGTGTAATCCAACTTCTTGAAGTGTAAGACCAAATGAAGATGAAGAATCATTTTATGTATATGAAGTTGAACAATGAATGAATTACATTTATCTTTGTTACATGTACTGGATTATTATTTTGATAATGAACTTATTGGATTATTTTAGTAATTGTTTTAATTTTATTACACTTTGATTATATAATTCATGTACAAATTGATTAACATAATGGCAAAAAGATTCTATATTTCCAAGGGACTATCCAATATTTCCGAGGGTTCAAAATATAGTTGGAGTTTGGTTTTTCCAAGGGTTACAAATTTTTACCGACGGATATATTTTGTTGGAAATATGCCATTACCGAGAAAATATGTCCCTAGGCAATATTTTTATTCAGTGTAATTTGAATTATTTTCCGACGGAAGTATTGGCTCTCTATCGAGGGATATTTCCCTTGGTAATAATCCATATTTCCTAGAGACTGTAGGAATTATAGAATTAATGACAAGCGTTTTCACGACGGACTTTGATGGACATTTTCCCTTGGTAATATGTATTACCGAGGAATTTTTATATTTATCGAGGGATTGTGTCCCACGGTAATACATGTTTTTGTTGTAGTGCCTTGGTTCGCTTAGCTTCAGCGTTTTATTGGCATAAGATGCGAACCGATGTTGAAAAGTTTATAGCTGCTTGTTTAACCTGCCAACAAATCAAGCATTCGACTCAAGCCCTAGCAGGCTTGTTACAGCCCCTACCTATTCCATCATTAGTATGGGATGAGGTCACCATGGATTTCATTACGGGCTTACCACCATCACGAGGGCTGACCACTATCCTTGTTGTTGTGGATCATCTAACCAAGTCTGCACATTTTGGAGCTCTACCTTCTCATTTTTCAACTGTAAAGGCAGCAGACCTATTTGTGGACATGTAACACTTTCACATTGTCAATGCTAGTGGTAATTTATGCTTATATTAGCATTCTAAGCAAAATCTATTTATCTAATTCAATGGATTTGGTCGTCTATGGCATGCACAAACTAAATTATTAATCATGTTTGACGAGTATCATAATTTCATAGAACTACTCTAGCAAATATTTTATTCAAATTTATACAAGAAATAGATATAATACATGAGAACTTAGTATTTTGTTCTTATATGAAAAACTTTTAAATTAATAATAACGTATGTATTACTTTGAAAACATTCCACTCAGAACTAATCCTAATCAATCCTAAATCGCTAGAATGTCTTCTAGTTGATCAACAACTGATGGTCCTCCTATAAATTAAAGAGACATTTATAAGAAACTGTGTAATCCTTAGAAAAAAGGTAAATTCAAAACTGTATATAAAGACAATTTATATTTATTAACTCTCTATATCAAATTAATATGCATCTATCATCCACTTTTTTTTAGGGATTCTTTCCATAAAGTAAATTTAGCTAAATTATATAAAGTAAGCTAAAGTAATAGCAAAGATTAAAGTTAATGAGGAAATTTTTTCAAGATTTATAACTAAATAAATAAACTATATTGTAATCCAACTTTAAAATCAGGCTTGCACGACAGCAGTTTCTTTAATAGTATATAAGCAATTGCTACACCATATTAAGTAATAAATAAATACAATTAAATTTAAACAAGACATTGGCAGCCTAGAAAGTAGCCACACACTTTAGTATGGTATGGGGTTTGCTAAATTTTAAGACATATATTTCTTTCAATTATGTCTCCCTCATTGCAAATTGCTTATAGATATATAACCGTCTCAAGAATTGAAGATATATGACAAGTGTTTTCCCCAATATCCTGTTGAAAGTATTATAATAAAAAGTAGTAGAAGCGCTTGCCTATTAAGAAAAATTAGATAGAAAAATTATTCAGAGCCTTTTATCTTTTTCATACCATCCAGGCCTCCTATTCAAAGATTCCCACATATAGACTGGCCATTGCTCTACCTTTTTTTGTTCTCACATGAATCACTTCTCTTGGCTTCTCCACCACTCTCTCATTATTTCTCTTTCTTTTTGGTCCATTGAATCCTTGCATGCCAACTCCCAAAATCAGCACAAAAACTTAATAACTTTATTATGATTTTTACATTTTCACAAAATAAATGATTCAACACAAAAAAGATAGAAATAAATAACTATATAAAAGAAAGACCAATTAACCTTATTATTTGAACTTAACAACCCAATTTCGGAAGCCAGAGGTGGAGACAAATTAATAAAACTTTCAATAGGAAGCCCCACCGCCTTCTTTCCATTTATGTTATCATGGCTGATATTTATTTTTATATGAACATAATACATACAGAAAACAAGCACATACGTACTTAATATATAGTAGCCTACCTATGTAAAGGCTAGTATAAAAACACATACAATATTATAAAAAACAAGTTAGATAGTTACAAGCTAATATTAAAAATTTAATGTACGATGGAAATGAGAGCTTGTTACAAAACAAAGCAAACTCGTTGACAGTATTGCAGCATTTATTGATCCTAATAATCAACATTCTAGGAATTCAACTATCAGACCTTACGTTCTTGAGTTTCATTTTCTAATCTTACTTCAAAACAAATCCCAGCAAACTTATACATGCATTCATGTGCAATAACACTGCTTAAATCAAATATAGTCATCCTACTAAGAAGTAAAACATGCATTCATGCGGTCAAGGGCTTGAACCATTCTCTGTTAAAAAAATCAATGAAACTCTTAATCCCTTTAGTTTGATCTAAAAATTAAACAAATGAAGATTAATACCTAGTAGAGATTCTATACTGCTGCCATGAAGTGGAGGAAAGACAAGAGTTTGGTGGAAAATACTAGGAGAGTAAGTGGGGGAAGGAATTGGACTGCTAGTAGAAAGAGCCCTGTGATGATGATGCTTCTTGAGATTAAGAAGTTGCAGCCCTATTAGTCTTCTACTTTGAAGCTCGAGGGTTTGCTGCAAATCAACTCACTCCTCTATTTTCCTCATACAAAGCATGTCCTGGGTATTATTATAGAACACTCTTGCTTTACAAAGACCAACAAAAGCCAGAAGTTAAAGAAAATCCAATTGATGCCGCAATGAAATGAATGAAAATGAGTTTTTTTTTATTCTTTTGGTTTCTTAATTCTTACCAAGTGGAAGGTCAAAAGGCTCTCTTGAATTAAGCCCAGTTGGGGTTTCGCAAAGGAAAAACTCTCTTTTTTCAACATGTTCTGAATATCTTCTTTTTATTTTTTTAAATAAAAAAAGAAGCTCAAAAATTTTGGACAACCAAAAATGAAATTCAAAGGAAAAATGAAAAGTACAAAGATTGAAGAGAGCAAGTGCTTGTACTAGTCTAAAACTTTTCCCTCAACAGTTTCAGTGCCTGTAACGCCTTTTACCCATGCTCAAAAGAAGATAGAATTACGCCTCTTACCTTGTGTCACTGACGACAGCAAAAGAATCTGGAAGGAGAACGAACCCAGAAGCAGCAAACAAAGCAAATGGAGAACGGCTAAAAGCTGTAGCGTTGGAACACTTGAACGGAAATGATAGCGGCGGCGGCTGCTGTGTGGGCTTGGACGTGGGCTTGGGCCTGGATGCTGGCCTTTGGTAGTAGGGATAGCGTGGTCATTCTTTGTCTTTCACAATTTAAAAGAAGTCAAGAAAGAAAGGGGAGGGAAATTAGGCAGCGGCGGCAGCGTGGGCTCTCTTGTAGATAACTATATAACATTGTATCTCTAATTTAATTCGGTGGGGGGTTTTTATGTTTGTGATCTAAACATGAAAGTTTTGAGTTTTAGAAGTCTCACATTCGAGTTGAAATAAAAAAAATTATAATGATATTTTTTAAATTTCTGATATTTTAATGTAGTGATCTCTAATATTTAATTTAGTGATACATTAGTATCAGTAATTTATGATACTTATTTGTTAAAAGTGGAAAATAGTGCATAGTTCAGTAATTACTGACACTTTTTTCAAAGTGTCAAAAAATAAAGTGTCAGTAAAAGTCATTTTTTTAGTAATATTGAATCGATAATGTTAACATATTCTCTTTCAATGTAGATAACTATACAATCTGATAGAAATTTTTTCCATCTTATTTCAACGTGGTGTCTTGAAAAGTAAACTAGTAAAATCATAAAAGAAGTTAAAAGAAGCAATCATAGTTAAGTTTAATTAAAAAAATTAACAAAAGCCATACAACTACTAGTCCGTCACTATGACAGTTTAGCATTATCCAAAAGCCAAACAACAGTTTATTTGATAAATTAACATTATATATAATATACTGGATTGAATCTATCTATTTCTAATATGAAATCATTTTTCCTTTTAAAAGTAAAATTTCAAGGAAATATTTTATAACGGCACTTTAAAAAAATTACTTAATTTAATTAAAAATTTTCTTAAATAAGTTTCTTTTTCTCAAATAATTTCTTCAGGTGCCATAGTTGCAACTTGCAAGCCAGAAACAATAATGCATATAAACAGTGAAAATCTACTAAACCCGACCATTCTGGAGTCAGTACCACGGTTCAGCTCTTCAATTCTTCTTCTCTTGCACGGAGATAAAACATCTCCTAGTTAATAGAACTATCTCTAATTTATTAACTATCAATAATCAATTTAAAATTTTGATTGCTAGAGCCTAGAATTCAATGGTTAAACTATTAACCTAACAATAATTTAATCTTACACAATGAGATTAGAACAAGAACTAAAGAATATGATTAAATAAAAAATAAAATAAATCTATTATTATTTTTTATTTCTTACCAAGAGAAGATGAAGAAGAACCCAAGAAAGGGAGCACGAAGAAGCCAACAAAGGGCACAATCTGGAACTGGAAGAATGGAGTAAATGCTCACCTTTTTTATTTATTTAAATGAATGGCAAAACGAAAATTAATAGATTGGTCTAGCTGTAAATAAAATTATAAAACAATGACAATTTTGTAAATTTTCCACAACGGTATTTTTTGTAAATTTTTCAAAATTTTGGACAGCTACAGCTAGGGGTGGGCAAAACCGAACCGAAACCGAAAAAAATTCAGTTCGGTTCGGTTTTTTTTTATTTCGGTTCGGTTTTTTTAAACAAAAATTTTAATTTATAAATACCGAACCGAATGGTTCGGTTCGGTTCTATTTTCAGATTAAAAATGATAAAACCCGAACCGAACTGAAATTTAGGCATTTTCGTAATTTTACTGCAACATATATATAGAAAAAGTGAAAATGGAAGAAATTTGTGCCGTTTATCATTTTTCATGAACAAATCCGGAAAACCCACAACACAAATCTAAACTCCCATCCACTTTTAGCTCGTTCATTATCTCTTTGCCGCCATTCTACTGATAAAATTCCTTCTATCACTCTCTAAGTACGGTATTTCACTTGCTCTGGTTTAGGGATGGCAAAATCCGGATCCGGATTGAATTTTCTTCATCCGGATCCGCATTCGGATCCGGAAAAAAATATGCGGATCCGGATGCGGGTAAGATCCGCACGGGTTGCGGGCGGATTTTCCGGATATCCGGATCCGCATATTTTTAAATTTAAATATAATTTTAACTTTAATAATTTATTTAATAGTATTAAATATAATTTAATTATAATTTAATAATTAACAATTTAACATCAATTCAATATAAATAACATGCATTATCACTATAAATTCACAATTGATAATTTCACAACATAAATAAAAAATAAAAAAATAAGGCAAACCAATTTATTATAATATTCTCTAATTATTATTATCATAATTTTTTACTTTTTAACATACTTTTCATAATCAATGAAAATTATAGAATTAATTATGCTTATAAATATTTTAATTTATATATTTTTTAATTAAAATTGAATTAAATAAATTAATTAATTATATAATAATGCGGATCCGGATATCCGGTTTTCCGGATGCACTTGCATCCGGATCCGGATTCGGATCCGCACGGATCTTAATTTTTAAGATCCGGATCCGGATCCGCATTTTTTCACATGCGGATCCGGATTTTTCCGGATCCGGATCTTCCGGATCTTTGCGGATCCGGGCCGGATCCGGATTTTATTGCCAAGACTACTCTGGTTTTTTTTTTTTGTTAACTGGTTCGGTTTTCTTTTTTTAGTAATATATCATGAATCTTTTTTTATTTCATATTTGTTTAAATTATTAATGGTAGATTAGTAGTTAGTTTTGTTAGTTTTGCCTAGATCTGAGTATGTTACTGTATTTTTTTTATTTTTCTGTTTCAAATCTGGGTTGTTGACTTGCTGGCGAAGTTGGGAAATGTTGAACGAAATGTTGAAGGGATAATATCATTTGGCTCCCTTTGCTTTATAAAATTTTATAACAACCCAATATTTAGAAAATGTTTGCATATAGGAATTATGTTTTGATATAATTTGTTTACAAATATTTCAAACTAGTCCTTGACCGAAGGTCAACAAGATAAAATATCTTTTTAGTTCCTAATTTTTTGTTAATTTATATTATGGCATAGAAACTTATTTTATTTTATTTATAGTTTGGGCCAAAATTTTTAATATTAAAAACAGTAACTATAATTTTGAAAATTCTTCATTTTAGTCCAAAATTCTTTCCTTTTTTTTCACATACAAATTTGTAAATTATTTTATTTTTGTTTATTATACATTGATTATGGTAGGCTTTGTGTGCAGAATGGAAGAAAATAATAATGTTGTCGAGGAGATTATGAAAGATGATTTTGAGGAGGATATTTAAAATGAAAAAATAGCTAGGCGCTTGAGATCAGATGTTTGGCAATCATTTTCAAAGCTACCTGGAGGAAAAAAAGCGAAGTGTAACTATTGTAAGAAGGAGTATGTATGTGAAAGTATTAAAGGAACTTCTGGCTTAAGAAATCATTTGTTAAAAAGATGTCCTGTGTATAAAAACTTGAAGCCTAAAGAGGATGAAAATCAGTGTGCTTTAGCTCGTGAAAAAGGTGTTGGTAATGCTAAGCTTGTTTCTGTGGGTTTTAGTAAAGAAGCTTGTAGGAAGGCACTTGTAAAGATGATTATTAAAGATGAGTTACCCTTTAAATTTGTGAAGGCTGAGGGGTTTTTGGAGTTTATGGCCACTTGTTGTCCAAAGTTTGATGTGCCATCGCGGAGGACAATTACAAGGGATATTCTTCAATTATATGAGAATGAGAAGAATATTTTGAAAAGTTTGTTCATTGCAAATCGTCAAAGGGTATGCATCACTACAGATACTTGGACTTCAATTCAAATGTGTAATTGTATGGTGATAACAGCCCATTTTATTGACAAAAAATGGATGTTGCATAAGAGAATACTTAGTTTTGCTCCAATTTTTAACCATAAAGGAGAGGCCATTGGGAAGCTCATTGAGAAGTGTATGATTGATTGGGGTATTGAAAGTTTGTTCACAATTACCGTGGACAATGCAAGTGCTAATGAAAAAGCAGTCAATTATTTGAAGAAGAAGATAGGAAATTGGAGTCGAGATTCATTGGTTTTAAATGGTTCGTATATGCATGTGAGATGTTCGGCACACA
Source organism: Luvunga scandens (assembly GCA_030449905.1). Lineage (NCBI taxonomy): Eukaryota > Viridiplantae > Streptophyta > Magnoliopsida > Sapindales > Rutaceae > Luvunga > Luvunga scandens. The sequence goes on from JASUUG010001266.1 coordinate 4,317,700, forward strand.
TAATAAATTTGATTGTGAAAGATGGGTTGGATGTGGTGAAGACATCAATAGATGGTATTCGCAATGCAGTGAGATATGCTAGATCTTCCCCATCGAGGTTGCAAAAATTCAAAGCTTGTGTTGATGCGGAAAAAATCTCGTATAATGGGTTTATGGTGTTAGATGTGCCGACTAGGTAGAATTCAACAATCTTGATGTTGAGATCTGCGTTGAAATTTGAAAAAGCATTTGATAGATTAAAAGACGAAGATGGGCACTATGTTAATTGGTTCGGAGCTGATGGAGATGATGAGAACGAGAATGAAAAATACAGGGTAGGGCCACCAATGGAAGATGATTGGGACAATGCAAGAAGGTTAGTCAAATTTCTATCAGTCTTTTATGATGTGACTTTGAAATTTAGTAGTTCTAAATTTGTGGCTGCGAATACTTATTTGAATGAGATGTGGAAAGTTCAAATTCATTTGAAGTCTCTTGATGATAGTGATGATATTTTGTTAAGCTACATGGCCAAACCTATGATAACAAAGTTTGCCAAATATTGGGGTGATAATTTAGAAAAGGTCAACATGTTGTTGATTTTAGCAGCAGTACTTGATCCTCAATGTAAAATGGACTTTGTTACATGGTGCTTTAGTAGTTTGTATGATACCAAGAAGGTTGAGGAGTTGTGTAATAGGTTTAAAGAGTTGTTGATGAAGCTTTATCAAAGTTACAATTCTGGTGATCCAAACAGTGCTACTAAGACTAGTTGCATAGTTCAAACTAGTGGGATTAGTGAGTGTGCTGGCTCTAGTTCTTTTGATCCTTTTGCACAATATAAAAAGATGAAAGCAAGTATACAAGATGGATACGGTGGGCAAAATGAGGTTGAAAGATACTTGTTGGATAAAACGGAGATGATGAATGACAACTTTGATATTTTGAATTGGTGGAGCTTAAATTGGCATAGGTATCCTATTTTGTCTCAGATTGCCAAAGATGTTTTGGCAATTATAGTTTCCACTGTTGCTTCGGAGTCGGCATTCAGCACTGGGGGTCGCATTCTCGACCCATTTAGGAGTTCTTTGACTCCTAAAACAGTTGAGTCTTTGATTTGCACTCAAAATTGGCTTTAATCAACTCTTTTCGGCGATTGCATAATAGAGTCAACCGAGGAAGAAACTGAATTTTATGAACTTGTTGAAGAAGGTAATAACATGCTTTTGTTGACTTTTGATAATTTATTTGTAATATTTAATATTATAAATAATGATTTTCATATATCTATTTTATTTCTTTGTAGAATTTGTGAGACCAATGCTAGCACAACAAGCACAAACAGCAAAGGATCAATTGGCGATTGAGTGATGTTTACTTTAATCATTTCAATAAAAGGTATCATTTATATGAATTTGATATATTATTTTATAGTTATATTTATAGTACTTTACTCATTTCAATTTTATTTGTGTAGATTTAAGTTGGGAAGTGTTGATGTTAAAAGTTATTAAAATTGGAAGAAGTTGGAGGGAAAGAGGAGCAAAGTAATGGCATTTCTTATGGTTGATTTTTAATTTTTAAGTTGTATAAGTTTCTTATTGTTCTGGATATTGTTTTGGATGTTAACAAGATGCTGTTGGACATTTGACTATCTTTTATTTTGTTTTGTGTCATTGTTGGAAATTTTTTTTTTTTATGTTGTCATGGATTTATGTTATGTATTATATTAAGTTAATTTGGTGATGATGATGAATGATTTGATAGTGGTAGTAGTAGATTATGGTATATTTTGATGATGTTGTAGTAATTGATGAAATTGTAGATTAATTGATGAAATCATAGATTATACATACTTTGAATATATTATATAGGTACTGAAAATGAGGAAATTATTGTACATAGTTTGAAATAAAAAATAATATAAAAAACCGAATAAAAAATCAAACCGTTAAGATGAACCAAAAAATCAATTACTTAAATAAAACCGTTAAGAGAACCGAAACCGATCTGAAACCGAAAACTAAAGCTGAACCGGAACCGAACCGAAACCGACCTATCGGTTTTGGTTCGGTTTTTTTATTCACAAAATCCGAAAGATTTTTTTAAATTTCGGATCCGAACCGATCCGAAACCAAAAATTTATCCCGAAACCGAACCGAACCGAACCGATGCCCACCCCTAGCTACAGCCCACAAGCAACTGCACCCCTGCTTTCTATTATGGTGTTTACTCGAGGGGTAGTGTCATATACCATCCAATTTCATATCAAGTTTGGCTCTATTAGAGTTTTAACTGAAGTGTTAGATCTTTTCATTTTTGTCATTGTATTTATTTGATGTTCAAAGTTGTAAATTGGACAGTTGGGCTTTGTGATCCTAGAAAACTCAGAAAATTTGCATAAATGTAGATGTTCAAAATTTGTTTAACTTTGTATAAATGAAGATCATGTAATCCTTAAAAATATTTGTAAATGTATAATTTGGCATATTAAGTGTATTAGTTGTAAGAGTAACTAACGCATATTGAGAAACATATTAGCAAGTTATAGCTTTTATTATGATTATTTTGTTGTAGACCAAGAAAGATTATGGAGAGAGTTGAAGCCTTTCTTATAAGATTATAGATCAATTCAAGTGAAGCTTCTCTTCCTGATTGCTGTGCAATCTGAAGAATGTAAATTGGGATGTAGATGTAGCTATTAGAAGTTCTGAAGTTGCTTAGATGCTGTGATTCGAAATTCTGAAGTTGTTTAGATGCTGTGATTCGAAACTTGGGAGGAGAGTTAGAGGTCGAACAAGTGAATAAAATTGGATTTCTCTTGAGTCATACATGTTGGATTTTTTAATCCAGCATTGTTGGATCCTTAATCCAAAGTTGGGCTTATATATGAATAATTATGTGTTGCGAACTGTCATATAAGGTTAAATCCAATTAAAAGTGATCCATTAAGGTTTACGGTATTATGGGCTTTAATGTATTTAATAGGATGTGGGCCTTTAATGTGTAGAGATCCAATAGTATTATAATTCTATGATGAATAGAATTAAGAATACATAGTGGCAGCAGGAAACCGTTGTTTATATAAGTGGTCATGGTCCCCAGGTCACACATTGAAAAATCTTTTCATTCTTTCTGATATCCCATCTTCAGAGAGAAAACTCAGAGAGAACTAAAGGACTCTCTAAGAGAACGTGTAGAAGAGAGAAATTAAGCGTTATGGATTTAGGTACGCTTCTGCATAATTTATTATTAATTCTTAGTGATATGACATGAATATTCCTAGGTTATAGGTGATGGTTTTCACCAAAGGTTTTAATTATCTCAATAAGTGGTATCAGAGCCTATTCATGTTGAATCATTGAGAATCAAATTGATTTTTGATTAATGATGTATTAGATAGTTTGTTGCTGGTTCTTTTTATTTTAGGATTAATTACAAAAAAAAAATCAGTTTCAAAGTATAAAGCCGGTGGCTGCAAAGCTACAGCCGGCGTTCTGTAAAAGGCGTGGCCAAACCAAGGAATGGCCGCGGCTGATCAAGTTGGTGCGGTGGCATTAAGAAAAAGGAAAACTAAGAAAAAAAAAAGGTGTTTTAAGCATTAAAGCCACCGGCGGCGTCTGGGTAATGGTTACGCAGTCAAGCAAGTCGCGGCCACCAGGCCGCGGCTGGCAACATGAAAAGCGGCAGCTTAAAGCCACCGCTTCAAGAAGAAGAAGAAGAAAAAAGGCTGTGGGTGGCTTTCAGTCGGGAAAGGCGCGACGAGATCAGGTAAAGAAAAAGTGATGGCCATAGCTGCCATTCAAGGAAGAAGAAAAAAAAAATATTTTTTTAGGGTTTTCTTTTTTAAATTTGGGGCTGGTTCAGCTCCGGTTCGGGTTGACCAACCTGAACCGGCCAGCCTGAATCGGTCAACGGTCAACATTGATCGTTGACCGATCAAAGTCAATTTTTTTTTAATTTTGGGTTATTTTTATGCAATTTTAAATTGAAATATTGATTGGTTTATATGTATTTTGAAATGAATTAATTGAAATAACATGTCACCAAAATGACCCATCTTATGGAAATTAATTTATTTTAGAATACAAACGATTTTGTATATATAATTCCTATAAATATCGATTGGCCCAAAGGAATGTCCATATTTAATAGAATTACATGTACACCTGTGGTAATAAACACATGATGATTATTCGGTTTTACATGTGAATAATGAATCAACCCAAAGGAAGATTCATTGTTTGACATGTTCTTATTATTTGTGTTGATTACTACACCAAGATATCACTTACAGGTTAATATTTTGTTCAAATATAGAATATTAATGGAGTGCCTGGTATCCTGAGATGGGTTTTACCTTTGTTTGAATTTATTTTTGTTTTAAGACTAATATGAGCTTATTTTGTTTGTTTATTGTTCTGGATTCAGTTATGTCTGCTGCTAATATTACTGCCAACATCAATTCCATTCCTATTCTAAATAGCTCTAACTTCAAATCATAGCACGAGAATCTCTTAATAGTTCTCGCAGTCATGGATTGTGATCTTGTATTAATGGTTAATTCTCCCCCACCTCTTACAGATGACAGTACCCTTGATGATAAAAGGGAAATGGAAAGGTGGGAGAGATTAAATCGCATTTGTATCATGATCATGAAGAAGGCCATTCCAGAAGCATTCAAGAGCTCAATGATTGAGAAAGCAAATACGGCTAAGTAGTTTCTTGTACAGATTGAATAGAGGTTTGTCAATAACGAAAAGGCTGAAATTGGTACGCTCTTGACAAGCCTAATTTCAATGAGGTATACGGGTAAAGGCAATATTAGGGAGTATATCATAGAGATGTCTCATCTTACTTCTATGCTAAGAGCACTTAAGCTTGAACTCTCTAAGGACTTGTTAATGCATTTGGTTTTAATATCCTTACCAACACAATTTAACTAATTTAAGGTGAGCTATAATTGTCAGAAAGAGACTTGCTCTCTAAATGAGCTCATGTCACATTGTGTTCAGGAAGAGGATAGGTTGAAGAAAGATAAGGCAGAAAGTGCTCACCTAGCCTCTACCTCTAAGGGCAAGAATAAGGGCAAGAAAGGAAGAAAGATAAGGAAGCTACAGATACAACACCTCAAAGAAACAACAAAAGAAACAAAGTAATTCAGAAGGTACTGGTTGTTTCTTTTGTAGGGCTGAGGGTTATAAGAAGAAGCACTGCACTAATTATCACACATGGCGTGCTAAAAAAGGTATGCTTTTTAGCTTGGTTTATTCTGAGATTAACTTAACTTTGGTACCTAGACACATGTGGTGGATAGATTCTGGTGCAACCACTCACATCAATGTGTCTATGCAGGGTTGCCTGAGTTGTCGAAAACCAAGTGATGGTGAAAGATATATCTATGTGGGCGATGGCAAGACAGTTGAAGCTGAAGCAATTGGAAAATTTAGATTATTGTTAAAGACTGGATTTTATTTAGATTATAATGAAACCCTTTGGACAAATTTGGTTATTCTTGTTCATTTGGAAATGGAAAATTTATTTTGTTTCATGATTCAAAACTAGTTGGTTCTAGTTCTTTGTCAGGTGGTGATAATCTTTATATGCTTGATACAATCGCTTCATTTAAAGAATCCCGGCAATTAAGTACATGGAGTTTAAAGAGAAAGTTAACCAATGAGAATTCAGCAACGTTATGGCATAGGAGATCGGGTTAAATCTCCAAACGAAGAATAGAGAGACTTGTGTCAGATGCAATTCTCAATCTCTTAGATTCACAGATTTTGACATCTGTGTTAACTGTATTAAGGGGAAACAAACCAATAAAAGGAGATTTAAAACCAATAAGAGTTTGGATATCTTAGAACTCATACATATAGACATTTGTGGGTCATTCCCTGCATCTGCTTGGAATGGTCAATAATATTTTATGACATTCATAGACGATTTTTCTAGATATTGCTATATATATCTCCTCCATGAAAAGGCACAATCCTTGAATATGTTCAAAAAATTTAAGGCTGAAGCTGAGAACCAACTTGGCAAAAAAATTAAAAGCGTCAGATCTGACCGTGGTGGTGAATACTATAGTAGATATGATGGTTCAAGTGAACAACGTCTATGGCTATTTGCTAAATTCCTAGAGGAATGCAGTATCGTCCCACAGTACACTATACCGGGTTCGCCCACTATAAATGGTGTTGCTGAAAGACGAAATAGGACGCTTAAGGACATAGTGAGAAGTATGATTTCTCATTCTACCTTACCAGAATCACTCTGGGGAGAAGCACTTAAGACTGTAGCGTATATCCTTAATAGGGTTCCAACTAAAGCGACTGCTAAAACCCCTTATGAGCTTTAGATAAGTAAAAAGCCTAGTCTCAAGCACTTACAAGTTTGGGGATGTCCAGCTGAGGCAAGGCCTTATAGGCCTAATGAAAGGAAACTGGACTCAAGAACGGTGAGATATTATTTTGTTGTATACTCAAAATGATCCAGGGGGTATAAGTTTTATGATCCCACAATGAAGTCGATTTTCGAGTCAGGAAATGCTCGGTTCTTTGAGGATGTCGAGTTTGAGGGGGGAGATACAGTTAGGGACTTTGTCTTTAAAGAGGAATATGTTGATATTCCCATATGTGTTATTGGCATTGATCAGGGTCTCATTCCTGACTTTGTTCAAGACACAACAAATCAAGACAATGTTGGAGAACCCTGTATAGAAGAAGTTTTTCCAGAAGAATAAACTCTACCATCTCAAGAGCCTATGCCATTAAGGAGATCCATTAGAGAAAGGAGAAGTGCATTGCCAGATGACTACATTGTATTTCTCCAAGAACATAAAGTAGACATCGGCATGATAGAGATGATCAAATCAATTTCCGTCAAGCTATGAAAAGTTCTAACTCTCAAAAGTGGATTGATGCCATGAATGAGGAGATTAAGTCTATGAAAGACAATGACGTATGGGATCTTGTCCCATTGCCACAAGGTGCGAAACCTATTGGTTGCAAATGGATATTTTAGACCAAAAGGGATTCGAAAGGCAATGTGGAGAGGTACAAGGCGCGTCTTGTCGTAAAAGGGCTTTACGCAGAAAGAAGGCTTAACTATAAAGAGACTTTCTCTCCAGTTTATTCGAAAGACTCTTTTAGGACTATAATGGCATTAGTTGCGCATTTCAATCTTGATTTATATCAGATGGATGTAAAGATGGCGTTTCTCAATGGCAACATTGATGAGACTATCTATATGGTGCAGCTAGAAAACTTTGTGTCCGGAGATCCAAATAATATGGTTTGCAAACTTAAGAAATCCATCTATGGGCTCAAGCAAACATCTTGACAATGGTATTTCAAATTTCATCAAGTGATCATCTCATTTGGTTTCGAGATGAATTTGGTCGATGATTGTATATACCATAAGTTCTGTGGGAGTAAGTATATTTTTTTGGTTTTATATGTCGATGACATTTTGCTTGCCAGTAACGATATAGGCTTATTGCATGACACCAAGAGATTTCTAACTAAGAATTTTGAGATGAAAGATCTTAGTGACGCCTCTTTTGTATTAGGCATACACATACACCGAGATTGCTCTTAGGGTATTATAGGATTATCACAAAAGAGCTATATTAAAATAGTTCTCTAGAGATATGGTATGCAAGATTGTAAACCAGGTGATACCCTTATGGCTAAAGAAGACAAGTTTAGTCTCAATCAATGCCCTAAAAATAACTTTGAAATGAAAGAAATGCAAAAGATTCCTTATGCGTCAGTAGTAGGAAGTCTGATGTATGCTCAGGTTAGTACGTGACCAGATATAGCATACGTTACTGGGATGTTGGGTAGATATTTAAGTAATCTAGGAGTAGACCATTGGAAAGCAACCAAATGGGTCTTACGATCCTTGCAAGAACAAAAGACTTCATGCTCACATATCGGAGGTCGGATAAGCTTAAGATCGTTGGGTATACTGACTAAGATTTTGCTGGATGCCAAGATAGTATGAAATCCACTTCGGGTTACATCTATCTGCTAGCTGGAGGTGTTGTCACTTGGAAGAGTGCTAAATAGTCTCTTATAGCCTCTTCCATAATGGCAGCAGAGTTCATAGCATGGTGCTGTCACTTAGAAGAGTGTTAAACAGTCTCTTATAGCCTCTTCCATGATGGCAGCAGAGTTCATAGCATGTTATGAGGCATCTAATCATGGGATATGTCTACTGAATTTTGTCACGGGACTGCATATAGTAGATGATGTTGATAGATCACTTAAGTTATTTTATGACAACAAGTCTGCTGTACTGTATTCTAATAACAACAGGAGCTCGACAAAGTCAAAGTATATAGACATCAAGTTCCTAGTTGTTAAAGAGAGAGTTCAGAGTGGACAGTTGTCTATAGAGTACATTGGAACAAACTTCATGGTTGCGGATCTGCTTACTAAGGAACTGCCACCCAAGATGTTTCATGAGCACACTGCTCGTATGGGTGTCATGTTATTTAAGGATATTCAGTTTTAGTGGGAGTTTGTGATTTTAGATGCTCTTATAATATAGACATTCTCAGTTACTTCAGTTTTTTTTTTAATATTTAAGATTATTTTCTGCAGTAATCAAGTTTTGGTTTGTTCATATTCTGATTTTAGTATGGTTTGATCTCAATAAGGTTTAAGGTGGACTAGTTGGAAATAGGCATGTTATGATCACATTGCCTGAAATTTCCATATTACACATCCACATCATGATCCATGTTATTCAGTTATATTAGCATAGTGACCATTGAGCGTTGAGTTGCAATAGATGTAACGAAGGCCGCTTTGATCCTATGTTGGTATGATTGATGGACCGGATTAGTTATACATATATTTTGATAATGACAGTAAGGTTGAGCTCATACGGTTATTTTTTGCAAAATATAATTATGAGGTTCACATATAGCCAAAGTGGGAGATTGTTGGATTTTTTAATCCAGCATTGTTGGATCCTTAATCTAACGTTGGGCTTATATGTGAATAATTATATGTTGCAGATTGTCATATAAGGTTAAGCCCAATTAAAAGTGATCCATTAAGGTTTATGGTATTATAGGCTTTAATATATTTAATAGAATGTAGGCCTTTAATGCATAGAGATCCAATAGTATTATAATTTTATGATAGGTAGAATTAGGAATACCTAGTGACAATAGGAAATTGTTGTTTATATAAGTGGTCATGGTCCCCAGGTCACACGTTGAAAAATCTTTTTCATTCTTTTTGATATCCCATCTTCAGAGAGAAAACTCAGAGAGAACTAAAGAACTCTCTAGGAGAACGTGTAGATCCGGAAGGCCAACCACACATAATTTAATATTATTAATTCTTGGTGATATGACATGAATATTCCTAAATTATAGGTGATGGTTTTCACCAAAGGTTTTAATTATCTCAACAATACAAAGCAAGCCGAAGGCCATATGGTTTGGCATCAATGGGGCCAAGGATTCATTCTTAATATTATATTATTTACAGTGTGACAAATGCTTTCTTCTTGGCGAAACTAATTTCAGAAATAAATGTGTAAATAATCCGACATGAATAATAAAAATGTAATATATAAAATAGATAATCTTATTTGAAATTTCCCGCAAATACCAATAACACTCTCAAAACCATTCTTGATTCTCGACCTCTAAAAACCTAGTTCTCTGTCCTCTGCACTATGACCGCCTCATCCTCTCTAAATCCCTAATTCTTCAGTTAATTTAATTGTAAAATGAGTGGGAAAAGGGAAAGTGAAACTCGTTTTCAGTTAAAGCTTCAGGATTGGAGAGACCTTCAATTCAAGTTATTCATTAAAACAGTTTAATGCAATGAGTTTAATTTTCTTTGCAGATAATTAAATCTTGCTTACATTCTTTTGAGATATTCTCCACAAGAGAATTAAGTGATTTAATTTTAAATCTTTTATTTTTTCCCCCTTTTATGTATACAGATTTTGAAAAGCTTTTCAGATTGTTTGTTCGATTTTTTATTCGGTCTCATCTCTTTATTAAGGATAGAGTTTTCTTTTAAATACTTTTACCTAGACATTGAAGTTCGTTAATTTATATATTTAGGTGGAATATTGTCTCCAAGTTATTTATGTTTTGAAATAGTAGATTAATAATTCCTAATGATTCGGGTATCATTTAGCAATGAATTAATAGATTAGTAGTTCTATGACAAATTTAATATCAGAGCTGTTCACTCTGCCCTTTTGAAACAATTTTCGTTCGTTCAGTTTTAGCTTTCTTGTGGATCAGGTTCTTATATATTTCCGAGTGACAATTTTTGTAGTATCTACTTTGTCTACTGAGAAAAGAATGTTTTTATCAATCCTGTGAAAAAGCTAAGTTTTTAAGTGATGCCTAAGCCAAATTAGTCCATATTTTGCATGTAACTAATAACACGTACCACTACCCTGACTTGGGAGAAAATTATCAATGAAAGCGCTTTGACAAGAATGTATAGCTAGCCATGATATTAGTTTATCAACCAAATTCAAGAATCTGAATCTCATCTTGAAATGCTTATTGAAGTTCTGATAAAGTGTCTTTTGAAGCTAGTTTTGAGTGTTACTTGCGCATATTTGAGTACGATACACTTGGGACCTATGTGAAAGTGGCTCTTATTTATCTGGGGATAGCTCTTGTTAAGGTTAGTTAATGTGGTTAATTAATGATTTAAGCTTGTTAAGCTATGAATTAATTAAAATTCAACTTGTTACTCATGATTGTAACTTGTTTATTTGGTGACTTTTGTTAAGGTATCCGAGAATGACAATTTCATTTCATATTAGATATTTTTTGTTCTTTTTATTTTATTTATTTTTTGAGTTTTGACTTGTAATTTTTTGCTGACTCTTAAGTTTTAAATATCTTAGAAAGCTAGATAATGCATGCAGTCAGAGTGTAGTACGCGAACTTCGGTTTCAGCTTCATAGGTATTCAATCACTAATAATTGATTTTTGTCTTCATACACTTGTTGCATTTCTTAATTTCCTAGTGCTCTATTCTATCCAAATTTATATATATTCTTTAATAATTACATTTAAGAGATATTAGAGGTACAAGGATTAAGGTGCTAGTACTAAAGAAGTGCTCTACAACTACAAACTATTGTTATATATTCTGTTATATATTCTGTTATATATTCTATGGCCGTTATTAAGACGTTTTGTCAAAGTTGTATCAATAGTATGATTTTCCATATATGTGTACTTGGCATAGGAATTGATCCCATTGCTTGTTTATGTTATGCGTTCTGGTTGATAGATTAGGTAATGCACTAGCTAAGTTCTTATGGTTCAAAAAAGATAAAAGTACATGTTAGCGAATTTACCTTCAATTTTCAATGTGCTTAATCTAACTAATAATTCTACATCTATGAGTTCTTACAATATTTATAATGGGTTGTTGAGGACTCTTAAGCCATGTTTGATTGACAGGAGAGGATGGGAGAATTGAGGTGAATTTAAAATCCTCATTGATTTCTTTTGTTTGGTTAGAACAAGGTGACCGGCAATTAATTTCTACATAAATTCAATATCTACTATATTAAGGTATTCATATTCTTCTTTGAGAAGGTAGGATTTCTAATTCGAGGACTTAAAAATATACAGATTGTCATTTATAACCTTATAACATTTTAAATTTCCTATTTTACCTTTACTTAAAATTTAAAAGATGAAACCTTAATATTTACGATTTCTCTCTAACCAGCAGCCACTTCTTTGATTTTCATGCGATTTTCATGGCCGTATCCATTGATTCATCTTAAAATAAGTCATTGCCATCGATTCATCTTAAGAAAAAAGTTGCTATAGTTGATTTATCATAATTTGTAGGTAAATTTTATTATTTTATAGATTTATTTACTTGTTGACATGTTGATTTTTTTTTTTTTTTTGATTTGTTGAGTTTATGATTCTATTTGGTTTATGGCCGAGTTATTTTTATTTCATTTGTTGATTAGCCTGCTGTGAAGCAAACCATCACATGCCCATCTCCACTTAGTTGCATCTAAAGTTGCCTACGGCTTTTTGAGCATTCCTATTGCACCGCCTTTAGGTTTGCTTCTCGTTTTTCTTTTCACTAACTTTTGCTATTGCCGCATTAATTTGATACTACTTTGTTTGGATTATTACAAATCGCGTGTTAGATCAAATGAATAGAGAAAAAAGGATAGTATGTTGTTTCAGTGCAAATTAGGTTTAATTATTGATCAATTAGCATCAGTTTGCTCATGCTTGTAAAGAGTTTCTAGATTTTGAAGTTTGCTCGTTCTTGTTGGAATGAAATCTCACTCACACTAGGGTTGAGGAGGCTAGGGGGACTTGGGATATAGAAAATTCTGTGTTAAATTTGTTGATGAATTTATTGGCTTGAATTGTGCTGTCGAATTTTTATGTATATAATTGTGCATATCAAATTTATTAGGTATTTCTGAAAATCTTTGTGTGGTGAGGGCTTTTTGGTGTCATATATTGCATGCTGATGATGTGTGGTCTTCATTAGTTTTACTTTTAACCATCAATTCATTTTTTTTTAATTAGAACTTGACATTCTTGCTCACTTTGTGCTTGTTCACAAAATTCTTGAATTTATGAGCGCAATTTTTCAAGTACCACGACACTTTTGTTTTACTTGTTTTAGGTAGAACTATACAAAAGAAGGCAAAAAGTTTGACATAACAAACCATTATATTTGTAATATTTTTTATGCTTTTTTAACCTTATTAATCTTGTTGAGTACATACATATGACTTTTTTTTTTTAAGACATGAATAATTCTTTGTATAGTGATGGTCGATTATGCTTCTTTGAAGCAGATAATATGAAAAACAAGAAATTGATTGCACTCTTTGTGCATTGGTCATATGCCATGCAAGCCTTTTTTTTTTTTTTGTTATTTCTTGAGTTTATAAAGAAACAAAATGAAAGAAAATCTTTAAGATGAGAAACATACGTTTTTTATTCTTTCGTAAATAGGAAAATTGTTCACCGATTAGCTTATGAGAGTGATGCGACTTGCATAGCCCAACTTATTCATGCACAAGGCTTGAAATAGTTGGGGGATTAAAACCATTAAGACATTTACTAGTAGGTGAAAAATTAGTTAACCATCAAGACATTTATTAGTAGAGGAAAAAGACTAACCATCAAGATATTTATTACAAGATGAAAAAGTAGCTATGTTTTTACATCTAGTAGCACGTCATGTAAAAAATAGAATGATTGAATTTAAATTTATGAGGTTGGGACATTCAGTTAGCAAGTATTTTCACAATATCTTATATCCTATCCTAAGGCTTCATGGAGAATTATTGAAACAACCTAATCCAGTTCTTGTAAACTTTATTTATGAGAGATGGAAATGATTTAAGGTACTTCTTTTAGCCATATTATTATGATTATATGTTAATATTATATTGATAAAATGGTGGTCACTAATAATTATTATTTTTTCTTATATTGATGAAAAAATTGCTTAGGAGCACTAGATGGTATATATATTAAGGTGAGGGCGCCTGCTACAAATAAACTTAGGTATTGAAATCAAAAGGGACAGATTGCCACTAATATTTTGGGAGTATGCTCACAAGATATGTAATTCATTTATGTTTTACTGGTTGGGAAGGCTCAATAGCTAATGGTAAAGTCTTTTGTGACACTATATGTAAAACAAATAGTTTGGATGCTCCAAATGGTACGTCATACACAAGAAATAAACAAATTCTACAATACAAACTTTTATCAATTGAAATTTGAATATTTATTTATGATATAGGTTATTACTGTTTAGTAAATGTTGGATATGCATAATTTTCGAGGATTTCTTGCCCTTTATCGTGGACAATGGTATCACCTTAATGACTAGAGGGAAAACTATCGACCAAACAACTCGGAAGAGTTTTTTTAACATGAAGCATTCAACTACTAGGAATGCCAATGAGAGATGTTTTAGTGTTCTTAAAAATCAGTAGGTAATTCTAATAAGTCATTCATTATATCCTATCATGACACAGAATAGGATTACCATGGCATGTTGCTTACTACACAATTTCATTATGAGGGAGATGCCATATGGAATCATTTGAAGGTAGCACAATAACTAGTGTAGAAACTTTAGAAGAGTAGAATACATGGAGGGCAAATTTAGCACTAGAGATGTATAATCAAAGGAGAGCAAGTAGGCAGAGCACATAAAGAGTCCTTTAAAAAAAATTGTTATGTTTTTGTTATTCCATTTTTTGGATTGTAAAATGTAATATCCATATTGCTTACTTTGGGTATTTTGTTTAATCTATTCCATTGTTAACTTTGTTTCTTTGAAATTTATTGTTTTTGTAGCTTACTAGGGCTTGTTCTTTTTAACTTGTTGATGATAAAAATATTCTAGATTTATAGCTAAGGCTGAGTTGGAATAATTTTATGAATGTCTTTATTGCCTCATTAAAAAGGTGATTACGCTGAATAACTAAGACTTAGATAGTCTTATTTAACCACCAGTCTTTCTTTAGATCATGCATTATGTTGTAGTAGAATTTTTATGTCGTTATCTCTTTTGGTGTATAGTTATTTGATTGGTCCAGTTCTTGTGAAACAAGATTTGGTAGAGGCTAATGGTTTTAAATTAGCTACTGGTTTTAAATTATCTTCTCGTGTGCATGGTTTGCTTACTACTCTTTGGATTTCTAACTAATGTCTAATTTTTGTTCAATAACTAAATAAAATGACAAGAACCACAAGCTCTAAAATCAAGATTTTGATTTTGGAGTTAAGATGAAGATATAATACTCGTCTAATCACTTTTGGCTTTGTATCATGATGGGAGATTTTACTCTAACAACAACTTCAAAAGTGGCTAGTTGAAGGTTCTTGAGACTACTTTGGACACAAAATTGCCTAGATGTGGTACAAAAGCTAAGCCACATATTAAATCATGCATAAAGACTTTAAAGATGCAATTTTGAACTGTGCATGAGATGTTAATTAGACCAAACTGCAACGGCTTCGGTTAGGACTCAAGTAAGAAAGCTGACTGCAGAGAAGGCAATTTGGGATGCTTATATTCAGAATTTTCTTTTATATCTAGGTTTGCTTTTGTTTGTTAGATACAATATTATGTATTCTATATTTGTTAAGATGTCGAGTGTTGGCAACTTGTATAGTTGGAATCTTTTCTTATTGAATTTTTACTTTTCTTCTTTGAATTGATTGTCATTATTTAATTAATGTGAACTGCAGATGGATGTTCCATTGTTGTAATCATTGGATGTAAAATGAGAAATTTTTGCATGTGAATCTGCATATTTGCCTATTTGGTATTAAATGATGTCATTGGGAAATAACTATATATTGCGTGCATGAGTTTAAAAAGAAGAAAGGATTTAAATTGTTTATCTTTATGCACAAATATGTGGGCTGTGAAGTAAAAAAGCAGTGTTTAGAAATGCACCTCAAATTAGATATTGGTAAAATGAATGATTCTGATTTTTAACTTAATTATTATTTGTTATAGATTACCATCACAAGTTTGATGTATTTAAATAATTGTAGAGTCATAAATTTCAAACATAAAGCATTTCCATTTTATAAAGATTTGTGTTTGATTTATTGTAAAGATCATGCAACTACAAAGAATGCAGAGGCCCCTGCAGATGCTATAGAGAAAATTAAGAGGACAAGAGTTAGCAAAGAAGCTGAAGAAGAGAGTTTGAATTCTAAGCATGTGCAAGATGATCTGGATGATAGTATGTCTATTTCACAAGCTCCAAAAAAGTGCCGAACAACTTCAAATAGCTCATTAAAAAAAAAAAAAGAACTGAAGATTCAAAATAGAGTGGAGAGTTATTTAAAGAGATAATAATTTTTTTTGTCACCAAAATGAAAGAAACATGTAGTCACTTGATTCAAGCTCTAGGGCACTAAATTAATGACAAACAATTAGAATTGAGTGATGATTTGAAGAAGATTGGTAGTCTTACAATGGTAGAATGCCTTAAAGCCATTTTAATTGCTCATGATAATGCTACACTTAATGTTTTATATAGTCTTTGTGATGAAGAGCAAGAAGTGTTGGTTAAACTTTTCCTTAGCCGTGAATTCAAATAATTTTAGGCTTATTATTGTTTTGTTAACTAATGTTAAGTCTATTGTTATTTTTTGCTGAACTCATTTTAGACTTGTTGTTGCTTTGATGCACTCATTTTAAAGTTGGCTATTGTTTATGAAATTTATAAGTCATTTTAGACTTATTATTCTTTTGATATGCCCATTTTCTACATATTGTTATTTTCATTTTTTTATTGTCAAAATTTAAAGGTATTTAAAATTTATAAGGTTATGTGGGGTGTGTGTGTGTTTGTATTCCTTTTGGATAAGGATGTACTGCAATGTAGTTGTGAGTTGTAAAGTGGGATTCCTTATAGATAAAGATTAATAACGAAACAGTAATACAAGAACCCCCTTAATGCCTATAAAAAGGACTCTTTAGTAAGAGTTAAGAGTAGAGTCTAGTAAGTCTTGTATTGGCTTGAGTGTGTTGTCTCTAAGTGTCTGTAAGCCACCTATTGCTATAATAAAACCTTCCTTAGGCTTTTTCAAAGGTTTATGGCACTCTGTGTGTGTGTGTGTGTGTGTTGTCTCTAAGTGTCTGTAAAACACCTATTGCTATAATAAAACCTTCCTTAGGCTTTTTCAAAGGTTTATGGCACTCTGTGTGTGTGTGTGTGTGTTGTCTCTAAGTGTTTGTAAAACACCTATTGCTATAATAAAACCTTCCTTAGGCTTTTTCAAAGGTTTATGGCACTCTCTGTGTGTGTGTTTGTGTGTGTGTTTTCTCTAAGTGTCTGTAAACCACCTATTGCTACAGTAAAACCTTCTTTAGGCTTTTTCAAAGGTTTATGGCACTGTGTCTCTAAGTGTCTGTAAACCACCTATTGCTATAATAAAACCTTCCTTAGGCTTTTTCAAAGGTTTATGGCACTGTGTGTGTGTGTGTTGTATTGGCTTGAGTGTGTGTTTTCTCTAAGTGTCTGTAAACCACCTATTACTATAATAAAACCTACCTTATGCTTTTTCAAAGGTTTATGGCACTCTGTGTGTGTGTGTGTGTGCGCGCGCGCGCACGCTCGCGTGTGTGTGTGTCTTTGTGTGTGTGTGTGTGTGGGTGTGTGCATGCGTGAGACGACTCAAAAGTGTTTAATTTACTCATACGTATAAGAGTGTTTTGTTATATTATAATTCGGTGAGTCCGAGAACGATTCATAGAAAAAAAAATTATTTATTTATTTTAATATATCTAAAAAATGAAAATAAAGTTTAAATACATGCAACTTAATTTATGAAAAACTATAAATTAAATTAATTAGGGTCATAGATCCACTCTTAGTAATAAATATAATTTAATAAATTCTTATTATTTTTACTTTATTGCCCAAAAGATTAATTGTATAAATTATAATTATTTTTCTATTAATTTTATTGTGAATTAAATACTTAATGTGGTAAAATTTAACTTATTTATAATAAGTTAAAATACCATTTTGTCGTACTTTATACTAAGATATTAAGAATTTATTATACCAAACTCTCATGTTTATCTATGATAAATTAAAATTTTAAAATATAAAATATGAATAAAATTAGATAGAAAATAATTTAATTTATATAATTGAAAATAGAATTTGATTAAATTATTTTTTTACTAAAAGCTTCACCTTCCCATAATTATTAATATTTAACTAAGCATAACTAAAAAACTAATAATCAAAATTAAATTATGCGTAATTAAAAAAATGGTATTTGAAAATTGAAAATAAAAATAATTTTATTTATTGAAAATATATTACAAATAGAGATGAAAAGAAGAATTTGAGAGGAAAGAAATGAAGAAAGATGTTCAGCGGTGTATTCTCTCCTCTCTATTTATGCTAATACATTATTAATCCAAACCACATATATAAATTAACTTAATCCACTCAAGCACAACTAACTCATTCTACTAAAAATTACCACACATAACATAGCAAAAATTTATAATTTCACATTTATCACACTTAACGTGGTAAAAACATATAATTTCACAACAAAGGTTGTTGATCCTCTTAACTTCTCGAGCCTTCAGAATTCAAATTTGTCATCTGTACATTTATTTGGAGGCTTGAAATGCATGAAATTATTATTTTTACTTAATAAACACAAAAATACACAAATCAAATTTTTAGAAAAATAATTAAAAATTCATAATATGTTATATAATTACAAATGTAAATTATAATATAAGCATAGAATAACATTTTTATCCTTTAATGAACATACAATTGTGAACACTAATCACAACCCCCAACTAACTTATTACTAGTCCATAGCAATTAAAGCGTTATATTTAATTAAGATTTACAAAATTCATATACAAGTTAATAGTTGTTCATCTAATCTCTAAACTACCAAATAAATAAACTATTCCAAACTTCTTTAACTCTTTGTCGTTCACTCATTATCCAAGACATCACCAAATCTTTTTTTTGTGTTCAAATAATAAAAACAATACTTATGAGACTTCATTAAAAGAAAACAATATTTTTGTTATAAAATTCATTAGAAATTCTATTTTTAGGTACCAAATTATTCACACATATTTTAGAATATTACATTTTTAACCCTTGTAGTGAGCTTTAGGCCAATTACTCCCAGACCAATTGGCGTAGGGCACTAGGTGTTGAAACATCTCTACGGACTTAATTACTCATGTTTTTAATAAATAAGCAAGCTATATATCTATAACTCATGTAGCGAGCTTTAGGCCAGTGACTTCCAGATCAGTTGGCCTTAGGGCACTAGGTGTTCAAACACCCTTACAGACTTAATTACTCGGGTTATAAATATAGCAAAATTAAACACATTTAATTTTTTTCTTTTTTTCTTTATTTTGGTTTTTATCTCTTTTTTTCTTTTTTCTTTTTGCTTTTGCAATATACACTTTTTACTGTCTTAGATATTAGCTCTAATAAATCAAAAGAACTAAATGTTGCAAAAATTTTAACTTACAACCTACTAGTATGTGTCATGATATTTGTGTAAGGAATGATTTAATAATACTTGTTAAATGAGTAAACAAAATGACTTAATAACCAAACGTAGAGTTTATAAATTTGAGCAATTGAAAGAAAAGGGAACAAAGATAACTTACTATGAATTTCAAAATCAAAATATCATATAATAGGACTATTAAGATGCGTCTCAAAAGTTATTACTCTTTAGATAGCCATCCTACATAACAAAAAAATTATATTTTTGGGTTTTGTTTTAAAAATACACCTATTTACAATTTACATCAACTATCTTTTTCCCCTAACCTAATTCAAATATTATTCATAATTTAAAGATATACTTGCAAAAAAGGTGAAAAAGATAAAAAAAAAATAAATAATAAAAGAAGAAATAGGAAAGATCAAATCTGAATAAGCTACAGAAGATGCGTTTCTAGAGTCGTTAACCCATATTCAGCCATTTTTTACACAAACATCACTAGGATATTCCACAACTATCAACTATGCCCCCCAACCAGAATGAGACATTGTTTTCAATGTCTTAAAGGAAAGAAGTGGAGTTTAGAAGACATTACCTGACTGCTATAAGAAAATAATTACAAACGAAGAGTTAAATCTAATTTGAACTTCTTACTAGGGCTCCAGTTACCATCATTAGTCAATTATTCCAGTGCCAAGGTGCTTGGATCTGGGTCTGGTTTGCAAGCTTGTAAAAGATCAAGTAACTTATTAGCAGTAGAAGCATAAATAAAGAGTTTTTTCATGAAAATTAGAATAACATGATTCTTAATTGCATGGTTAATGAATGTTAGCAAGCCATCATAAAATTTATTAACATTTAACAAACCAATGAGCTTTTTATGGATGTTCAAATGGACCTAAGATGTAAATATAATCAGTGCCTCTAGAGTTTCAAGATCTTTTGGCAAGAAAATAAAAGTGTCAACATGATTTAACATTTCAGTTATTCTCTCTTGCATACCTGAGATAACTAATTCTTCTCCAATTAATTGTTCGGGTATGCATCTCAAAGGTTTCAAGGCTTGTAAAATGATTCATAGCACTTGATTTCCTCTAATAAAAATAGCTTTTGAGACAAACTTTGATAACCTTCGGTCACCTTCTCCATATACAAGTTGTAGTTTCCTTTCTACTATGACATGACCAAGATCTACAATTGCCCGAAAAAATTCCTTATATTTTCCATAATAAAATCTAGAAAGTACACAAATGTTTTTTAATTGTCTACTCGAAGATGATGCCATTGGAATAATTTTCAAAAACAAGTTGTGAGTATTTGAAAAAGGGGCTCATATTTAAAGATCTTACTAACAGACATAATAATATACAACTGTAAATGGATTGGTGTACTTGTCAAATGATGGATAAAACTCATGGCTCAGTAATTCAAAAGCAAATAGTGAAAAGAAAAAGCAAACAGTGATTAAAAACAATAAACAATAAAAGAAAACAAATAATGATTAAATACAAAATCCCGCCACTAATCGCAATAATGCAAATGATAAAAGAACATCAAAATAAAAGGATACTTATTAGCAGTTATGATTATAGCTCCATGTTATAGTGCATTTCATGCATTAGTTTTGCATTGTTTACCCCCCTTTAATTCAATGTTTTGCACTTAATAGTTGTGATTTACTTATGTTTTATTTTTGTAGGTGCAATTCTATTGATTAGTGCTAAATTGAGCTTTAAGATGATGTTTAAGGATGAAATGGCTTCTTGGAGAAATTGTTAATTTCAGAAGAAGTTTGTCGATAAGGCGTGGGCGTGTGACAGTCGATTTCAGAAGAAGTTTGTTGATAAGGCGTGGGCGCGTGCTATCATTTGCGGACTTACGTTTTTATTTCTTTTTGAACGTGTTTTATATTTTTACTACTCTTGTAAGTTTAGATAAGATTTTGGATATTTTTATCCTGATCCTTTTTAAGAGAACTATAAAAGAGGAGATAAAGGAGGATTGGAGGAGGATTAGAATTGGATTATCAATTGTGTTTATTTTTTTTGAGGGTTTTCTCTTTTTCTCCATGAGGAACTAAACTCAATTTTCTGGTTGAAGGTTAATGAAGCTTTGATTCACCATTACTGTGAGATCTTTCTTATGCTTTAATTGTTTTATTGCTTTTTGGGTATTTATTTATTTTCTGAATTATTGTCATGATTATCTTTGTTAATTAGATAATTGGCCACTATTTAATTATCAATTTAATCTATTGCCAATTGAAAGATTCATCGTATGAAGATTTTGATGTTTGTGGCAAATAACATAGCAGTGCGTTGTGTAATGGGAATAAATAATCTAATTTAAATGAACCATCGTATGCGTTTGTTAATTAGGATTTGGGTCTCTCTAGTTTTTCAGGCTGTCAATTGATTAAATCTTATGATCGTATCTAGGATTGTCTATTGATTAGGGAAATAAGCAACGGTCATACCTTGGTTATCGACTAATTAAGGAGAGATTGGCTATTAGAGTGTCTCAGTAGCTATAACCGGTCTATTCATAAGCAGTAATGATTTGTAGTTGTATCGATGATCAGTAGTCGAATCAAAGCTGAATTAATTCCTTCAACCAGAGTTTTCCCATTTTGAATTACACCTTTAATTTGCATTCTTATTAATTTAAATTGATTTTCATTATTTTCAACAATCCCCCAACTTTACATTTTTATTTTTAAAAGGATTTAATAATTACCAATCTCTGTGGACACGACCCTGCTCAATCACTATACACAATTTTGTTAGAGTAGGTATTTATATTTGCTGGCTTCGACACCCATCAAATTTTGGCGCCGTTCTTCGGGATTGGTGTCATTTATTTAATCCTTTTACGTTTTACTTGGTTTATGGTTCGTTCTTCTTCTTGTACGGTACACTTTCGTTTGATCCACGAAATTGAGAAAACATTCACGGTTGAGACAAAGAGAGCCAAGCGAGATAAGCAACGATCCTCGTCACCTTTGCTTTCTGAAACAGATATAGTGTTTGATTTTGTTGAATCATCTAGCGATTTTGAAGAACAAGCTATGGATAGAGCTGCACCTGCAGAAAGAACTCTTCGAGAGTTAGCTGAACCAGATCTGAATCAGCAACCACTCTGCATTCAATATGCGAACCTGGAGGTAAATTTTGAATTAAAATCTGGTCTTATTCATTTATTGCCCAAGTTTCACGGTTTTGCAGGTGAAGATCCTCATAAACATCTCAAGGAGTTTCATGTTGTGTGTTCAAGCATGAGGCCTCAAGGTGTAACTGAAGAGCAGATTAAGCTGCGAGCTTTTCCTTTCTCTTTAGATGGGCTAGCTAAAGATTGGTTGTATTACTTGCCTCCTGGTTCAATTACAACGTGGAATGACTTGAAGAAGCAGTTCCTTGAAAAGTATTTTCCTGCTTCAAGAGCGCCAACATCGAAAAGACATTTGTGGTATCGACAACTTCCTGGGGAGACTTTGTATGAGTATTGGGAGCGATTCAAACAATTGTGTAGCAGTTGTCCTCAGCATCAGATTTCTGATCAACTTCTCATTCAATACTTTTACGAAGGACTTTCATTGATGGATAAGAGTATGATAGATCTTTCTTTAGTGGAGGTGTGTTGGTGAACAAGACCCCTACTCAAGCAAGGGAGTTGATATCAAACATGGCTGCCAATGCGCAACAATTTGGCAATAGACAAGATCTCACTTCAAGGAAAGTGAATGAGGTAAGTACTTCTTCTATTGATCAACGTTTAGATAAACTTACTTCTCTTGTGGAAAAGTTTGTTGTAGGTAATGTGCAACAAGTGAAGACATGTGGTATTTGTTCCAATATGGGTCATTCAACTGATATGTGTCTTACACTTCAAGAAGAACCCTTCGAACAAGCCAATGCAGTTGGAGGATTTTCGGGCATGCCTCAGAGGAGATATGATCCTTATGCACAAACATATAACCCAGGATGGAAGGATCATCCCAACTTCAGCTATGGAGTGACAAAGCACTTGGAAAAGGAGCTTGAGAAAGAGGAATTGATGCCTCAATCTCAAGATGCGCAGCCCAGCAAAGCGAAACCCTTACCTGTGGTGATACCTCCTCTGTTTCCAAGTCGATTTGCAAAATCCAAGAAGGAAGAACAAGAGAGAGACATCCTTGAGACATTTCGCAAGGTTGAGGTAAATATTCCTTTATTAGATGCTATAAAACAAATACCTCGTTATGCTAAATTTCTTAAGGAACTTTGCACCTCCAAGAGGAAGTTGAGAGGATATGAAAGAGTTCACATGGGTGAGAATGTTTCTGTCATTCTCCAAAAGAAACTACCTCCTAAGTGCAAGGATCCAGGTATGTTTACTATCCCTTGCAAAATTGGTAATGTTAGAGTTGAGAAGGCTATGTTAGATTTAGGAGCTTCTATTAATGTCATGCCTCGTTCAATTTATTCTTCTTTAAATGTTAGTCCATTAAAAGAAACTGGCGTGATAATTTAACTAGCTGATAGGTCTAATGCATATCCTGATGGGGTGTTAGAAGATGTTTTAGTACAAGTTAATGAGTTGATTTTTCCTGCTGATTTTTATGTACTTGATATGGAAGATGATAACTCCTCTAATTCCGTCCCAATTTTGCTAGGAAGACCCTTTCTTAAGACTGCTAGGACTAAAATGGATGTACATAAAGGAACTCTTACTATGGAATTTGATGGAGAGGTTATAGAGTTCAATATGAATGATGCCATGAAATATCCTAGGGATGAGCAGTCTGTATTTTCTATGGATGTTATTGATCCTTTAGTACAAGAAGTTTTTGATTTAGACGTTGAAGATTCATTGATAGTTGCTTTAAACAACAGCTTGGGACTCAAAGGATTGCAAAAGGATGAAAGAGAGTTTGTTTTAAATTTTGCATTGCAAGAGATAATCTTTGAATTAAATTCTTTGAGAACTTTAACTCCTAATGTGTCTTATATTGAATTACCTACCTCTCATGCAAAACTTCTTCCATCTATTTTGCAGGCACCGAAAATAGAGCTTAAACCATTGCCAAGTCATCTAAAGTACCTGTTTTTAGGAGATGGCGAGACACTTCCGGTGATCATATCTTCAAAGCTTAGTGCTTTAGAAGAAGAAAAGCTTATGAGAGTCTTTGAAGGATTGCAAAAAAGCTATTGGATGGACAATTGCGATATTAAAGGGATAAGCCCATCCACGTGCATGCATAGAATACTATTGGAGGAAGATGCCAAACCTTCGATACAAGCTCAAATTTGTTTGAATCCACTCGTGATGGAAGTAGTGAAGAAAGAAGTTTTGAAAACTTCGATGCGGTATAATTTATCCAATTTCGGATAAAGCAAATGGGTAAGTCGTACAAGTGGTGCCAAAGAAAACTGGTATAACAGTTGTTGAAAGTTACGATGGTGAGTTAGTATCTACCCGAGTTCAAAATGGTTGGAGAGTTTGTATTGATTTTAGAAAGCTTAACTCACTCACTAGGAAGGATCATTTTCCTATTCCTTTTATTGATCAGATGCTTGAACGGTTGGCAGGAAAATCACTTTTGTTGTCTTGATGGTTATTCAGGTTTTCATCAGATATCAGTTGCGCCTGAAGATCAGGAAAAGACTACCTTCACATGCCCTTTTGGAACTTTTGCGTACCGACGTATGCCATTTGGTCTTTGTAACGCCCCTGCCACTTTTCAGAGGTGTATGGTTAGTATCTTTTCAGACTATGTAGAGAATATCATAGAGGTATTTATGGACGATTTTACAGTTTACGCTAATTCTTTTGATGATTGTCTATATAATCTAAAAATAGTTCTTGAAAGATGCATTGAAACAAATCTTGTCTTGAATTATGAAAAATGTCATTTTATGGTAGATCAGGGTATTATTTTGGGTCCTGTAGTCTCTGCTAAAGGAATTGAGGTAGATAAAGCTAAAATAGATGTTATTAAATCTTTACCTTATCCTACATGTGTCCGGGAAGTTCGTTCCTTTCTTGGTCATGCAGGTTTTTATCGACTCTTTATCAAGAATTTTTCGAAGATAGCTCAACCTTTATGTAAGCTTCTTCAGAAAGATATGGCATTTGATTTTGATGAGGCATGTAAGGCAGCATTTGATAAACTCAAGGATTTATTGACCTCATCTCCAATTATACAGCCACCTGATTGGAACCTTCCCTTTGAAATAATGTGCGACGCTAAGAATTACGCTTCTGTTGTTAGTCTTTGTTCTTGGACAAAGGGTTAGAAGAAAGCTGCTTTCATGTTATATATTACGCTTCAAGGACACTTGATAGTGCTCGGTCAATTACTCAACAACGGAAAAAGAACTTTTTAGCTATTGTGTTTGCTTTAGAAAAGTTCCGTTCATATTTATAGTACTAAAGTGATTGTTTATTTCGATCACGCACTCTTAGATATTTGCTCGAAGGAAGCGAAACCAAGACTTATCCATTTGGATCTTACTACTTCGGGAGTTCAATTTGGAGATCCGTGATGAAGGGAGCGAGAGAACTTGGTTGCAGACCATCTTAGTAGATTGACCTCGAGTGAAGAAGTTAAAGACCTTTGAAAGATGACTTAGGATGAGCATCTTTTTGTAACTCAGTATGGTTCCAGTACGACATTGTCAATTATTTAGTTACAAGAATACTACCTAGTGATCTAACGAGGGCTCAAAAAGATAAGATTAAAAGTGATGCTAAATATTATGTTTGGGATGAACCATACTTGTGGAAACATTGCTCTGATCAAGTAATTAGAAGGTGCGTATCTGAATCCGAAATTCCTTCTATTCTTCAATTTTGTCACTCATATGCATGTGGAGGTCATTTTGGTCCCAAGAGGACAGCATCTAAGATGTTAGAGTGTGGTCTATTTTGGCCTACTTTATTTCGTGACTCATATATGTTTTGCAAGACGTGTGAAAATTGTCAAAAGACAGGTAATTTAAGTCATAGGAATCAAATGCCACTTACTCTTATTCTTGTGTGTAAAATATTTGATGTGTGGGGCATAGATTTTATTAGACCCTTTCCTTCATTTTTTGGCAATGTTTACATTCTTTTAGCTGTAGATTATGTTTCTAAGTGGGTAGAGGCTAAAGCCACGCGGACTGACAATGCTAAAGTTGTTGTAGATTTTGTCAAGTCCCATATTTTTGCTAGATTTGGTGTACCGAGAGCGGTGATAAGCGATAGAGGCACTCATTTTTGTAATCGGATGGTGGAGGTTTTGTTCAAGAGATATCATGTCACCCACCAAGTGTCTACTGCCTATCATCCACAGACAACCGGACAAGCAGAGATATCAAACAGAGAAATCAAGTCTATCCTTGAAAAGACGGTTAATCCAACTCGAAAGGATTGGAGCTTGCGACTTGATGATGCATTGTGGGCATATCGCACTGCGTATAAAACCCCCATAGGTATGTCCCCTTACCGTTTAGTATTTGGTAAGCCTTGTCACTTACCTGTAGAGCTTGAGCACAGAGCCATCTGGGCGGTTAAGCAATGTAATATGCGGATGGATGAGGCGGGAAAGCAGAGGAAGTTGCAGCTGCAAGAGTTGGAGGAGATTCAAAATGAGTCCTACGAGAGTTCGCGACTTTACAAGGAGAGGATGAAGACATTTCATGACAAAATGATTTGGAGAAAAGAGTTCTCTATTGGTCAAAAAGTTCTCCTTTTTCATTCTAAACTTAAACTTTTTCCTGGTAAATTACGCTCTCGATGGGTTGGACCTTTTATTGTTACTAATGTTTTTCCTCATGGTGCAGTGGAGATTCGAAGTCCTACCTCTGACAAAATTTTTAAGGTTAATGGTCATCGCTTAAAACCTTTTTATGAAGGTTTTTCAGTGAATATTGTGGAGGAAGTGGCTCTTGAGAGCCCTATTTATGGAGATTGAGGCATAAATATGTCTAGCCGAAGACATAAAACAATGGCGCTTTTTGGGAGGCAACCCAAAGGATATAATATTTATTTTAAATTTTTATGCATTTTTTTTTGTTTTTGGTTTTGATTTAGATTGTTTAAATAATATCTATACTTATTTTAGCCAAAAGAAATTTTTGGTTAAGGCGTGCCCACGCCTTAACTAATAAGTACTTCTGCCTTTAATTTATTACAGTATGTTATAAGGCGTGCCCACGCCTTAACTAATAAGTATTTCTGTTTTTTTTTATTTATTATAGTAGGTAATAAGGCTTGCCCATGTGCTTAATACAAAAGTTCTTCTGTAATTTTCTAGTTTTTATTTAAAAAAAAAAAAAAAAAAAAAAAAGCTGATCATGTGTTTTAATTATCAGAAACCACGAGTCGTTTTTATCACTCTTCACAAACGATCTACAGTGCATCTCCACGATTTCCAGCCGAAACCCAGACCAGCAATCTTCACGAGTTCAAGCCGACCACGATCCAGCCAAGCCGAGCAAGCCATCCGCGATCGAATCCACACCAGCAATCAACGTCCAGATCCGTTCTTGGAGCAACCCGCGAGATCCATCACGCTCACGATTTCCAGCCGCGTCCAGACCCGATCCAGCGTTCACGAGTTCAAGCCGTGCACGCCATCCTCGCTCGGATCCACGCCAGATCCAACACCCGCGATCCAGCCAACCCGTGAGCCAAGCAATCACCGTCCAGATCTGTTTCAGCCACAACCCACGCCAATTGCAGTCCACGATCCGCGCGCTACCAGCTCACGTTCCAGCCTCACCATCCGTATCCAGATGCGATCCAACCACCCACGAGCTCCAACCGACCACAACCCGTGACCCGCGTCGAGATCCAGCTGCCCCCATCTATTTCAGTCCGCCACATTCACGATTCATACATGCTCGGATCCACTCAAGCAGCGATATTAACGACCCATTTCTCGTCAAACCCGCGACGTCACAGCTCCAACAACCCACCAGCAACTTGTGAACCACGATTGAGATCCAGTCTCATACCAGAGCGCGCGCAATTACCAATAGTCAAGACCCATATCCAGCCGCCTTTCTATAATCCGCGAGATTACAGCCACTTTCCAGAATCCAATTCAGCCACTACTCCCCACGCTTGATCCGTTTCAAAGAATAAATAAGACACCACTCTCAACAATTTATCACAATTTGTAACATCACCAGACACGCCACAACCCATTTCCACATCAACGTGTGCAGGTGTGCGGAAGAAATCCGTTTAAGCATACAACCAGTGAGTTTAAACAATGCCGAAAAGGAAAGCCACAACTTCCAAGTCACCAGCGGTTAAAAAGAAAACTGTCGCGACAAAATCTAAGGCTACCGCTCCCGCCACAGTGTCATGGAACGTAGTTTTAATTCGCGCAAGCAAAGAAAAAGAGGTCGAAACATGGGAAGGGAAAAGTGTTTTGCCGCTCTGAATCCAATCTCGGAGGGTGCCTCACATTCACCACTCAACGGGAGAAAGAGAGGTACAAAGATATTTCAAGCGGCAAATACTTCACTAAGTATATTCATTATCCGACTCTTGAAAAGTTGAATGTTAAGGAAAATTTTAATTCTTTAATTGATAAGATTGGTTTCGCAAGTTTATTGATATTGAAGTTTTAGGTTATGTTGAATTGATTAGGGAATTTTATTCTACTTTTCAATTTAATATACTGGATGAGTTTACTTTGCATACTCCGAATGTTATAAAGTTTAGGTTAATGGGACGTAATTTCTCGTAATCAATTACAGATTTTAACCTAGCTTTAGGATTCATTGATGATGATTATTCTTTTAGTGATGAATATTTAGGGACAACTTGTGACTTTAGCGAAGAATTTGAGCCTTATCGTCTTTGGCATGATTTATCTTTGGATAACAAGGCCTATGACCCGAGTAAATCAAAAAGTTCATTTTTGCGTGATCCTGTTTTAAAACGTGTGCAACGATTTTTAGCATATAATTTTTTAGGGAAGAAAGACAACTCGAGGGTTTTCTCCAAAAATGAGTTTTATTTTATTTGGTGCATGATGAATGATGTGAAGCCTAATTTAGGTTTTTGGTTAGCAGATCAATTTCAAAATGTGCTTAAAAGGTTTAGAACTTTATTTTTGGGTCCATACATAACTAACTTAGTTTGTAAACCTATGTGTGCTTGATCTTGACAATCATAATTTGCATTACGCTTGCAAAAAGGAATTTGTGGATATACCTTTGTTTGAAAGAACAGGTGTGGTGGAATTCAAGGCGGGAAATTCGGTTTCATCGAACCAGGACCCACTCAACTTCCAAAGAAGCTTTATGCTAGGAGTGGTGTTACCTCTGATGATGATGAGTTTGACGACGATACTGCTGGCCCACTAACAATTCCTTCTACTTCTGTACCACCCTTGAGCACTCAGTTGGAGAAAATCGAGCACAAGTTGAACAAACTAGAGCAGAATTTGGGAGCGTTCTTCGAGAGCGTGGGAATTAGCCCACCATTTCCGCCAAGCCCATAGACGATATGGGGACAATTCAGGGACGTTTTCTTTGCCTTTAATCTTTTTGTCCCTATGCTTTATTTCGTTATGTGAATTGTGACTATCATACATTGGGGACAATGTATGTTTCTGGTGTGGGGGAGTGATTTTTACAATATTATTGTTTGGAAGTGTTATTTTGTTGTTTTTAAGATGATTTTGAATATCATTCTTGGTTGCGTCATTTTTTTTCTTTCTTTTCTTTTATGAAATCGGTTTTGTTTCATTCTGCTCATCCTCGAATGATTTTGGAGTTAGTGTTATTTTTCTTGGATGTGAGTTGCGATGCATGAATAGATTCGAGTTTTGATTAGCTTGGTCTTGGTTGCTTAAATGAATAACTCACCACTATTGATAGTTGATTCATGTGATGAGTGTGCATGATTTGATGGCAAATTCACCAACTTTGAGAGGATTTGAGCTTATGAGCAACCACTTTGCTCTAATTATTTTTGTTGAGTGAATATCAATCTTAGTTTGACTATTCTAGAACTTGCTTTGTTATGCATGTTGAAGCCGTATTACGGGATTTTATGTATTAAAATGATAAGGGAAAACCTCTTTCCATTTTTCTATTTTCACATTTCTTTTCTTTTTCTCCACTCGAAGATCTTTATTTGTTTTAATTTGTTACCTTTGTTTGATCCTTAACCATCTACTTCTCTACATCTACTTACCCATTTACCTATATTTTTTTTTTTTAGCCTTAATTTGAGGAGATTTTTGAACTCATTGTTCGGATATATTTTGTTGCTTTTACTACCTTGAATAAAAGTTTCCCAAGTACCTCAAGTTGCATTATGCTTGAATAAAATTGTGCAAGATTCATCGAAAAAAAAAAAAAAGAGAGAGATGAAAAAAAAACAAAAAAACAAAAAAAAAAACTCTTGACGACTTTAGTAGCAATAAACATTTTAATGTCATAAGGTTCATTCAATGGGTTCATTCTTCTCATTTTGATCTCTTTTTCTTCCATAGACCTTTCTTTTTCATTCAATCCATTAGCCCCATTACAACCCTATTAAAACCCTTAGATTTTGTTTTTTTTTTTTGCATTTAATTCATGTTTTGTGGTTGAAATGTGATATATGAGCAAGCTTATGGTAATAACATTCTTTGATTTGATTTGAGTGTATAAATGATACCCTAAACACTTTGAGTGCATGGAGTGAAATCAATGAGAGGGCTATTAAATTTTGTTGCATTTGGATTTTGAAAAGATTGTCTTGGTGGTTGAGTGACTTTATGCTAGCTTATGAGATTTTATGCTTTGAAATCCTTGTCTCTTGAATGTTGATTGACTTAAATCCTTGAGGTGTGCTTGCTTAAGATCGTTTTTGGATGAGTTGGAATGAGAATTGAGTGAAGATTTGGGATTATTCTTGAGTTATATGCTTGAGGACAAGCATTATCTTGGTGTGGGGGAATTTGTTATAGTGCATTTCATGCATTAGTTTTGCATTGTTTACCCCCCTTTAATTCAATGTTTTGCACTTAATAGTTGTGATTTACTTATGTTTTATTTTTGTAGGTGCAATTCTATTGATTAGTGCTAAATTAAGCTTTAAGATGATGTTTAAGGATGAAATGGCTTATTGGAGAAATTGTTAATTTCAGAAGAAGTTTGTCGATAATGCGTGGGCGCGTGACAGTCGATTTCAGAAGAAGTTTGTTGATAAGGCGTGGGCGCGTGCTATCATTTGCGGACTTACGTTTTTATTTCTTTTTGAACGTGTTTTATATTTTTACTACTCTTGTAAGTTTAGATAAGATTTTGGATATTTTTATCCTGATCCTTTTTAAGAGAACTATAAAAGAGGAGATAAAGGAGGATTGGAGGAGGATTAGAATTGGATTATCAATTGTGTTTATTTTTTTTTAGGGTTTTCTCTTTTTCTCCATGAGGAACTAAACTCAATTTTCTGGTTGAAAGTTAATGAAGCTTTGATTCACCATTACTGTGAGATCTTTCTTATGCTTTAATTGTTTTATTGCTTTTTGGGTATTTATTTATTTTCTGAATTATTGTCATGATTATCTTTGTTAATTAGATAATTGGCCACTATTTAATTATCAATTTAATCTATTGCCAATTGAAAGATTCATCGTATGAAGATTTTGATGTTTGTGGCAAATAACATAGCAGTGTGTTGTGTTATGGGAATAAATAATCTAATTTAAATGAACCATCGTATGCGTTTGTTAATTAGGATTTGGGTCTCTCTAGTTTTTCAGGCTGTCAATTGATTAAATCTTATGATCGTATCTAGGATTGTCTATTGATTAGGGAAATAACCAACGGTCGTACCTTGGTTATCGACTAATTAAGGAGAGATTGGCTATTAAAGTGTCTCAGTAGCTATAACCGGTCTATTCATAAGCAGTAATGATTTGTAGTTGTATCGATGATCAGTAGTCGAATCAAAGCTGAATTAATTCCTTCAACCAGAGTTTTCCCATTTTGAATTACACCTTTAATTTGCATTCTTATTAATTTAAATTGATTTTCATTATTTTCAACAATCCCCCAATTTTACATTTTTATTTTTAAAAGGATTTAATAATTACCAATCTCTGTGGACACGACCCTACTCAATCACTATACACAATTTTGTTAGAGTAGGTATTTATATTTGCTGGCTTCGACACCCATCACTCCATCTTCCTTGGGTTTTACATCCAATAGCGACTTAAACGCCTCTATGGGTTGAGGATAAGCTTCACATCTAATTTTCTTATAAATTAACAAATAAGGTCTTTTTGAGTCAGATTCTCTAGACTAAACTTTGCACTTTCTTTTTGGAATAGTCCTCATAACCTATGAATTTGACGTTACACATATCTGCTTCGATGCATTTAAAAAAATCGTAAGATATCATTAAACAATTATTTACTTAAGCCATCCTTAACGAATTTAATTTTATCTTCTTGATTATCAGAAACCAATCATTTACAAATTTCTCGCTTGCAACTAAGTCTTACATAGTTACGACATTCTCAGCTAAGTCCTTTAGCTCTTTTTTTTTTAGCAAATGTGCTTTTACTAAAACCAGGTATGTAATAAATAAATGGATTAGAAAACTCACCAACTAATCGGACCTTTACTTCAATTAACTAATGAATATCAATAGAAATTCCATTGATCATTAACAAATGCAATCGTTCACAACGAGTTTTGTAAATTTTTTTAAAGGCATTTTAAGAGAAAGAAGGAAAACACTTATGCAATTTATGTTGTATTTCTTCCATGTCTGATTTTGAGGTTTCAGTTATCGTGGGAATTGAAAATACCAACTTAATAAGTCATGAGTACCGTTATCCGCCATGTATATGGGAAAATAAATCAAAGCACTCTAAAATGAAGAGAATCAAATTTGCAAATTCAATCCAAACGTGAAAGAAAACAAAACAAAAAAACTCACAATGTAAAAAGAAAAATAGACTTACATTTGTCCTTTTATTGAGTTAACATCAGGCTGCAATTGGAAGTCATATATGCCATCCTCTATTTCCCTAAGTTGTCTTTCTAGATCCTCAACATAGGACACCAATGTTGGTAGTCATAGATCCCAAATTAGATGTGATTTACAACTTTGAATCATGTATCTCAAGTGAAATTTTACTTGTAAAAGTTCTCCAAGATATTTGAAAATGATCTTTCTGATTGAGGTGCTCATGATGTACAATGACGAAAGGAAATACAATCATTAAACACATTTAAGTAAGAAATATAACAACACATATCATTCAAGATAGTCAAACAATTCAAACGGTTAAGTAATAGTGAAAGGTTAAATCATTCATTAAAAAAAAAACTTAATTAAGATTTAATAGGTCACTTAAATTTATTTCTGTGCCTTCTTCACATGGTTGGTATTCTAGATATGGTTTTAATCTTTGTCCATTAACTTTAAATGTGACACTATTCTTTGGATTCTCAATATCTACGATCCCATGTGGATATACATTTTTTACAACAAATGGGCCACTCTACTTTAACTTTAACTTTCTTGGAAACAAATGAAGACAAGAATTATAAAACAATACTTTTTGACCAATATCAAATATTTTCCAGAAAATTCTTTTATCATGAAAAGCTTTTGTTCATAATTCTTGAATTTTCACATGCATTATTCCTTAATTCCTCAAGTTCATTGAATTGCAATTTCCACTCATTACCAGTATCATCCAAATTTGAATTAAAAGCTTTAATTGCCCAAAATGATTTATACTCATGTTCAACTGATAAGTGGCAAGGTTTATTATAAACTCGCCAATAGGGCAACATTCTTAAAGATGTCTTAAATGTAGTATGGTAGGCTCAGAGAGTATTAGTCAATCGAACAGATCAATTTTTGCAGGTTGGGTTAACTGTCTTTTCTAAAATTTGTTTTATCTCCTTATTTGCTTATTCAACTTAACCATTTGTTTGAGGATGATATGAGGTAGCAACTTTGTGTATAATTATGTATTTCTTCATTAAAGACTCAAACGAATTATTACAAAAATGCTTACCTCCATCATTAATAATGGCTCGAGGGACTCCAAATCAACTTAAAATATTTTCTATTAAAAATTTAACCACAACTATCATTATTTTGACAAGAAATTGCTTTAATCCATTTTGAGACATAATCAACCACAACTAATATGTACACAAATCCAAAAGATGATAGAAATGGGCTTGTGAAATTAATTCCCCAACAGTCAAATATTTCAATCTCAAATAATGGGATTTAAGAGCATAATGTTTCTATGAGTAATTGATCCCAATATTTGAAAGTTTTCACAAGTTTTACAAATTTCATTTTTGTCTTTGAATATGGTAGGCCAATAAAATCCACATTGTAAAATTTTAATTGTAGTTTTTTTTAAAAAAAGTGTCCACTGCATACTTCAAAATGATAAAAATTAATGACACTACTTACCTCATTGTCAGGAATACAGTGCAAAAAAAATTTAATCATGGCAATATTTGAACAAGTAAGGATCATCCCAATAAAATTTCTTTACTTCAACCAAAATTTTCTTCTTCTCTTGAGTGTTCCATTGCAAAGGCATTTTACCTGTAACAAGAAAATTAACAATGTTAACATACTATGGCATTGAAGTAATAGAAAATAAAAATTTATTAGGGAAAGAATTATTGATAGATGTTATGTCAGTGCAGATTTCATATGTGAGTATTTATAAATGATCAGCAATTCCATTTTAGGTACCCCTTTTTATCTTTAATGGTGAGGTTAAATTTAATAAATTAGTCTTGGTTTGGCATCCTGTTAAGTCATCAAATATCTCATAGCAGCGTGATAAGTAAAATAATAGATTTAAAACCAAGCAAATATGAATGAAATTTGTTTAATGCAAACACTACAGTAAGTAATTCTTTTTTAATTATCAAATAATTCATTTGAGTACTATCCAAAGTCTTACTTGCATAATAAATCACAAAAGGCTTACCATCCCTTTTTCGTTCAAAAACAACATTAACAATAAAGTCACTTGCATCATACATTAATTCAAAAGGTAAAAACCAATTAAGGAATTGTATAATGGCTGCAGATGTTAAAAGACAAATTATTTTCTTAAATGATTTTTGACAATCATCAGTCCATTTAAGTGGTGCATCTTTTAATAAGAGGTTATAAAATGATTTAGTTATGGCGATAAACTTTCTTATAAACCTCTTATAAAATCCTACATGCCTTAAAAAAGATCGCACATCTCTAACTATTTTTGGTTGTGGCAATTTAGATATGACTTCAATTTTTACTTTGTCAACTTCAATTCCTTTAACAGATACAACATGACCCAAAATAATTTCAGAAGTAACCATGTAATGACATTTTTCCCAATTCAACATGAGTTCTTTTTCAACACATCTTTTTAAAACTTTTTTCCAAATTATCAAGGAAATTATCAAAAGAATTCCCAAACAAAGTCAAATCATCCATAAAGACCTTTAAACAATGTTCAACTATATCACTGAAAATATTTAACAGGCATCTTTGAAATGTTGCAGGAGTATTACAAAGTCCAAATAGCATTCTTTTAAAAGCAAATGTTCTAAAGGGACATGTAAATGTGGTTTTTTCTTGATCCTCAAGTGCTATGAAAATTTGATAAGAACTTGAATATCTATCTAAAACGCAGTAATAGAGATGTCTAGCTACTCTTTCTAAGATTTGGTCAAGAAATGGTGAAGGAAAATGATCTTTTCTAATGGCTTCATTTAACTTTCTATAATCAATGGACATACGCCAACTACATATAATTTGTGTTGGGATTAATTCACCTTTTTCAATTTTAATAACAGTGATTCTTGATTTTTTAGGCATTACTTGTGTGGGACTTGCCCTCTTACTATCAGAAATAGGGTAGATAATTCCTACATCAAGTATTTAAGGACTTTTATTTTTACTACTTTTTTCATGTGTGGGTTTAATCTTCTTTAAAGTTGTTGATATGTTTTAACATTTTCTTCCAAATTGATTCTATGTGTGCAAATTAAAGGATTAATACCTTTAATATCATTTAAAGTCCATCCAATTGTGTTTTTATACTTTTTAAGAATAAATAACTATTTACCTTCTTGATCGCTTGATAGACTAGAAGAAATCACATCAGGATAAGTTTTTTCTTTTCAAGATAAGCATACTTCAATCTCTCCAACAAAGGTTTCAACTCCAATTTAGGTGGTTTTTGTTGTTCAATCTTTTCAATGATTCTAAACTGGTCAAATTTTAGTTTCTCCTCATCATTTGGTAAATTTTGAGTAGAATCAAGCAATAAATTTATAATAGAAGTATCATGTTCAAGTTGCTTATTTGATTCAATCGAATTAACAAAACAAACATCACTAAGTTCAAAAAAATTCCTTTTTGAATATTTTCCTCTATAAAAGATTCAAGCAATTCTTTTTGTTCATCAATATCATCTTCATTCTCATTTTATTCATTAAATTGCCTACACATGTTAAAAATATTCAATTCCAAAGTTATATTTCTGAATGACAAATTCATTAAACCATTTATACAATTAATCAAAGCATTAACATTGTTAAAAATGGCCAACCCAAAATTATAGGAATTGATTTATAATTATGGAAATTATCCATCGACCACCTAATTTTTTTCACTTTTTCAAAAATACACTATTCCTTTTTTTTTTACCTGAATTACACCTGAAGTTATAATTTTTTTCACTTTTCCACTTCCGTTTGTTGACCGTTAAGATTCTGTTATTTTTTTTAACAAAATGATAATTTTACCCCCCAAATGTAAAATTACAATTTCATCTTGTAGCATTAATTTTGGGGGGCAAAACAGTCATTTTGTTAAAAAAAACTAACAGAATCTTAACGGTCAACAGACGGAAGTGGAAAAGTGAAAAAAATTATAACTTCAGGTGTAATTTAGGTAAAAAAAAAAGAAATAGTGTATTTTTGAAAAAGGAAAAAACATTAGGTGGTCGGTGGATAATTTCCCTTATAATTATTCAGAATAGGCTCAGTTTCTAAAATAATAAAATCCATAGGATACATGAATATATCAATTGGTACTAACACATCTCTACCATTCCATTTGGTACTTTAACTAATTTGTCAGCAAGTAAAAGTCTAGTTGAAGTTGATTTTAACTAACCCAGATTAAGTTGAAGATAAATTAACTATGAAAGCCAATTTACACTAGAACTAAGGTCCAATAAAACATGTTCAATTTTGTGATCATCAATAATACAAGATATAGTAGGATAACCAGGATCTTTATATTTCAACTTATTATTAGTAGATAGAATAGTACTTACTTGTTCAACCATGAAAACTCTTTTTCTTACCTTTAATTTCCTCTTGACAGTGCATAAGTCTTTTAAAAATTTGGCATATGAAGGTATCTGTTTGATTGCATTTAACAGAGGAATGTTAACTTTCTTTTACTTAAAGATTTCATAAATTTTAGAAGAGTGGTTTGATTTCCTTGGTTTATTCAATCCTTGCGGAAGTGGTGGTTCAGATGGAATAATGGCTATTTCTTCACTAGGTGTAAGTTTATGTAATTATTCTTTACCCTTTGAATTTTCATCTTTACAAGGCTTAGTAATAGATTTATCAACAATCTTACTACTACACAAAGTTATAATAGACTTGACTTGGTCCATATGTGGATTTTGTTGAATCTTGGGATTTGGTTGTAGTTGAGTTGGAAATTTATCTTTTTTTTAAATTGTGAGTGCAGAAGCAATTTTAGCAAGGGTATCTTTCAAATTTAAAAAAAGTTTGTGCATTTTGATTGTTAATAGTATCTTGCTTTATGATAAATGAATTCATTGTATCTTCCAAATTTTTCAATGGTAGTGGAACATATAGTGCAAAAGGCTGAGCATTTTGAAAATTTTGTGGAGGTGGTGTTTGTAAAGTTGTGCATTATTATTATTCCTCCAACTAAATATTGGATGATTTCTCCAATCAGGATTATAAGTCTGTGAATATGGATTTGACTTATTAAAAGTGATAATGGCATTAGCTTAATCATATAGACATTCTTTAAGTGCAGGCAAAGTGGGACAATATTGAGTAAAATGATCATTAGAACTACAAATATTACATACAATTTCTTTAATAGATTTCACTTGATCACTCTTTTTGTTCTGCAAAGCTTCAACCTTCTTAACTAGGTATGTAAATTTTGCTTGTACATCATGATCTTGCTTAAGGTTATGAAATCCTGCATTGGATGGAGATGGTTGTAGTTTATTTGTTAATTCAAAAGTTTCAATAGTATCTCAATGTTGTGCATTTTCAGCTAATTGGTCAAAATAACCTAATGTATTTTTAGGATTTTTATCTCTAAATTCACCATTACACATCATGTGTACAACTTGTCTACTATAAGGTGTCAAGCCCTCATAGAAATAAATGACTAATCACTAAGTTTCAAAACCATAGTGTGGATATATGTTAAGCAATTCTTTAAATCTATCATAACATTGTTATAATGTTTTTGTATTTTTTCAAGTGAATGAAGTGATTTGCTTTTTAAAAGAATCGATTTTATAAAGTGGAAAGAATTTTTCAAAAGCTATTTTTGCACGTTATTCCAAGTTCTTATTGATTCAGATCTAAGGTTTTGTAGCCAAGTTTTAGCTTTATCTTTTAATAAAAAAAGAATAAGCTTTAATCTAATTATGTTCATACTACAATTTTGGTTTGTGTATGCATTACAAACCTCCTCAAAATCTCTTAGATGCAAGTATGGATTCTCATACTCTAAACCATGAAATATTAGTAAAAGTTGGATAATACTTGGTTTAAAATTGAATCGTGATGCTTTTGGAGGAAATACTATACATGAGAGGGCTCCAGTTCTGGTTGGGTTCATGTAGTCTTTTAAAATTCTTGGTTGATTATAATTATGTGCATTATGTTGAGAATAATTGTCTTCTTGATCAATTGGAGGATTAAGTTGGCCTAAAAAGTTTTCTTCTTAGATCTCATCCATGATTGTCAGTGGTGATTTACTTTTACGTATTTAAGTCTCTTGTGATTTAATTATGTATATTTTATTTTAATTAAGTATTTTATGTATTCTAGGGGGCATTATGGTCATCCCATAATGAATGAGAGATCAGATAGCAAAACAGACAGTAATTTTAAATTCAGGACAGTAAAAACCCTTTGGAGGAGCTTAAAAAGATAAATGATACTGTTCATATATACGGTACGATAACATGGGATTGTACGATGATGAGGTTGCATTTAATTGGATGAATAATGTGGCATTGACTGCTTATATGGCATTGACCGATGATGTGTCACGATTTTATTGGACTAAAATTTTGATGTGGCACTATACGATGACGTGGCAGTATGTTAGTGGACAAAAAAAAACTTGTGTATAGTAAATGCATATACATGAAATGATAGCCTTGATGATGTGTTCTATCCAATAAGAATTTGCCACGTGTTGCAATTCTGAGCGTCTAAATTATTTTAATTCGATGGTCATGATTAACTAATTGTATCTATACATAGGGGGCTCTCCTCCCTAATTTGGGGGCGCTGAATTCATTTCTGAGCTCTATTTTCTGTGATTCCTTCTCTATCTTGTATTTTCTATGTATTTTAATTAATTTTCATTTTACCCCTAGTTCAATTATGAGTAGCTAATTTTCTTTCAAACTTGGGTTGAATGTGAAGTCTCAACATGTTCCATGGGTTTAATTTGGTAAATTTACTTTTTCTTCCTCTCTGATTTATGTGAATGTTTTGACTTTTCATCGACAGATAGTAATAATCTTGTCTAGATATTGTATCGGTATAACCGTCTCCCTAGTGCAAGGTTATTATTATTTGGCACGATAAGCACTTAACACCATATTTATTTAAATCAGATTCATGAGGAGTGGAAAACCCTCATCATGATTTAATTGGCACTAATAAGGAATGTTATACCTATTATTTGGGAGGAAATAGGAGGTTCAATGACAGAACGCCACGTGTCGATTTGTGAAGGGTACTCTTGACACTTCATGTATTACCTGAGGTACCTTGGACACACCCTGTAGTACCTGAGGTATTCTGGACGCTTAATGTAGTACCTGGGCTATCCTTGTCGTTCTGTGTAGTATCTGGGGTACCTTAGGTACTTCAAATGGGTACCTGAGGTACACCACGTCTGGGAAAAAAATATCGTAAAATATCCACAAAGGGAATGAGAGATTAAAAAAGAACACAATCTGGAGAAGATTGGCCAATTTTCAGTCAAAAAATAAGAAATCAATGAGAAAATCTTGTGCTGCAAAAAATGAGACAATGGCCTGTCACGCCAGTAAATAAGCCAAAAGTTATTGATATGACAGTGAGGACCACCTGCATTCTCCCACTACGCTAACAAATTTTCAGCAGCTGCAGCAGAGATACGCGGGACCAGCCACTGTGATAGAAACAAATATACCCTTTAAACGTGCTCTCAAAGCATATTTTTAAAGCACCAACGACGCCACACGTGTGGGGAATAAGAATATTCCTGAAATGACAGTAAGAAACGCTAATAAAATGACGCAACATTGTACAGCATCTCGGGTACCTCATATATAATGTTCAGGTTTTTTATTATTATTCATTCATAACAGAAAAGACACACACATACACGAATAGGTTGAGGTTTTCTTCTACCTCCAGCTATCGTTACAAAGAGCTTGCAAGCTCTCTAACCTAAAGTATCCTAACATTGACTTAAGCGTTGGAGTATGGTCACCGGCCAACCCTAGCTCCACCTTTGACCCATTACTTGTTGTTTTACAGGTCTGAGGCATTTCCTCTCAAACTTAAAAAAAAGATACTTATTATTCTTAGTTGGTTTCGTGGCTTTCCCCCACACACCCGAAATCTGATAAAAACAATTGGTGTCATCTGTGGGGAGCGCACAAAAAGCCTCTCCACAGTGCTAAACTTGTCAAAAAGTGAGCTCCCATTACCATGGCACCCGACTTACCCTTTGACAACACAATGATAGATCATGGAAGGTTAGAAGATCATAGCGATGATGAAATGAAAATCTGTTAAACAATCAACAGGCATTCACCCCGACAAAGAGCCCGTCACTAACAAACACTTTGAGGATTTAGCCCAAGTGATCCTTAGAGCAGTGGGATCTCGGGGTACCCGAGCAAGTCACACCTCAGGTTATCCGAGATACCCCACCTTCACGGGGTGAAAAATAGATCATCCTACGATCTAACATTCCTGAAGGGGAGTAGACCAAATTATGGGCCGTTAGGAACACGTTCGAAATTCCAAGCTAGCGCTTCTAGAGAAGAACGATCCACCACCTCCTGCCACTCTCGTAGTAGCTGAGGTACCAAGTGCAAGCAAAAGGCTCAATAAGGAGGTGGTAGATCACACTTTCAGAATGATTACGAGAAAACAGTTGCAAATTCGGAGGGAGGGCCAAAGAAGGCCCGTGGGTGGAGTAAACCAGCGTACTCTAGAGCCATGAGGAACCATCAAGGTACGCATGCACCTACACCTCCATTCTTTTACTTGAGCCAAGAAAAGAATAAGCAATTTAAAAAAAAGAGGCAATCACATGGGGATGAATGCCCCTAAAAAAGAAAAAGAAAAAAAAAAGTATCATGATGATGCTTTAATTATTGATTACTTAAGATACGTCATAATCTCTATCAAGATAGTCAGCAGGCATAAGTGCAGATAATAAATTAAATAGGTACCTGGGGTACCCGAGGGACCCCCGCGGCACCTAAATAGATAGCAAATCCAAAGTCGTAAACAAAAAAGCCCATCATGAAGCATTATAGCACAAGTAGCAATAAGATAATTAGAGCAACTCCACAAGAGATAATTGTTCAAACATGGAAAAGGGAAACACCTTGACACAGAATCCAATAACATACAAAGGGATGAGCTGTAGAAGATATCATTCCAGCAAGTTCCAAAATAACATCAGATAAATTTATAGGGAAGAGAAAGCACCACCCTCACTGTTCTTCGGAATAAGGGGATCAACAGGGACCCCTAAGGCTACGGAAGAATACCCCTTATGAATGGCTACATTTAACGGTAGTTCTGGCTGAGGAACCTGGGGTACCCCCGATGACCGTTGTGGGCTCTGAGATGAAGAAGCTTGGGTTCCTTTCCTATCCTCGATCGCTTTTAAAATAGCTGACTTGTCCACCCGCTTTTCTACGCGAGGTACCTCCAACCCTAGGTCCAGGCTCCAAACCTCCATCATAATGTAGGTGAAGGCACTTTGAAGCATATCCTTTTGCCGAGCTAGTAGTTCCTCTCGCTGGCTGTTCGTTTCCTCGAGTTCCTTGCCTATGCGAGTGTTCTCTCGAGAAAGGTCGTCAAGACACCTTTTCATAATCTTAACCTCTTCAGCCAACCTATCTTCATGAGCCACCGGAAGCTTGAGTTCTTCTTTCAACTTTTTGACCTCCACTTATGCGTCGGAGGCAGTGTTAATGTCTCGGAGTCTATGACTAAAGTAGAAGGGTGCCTGCAACATAAAAAAAACCTCATACATATACACATATATAAAGAAGAGAGAGAGAAAAGAATGAAGAAATTACTCACTTCATGGCACGCCCTGAACGCTCGATCGTAGTAATCATTTACGTCCAATCTCTCTATCTCTCTAGCCATATCCGAAGGAATGCACTCGAAAGTGTGGACGAAGCAATCAGCCAGGTGAGATATCTTCTTGTTTGCAATTGGATCCAACTTTCCCTCCATAAAATCCCTGACCATCGAGAAAGGGAAGCCAAGGTACCTTTTGAGCCACCAAGTGATGAGTAATGTGACTTGGCCTTGGAAGCTGGGACAAGAGGAGGTCGGATATCCCTCGAGGCTGTACCAGGGATAGCCGAGGAACTATCGCTCATTCGATTAAAAAAAGTGTCAAAATCCTCAGCAAAATAATCCATGCTTGTTTATCACCCCATACGAAAATGAAGAAGAATCAATTAGCGGGTCACCAAACCAGTAGACAAAGCATGAAATGAACACACAAATTATAAGCAAATGAAGAAAATATCAAAGGCACCCCATAAGACAGGACGAGGTACCCCAGCAACACCATAGGAACATACGCGAATCACCTCTAGAGGAAGATGATTGACTCTTGTCAGTTAGGCTAACTCTCGCCAATCGATCCAAACTCAATACGTCTCTCTCTCTTTGCAAAGACCAAAACTTCTTAAGAAAGTCACTCACCTCTCTCCTTACCTCATGGACCGGACATGCTCCTTTAGCCTAAGAAATATCTACATTGTCCCAAAGGACCCCAAATGAGTGTACAAAAAAAAAAAGTGAAAGGAGGGGCAGAAAATAAAGATACATACTATCTGCATTAAAGGAGTTCCGGACATTTACACTGTCATCATTAGCCGAGGTACCCCTACCCTAATCACCATCGGCCACGAACCAACCATATTTGTACACCTTTTTCAATATGGGGTATGTATTCACCAAGTGGCAAAATACGCAACGGATAGGCCAGTTGGCTTTTTCAGTTAGTATAGCCCCCTTAATTCCCTATAAGAGATATCCCGCCTAAGCACCTTTAACCATAACACCTCTAAGCCTGTGAGCAATCTCCAACTAGGAAGAGAAAGCTACCCAGGGTAATTTTTAAGTAGCTAAACATCTTCCTAAAGAAGAGCTGGAGGGGTAGACGGAGACCCAAGTTGAACAGGTCTATATGCAAGGCAATACCCTCGGACTTCGGGCACTCGAGATGCTCACTTTTACGAGGTAACCTAAGTTGGACACTAGGAGGAATGTCGTACTTAATCCTAATCCTTTCGAGGTCATTAGGAGTAGCCCTCCTATCTTCTAGTAAGTGAGGCTTGCGAGAAACAGGAAGAAGGACAGAGGGGGCATAGGTACATCGGCAGGAAAAGGTGATTTGACCCTCAGGTTTTTGGCTCGAGTTTTTCTATGAGCAGGTTTAGTTGACTGTCTACTTTTGGGTTTAGGTCTACTACTAAAATCGGTTTGGAATAATACAGGGCTACCACTACCTGAAGGAGGCCCAACATCATCATCGTTAATAGACACATGGGGGACTAACTCAAAAGGGGGAACGTGTCTACCCGAAC
This sequence comes from Luvunga scandens, assembly GCA_030449905.1. Lineage (NCBI taxonomy): Eukaryota > Viridiplantae > Streptophyta > Magnoliopsida > Sapindales > Rutaceae > Luvunga > Luvunga scandens. Next base: position 4,361,859 of record JASUUG010001266.1, read on the forward strand.
TCTCAGCTACTTTATACCCTTTTTTCCCAATACTTTTCTTTCTCATTTCATCTCCCTAAAAGCACAACACAAAAAAAAAAAAACAAGCAAAGAAGAAGAAGATGAAATGGTAGGTGGTTGGGCACAGAAAAAAGAAAAAGAAAAAGACGAGAAGAAGAAAATGAAGTGATAATGCTCTGTGTATAAGAAAAAAAAAAGAAAAGGGAAAAAGAGAGAAGGAAGAAGACGTGATAGTGCTGTATGTATGTGTATAAAAAAAAAAAAGAAAAAAGGGCAGGCTCTATTGCCAACCACAGTCGAGTACGTCACCAGATCCGCAAGATCACGGAAAGCCTTTCGCCCAAAGCCGAAGGTGAAGGAAGAAAAGAAAGACACACGAGAGCCGTGAAGGAAGAAAATAAAAGAAGAAGGAAGAGAAGAAAAGGAAAGTGAGAAAGGAAGAGGTGTTGGTTTTTGGGAGAAGATGTCTTGGGCTTTTGGAAAGTAAAATAATAATAGGAAACGGGAGATGAGGAGGTTTGAAAAAAAAAAGGAGGGAGGAAGCATTAATTGAGCCTGACAAAATATCATACATGAAAAAGGGAGATAATGGAAGTTTGCAGAGATTAGCAGAGTTTTAAAATTTAAAAAATGTGTTACGCGATTAACTCTTCTCCAACAAAAAGAAAAAGAAATTAGAGCAGTTGTGCCCACTCTCTATGTCAGTGGAAGCTCCAAAGGTCATATATATATATATATATATGAAGATTAAACTTTAAGGAGACTAAGTAAGGCATTCTCTTTCTCATTCGGTCAACTACCAAGATAAATTGGAATTTCGCCACGTGTCACCCTAATTTCTCATGTTAGTTTCTTTTGCCTCAATCATTTTCGCCATAAAGAAACTAAGGGGATATTTTTTGGGAGGAAATAAGAGGTTCAATGACAGAACGCCACGTGTCGATTTGTGAAAGGTACCCTTGACACTTCACGTAGTGCCTGAGGTACCCTTGATACACCCTGTAGTACTTGAGGTATTCTGGACGCTTAATGTAGTACCTGGGGTATCCTTGTTGTTCTGTTTAGTATCTGGGGTACATGAGGTACATCACGTCTGGGAAGAAAATATCATAAAATATCCACAAAGGGAGCGAGAGATTAAAAAGGAACAAAATCTGAAGAAGATTGGCCGATTTTCAATCAAAAAATAAGAAATCAATAAGAATATCTCGTGCTGCAAAAAGGGAGACAGTGGCTTGTCACGCTAGCAAATAAACCAAAAGTTGTTGCTATGACAGTGAGGACAACTTGCATTCTCCTGCCACAACCATAAATTTTCAACAGCTGTAGCAGAGGTACGCGGGACCACCCACTGTGATAGAAACAGATATACCCTTTAAACGTGCTCTTCAAGCATATTTTTAAAGCATCAACGATGCCACACATGTAGGGAATAAGAATATTTCTAAAATGACAGCAAGAAAAGCCAATAAAATGACGCCACGTGGTACGGTGTCCCGGGTACCTCATATATAATGTTCAGGTTTTTTATTATTATTCATTCATAACAAAGAAAACACACATATACACAAATAGGCTGAGGTTTTCTTCTACGTCCAGCCATTGTTACAGAGAGCTTGCAAGCTCTCTAACCTAAAGTACCCCAACTCTGACTTGAGCGTCGGAGTGTAGTCACCGGCCACCCCCGGCTCCACCTCTGACCTCTTGCTTGTCCTTTTGCAGGTCTGAGGCACCTCGGCAAAGCTTCTAAAGTCAGACCTCAACCCTTCACTTTGACCCATCCTCTCACTCTCCCTCCACTCCTTACAAACCCAAAAATCACCTACACACTCCTTCCGAACAAGCTAAGCATCCTTTCCTCTCAAACCAAAAAAAAAAAATACTTATTGTTCTCAGTTGGTTTCATGGCTTTCCCCAACACACCCGAAATCCGGTAAAAACAACTATAGTGCATGTTAAGTGCAGATCTAGAGACACGAGTACTTCACTTTAATAGTTTATTCTCGTCGCTCTAATTTAAATCATAGGATAGTCTAAATCACTTTCACCATAAATCCAACCACCCACTTAGAAAATTAACTCTGCACACAATTAAAATTCACCTCCTCGTTGGATCGACACTCGTCACCGTAGATTATTATACAATAGATTTGTACACTTGCGAGTTCAATAAAATTTGAGCAATAAGTTTATGTCACCGTTGCAGGGGAGGTAAGTTATTTTAATTCATAGAACTAATTTTTGTAAATAATTTATTTATTTATTTTTTAGTTGTTTTCTTGTAATTTTTTTCTTATTTAAAAAAAGAAGAAAGAGAATCTGCATTTTAAGGTGAGTATTTTTTTATTTAATTTTTTTCCTTTTTTCTTTAAATTTTTGTAATTTAAGATTCGTGTTATTTTTTCTTTATTAATTTGGCCGGTTCAATTGCCTATTAATTTACTTTAATTGATTTCGCGCATTTATATATATATATATATATATATATATATATATATATATATATATATATATATATATATATATAAACTAAACCCAATTAGTTTTACAGAGAACTTTTAAAGTCAAATGGTGGTCAAAGTTCGATGAGAAATCAAAGTTGACTGAGGCCACAGTTCAAGCCTGGCTTTCCTCCAAAGGTCTCCTCAAGCCCAGCATTGATGATGTTAAAGCCCAAAGCACTTTCCTGGCCCAGAGATCAAAAGCCCCGATCCCCTTGGCAGTCTGGCCAAGTCGAGTATTTCAAAGTAATGGAGCAGCTATTAGCCTCTCGATCAGAATCGTCTGTTGCAGGTTCTTCAGATCAAAGCTTTTTAAAATATTATTATTATCAGAGCCAAGGGAGAGTAGTGTTATATAGTTTAGAGTCTTTGTATTTCTAAAGCCCATATTAGATTGAAATTTTATTTGTGTGGTGAGTGTTACCTCTGGGTGCCTTGGTAGTATTTGGGTGTAAGTCCCGTCTGGGTTATAGGGCAGTAAGACCAAATCTTAGCCTAGGATTGTAGTCACACAGATAAAACTAGGTCTCATATAGGTTTAGGAAGCATGGATTCTCTACTCTGTAGAGCATTAACTTTCTCTAGCTCTTCCTCCGGGAGGACTAGTGTTTCAAAGAATGTTGTGAATTCTAAGGAATTCATAATTGCAGACTTTGATAAGGCAATTGATTGTTGGAAACTTCCAAAGATTTCTAAAGACAAAATTTATAAAATGAAAAAGCTTGATTTTTTAAAGACTGATTATGTAATAAAGACAGAAGAACGTGACATAACACTTTCAAAACCTTTTGAAACAATTCATTTGTTTTCAGAAAATTCACTGAAGCATTTAAAAGAAAAGAAATTTAATTATAGACATATTGGTTTAATCCAAGTTGGTATAAAGCCCTTGATTAAAGAAGGATTAGATACTTATATCCTTGCTGTCCTCAGAGATGGGAGGTTCATCTCCTTTGATGATTCCTTACTCAGTAGTATTGAATCTAGTCTCTGTAAAGGACTCATTTCATTTGACTGTTATCCAAATATAACAGTTTCCCTTAAAGACAAGAATATTTTAAAAAGTATGATTCTTCAAATTAAAACCCATAATTATCATATGATTGAAGGATCAATTCCTGTTGCATTAATCAACAAAATCTCTTACAAAGCAATGCATTCCACGTTCAATACGCAACATAAATTCCAGTCAAAGAAATATGAAACTCTTCTCTTACAGATTGACTTGTCTAAAGCAAACACTGTCATTCCAAAGCCAATCCAATTGAAAGACATTCACCTTCTAGAGAAATGGATTCTGGATGGAGCCACTGAACCAGTGATTCCAAAACAACTTGAGCCCAATACAGAGTTGCAGAATGTAACTCAGTATTTTGATGGTAAAGTCAAACTGACTTTTAGGAGATCTACTTCTTCTAGATTCTCTGATAAAGAGTCTGTCTCAAGTATTCTCTCCATGGAAAGAAGATTTTCAAAAGTCCCATATGTTATTAATCTTCCTTTCCAAAACACAAAAGACCAACCTAGGTTTTCCACATCGGATATACCTAGTTCCTCTATAGGCTCTGTTGACTATACTATCAGTGTCCCTCATCTTATCTACACTAGCAGTCAACATGAACAAAGACTGGAAGAGAAGGAACCTTCTCCTCCAACATCCCCCACATTCTCTACTGTTACTGAAAATGTTATTAATGTCATTGAAAAAGATTTTGAACTTGAAAAAAATATTTTGCATAATGATTTCTATTCGGATAACAATAAAGAAAAAAGACTTTGGTTTTTCAAACACTTTTTAAACCAAAGAAAACAGATTCAAGAAATTTATTATAAATTTGTAAACCTGCATAAAGTTTATATTTTATTTTTTGATTGGTTTGAAATGTATGCTTCTGACAACAACATTTCCTACCCCTACAAAGAAACAAACCCTATTACTATTAGGAAGAAAATCCCTGAATGAACTCTCTCTGATAGTGATAGAACTATTGAATCTGAACACCCTCCTCTCATGAGTATCACCATTGAACAAGGTGAGTCCCCTTTTCAGATCAAAGCCTCCCCCTACAAAATTCATAAGCCTAATGATTCTGATAAAGATTTAGATAGCATTATTCAACAGAATAATTTATGTAATGCTAATATAAATACAATAGGAAAGTAGTTGACTAGGATAGAAAGTCAAATCCAACAGTCTTCTATAACTGTTTCTCCAATTACAAAATCTGTTATAACAAAGTCTGATTCCTTGAAAAAGCTTAAAAAACCTATTTTCAAACCTTTTCAGGTTTTGAAAACTAGTCAAAAGCTTGTTCAAGATTCTAAACCAGAATTTGCTAAAGCTATTAAAAAACGGCTTGATAGAATAGAAGCTTCTTCTTCTACTTCTACTTCAAAAACTAAATTGCTTCTGACACCCAATCTAAATCCATTAGTGTATTGGATCAGGACCAAGACCATTCTTCTATTGCCTCTTCAGACATAGAAGCCTTTAAAGAAGAAACCATTCCTAAAGCCAACAAAATCCATTGGGAATTAGCATTTCCTGCTAGTTCTCGATCTCCTCCTGATCTTACTATTGATAATAGGCCCAGTGCACTAAACCAATCTCGGTTTAATGCATCTTCTGTCTATGAATAGAACATAGATGGAATGTCAGAGTATAATATACTTGGCCTATTACAACAGATGACCGTGGCAGCTAATGCCTATAAAACTCAAGCAGGAACTTCTGACAAAGCCATTGCAGAAATCCTTATTGCTGGGTTTACAGGTCATCTTAAAGGTTGGTGGGATCATCTTCTTACCAAACAACAACAGTTGGATATCCTTAATGCTATCCAAACTGGTGAGGAAGGAACGCCCATTCTGGAAAAATACAACAATCCTATACAGGATGCTGTAGCAACCCTTATCCTCACAATATCTCTTCATTTTATAGGTGACCCTTCTCACCTCAGAGACAAAAATGTTGAGTTACTACATAACTTGAGATGTAGGAAACTTAGTGATTTTCAAACCTATAAATCCACTTTCTTTACCCGACTCTTTCTAAGAGATGATGCAAATCATATTACTTGGAAAGAAAAATTTCTTGCTGGCTTACCTACTCTTTTGGGAGAAAAGATAAGAAACTCTATTAAAGCCCTATATGACAATCGCATTCCTTATGATGAACTCACCTATGGTGAATTAGTCAGTTTCATTAATAAGGAAAGCTTAAAGATTTGAAATTAGAGAAACGCTTAAAATGTGAGCTTAGAAAGTCTAAGCAAGAATTAGGTAGTTTCTATAAACAATTCAATTTAAAGCCTCTACTTCAAAATATTGTAATGGTAAGTGTTATTCAAAACCTTACAGAAAACATTACAAGTCAAAAGGCCATAGAAAATTCCTTCCTGAGCCTAAAGAATCTTATTATAAGAAGCCTTCAAAGCCTTATAAAAAACCCTATTCCTCTAAAAAGAAAGATTTTAGATCCAAACCTAAAGCCTCCTTTAACTACAAGGAAGCAACCTGCTATAAATGTGGAAAGAAGGGCCATACTGCAAAATATTACAGAATAAGCAAAAAACTTCATGAGCTTGATCTTGAAGAAAAAAGTCTTTCCAAAATAGCATCTTTTCTTGTAGATTCTTCTGATTCTGAGTCTTCCATGACGGGAGACAATGAACCAATTCAGGTTGATGAGCTAATTGACTCTAACACCTCCAGCTTTAGTAACAGTGGTTCTGATATAGAATCCTATTTAAAGAAGGTCAATGTTTTAACTAAAGAACAAGAAACTTTTCTTGAATTAGTTAAACACATTTCTGACCCCACTCTTTAAAAAGAATACCTTGATAAACTACTAAAAACCTTAGAACTCAGTGACAAACCTGAGTCCTCTAAAGCCCCTGTTGTCAAAAAGCATGCTTATGATCTTACTGAAATCCTTGAAAAGACGAAAAAAAAAAAAGTCAACTCCTTCTATTCAAGACCTCCAGAAAGAGATTAAAGAAATCAAAATTCAGATTAAAGAATTAAAAGAAAAATAAAAGACTGATTCTAATACTATTCAACTTCTTCTACAAAAATAGTTGGAAGATCATTCTAATAAAGAATCAGATTCTGATAATGATGGTGATAACCAAAACCTTGAAAACATTGAGTCTTTGCCCAATGATTTTCTTTTTGTTTTAAAACAGATCACCACAAGAAAATATTTGATTAAAGTCACTTTAGTATTTTCTAAAGATTTTGAAATCGACACCATTGCCTTATTTGACACTGGTGCTGATTTAAATTGCATTAAAGAAGATATTGTCCCCAGAAAGTTTCATGAAAAAACAAAAGAAAGACTTTCTGCCGCCAATAATTCAAAATTAAAAATCACTTCCAAAGTCGATGCCTCTGTAAAAAGTGATGATTTTGAATTTAGCACTTCTTTTCTTTTAACAAATGATATCCATCATGCTGTTATTTTAGGAACTCCTTTTATAAACCTTATTACTCCATATACTGTTAACTATGACAGTATATCCTTCAAAGCAAAAAAGAAGAAACTTATTTTTCCTTTCATAGAAAAATCAAAAACCAGAAATTTGAATATTGTTAAAGCCTGTTCTGTATACCAGAACCAGATAAATGTCCTACTCAAATAAAAACAAACTGATTTAGTTTGTTTACAAAAAGATTTGAGTCTACAAAGAATTGACAACCAACTACAAAATGGTTTTATACAAAGAAAAATTTCTGATTTTAAAACCTTAATTGAGAAAGAAATTTGTGCTGATTTGCCGTCTGCTTTTTGGAATAGAAAACAGCATATGGTTGATTTACCTTATGAAAATTCATTTGATGAGAAACAAACACCCACAAAAGCTCAACCAATTCAAATGAATATGGAATTAGAACAAGATTGCAAAAATGAGATCAAAGATTTAGAGTTTAAGAGACTCATTGTCAAATCTAAGTCTCCCTGGTCTTGTGTTGCTTTCTATATCAATAAGAATTCTGAAATAGAAAGAGGTACACCCAGGTTAGTTATAAATTACAAACCTCTTAATAAAGCATTAAAATGGATTAGGTACCCAATACCTAATAAAAATGATTTGCTTCAAAAACTGCATTCTGCATTCATATTTTCATAATTTGATATGAAATCAGGTTTTTGGCAAATTCAAATTCATCCTAAAGATTGTTACAAAACCGCCTTTACTGTTCTATTTGGACAGTATGAGTGGACTGTTATGCCATTTGGCTTAAAGAATGCCCCCTCTGAGTTTTAAAGGATTATGAATTATATCTATAATCCTTACTTTGAATTTTGTATTGTTTACATTGATGATGTGTTGATCTTTTCTCAAACAATTGATCAACATTTTAAACATTTAAAGACTTTCTACTTTGCTACTAGAAAAGCTGGTTTAGCTGTTTCTAGTTCGAAAATTTCTTTATTTCAGACAAAAATCAGGTTCCTTGGACATTACATTTCTAAAGGAACAATTACTCCCATTGAGCGATCTCTTGCTTTGGCCGATAAATTTTCTGATAAAATCTTGGATAAAACGCAATTGCAAATATTCTTGGGAAGTTTAAATTATGTTCTTGACTTCTGTCCTAACATTAATAGGATTGCAAAACCACTGCATGATAGACTCAAGAAAAATCCTATTGCCTGGTCAGATGAACACACTAAAGTGGTAAAACAAATAAAGAACACTGTAAAAGACATCCCATGTTTATTTCTTGCAAATCCTACATTACCTAAAGTTGTTGAAACTGATGCATCAGATTTAGGTTATGGAGGAATTTTAAAACAAGTTGAGAATGGAAAAGAACAAGTAGTTCAATATGCTTCTTTACACTGGAATGAGTGTCAGAAATATTATTCTACTATAAAAAAGGAAATTCTTTCTATTGTCTTATGCATTTCAAATTTCCAAAGTGACTTACTAAATCAAAAATTTTTACTTAGGATTGATTGCAAAGCTGCAAAACATGTTTTAGAAAAAGATATTCAAAACATTGCATCTAAATAAATTTTTGCACGATGGCAAGCTATTTTAAGTGTTTTTCATTTCGATATTGAGTTTATTAAAGGAGATACAAATTCTCTCCCAAATTTTCTAACCAGGGAATTCCTGCAAAACAGATAAATGCCGCCCAGGAAGAAACTGATAAAGGGAAAGGGATCCTTAAAGATCTTGTGTCCCAAACACCCTCTAAAGCCTCCTTTCCACCTAAACAAAAATTGTTGTCCTCAACAATATCTTCTGCAAAGCCAATCCAGTCCTGGATTGATATGATTGAAGCCCAAAAGGCTCATTCTAAAGCCCTTGAATCGCAAGAACAGGTAAAGGAATGGATGCAATCCATTACAAAATCCCCTGAGCTAATGCTCGCACTTCAAAGCTTTTCTCAAAGTTCAATTTCTCCTAAAGAAAAAATTGAAAAAGAAAAAACTATTTCTCAAGAAATTTCTAAAGTCTCTTATCAAAATGTGATTCTTTCTGGTGAAAGTTCATCTTCTCAGATTGTTCTTTCCCAACCAAAGCTTTCAAAGAAAACCTCGGATTGGTTTAATGACGCCCATTCTTAAAACGTTTTATCTATGGAGGATGGATTTTATAATGCTGATCCATTTAAAGCGATTCAGTTGATTTTTCCTCAAGGCTGGTTTTTCAAATCATTGGATTTATCAAAACCCCAGCCTTATTATTAAAGCATACTTGAATTTACTGAATCGGTAAAGTTCAAGCATTTCTTTCTAAGTGATGCTCATTCTGAGTTGGTCTATTCCACGGCCACTATTCTTAAAGTTTTGAGCCCAAAACAATGGGGTGATTCACTCCATAAACAAAAGACCTTTCCTTTAAATTTTCATAAAAGCCTAAACCATAGCCCATCCTTCTCCTATTGGGATTATCAACAGGCTTGGTTTAATACCTTCTTTATACAAAACCCCAGAACCAATTCATGGTTATTTTTCTTCAATTCAAAAATAACCGTACAAAGCCTTCAAAACTGGTTTCAACAGTGGTGGATCTATTTTGGGCCTTGCCCAGAAATTTTAACTCCAAACGCCACTCACTGTTTAAAATATTTTAAAGACCATTATATTCCTTCAGAGTCAGAAAAAAGGTCTTCTCCTTTTCTCTGTTTCTGTACAAATTTCTTTCTTCCTTGGGTCTGGATGTGGAATTTTCAATATCACAAACAGGAAACCCAATTAGTTTTACAGAGAACTTTTAAAGTCAAATGGTGGTCAAAGTTCAATGAGAAATCAAAGTTGACTGAGGCCACAGTTCAAGCCTGGCTTTCCTCCAAAGGTCTCCTCAAGCCCAGCATTGATGATGTTAAAGCCCAAAGCACTTTCCTGGCCCAGAGATCAAAAGCCCAGTCCCTACTGGCCAGTGCAAAGACCGAAGCTGAGTATTTCAAAGTCATGGAGCAGCTATTAGCCTCTCGATCAGAATCGTCTATTGCATGTTCTTCAGATCAAGATGCTGATGAGCCCTTCATCTCTCTTGGAGACGAAAATGAAGATGACTGCTTCGGAATTTTCTCTCTTATAAAGTATTAAAGTTTGTATATTAAAAAAAAAAATAATTTGATGGGTGTCGAAGTCAGCAAATATAAATACTTACTCTAACAAAATTGTGTATAGTGATTGAGCAGGGTCGTGTCCACAGAGATTTGTAATTATTAAATCATTTTAAAAATAAAAATGTAAAATTAGGGGATTGTTGACAATAATGAAAATCAATTTAAATTAATAAGAATCCAAATTAAAGGTGTAATTCAAAATGGAAAAACTCTGGTTGAAGGAATTAATTCAGCTTTGATTCAACTACTGATCATCGATACAACTATAAATCATTACTGCTTATGAATAGACCGGTTATAGCTACTGAGACACTCTAATAACCAATCTCTCCTTAATTAGTCGATAACCAAGGTACGACTGTTGGTTATTTCCCTAATCAATAGACAATCCTAGATACGATCATAAGATTTAATCAATTGACAGCCTGAAAAATTAGAGAGACCCAAATCCTAATTAACAAACGCATACGATGGTTCATTTAAATTAGATTATTTATTCCCATAACACAACGCACTGTTATATTATTCGCCACAAATATCAAAATCTTCATACGATGAATCTTTCAATTAGCAGTAGATTAAATTGATAATTAAATAGTGGCCAATTATCTAATTAACAAAAATCATCATGACAATAATTCAGAGAATAAATAAATACCCAAAAAGCAATAAAACAATTAAAGCATAAGAAAGATCTCACAGTAATGGTGAATCAAAGCTTCATTAACCTTCAACTAGAAAAATAAGTTTAGTTCCTCATGGAGAAAAAGAGAAAACCCTAAAAAAAAGATAAAAACAATTAATAATTCAATTCTAATTCTAATCTCTCTAATCCTTCTTTATCTCCTCTTTTTATAGTTCTCTTAAAAAGGATAAAGATAAAAATATCTAAAATCTTATCTAAACTTACAAGAGTCATAAACATATAAAACACCTTTAAAAAGAAATAAAAACATCAAGTCCGCAATTGATAGCACGCGCCCACTCCTTATCAACAAACTTCGTCTGAAATCGACTGTCACGCGCCCACGCCTTATCGACAAACTTCTTCTGAAATTAAAAATTTCTCCAAGAAGCCATTTCATCCTCAAAAATCATCTTGTAGCTCAATTTAGCACTAATCAATAGAATTGCACCTATAAAAATAAAACACACGTAAATCACAACTATTGAGTGCAAAACATTGATATTAAAGGGATTAAACAATGCAAAACTAGTGCATCAAATGCACTATAACAAATTCCCCCACACCAAGATAATGCTTGTCCTCAAGCATATAACTCAAGAATAATCCAAAATCTTCCCTCAATTCTCATTCTAACTCATCCAAAAATAATCTTAAGCAAGCACACCTCAAGGATTTAAGTCAATCAACATTCAAGAGACAAGGATTTCAAAGCATAGAATCTCAGAAGCTAGCATAAAGTCACTCAACCACCAAGACAATCTTTTCAAAATCCAAATGCAACAAAATTTAATAGCCCTCGCATTGATTTCACTCCATGCACTCAAAGTGTTTAGGGTATCATTTATGCACTCAAATCAAACCAAAGAATGCTATTACCATAAGCTTGCTCATATATCACATCTCAATCACAAAACATGAATTAAATGCAAAAAAAATCTAAGGGTCTTAGTAATGTTGTAATGAGGCAAAATGGATTGAAAGAAAGGTCTATGGAATAAAAAGAGATCAAAATGAGAAGAATGAACCCATTGAATGAACCTTATGACATCAAAATGTTTATTGCTACTTAAGTTGTCAAGAGTTTTTTTTTTTTTTTTTGGGTTTTTTGTTTTTCATTTTTTTTTCGATGAATCTTGCACAATTTTTTTTTCAAGCATAATGTAACCTGATGTAATTGAGAAACTTTTATTCAAGGTAGCAAAAGCAACAAAATATATCCAAACAATGAGTTAAAAAATCTCCTCAAATTAAGGCTCAAAAAAATAGATCAATGGGTAAGTAGATGTAGAGAAGTAGATGGTTAAGGATCAAACAAAGGTAACGAATTAAAACAAATAAAGATCTTCGAGTGGAGAAAAAGAAAAGAAATGTGAAAATAGAAAAATGGAAAGAGGTTTGCCCTTATCATTTTAATGCATAAAATCCTGTAATGCGGCTTCAACATGCATAACAAAGTAAGTTCTAGAATAGACAAACTAAGATTGATATTCACTCAACAAAAATAATTAGAGCAAAGTGGTTGCTCATAAGCTCAAATCCTTTCAAAGTTGGTGAATTTGCCATCAAATCATGTGCACTCATCAAATGAATCAACTATCAATAGTGGTGAGTTATTCATTTAAGCAACCAAGACCAAGCTAATCAAAACTCGAATCTATTCATGCATCTCAACTCTCATCCAAGAAAAATAACACTAACTCCAAAATCATTCAAGGATGAGCAGAATGAAACAAAAACAACTTCACAAAAAAAAGAAAATAAAATAAAAATGACGCGACCAAGAATGCTTATTCAAAATCATCTCAAAAGCAAAATCATCTCAAAAGCAACAAAATAACACTCTAGACATTAATATTGCAAAACTCACTCCCCCACACCAAGAACATACATTGTCCCCAATGTATGATTATCAAAGTTCACAAAACGAAATAAAGCACAGGGACAAAAAGATTAAAGGCAAAGAAAACGTCCCTGAATTAAAGGTAGTAGGCAGCGGCTGGAGCTTTGGAGCAATGAGAGTGGTTGTCGCGGCTGCTAGAACTTGACAGGAGTGGCTTGTCTGGATCGTGGTTGGTGGCGCACGCGGTTACTGGAACTGGAGCGGATTTGAGTGCTTGGTGGAGCGTGATTGTACAGGTGGCTTGACTCTTTGACGCAGATTCTTTGGATCGAAACCGGAACGAACGCCGTGGTGAAACTTTGGACGTGATGGATCTCGCAGAGGTTGTGGGTGGTGGGCCGAATCGACCGAGCGGTGGATTTCGTGGGATGACACTGGACGCGATTTGATTTCTTGGCGTGGGTTGTGGCTGAAACAGATCTGGACGGTGATTGCTTGGCTCACGGGTTGGTTGGATCGCGGGTGTTGGATCTGGCGTGGATCCGAGCGAGGATGGTGTGCACGGCTTGAACTCGTGAACGCTGGATCGGGTCTGGACGCGGCTGGAAATCGTGAGCGTGATGGATCTCGCGGGTTGCTGCAAGAACGGATCTGGACGTTGATTGCTGGTGTGGATTCGATAGCGGATGGCATGCTCGGCTTGGCTGGATCGTGGGCGTTAGATCTGGCGTCGGCTGGAGATCGTGAAGATTACTGGACTGGATCGCAGCTGGAAATCGTTGAGAGGCGCTGCAGATCGTTCGTGGAGAGTGATGAAAGCGGCTTGTGGTTGCTGAAAATTGAAGCACAAATCAGTTCTCTTCTTTCTTACTTTTTTTTTTTTAAATAAAAATAAAAATAAGGACTTAAAGTTCTAAAAATTACAGAAGAACTTTTTTATTAAGCACATGGGCAAGCCTTAACAACTACTTTAATAAATTAAAAACAGAAATACTTATTAGTTTAGGCGTGGGCACGCCTTATAACATACTGTAATAAACTAAAGGCAGAAGTACTTATTAGTTAAGGCATGGGCATGCCTTAACAAAAAATTTCTTCTGGCCAAAATAAGTATACATATTATTTAAACAATCTAAATCAAAACCAAAAACAAAAAATGCATAAAAATTTAAAATAAATATTAACTCCTTTGGGTTGCCTCCCAAAAAGCGCCTTTGTTTTATGTCTTCGGCTAGACATATTTATGCCTCAATCTCCATAAATGGGACTCTCAAGAGCCATTTCCTCCGCAATATTCACCGAAAAACCTTCATAAAAAGGTTTTAAGCGATGACCATTAACTTTAAAAATTTTGTCAGGGGTCAAACTCCGAATCTCGACTGCACCATGAGGAAAAACATTAGTAACAATAAAAGGTCCAACCCATCGAGAGCGTAATTTACCAAGAAAACATTTACGTTTAGAATGAAAAAGAAGAACTTTTTGACCAACAGAAAACTTTTTTCTCAAAATCATTTTGTCGTGAAATGTTTTCATCCTCTCCTTGTAAAGTCGTGAACTCTCGTAGGACTCATTTCGAATCTCCTCCAACTCTTGCAATGCAGAATTTAAAACAAACTCTCTTTCATCCTTTTGCAATCCTTTGATGCTCAAGTTATTGTTTGAAGCAATTACCAATGAATCTTCAATGTCCAAATCAAAAACTTCCTGTACTAAAGGATCAATAACATTCACAGAAAATACCGACTGTTCATCCCTAGGATATTTCATGGCATCATTCATATTGAACTCTATAACCTCTCCCTCAAATTCCATAGTAATAGTCTCTTTATGTACATCCATTTTAGTCTGTGATCTTAAGAAAAGGCCTTCCTAACAAAATTGGAAGCAATTAGAAGAATTATCATCTTCCATATCAAGTACATAAAAATCAGCAGCAAAACTAATTCATTAACTTGTACTAAGACATCTTCTAATACCCCATCGGGATATGCATTGACTCATCGCCTAGTTGAATTATCACGCCGCTGGGTTTTTCAATGGACCAACATTCAAAGATGAATAAATGGAACGATGCATGACATTAATAGAAGCTCCTAGATCTAACATAGCCTTCTCAACTCTAACACTACCAATTTTGCAAGGGATAGTAAACATACCTGGATCCTTGCACTTAGGAGGTAGTTTCTTTTGGAGAACGGCGGAAACATTCTCCCCCATGTGAACTCTTTCATCTCCTCTCAACTTCCTCTTGGAGGTGCAAAGTTCCTTAAGGAATTTAGCATAGCGAGGTATTTTTTTTATAGCATCTAATAAAGGAATATTTACCTCAACCTTGCGAAATGTCTCAAAGATGTCTCTCTCTTGTTCTTTCTTCTTAGAATTTGCAAACCGACTTGGAAAAGGAGGAGGTATCACCACAGGTAGGGGTTTCGCTTTGCTAGGTGGCGCATCTTGAGATTGAGGCATCAATTCCTCCTTCTCAAGCTCATTTTCTAAGTTCTTTGTCACTTTCTTTCTAGGCTCTTGCAACTCCTTCCCATTTCTAAGGATGACAGCACTAACGTTTTGTTTTGGATTCACCTCTGGTTGTGAAGGTAATCTCTCTAATACTTGAGACTCTAAGCAGCTCACTGTAGTTGCTAGTTGGCTCACTTGGTTCTCCAAATTTTGAATGCTTGCTATAGTTGCCTGCTGAAATTGTTGAGTGTTAGTTGCAAGTGATTTAAAAATCTCTTCAAGAGACATACCTGACTTGGAGTTTGACTGAGGAGAAACCGATTGGAATTGTTGTCTTGGTGGGTATTGTTGTTGAAATCCCGATGGCCTAACTCCATAGCTGAAGTTGGGATAATCCTTCCATCCTGGGTTATATGTTTATGCATAAGGATCATATCTCCTCTGAGGCATGCCCGGAAATCCTCCAACTGCATTGGCTTGTTCGAAGGGTTCTTCTTGAAGTGTAGGACACATATCAGTTGAATGACCCATATTGGAACAAATGCCACTTGTCTTCACCTGTTGCACATTACCTACAACAAAATTTTCCACAAGAGAGGTAAGTTTATCTAAACGTTGATCAATAGAAGAAGTACTTACCTCATTCACTTTCCTCGAAGTGAGATCTTGTCTATTGCCAAATTGTTGCGCATTGGCAGCCATGTTTGAAATCAATTCCCTTGCTTGGAGAGGGTCTTGTTCACTAACACACCTCCACTAAAGCAAAGATCTATCATACTCCTATCCATCAAATGAAAGTCCTTCGTAAAAGTATTGAATGAGAAGTTGATCGAAAATCGATCTTGAGGACAACGCCACACAATTGTTTGAATCGCTCCCAATACTCATAAAAAGTCTCCCAGGAAGTTTGTCGATACCACAAATGTCTTTTTTTCTAATGTTGGCGAGCTCTTGAAGCAGGAAAATACTTTTCGAGGAATCGCTTCTTCAAGTCATTCCACGTTGTAATTGAACCGGGAGGCAAGTAATACAACCAATCTTTAGCTAGCCCATCTAAAGAGAAAGGAAAAGCTCGCAGCCTTAATCGCTTCTTGATTACACCTTGAGGCCTCATGCTTGAAAACATAACATGAAACTCCTTGAGATGTTTATGAGGATCTTCACCTGCAAAACCGTGAAACTTGGGCAATAAATGAATAAGACCAGATTTTAATTCAAAATTTACCTCCAGGTCCGCATATTGAATGCAGAGTGGTTGCTAATTCAGATCTAGTTCAGCTAACTCTCGAAGCGTTCTTTCTGCAGGTGCAGCTCTATCCATAGCTTGTTCTTCAAAATCGTTAGATGATTCAACAAAATCAAACACTGTATCTGTTTCAGAAAGCAAAGGTGATGAGGATCGTTGCTTATCTCGCTTGGCCTGCTTTCTTAGCCGACGAGCTGTCTTCTCAATTTCAGGATCAAACGAAAGTGTACCTGTACGAGAAGAACCAACCATAAACCAAGTAAAACGTAAAAAGGATTAAATAAATGACACCCCCCAAGAACGGCGCCAAAATTTGATGGGTGTCGAAGCCAAAGTAAATATAAATACCGCTTCTAACAAAATTGTGTATAGTGATTGAGCGAAGTAGGTCGTGTCCACAGAGATTGGTAATTATTAAATCCTTTTAAAAATAAAAATGTAAAATTGGGGGATTGTTGACAATAATGAAAATCAATTTAAATTAATAAGAATCCAAATTAAAGGTGTAATTCAAAATGGAAAAACTCTGGTTGAAGGAATTAATTGAACTTTGATTCGATTCATCGATCATCGATACAACTATAAATCATTCCGCTTTATGAATAGGCCAGGTTATAGCTCTTTGAGACACTCTAATAACCAATCTCTCCTTAATTAGTCGATAACCAAGGTACGACCGTTGGTTATTTCCCTAATCAATAGACAATCCTAGATACGATCATAAGATTTAAGCAATTGACAGCCTGAAAATTAGAGAGACCCAAATCCTAATTAACAAACGCATACGATGGTTCATTTAAATTAGATTATTTATTCCCATAACACAACGCACTGTTATATTATTCGCCACAAATATCAAAATCTTCATACGATGAATCTTTCAATTAGCAGTAGATTAAATTGATAATTAAATAGTGGCCAATTATCTAATTAACAAAAATAATCATGACAATAATTCAGAAAATAAATAAATACCCAAAAAGTAATAAAACAATTAAAGCATAAGAAAGATCTCACAGTAATGGTGAATCAAAGCTTCATTAACCTTCAACTAGAAAAATAAGTTTAGTTCCTCATGGAGAAAAAGAGAAAACCCTAAAAAAAAGATAAAAACAATTAATAATTCAATTCTAATTATAATCTCTCTAATCCTTCTTTATCTCCTCTTTTTATAGTTCTCTTAAAAAGGATAAAGATAAAAATATCTAAAATCTTATCTAAACTTACAAGAGTCATAAAAATATAAAACACCTTTAAAAAGAAATAAAAACATCAAGTCAGCAATTGATAGCACGCGCCCACTCCTTATCAACAAACTTCGTCTGAAATCGACTGTCACGCGCCCACGCCTTATCGACAAACTTCTTCTGAAAAAAACAATTTCTCCAAAAAGCCATTTCATCCTCAAAAATCATCTTGTAGCTCAATTTAGCACTAATCAATAGAATTGCACCTATAAAAATAAAACACACGTAAATCACAACTATTGAGTGCAAAACATTGATATTAAAAGGATTAAACAATGCAAAACTAGTGCATGAAATGCACTATAACATAATTTTCACTCATATCTCTTGTAATACTTGAATTTGAGAACTTATCTTCCTTCACTCACTACCCTTTTTGGGAAAAGCTGTGAAGATAAGATTTCAAATTTTCTTGGCCCCACTCGACAGCTAAAGTTTTCAAAGATGTTGTTCCCCACATGTCGAAGATTCTCCATGTGAGCCCACAGTAAAAGTAACAAGATATTTCAATGATGCTGTCTCCCACCAGCTCATAGGAAGGTGGCTCTCCCATGTGACGAAGGACCCACAAAACATCATTCACATTTTCTTTTGTAAAGCACTTGTTGTATAAAAGAAGAGGTGAAGACTGAGACTCACCATTCTTTCACTTCTTACTTCTTTCCTTCTCTAAAAAACTTCTTCTTCTTCTCCTCTAATTCTCTCAATTGGAAATCAGGGATCTGAGGGTAATACAACTGTCTGAAGATCAATTTTCCAATTTCTTTCCTTAAAACTCTTTCTTTTCTTTAAAGCATTTGGATTGAAGACGAATTTACATGTAAGCCTTCAATTTAATTTATTTTAAAGTTTGCATGTAATTCATTCAAAGTTTGTAATAAATTTAAAGTTTGTATGTTTTAAATTCCGTAAATTTATTTAAAGTTTTATAGTATGCTCTGCAGACTGATCTTCTATATCAGATCTGCCAGATAAATTGATACTTTCCTCAAAGGCAAAGAGACCGGATCTCTGTCCTTTGTTGTATCTTCTCTTCCTCCTCCATCCATTCAGAGCATTATTTCTGGGATCCAGATCTGGTACTGTGTATGCTTAGAAAGCCAACCTTAATGCTTGTTTAATTCTGTAAAGCCCTGTGTTGCTTAGGTTTGCTTAAAGAACAAACGTTAAGGGTATATCGGCGGGAATCCGACGACGTATATTTGAGAGGTGAACCCGAATGAGCACTAGTCTGATCTGCACTATCGGTTAACAAGCCACGTACCATTAACACTGGTAAAATAATAATAATAAAGATTAAATTTCATCAGCTGTAATCACTTCCTTCAAAGCTCACTTCCTTCAAAGCCCCATTGATTTGTTTAAGTAGTGCTTTATAATTCTTCTAGAAAAACACACACACTCCACGATTCTTGGTCTTATTGGTATCAGAGCTAGGTCACGAGTTCGAATCCTTAGTAAGGTCCAGACACCTGCGAAATTTTCCAGCAATGCACTGGCCAAGTACTGTGGGCCCCAGGTGCGTGGGGCCCACCAGCTAAGGGTCCCCCAGTAACCCGGTTTGAGGGGGGAAGGGAGCTAAGGGTTCAAACCATGCACACTTGGTCTAGGGACGATGCTTATAAGATTAAAGTAGCGCCTCTACTAACAGCTTAAGCTTTTAATAGGATGGTAAGCGCCTTATGGTATCAGAGCCAGGTCACGGGTTCGAATATCACTTGAGTTTGTTTTCATAGTAAGGTTGTAACAGCACGATAAGGTTAGTATCATAATTTCTCTTTCTTATTTATTTTTATTTTTTTTGTTCTCATTTTCTTTTTGTGTTCTTTGCATGCATAGTCAAAGGTCACAATTACCAAATCTTGAGCCTATAGACTTTGAACTGGAAAAAACATTTCGTACACATAAACACATTGCAATTAAAAACAAAATTGGAATGGATTTGCAACCAGTACCACAAGAAAGGCCATTTAAGAATAACTTCAGTCCTTTAGCTAACTTGAGCACATCATGCATAAAATACTCAAATGTAGCTGCTAAGAGTTTTGAGTTAAAACCTAGTGTTCTAAATTGTCTTCCAATATTCTATGGCCTAGAAAATGAAGACCCATATAATCATCTAAATGATTTTTATGCTTGATGTCAAACTTTTAAATATAAGGTCTTTTCAGATGATGATGTTAAACTTAGATTAATCCTATTTTCTTTAAAGGATAGAGCTCGTTCATAGTTCAATGCATTGCTTGCTAATGGCATTACATCATGGGAACAAATGATAAAACTTTTTTGAATAAATACTTCCCAGTACATAAAACCAATGCTATTTGCAAGAAAATTTCAGAGTTTACCCAAAAAGAAGACGAGCAGTTTTTCGAAGTATGGGAGCGATTCCATAGGCTACTCCTAAAGTGTCCCTATCATGGGCACGAGAAATGGCACCAGTGCTAATACTTTTTAGAGGAATTATTGTCTCATGTGCAAGAATGACTAATGGCATCAAGTGGAGGAGAGCTAATGTCAAAAAGTGCATCAGAGATTTGAGATTTCTTCTAGCGACAAGCGGATAATTCCTAACAATAAAGTCGTTCACTCAGAAATATTAGAAGAATTAAGGGAGTGAATGAGGTTCACATTGGCAAGTCAAGTTTGAAAATTAAAGAAGTCAAAGAGATAGTTGAAGGTCTTTCCTGACAAATAATAACGTTAACAGTTGCTAAATCGACAGAGCCACATGACCATGACTCAAAACCCAGATCAATCCAATGACATAGGTGTAATGAGAAAGCCATCAAACTACAACCCTTACTCCAACACATATAATCCTTGATAGAGAAACTATCCTAATTTTTCATGGTCTCAAGGATTCTAACAGAAATAGACCAGCAGCCCCAGCTTTACCAATGCAACCAATTCCTTAAATTTCTCAAGCCTCTCAGCCACCATTTAGACCATACAATCAAAACCTAAACTACTCTTAACCCAGACTATGGGAGGATACATTCCAGAATTTTAAGAATCTTACTTACTCCATAATCAAGTAACAAAACCGCACCATTGATGAACTACGAAATGAGATAAAAGCAGGCTTCAACTCACAAACCTAATCAGTTTCAAACCTCAAAAAGAAGTGGGACAGCTTGCTTCTTCAGTTCCAACCTTGGCAATGATTGTTGAGAAAGGCAAATTCCTAAGTTGACCAATACCTAATCCTAAAGGAGTGCATGAAGCAAGTACCAATTCACCTCAGCAACATAAGGAGGTCAAAGCTGTTATGTTTTTGGGAAAAGGAAAAGAAGTCGACAAAAAAGTGGAGATGCTGGTGACAAAAACAATTCAAGTTGTACCTATAAATGCTGAAGACTCATCATCAGAGGAGAAAGAAGAAACCAACCCACGAGAATATATTCCTAAAGCTCCATTTCCCTAGAGGTTAGTTAAAGCAAAAAAGGGAAAATCTATAAATGAGATTTTTGAAATCTTTAAACAGATAAGTGTTAACATTCCTTTGCTTGATGCTATAAAACAAATGTCATTTTATGCCAAGTTTCGTAAAGACCTTTGTATTAAAAAGAGAAACATTTACGTTTAAAAAAAGGTCTTTTTAACAAAAAAATATTAGCTCTATACTCCAACACGAAATTTCTCTAAAATACAAAGACCCAGGCTCCTCCACTATCTCATGTAGTATAGAGAACAGCATAATTAAAAATGCTTTGTTGGACTTAGGAGCTAGTGTAAATCTATTGCCTTGCTTAATATTTATAAAACTTGGACTAGGGAATTACACCTAACTCGAGTGGTGTTATAGCTTGCAGATTGGTCCATGAAAAAACCTCGTGGTATTGTAGAGGATGTGCTTATACAAGTAGATAAGTTTTATTTTTCTGTTGATTTCATTGTAATTGACACTCAACCGGTTCAGAATTCAAAGAAGCACATCCCCATTATCTTAGGACGACCTTTCTTGGCAACTGCCAATTCTCACATTCAATACAGGATTGGAAATATGTAGTTGTTCTTTAGCAATATGACTATGGCGCTAAATATCTTCAACATTACCAAACAACCTCACAATGCAGAGACCAATGGGCCTTTGGCCCAGTGGGAGAACTCTTGCACTTACAACTGCGAGAGCAAGGTTTCGAGTCTCCATAAGGATATTATGGAGATTAATTTAAAAATAGCCTCCAAGGGCGTAGCTGAGTTGGTTGGCAGTGCAATCTGTCGCCCCTCACTTGTGTGGACTCGGGTTCGAGCCTTGGGGGTGGGGAGGGGGGTAAAAATTTATTTGGGCTTGCCCACCCCCCATTTCCTTTTAAAAAAAAAACCTCATAATACAGATGATAGAATTATTGATGTAGATTTAATAGAAGAATTAGTTGATAATACTTTTCTTTCAAACCTTAGTAATGACCCTTTACGAATATGTTTAACTCACTTTGCTTTGGATTTTGATATTGACATATTAGAGTAGTGAGGTTAATGCCTTACTTGATCAGCACCATCTATAGACACTAATAAATAAAAGTCAAGAGTTGAACAACTAGCACCATCAAAGAAGAAACCCAACCCCTCATCAAAATCACCCCCAAAACTCGAGCTCAAACCATTACTCAACACTTTGGAATATGCCTTCTTGGGAGAAGAAAGTACTTTGCCAGTAATTATTTCATCATCCCTAAATGACAAACAGAAAGGTAAGTTGTTAAAAGTTTTAAAAGTGCACAAGAGCATTAAGATCGACCATAGCCGACATAAAAGGTATAAACCCAATGGACTGCATGCATTACATTCACCTTGATGAAAACACTAAACCTACCAGGGAAATACAACGTCGGTTGAACCCTAACATAAAAAAAGTGGTTAGAACTGAAGTTCTTAACTATTAGACGCGGATATCATTTACCCCATTTCTGATAGTTCATGGGTTAGTCTTGTACAAGTTGTCCCCAAAAACTTAAGAGTACAGTAGTTACCAATGCTGATAATGAATTAATACCTACTAGAGTGACTATAGGATTGCGTGTATGTATTGATTATAGAAAGTTGAATTTTGTCACATGTAAAGACCATTCTCCTTTACCATTTATCGATCAAATGCTTGATAGATTAACAGGTCATGAATTTTATTGCTTTCTAGATGGCTACTCAAGATATAATCAAATTCCCATAGCATCAAAAGATCAAGAGAAAACCACTTTCACTTTCCCTTTTGGCACTTTTATATATAGAAGGATGCCATTTGGATTATGTAATGCACCTACTACATTTCAACAATGCATGTTAAGCATTTTTTCTAATATGGTTGAACAATTCCTTGAAGTCTTTATGGACAACTTTTCTGTCTTTGGTGATTCATTTAATCAATGTTTACATCATGCAACACTAGTTCTGTAGATATGTATAGAGAAGAATTTGCTCTTAAATTTGGAGAATTGTCATTTTATGGTAAAACAAGGTATTGTTCACGGTCACATCATTTCGAGCAAAGGTATTGAGGTTGATAAAGCCAATGTAGATATCATTTCCAATCTTCCTCCACCTAAAACAGTCAGAGAAATAAGATCTTTCCTTGCGCATGTGGGTTTTTATAGACATTTCATTAAAAATTTTAGCAAAGTTTCTAGACCCTTATACAATCTACTTGCTAAGGATGTGTTAAGTACTAGAAAATGTGTATTTATAATGCAGAAAATCATAATTTTACACTTCAAGTCTCACTAACATTCATACTTTTATGCCTTTAAATTCCTTGTGATTTAATTATATATGTTTTATTTTAATTAATTATTTTATGTATTTTAGGGGACATCATGGTCATTTCACAATGAACGAGAGATCAGGTAAAAAAACGGACAGCAATTTTGAACTCAGGACAATTGAAAACCTTAGGAGGAGCATAAAAAGATAAATGGAACTGTTTACATATACGATACTGTTCACGGTACTGTTCACCTATACTATATGATGACGTGGCACTGTACGATGACGTGGCAGTATTTGATTGGACGAATGATGTGGCATTGACCGCTTATGTGGCATTGACCGCTTATGTGGCATTGACGGATGATGTAGTGTTGACTGATGACGTGTCACGATCTTATATACGGCGACGTGGCAGTATATTAGTGGATGGAAAAAATGTGTGTACGATACATGCATATACATGGAATGACAGCCCTGATGATGTGTTCCATCCAATAAAAACTTGCCACATGGCGCAATCCTGAGCATCCAAATTGTTTTAATCCAATAGCCATGATTTACTCATTATATCTATAAAAAGGGGGCTCCCCCCCTAATTTGACACCCCTGAATCCATTTTTGAGCTCCATTTACTGTAATTCCATCTCCATTTTGTATTTTCTATGTATTTTAATAAAATTATCATTTTACCCCTAGTTCAGTTATGAGTAGCTAATTTTCTTTCAAGCTTGGGTTGAAGGTGAAGTCTCACAACATATTCTATGTGCTTAATTTGGTAAATTTACTTTTTCTTCCCCTCTAATTTATGTGGATGTTTTAATTTTTGGTAGACAAATAGTAATAATCTTGTCTAGATATTGGCTTGTACAACCATCTCCCTAGGCAAGGTTATTACTATTTGGCACGGGAAGCACTTAGCACCATATCTATTAGAGTAAGGTTCATGAGGAGTGGAAAATCCCCCTTCATGATTTAATTGGTACTAATAATGAATGTTAAGCCGATGGTACATGTTAAATACAGATCCGGAGATCCAAGCACTCATTTTAATAGTTTATTCCCACCGCTTTAATTTAAATTAATAGATAACCTACATCATTTTCATTATAAATCCAATCACCCACTTAGAAAATTAATTATACAAGCAATTAAAATCCACCTCCTCGTAGGATCGACACTCATCACCGTTCATCTATTCTACAATAGATTCATGCGCTTGTGAGTTCAATAAAATTTGCACAACAAGTTTTGGCGCCATTGCAGGGGAGGTAAGTTATTTTAATTTGTAGAATAAATTTTCAATTTCTGTATTTATTTTTTTTCTTGTAATTTTTTTTATTATTAAAAAAAGAAAAAAAAAAGAAGTGAATCTACATTTTGAAGTAGGTATTTTTTTTTTCTTTTCTTCTCTTCTTTAAATTTCTGTAATTTAATTTTCATGTTATTTTTTTTATTTTGTTAAATTGGCAGGTTCAACCGCCTATTAATTCATTTTAATTTGTTTCACGTATTTTCTTTTCTATATATAACACTTTAGTTTATTTTCATAGCAAGATTGTAAAAGTGTGATAAGGTTAGTATCATAATTTCTCCTTCTTATTTATTTTTATTAATTTTGTTACCATTTTTTTTTCTTTACATGCATGGTCGTAGGTCACAATTACCTAATCTTGAGCCTATAGATTTTGAACTGGAAAAAGCACTTCGCACACACAAACACGTTGCAATTAAAAATAAAATTGAAATGGATTTGCAACCAGCACCACAAAAGAGGCCATTTAAGGACTACTTCAGTTCCTTAGCTAACTTGAGCACATCATGCTTACGATACCCAAATGTAGCTGCTAGGAGTTTTGAATTAAAACCTAGTGCGCTAAATTGTCTCCCAACATTTTATGACCTAGAAAATGAAGATCCATATAATCACCTAAATGATTTCCATGCTATATGTCAAACTTTTAAATATGAAAATTTTTCAGATGATGATGTTAAAATTAGATTATTCCCATTTTCTTTAAAGGATAGTGCTCGGTCATGGTTCAATACATTGCCTGCTAATAGCATTACATCATGAGAATAAATGGTAACAAAATTTTTAAATAAATATTTCTCAGTACATAAAACCAATGCTATTCACAGAAAAATTTCAAAGTTTACCCAAAAAGAAGACGAGCAGTTTTTCGAAGCATGGGAGAAATTGAATGGGCTACTTCTAAAGTGTCCATATCATGGGTATAAGAAATGGCACCAATGCCAATACTTTTTGAAGGGAGTATTGCCGTATGTGTAAGAATGGCTAATGGCAACAAGTGGAGGAGAGCTAATGTCAAAAAGTGCATCAGAGATTTAGGATTTCTTCCAGCGACAAGCGGATAAGTCCCAACAACGAATTTGTTCACTCAGAAATACTAGAAGAGTTAAGGGAGCGAATGAGGTTCACATTGGCGAGTCAAGTGAATATGTCCCTTTGCTTGACGCTATAAAACAAGTGCCATCTTATGCCAAGTTTCTTAGAGAACTTTGTACTAAAAAGAGAAACATTTATGTTCAAAAGAATGTATTTTTAACAGAAAATGTGAGCTCTATGCTCCAACACAAAATTTCTCTAAAATACAAAGACTCAGGCTCCGCCACTATCTCATGTCGTATAGGGAACCACATAATTGAGAATGCTTTATTGGACTTAGGAGCTAGTGTAAATCTATTGCCTTGCTTAGTATTTATGAAACTTGGACTGGGAGAATTACACCCAACTCGAGTGGTATTACAGCTTCCAGATCGGTCCATGAAAAAACCTCGTGGTATTGTGGAGGACGTGCTTATACAGGTAGATAAGTTTTATTTTCCTGTTGATTTCATTGTAGTTGACACCCAACCAGTCCATGATTCAAGGAAGCACATCTCTATTATCCTAGGATAACCTTTCTTGGCAACTGCTGATGCTCACATTCAATACAGGACTGAAAATATGCAGTTGTCCTTTGGCAATATGACGATGGAGCTAAATATCTTCAACATTGCCAAACAACCTAACAATGCAGATGATGGAATTATTGATATGGATTTAATAGAAAAATTAGTTGATAATATTTTTCTTTCAAACCTTAGTGATAATCTTTTACAAACATGTTTAATTCACTTTTATTTGGATTTTGATATTGACATATCAGTAGATGAGGTTAACGCCCAACTTGATTCAACACCATCCATGGACATTAACAAATGGAAATCAAGAGTGGAACAACTAGCACCATTAGAAAAGAAACTGAGTCCATCATCAGAATCACCATCAGAACTCGAGCATCGTGCATACTGGGCCATTAAGAAATTCAACTTTGACATGCAGCAAGCTAGCTCAGAAAGAAAATTATAGCTGGCAGAACTTGAAAAAATTCATAATGATGCATACAAAAATGCCAAGATTTACAAGCAACGAATAAAAGTCTTTCATGACAAGCAAATTATGAGAAAATCTTTCACACCAGGTTAGAAAGTGCTTTTATTCAATTCTCGCTTGCACCTATTCCCAGGTAAGTTACGCTCTCGATGGACTGGTCCATTTATAGTTCACATTGTTTTTCCACATAGAACAATTGAAATTAAGGATCCAAAAAATGGTGTCACTTTTAAAGTTAATGGTCAAAGATTAAAACCATATCTAGAGTACCAACAACATGAAAAAGGACACCAAAATTGATTTGAGTGACCCGCTAAACTTGAACTAAGATTTTTTTCTTCTTTTTAGTGATTTAAATTTTTGTGAAAGTGTGTTTATTTAATCATTCAGTTTTCTTTTATCATTTCT
This sequence comes from Luvunga scandens, assembly GCA_030449905.1. Classification (NCBI taxonomy): domain Eukaryota; kingdom Viridiplantae; phylum Streptophyta; class Magnoliopsida; order Sapindales; family Rutaceae; genus Luvunga; species Luvunga scandens. The sequence continues at coordinate 4,388,942 of JASUUG010001266.1, forward strand.
AATCATGTGTGCCTCAACTAAACAGATCATCTTGAACCTTCGCAGACAGCTTCAACGTGTACAATCTCATAGGAGAAGCAGATACGATTTTGTAAAACATATCGTATTTGGAAGCTACAACCTCTAGAGTTGGTATCCTACGTTGAAGATTTAGAAAGACTACTCAGAGAAATTGAGGGAGGTATCAACGACACCCAAATAGAGCTTAAAGTAAACTCAATAAGAGGACGATTGTGAAATTATTATTTTTCTTTTCTTTTTTTTTCTTCTTTGTGTTCTTTAGTTTATTACCCCGGTTAAGTGGCGGACAACGGTACTCCGTGACAATCAAAGTCAGTTACTTTAGTTTTCCATAACAACTGATATTCTGAGAAGAAGGTATGGACAGAAACGGGATTCTAGCAAAGCTTCACAAGTGATTTCCTTCACTTCCTCAAAATGCCCTCCTTACAATCTATAAAGCTCGGTCCAAACGTATGCGATTGCTTATGAGAAATAACATCCCTGCTGACATCCGTTGGTTAATCGAGGCCAAAGTACGTTTGGCAGGTGAGTTACCTCCTAAATTTATTGCATACATGCCTGGTTGTTGTAAAGGAAATTACTCAAGAAATCGAAGAGCTCAAAAACTTCATGTTGATTGTCATAAGTGTGCTAGGATAAAATGCGATAAAAATCATTGTTCTTTCGGAATGATGTCTGATAATAGGGAAGATAAGATTCAATTCATTAGGGATGGCTTGAATAAAGTGTCATTGGATGATGTCCTTTTGTCTCTTAGAATACGTTTCAAAGAGTAATTCTCCAGTTATGGCTATTATTTCAGAAAAAGCGTGTCCAATATAGTCTTGGGAATCTAACTATAAATAACCTTATTTGCCAGTTTATAAGAAAACTTGATGGGAAGCCTATCCTCAACCCATAGAGGGCGTTCAAACCGTTTCTAAACGTAAAACCAGAGGAAGATGTGAGCCACAATCACAACTACCTGTAAATATCTTTTTACTGTTATTTTACTATTGTTTTATTTCACTGTTGCTTCATTAATTACATTCTTGTCTTTAATAATTATTTTCTTTGTCTTTTTACTATTTCTTTTTTTACTCTCGAGCTATGTGCTTTATGCATTAATTGACACAGACATGCTACCTCATATACAGCTGTAAACCATTGTCACCAAGATCCTTGATATATGATCCGTTTCTTTTAGACTCACAAATTATTTTTTAAAAGCATTCTAATGGCAGCTACTCCCAATAAACAGTTCAAAAACATTTGTGTACTCTCTGGATTTAACTATGGCAAACATAAAGAGTTCGTTGAGGCAGCCATAGATCTTGGTCAACGCATAGGAGAAAGAAATTTACATTTGGTATATGGAGGAGGTGACCGAGGGTTGTCAAAACTGGTCTCAGAAGATACTTATCTCAGAGGGAGCCAAGTGTTAGGCATCATCCCAAGAAGCCTAAAATCGTTGGGCTGTGTGTCTGACTCACTAACTAGAGAAGAGTTAGTCGTCTCAGGTATGCAAGAAAGAATAACTGAAATGCTAAATCTTGCTGATGCTTTTATTTTCCTTCCAAGAGATCTTGCAACTCTAGAAGCACTAATCACGTTAACATCTTGGGCCCATCTGAACATTCATCAGAAACCTATCGGTTTGTTAAATGTCAATAACTTTTATGATGGCTTTATCGCATTTCTTAACCATGCAATAGAAAACCATTTCATCCCCTTCACAGCAAAAAAAATTTTTATTTGTGCTCATACTACTAATGAGTTACTTGATCTATTACAAGCTTATAGACTTGAGCCAAATCTCAAGACTCTGGTGTTGGAATGGCTAACTAATGATGGTAACAGTAGCCGTAGTAAGAAGTGCAAATTAGATTTAACTCTCCGCTTGTAAATATTTTCTTCTGTGATACAGCACCTAGGTGATGTCTTCTAAACCTTGTTTTCTTTCCAACATTGAGGACAATGTTTTGTTCTGGTTGGAGGGAGGAAATAGTTGACAATTGCGGAATATCTCAATTTTAGTGTAGTTTTTATTAATTTTTGTTATAGAAACTAACAGTGGATAAATTTTTGAGTCGAAGATGGCTGAATATGGAGTATAGTGACTATAGAAACACATCTTATTATATAAAAAAAAAATTCCAGACATTTCTTTTAAGATTTGACAATCATTTTAAGTGTGATTTTTCTAACTTCTTTTACCAATTAGTTTTTCTATTTTCACCGTTTTGCATGCATAATTTTCATGACTAAAATAGGTTTGGGGGTAGAATTAAAAAAATATATATTTTGTGTAATCTTATCATATTAGATGACATGATAACCTTCAAATTCAAGTATTTGTATTATCTTTGTGTCTTTCATCTTGAGTTATGTTACACCACGTTTGTTACTCTACATGTTGATGTTGGAGACAAATATAAGTTGCTTGAAAGAATGTGCATGTATAATAAATTCCAAGTGAGTTTTTGAGTCTGTCATTTTCCTTGGAGAGCAACCCTTTTTGCCCATTCTTCATTCAGCTTAGCAGTTTATTGTTTTATACATTATCTCTAAATTTCCTTTTAGTTAATGATCTCTAAAAAAAAAAAAAAGTGTTTGTTGCTACATCTGAAGGTTCATCTAACTAGTGGAAATGGAAGATTATTTAAAACTCTAAAAGATGATAAAAAGGCCAGCTTTGATCCGTTTGAACCTTTCCAACCAACCCTATTAATATGTATCCATAGTTAACCCCTTTGAACCTTTAAAAAAAAAAAGACTTTTTCTTCTTTGATAACCTATTATCTTGTTCTACTCCAATGTGGAGTATCACCTTATATTTTGTATTTCCCACCACCTATTTATGTTTGAAAATAGAGATAATTTTGCATTCATGAAAAAAAAGTGCTATAAAAAATAATAAATAATATATATATATATAGATAAATAAAATAATAAAAAAAAGAGAAAAAAAAAAGAATTCAAGTGAAAAGAACCTAACAATCTCCAAAGTTCTCTATTTTTCAAACATATATTTTATTTTTCTTATTATCCTTTCTTTGTTAGCCTACGTTACATCCTAATAAAAGTCTTTCTTGATTTTAGGGAACTATAGTCTGAAATAGAAACTGGTTCTATGGGCTGAAAAGATGTGGTAGTGCATATTATTAAAAAAAATGATGAATACATTGGTTTGATTAGCATTTTGTTTAAATTAAAATTGTACTATTTCTAAGTTGAGGGCATATTTTTATCACTTTGGAGAGAGTGTGTGATATTACTTCTTTATTATTTTCATTCAATTTACCATTCACTAAAGGGATTTTTTTTTGTTTAATTTCTTTGTGAGCGTATTACTACTACCAGTGAGATTTTGGGGTTTGACATGTCATTCTTGAAAGTGACTCGATTACTATAGCTGTGAGTTTTCTGGACTGATTCATGTGGAGAGTTGATGTGAGGATAATATTTCTTTATACTGGAGATAATGCTTATACTTTTATTTGATTGTTATCATTAATCTGATTGAATAAACACGACTATTTCAAAAAAAAAAATGGTTTGAATTTTGTTTTCACTTAATTTGCTAAGGACTAGCAACAAGCTGGTTGGGGGGTGTTGAGTGCTAGAAAGTGCATATTTATAAAGGGTAAATTCATCATTTTACACTTCAAGTCTCACTAACATCTCTACTTTTATGTATTTAAGTCCCTTGTGATTTAATTATGTATGTTTTATTTTAATTAAGTATTTTATGTATTCTAGGGGGCATCATGGTCATTTCACAATGAACGAGAGATCAGATAGCCAAAAAGACAACAATTTTGAATTCAGGACAATCGAAAATCTTAGAAGGAACCTAGAAAGATAAATGACATTGTTCACATATACGGTGTTGTTCACAACACTGTTCGCATATACGGTACGATGATGAGGCAGCATTTCATTAGACGAATGATGTGGTATTAACTACTTTAATGGCATTGACTGATGATGTGGTATTGACCGATGGTGCGTAACGATTCTATTGGACTAAAATACTGATGTGACACAGTACGATGACGTAGCAGTATGTTAGCGAACCAAGAAAAAAAGGTGCATATGGGACATGCATATACACAGAATGACAACCCTGATGATGTGTTCTATTCAATCAGAACTTGCCATGTGTCACAATCCTGAGTGTCCAAATTATTTTAATTTGATGGTCATGATTTACTCATTGTATCGATACATAGTGGGCTCCCCTTCCTAATTTGGGGGCGCTGAATTTATTTCTTAGCTCTATTTTCTGTTATTCCTTCTCTATCTTGTATTTTCTATGTATTTTAATCAATTGTCATTTTACCCTTAGTTTAATTATGAGTAGCTAATTTTCTTTCAAATTTGGGTTGAAGGTGAAGTCTCAACATATTCCATGGGTTTAATTTGATAAATTTACTTTTTCTTCCTCTCTGATTTATGTGAATGTTTTGACTTTTTGTAAACAGATAGTAATAATCTTACTTAGATATTATACCGGTATAACTGTCTCCCTAGTGCAAGGTTATTACTATTTGGCACGATAAGCACTTAGCACCATATTTATTTGAGTAAGGTTCATGGGAGTGAAAAACCCCTCATTCATGATTTAATTGGCACTAATAAAGAATGTCAAACCCATAATACATGTTAAGTGCAGATCCAGAGACCCAAGTACTTCATTTTAATAGTTTATTCCTGCCGCTCTAATTTAAATCGTATGATAGTCTAAATCACTTTCACCATAAATCCAACCACCCACTTAGAAAATTAACTTTACACACAATTAAAATTCACCTCCTCATAGGATCGACACTCGTCATTATTGATCTATTATATAATAAATTCGTGCAGTTGCGAGTTCAATACAATTGGCACAACACCAACGTCTTATACAATGATGATGATGATGTGTGTGTGAAATTGTGTCGTAAAGATGTTACAAAAAAAACTAAATGAAAATTAAACAAATTAAAAATAAAAACAAACTGAAAATTAAATAAACAAGATAAATGTACAAGAAGAAAAAAATAAGAAATAAAAATAAATAAACTAAAAATTAATTAATTGAAATTAAAATAACTAGATAGACGATTAAAGCAGCCATATAAACAAAATAATTAAACATAAAGAAAAAATTATCAAAATATTAACAATTCAGGTGGTTGAACCGGCCATATAAATAAATAAAATAGATGTCAATAATAAAATAAATATAAAAATTAAACTACAGAAATTAAAAGAAGAAAGAAAGAAAAGGAATACTTACTTCAAGGTGCAGACGCTTTTTTTTTTAATTTTAAAAACTATTAGTCAATTAAGTGATTAATTTAAGTTATTAGGCATTTGTTGTAACTTTTAAAGTTAGTATTCAATTTAGGGAAATTATCCACCGACCACCTAATGTTTCGAACTTTTTCAAAAATACGCTGTGATTTTTTTTTTTTTCGAATTACACTGTTACAATTCTGATTTGCGATTTTCCACTTTTCATTGTTGACCGTTAAGATTCCATTCGTTTTTTTAACAAAATGACTGTTTTACCTCCAAAAATTAATGTTATAGGATGAAATTGTAATTTTACATTTGGCGGGCAAAATCGTTATTTTGTTAAAAAACTAACAGAATCTTAACGGTCAACAGACGGAAGTGGAAAAGTGAAAAAAATTATAACTTCAGGTGTAATTCAGGCAAAAAAAAAAAAGAAATTGTGTATTTTTGAAAAAGTGAAAAAAATCAGGTGGTTAGTGGATAATTTTCCTTCAGTTTATTGAGTTCAAATAAGGTTCAATTAAGCCAAAAAGCAATCCAAAGAAGTTCAAGTTGTAAGTCCAAATTTAATTATTATGGAAAATTTCGATAAGGGACTTATTCATAAATTTTCTATAATTTAATGTCAAACTACAATTATGGGAAGAATTAGCCTGAACAACAATCTTTGGGTTGAAAGTGAAATTCTAAAGGATTTTATGGATAGAACAGAATTTAAGAAAATGAAAAATGGTTCTATGAAAATTCATACAAAAAGTAGAATGAAAACAAAAAAATAAAACAAAATAAATACCTTCCCCAAGCAACAGTGTAAAAAATTAACATAACTTAAAAGTATTTAATTTATTCTCAAGTATAAGAGTATTTAGTTATAATATAGTTCGGTGAGTTTGAGGTCGATCCATAAAGAAAAAATTTAATTTGTTTATTTTAACTTATCTAAAAAAGTGAAAATAAAGTTTAAATATGTGCAACTTATTTTAAACAAAACTATGAAATTAAATTAGTTAATGTCATGGATCCACTCTTAGAAACAAATACAATTTAATAAATTCTTGTTATTTTTACTTTATTGCCCAAAAGATTAATTGTATAAATTATAATTATTTTCCTACTAATTTTATTATGGATTAAACACTTAGTGTGCCAAAATTTAACTTGTCTATAATAAGTCAAAATACCATTTTTCCATACTTTATACTAAGACATTAAGAATTATTGTGCCAAACTCCCATGTTTGTCTACAATAAATCAAAATTTCAAAATATAAAATATGGATAAAATTAGATAGAAAATAATTTAATTTATATAATTAAAAATAAAATTTTATTAAATCATATTTCTTTTCTAAGAGTTTCACCTTTTCCTAACTATTAATAATTGTTTTTAAAGGTAAGGGGGGTGGGCAAGCCCAAACATAATTTTGACCCCTCTTACCACTCCCAATTATCAAATCCGGGTCTTATAAAGGTGACAGCTACACTACCAACCAACCCGACCACGCCCTTAGGGGCTCCCTAACTATTAATATTTAACTAAGTATAATTGAAAAAGTAATAATCACAATAAAATTATGTATAATTTAAAAAAATGGTATTTGAAAATGAAAATAAAACTAATTTTATTTATTGAAAATATATTACAAACATAGATGATAAGAAGAATTTGAGGAGAAAGAAATGAAGATAAGGTGTCGACAGGTGTGTTTCTTACCTTTCTATTTATACTAATACATGATTAATCCAAATCACACACATAAATAAAGCCAATTACATCATATTACATCATAACCATACACTTATCCCACTAAAAACATAAATTTAACTTAATCCACTCAAATACATCCAACTCATTCTACTAATAATTACCACATATAACAGAGTAAAAACTTATAATTTCACAATTACTACACTTAACGTGGTAAAAACGTATAATTTCATAACAAAAGTCGCGGATCCTTCTAACTTCTTGGATCTTCGAAATCCAAATTTGTCATTAGTACATTTGTTTGGAGGCTCAAATTGTGTGAAATTATTATTTTTACATAATCAACACACAAAAATACACAAAGTCAAATATTTTAAAAAATAATTAAAAATTCATAATATGTTACATAATTACAAATGTAAATTATAATACGAGCACAAAATAACATTTTTATCCCTTAATGAACATATAATTTTTAACACTAATCATATAACTATATGTGTGTCTATATATATATGTGTGTGTGTGTGTTTGTGTGTATTTATGTATAAATCGTAAATTGTTTTAAGACATTTGACATTAAACAAATGGTTTATTAGTTGACAAAAGCTTAGTATTGACATTAAATTATATTTAATTACTAATATTAATAGTTTAGTATTTAAAGTAAAGTGTAAATTTGTCCAAAAATAAAAATTATAATTCATTTTCCCATGAAATTTTATGTTCAATCAAACAATGAACTTTAATTTCTCTATTCCCTCCTCCCCTTTCTTCTCCTTCCCTTCCATTTCTCTCCTCTCCTCTCCTCCCCTTTCTTAAAACCAAACATCACCTTAAATTTAAGTAGATAAAAATTAATTAATTAGAGAATAACAAGTAAATTTTAGGTTGCAAGTAAATGTAGATTTTTTTTTAGTTAGTTGATAACTAAAAAGTTTTATTGTGTTGGGATAAAAATCCCATATCACTAATGGGATCATTGGATTTAAATATTAGAATCTTCACCCTTATTTTACTTTTAATGACTAAGTAATTATGTAACTAGTAATTTGCAAGTTGTGGTATTTCTTCACACCTTAAATCAATTTTTATCTAATCAATTCATAAGTATTTTTAAGTCACCAAAAAAAAGATATAAATATTTTGAAATAAAATTATTATGTACTATCTATAACTTTACAATTTTACAATTTTTCTTTTACATTTAGTATTACACACACACACAAAGCAGTATTAAAATAAGTGTAATTAACAGGTAATGTTATTTAAATAATACTTTATATAAAGATATTTCATAAGGTCTTATAATAATTTATCGTAAGAATTTAATTATAAAACTAGTATAATTATTATTTTATATTTTAATTATAGTGATTATTTATTCAAAAATAATAATAATTATTATTAACTATTGTTAATAATACATAATTAATTATATTAATATACTAGTTAATTATAATAATTATATTAATAGTTATGATAAAAATATATTAATTAATAATAAATATTAATTATTTAATTATAATAATATATTAATTATTGTGGCTGTTTATTAAAAATTAGAACTATTAATGATTATTGTTAATAATAATTAATTTATTAATTAATAATAATAGTTATATTAATTATTTATAATTATAATAATATATTAATTAATTATAAATGAAGACAAAGTATGTATTTTTAATTTTAAAGAAAGGTAAAATAATCAATCCAAGGAATAGAAAAATCATTCTCACCTCCTTCCTAGAAATAAGTCTTCCATTCTTCATTTCTAAATTATGGTAGGCTCTATGATTTTAATTTTAATTTTGATTCTTATCTTTATTTTATAAGTAAACACTTTCAATGATTTTGGATTGTAATTCCCTTATCCATAAAGGAAACACAGCCTTAAGCTTTCAATAGGTCCACATCAGCAATTATTTCCAAAAATCGTAATTTGATTGGAATGCTGGATATTCTCCCCCACAAAACAACCAGGTGTTAGGTCTCAAAATCCACATCAGCATTATCTCAAAAGTCGTAATTTGATTAATCAGCCGGATATTCTCTCTCCCCCACTAAGACAACCACTTGTTATGTCTCAACCTGTGCCCTTCAAACGAAAAAAACATGTGAAATATTAAACACTATTTAGGACCTCCAAAAGTCGTAATTTGATTGGTCAGCCGCATATTCTCTCCCCCCCACCAAGACAACCACTTGTGATGTCTCAACCTGTGCCCTTCAAACGAAAAAAACATGTGAAATATTAAACATTAGATAGGAGCTCCAAAAGTCGTAATTTGATTGGTCAACTAGATATTCTCTCTCCCCACCAAGACAACCACTTGTTATGTGTCAACATGTGCCCTTAAGAAAAAAACACGTGAAATATTAAACATTATGCGGGACCTACATCTTTAAATCCATGGATGAAACTATGCTTAAAAATCCATGGATGAAACTATCTTGAAACGATTGCAACATACTACTACAATTTTTTTTGTGGTTCGGTAACACTATCTTATACTATCTTATATTTTATGTGAAATCAAATAAGAATTAGAAGTTATAATTTTTTACACATAAATCTTTTTGTTTGTGGGGATAAAAAGCATTTGAAAGAAACCATAACTATTGTTTATTATCCTTAGGTTGTGTATAAAATATAATATTACATAATATTCCAATACTATTTTTGACGATTTTGGAAGCTGGACTGTGGTGCATTACGTTAATTCGTAATGCACAACAATGTGCCATTTTAATTATATTTTAGTTGTTTTCATAATAAAAGGAAATTATGTACACACTACCTTTGTTTTATCATATATGCATCTAACTATCACAAAATTTTAATATATTTTTTGTACCACTTTTGACATTAAAAATAATTATTTTATCCCTAAATAAATTAAAAGACTATTTTATTCTATAAATTTTTTTAAAATAAAAAAAATTAATATCTTATAATTATAATTTTTGTAATTATAATTTCATTTAATTTTTGTAATGAAATTAACTATAGAGAAGTTTACAAAAATTAACATGAAGAAAAAGCTCTCCTTAATTGTTGTAAACTTTTCTATAATTAATAGGAAAAAGGATATTTACACCCCCAAATTTTAAAAAAAATAGCCACAAAGACCCTTAAGTTTTCAAAAAGGGACATCAAGACTCCATTTTAACCATAATATCCTTTGAATTTAATAATTTAAAAAATGGTCTTTGAAGTTTTTAAATTAATAGAACTTTAATCTACATAATATAATGTATCTAGTACACTAATAATATTAAATTGTTTTTAACATTCAAAATAATATTAAATTTTAAGTTATTATATTTATTTTAATAATATATTTATATTTATTATAGATATTTTAAACAAATCTTTTGGTTAAATAGATTTTACAATTAACAAAAATATCTCCCTATTGATAATATTAAAATTATTTTTTATAATATTAAAAATAATTTGAGTTTAAATTTTTATTTTATTTTATTATGATGTTTCTATTTATTATAAAATTTTGGGGTCAATTTTTTGGGTTGATAAAGTCAAAGGGTATTATTGTCAAAAAGGAATTTTTGTGTCCCTTATTGAAAATATGGAGGATTTTGTGTTGATTTCCTTAAGTCTTGGGGGTATAAGTGCTCTTTTTCCTAATTAATATTAAGAAACTTCCTTATACAAATTCAATGAAATTATAATTACAAAAAATTAACATGATAATTTTTTAAATAAAAGTATAATTATAAAAAAATTAAAATATTATATTTGAGATTTATTTATTTTATTAAATTTAGGGGGATTATTGTAATTATAATTTCTTTATTTTTAAAATAGTCTCTCAATTTATTTCACGGTAAAATAGTTATTTTTTAGTGTCAAAGTGGTTGACTGATAGAAACTTAAAAATAAAGGTGATGCAAAGAATATGTCAAAATTTTTGTAATGGTTAGATGTACATATGACAAAACAAAAGTGACGCAAAGATAATTTTTATATAGTAAATAAATATAAAACTATATTATATTATTAATATATAAATATATAATATAAAATATTAATTATTAATAATTAATTTAATGTAATTAATAATAAAATATTATTAAATTTAATATTAATATAAAATTAATACAGTATAGTGTAATATTAAACATTGTACAATATTATTATAATATAATATTAATGTAATACAACATAATAAAATACACATGCATTAAATAATATTATATCGTGTCATACAATATAATGTGTCAATTGCACCCTTAACTGCTTGAGTGATGGCCGTTGAGGGGGATGTAGGAAAGGCGAAGACAATCGTGGTCATTGCCAAAAGTTTAGGGTGTTACAATAAAAATTAAACAACTGCAATATATTTAAAAGAATGCTTAGAAACTAAAAATTTTACTATTTAATCATTTTTAATCAAGGACAAATTATAAATTATTATTACTTTATACATCTAAAGAAAAAAAAACATGGATAGTTCTTAGTAATGTAAATCTTAAAATTTTTTGAACTATTACTATAATTAAAAAAAAAACTTTTAAACTAACTTTCTTTTATATTATTCTTTATTCATTTTTTTACAAATTTCTTAGGCTGCATTTAATAATTTAAAAAACTAAAATGAATTCCTTAAATTTAGAAAGTAATATTAGTATTTAATAAGTAAATTACCATATTGTATGTACAAATGCATATTCAATTTTCTAAAGTATTAAAATGTTAATAAACTACATTTTTAATACATATTTAGTTTATTTATTACATATTAAATGCATTTTATATCACGAAAAAAATGCCATTCACACTTGCCGACTTTTTATGTGTTTAATAATTTGATGTGAGATTATATTATTGTCCTTGCATCCTTACTCAATTTTATGGTCAAATCAGGTTAATGAATCAAAATTTAAAAATTTAAATAATATGAATTTACATAAGTAAATATTTATAAACTTTTACGATTTTTAATAAGCAGCAGGACTGCCGTGTTAATACTTGATTAAGCACATCGCATCGCAGTGGTTGAACAATTTAAACATTAGATCCATTGGTTGAATTAGAAAACGGTAAAGTTGGGGTACCTTATAACTGTTGGAAGGGAGCTAGAAACTAGAAGAAACTATATCCATACCAAACCAAAACGAAAACCACTCAAAACGCGGCGCGACATTCGCAAAGCTTCCTCGCTTCTCGTGTTTGGCAATGGCTTCTTCAGTGGTGAAGGAAACTCTGGGCACTCTCAATAAGGACTCCTATGTTAATCTTCTATCAAAGCTAATTGGAGAGTCCAGATATGTGCAAAATAACCCACCTGAGTTGATCCCTCAGGAGGATAGGGTGGTCAAGCATGTATTGGATGCTCTCCTTCCCTTGAGCACCAAAACTGGAGGAGGACCTTTGGTTGTTAATCATGTCACATATGTTACGGGCAGAGGAAATCTTATTGTGGAGTATCCTGGAACTGAGCCTGGAAAGATCTTGTCATTTGTTGGCATGCATATGGATGTTGTCACCGCTAATCCTAATGAATGGGTTTGTTTGTCTTTCTTGATGCTTTTCTTTGAATTGAATTGGGTTTATAACTTAAGATTTTGGCACTACGATGGTTTTACTCTTATCTATATGTTTCATAAATGAATTCCTCTTGCATTTATCTTTTGTGGGTTTGATCTGGATTAACTTAACGTTGAAATTAAAAATAATATGTCGTCTGAAGTTACTTACAGTATGTTGCCAGACATGAATTTAGTTAGGAGCATGGGATTAGGATTTACCTTTTGTTGTAATATTTTGAATTGAATTCTCTTCCTGCTGAGCTGATTCAAAGCACTTTTAAATTAAATTCATGGAAGCAGTGCACGTTAGCATGGTAGCAACTAGTTCCAGGTGCAGGTCATGTGCACCTGTAGATGCTAGAAGCTTGTTGTTGAAATCACGGCTGCTGGCTATTTTCATTGGAAGGCTTTGTGAGAAATGTGATGGGAAGCATGTAACTTGAGACTCCTATGTGTGTCCTTGTACCCTTGAGTGAATTTGTGATTAATGCAACTATGGGTCCTTTCAGGTTTGATGTTTTATCAGTGGGATTTCCTATTCATACACTACTACTGAAAAGAGTGTACACAGAAAGAGAATGGTGAAGATTACGGATGACCGCCTCAATTTTGTTAATTTGTGGAGTTTCTGTAGCAGTTGCTGATTATCAGACTTAATACACGATACTCGTTGACAGAAGCTTTGAAATGCTAAGTTTGTGTTGGGTCTATAAGCTCAATTGTGCTTGTCATTCCCAGTGATGTCAGTTGATAGTGACTATTCTTTTAAGGTCTGTTGATTGTGGAAGTCGAGTCGTATTTGCACATCTCTACATCTCTATAATGGAAACACCTGCTTAAATATTCACTTTTGTTTCTAAAGAAGAAAATTGTATTGAATTAAATTAATCACCTGCTTAAGCTGTTTAAACTCTATGTAAGTTCTTATAGGCATTTTTTTTATCTGGCAATGATTTTTTCTTTGAGTTCATTTGGTTTTGTCTTTACATTTTTTCTCAGTTATTGAATTGGTTTCAATAGCTGGCAATTGGTAAGTTTGTGTAGTTGCAATCTAGAATTTTTAACTTTGTAATATTCAGTGGATTTTTTCTGAGTTAGTGTTTGTTAATTATATGTCAGTGTAATGGTGTGGATCACTATGCTTTTCTTGTCTTCATTTATATTTTTAAATTGTTCTCAATTTAAACATATTAATTTCTTTTGGATAGTTTGAACTTTTCTTTATGGGAACTGTAATGTTGTCACATAATCATGATATATAATGGGATGAAGTATGACCATGATTCTAATGTCTCATACGGTATTGCATTTGCAGGAATTTGATCCTTTTTCATTGAGCATTGACGGGGAAAAACTTCGTGGCCGTGGCACAACTGATTGTTTGGGACATGTTGCCCTTGTGACTGAACTAATGAGGAAGTTGGGGGAGACAAAACTCAAGTTGAAGTCAACTGTGATTGCGGTCTTCATAGCTAGTGAAGAGAACTCTGCCATAACAGGGGTTGGCGTGGATGCACTTGTGAAAGATGGGCTACTTAATAAGCTGAAGGGAGGCCCTCTGTAAGTAGTTGGCCTTTTTGATATAGTAGAAAAAGCAATATACATGATGTATATTTATGACGGGTTTTGGAGTTTGATAAATTTGTTGTTTTCTTGTTAGGATAAGAAACCAAAGCTTGATTGTTTCATGTAATTTTCTGTCCTCAGTTACTGGATTGACTCAGCAGATAAACAACCTTGCATTGGTACTGGTGGTATGATACCTTGGAAACTTCATGTGACTGGAAAGCTTTTTCACAGTGGTTTACCAAATAAGGTATGATCTTACATCCTCTTTTCAGATTTTCTTCGTGCAGGTTTCTATTAGAGGAAGTTCAATAATTTCTTACACGAAATTATAAATCATTTCGTTAGACTTGCTTGCTGGTTTTGGTTTTCGTTATAAACATCAGTTTGTGTGTTATTTTCATAGAGCGCTTCACCCTGTAGTGCTTATGTTATTAGCACTACAGGGTGTTTATGTTATTAGCGCTTCACCATCTAGTGCTTATGTTATTAGCGGTTTAAATAAAGCACAAGTGTTTTGGCAATCAATTGTGAAAAGATTTTTAATTTGCTTTTAATACAATGCATGGTGTTTTTCTTTGTAATTCTTTTATTTTTTGTTAAATTTTCCATAATCATATATATTAATTAATACAAAAAATTGTAAGTGCAAGTCCTAACAGCACCATTGACGGCGATGACCATCATCATATGTTGTCAACGCTAGTCAATGGTGGTAAATGGCAGTCAACTTTGGTCAATGGCTTCTGATGGTAGTTGACTGTCACTGGTAAAACTTTCAATTTCTAAAATAGAACATAAAGGAAATAGAAAATATAAGAATTATAAATTTACTGAAATTACAATTTATATTTTTTTAGAAGTATTTTAGAAAGCGTTACTTATTTTAATTTTTATATTTTCAAGTGCTACTCTATTCTACACGAGCAAGCACTCAATGTGCTTTATGAAAATGCAATGCACCAATTTCTTTCCTTAATAAGCACTACAAGTGCTACTAACATTTCTCAAATGTATTTCATTTTCTTCCCAAACGCCTGAATGAGTGTTTATGAACCATGGAATGTTGCTTATGACCCTTGAATAAGCATGACAATAACAAATGAGCACTTTCCTTCTGGGGAATGTGTACATAAAATTGACTGCAAAGACATTTGGGAAGAATTTATCTTGAAACATATTAATAAGTACTTGTTGGTTCAATTGATGAAGACTTGAGGACCCCAATCGCATCAGGTATGTTGTGGAGTTTGGTTCAGATTTATGTTACATGTAATTTTTCACAAAATTGATGTTCCAATATTAATTTGGAAGTTTTTGCTCAAGTTTGAGGAGTGTTCTTGTCTTGTGCTCTCATCGTTTACTGGATTCTTATGGACTGTTATGTTTCAAGATAAAGGTGTAACACTTCATAAGCATCATATTGAACATGATACTGTTTAGCTGGTTCAATCACATTAATATGAGGCATAGTGTTAAGAAAATGTCTAAGAAAATTTGTATCACAATTTGAAATTTGAAATGACACAAGCTGAAGCTTATATGCTAACCTTATTGTTGTCATTGAATATCACCAGGCAATAAATCCTTTGGAGCTAGCCATGGAAGCACTTAAAGTAATCCAGACACAGTTTTACAAAGACTTTCCACCTCATCCAAAAGAGCAGGTCTATAGATTTGAAACACCATCAACAATGAAACCAACCCAATGGAGTTGTAAGTTTTGATCGAACGTTCTAAATCATTTTGAAAAAGAAACTATGCTTTTATTTCTGAATCAGCTCCTTTGTCTCAGATCCCGGGGGTGGGATCAATCAGATTCCTGGTGAATGTACAGTTTCTGGGGATGTCAGGTCATAATTTTTCTGTCGGATTTCTTATAGTCTAAAACAAAATGATGTAAATTTTGTCTCACTTTGATTCTTTTCTATTCTCCTCCCTTTGTGCAGGTTAACTCCGTTCTACAAGTGAGTCGGTACCCTCCTGTTGCATTTTTGCTTTTTTTTTTTCAAGTTATTTACTTTTGAAAACCTAAACACTTTTGTTTGTACACAATTAACCAGTTGGTAGTTTCTCACATTCAATGTTTCAATGCTCTGTTGCAGTGTGACTGATGTGATGAAGAAACTACAAGAATATGTGGATGACATAAACAAGAACATAGAGAAGCTGGATACACGAGGTCCAGTTTCAAAATATGTTCTACCTGATGAAAACATCAGGGGAAGGCATGTCCTCTCTCTTCATTACCTTACCTTAGGCAGGGATGATTTTAGAATATTTCCTTTAAGGTGGCCAAGACATAAATTAAAGTTTGGGAGTAATTGAAATGTATATTCTGTTTGAGCATATATAAATTTATCTCTAACCTGTTTTCTTTATTAAACAAGAATTTAGCTGCAGTTATATCCAGACTTCAGATGACCATGTTGTAGGAGTTACACTTTTGGTGTACTAGTTATGCTTATTTATATATCTCCATTGTTTGTCTTCTGGTATGATACTTGAAGCGGTCTTATGGTCTTCTTTGGGCAGCCTTACATTGACTTTTGATGAGGCGACTGATGGAGTTGCTTGTAACCTTGATTCTGTTGGCTTTCATGTCTTGTGTACGGCAACCGAAGAGGTAGTTGGGCATGTAAATCCTTACTCAATCACTGGGACGTTACCTCTTATTCGAGACCTTCAAGTGAGATATATGTTATTTTCTATGTCTGACTTTCCTAGATCTACATTTGTTTAGTTGATATCTCTAACTTTTACTTCTTGTATTGGGTGGTAGGATGAAGGCTTTGATGTGCAAATTACAGGCTACGGTATGCCACCACTACAATTTACAAGTTTTCATTTTGTTTATAAGACCTTAGTTCAGAAAACCTGGTTGATCATAGTTTTGTTATAGTAATATGATTTTCACCTCAACTAATACAATTGGAGTCATAGTAGCTACACTATTCTGGATAGTCATGTTCTTTCATCTTGCTTCGCTCTAGTTTCATCCTTCAAAACTTAAGATGTGTTATCAGAATTTAGAGCTTGACAACAAATGAGGTGCTTGTATTGTTAGTCAGGGAGTATTGATGATATATTGAGAAACTAATAATTTGGAGTACTCAAGGGGGAGGAGGATTCTGGATGGCCATATGTGATTACGAGTTACTTAAACAAAATGGAATTGCTTATTTACAGTTAGCATGGGAGCTACATTAGTGTTTCTGAGCAGATTTAGTGCTTTCTGGATAATTAACAAGAAATGAACTAGTCAAAAGTAAACAAAAGTAATTGGAATCAGTAGCCTTTGGTAAGTATTTCTTCCTAGCAATTGTTAATTTTGTTCCTTCGCATGATGTTGAATAGCAACTGAAATCCTTTTCTATTTTGGACTTGTGGTTACAATTAACTCCCTCCAGACTCTGCAGGCTGTTCAGTAGATTAAATGGGCGGTTGTGGCGGCAATATAGTGTAGGGTCTCCTTGATCATAGTATCAGAAGAATTTGGGCAACTGAAATCTTATTAACCATATATATGCATAGAATATTAATCAACAGACTTGCTGACATAAGGGGTTCAAGTGACTGCTTCTTCGAAGAAAAAATATTTATGACGAATTCAACCATGAATATCTTACTCCCTTTTTTCTTTTTGTTTTTTGAAATTTTGTACCTACAAATGCAGGTTTAATGGCGACGTACCATGCTGACAACGAGTACTGTCTTCTTTCTGATATGTGCCAAGGCTATGAAGTTTTCGTCAATATCATTTCCCAGTTAGAAGATTGACTCTGTAAATCAAAATGTGCTAGTGCTATTTTATTGAGCTGAGTTTCCAGCTTTACAAATTGTTATTGGCTATTATTTTAACTGGAGATTGTTTATACAATCTGGATTAATAATCATTATTATTATTATTATTATTATTATTATTATTATTATTATTATTATTATTATTATTATTATTATTATGACGTCATTCAATAAACGATACAATTTTACAGCAGTCATTGGGGCATATAAAATGTTTGTTGAAAGAATTCAAAGATTGGTGTATTATCATTAATTTTAATTAGAAATTCTACTAATTACTTGGCTGCGACAGGACCATGAACATAAAAATTTTGAAAAATTGTTTTTTTTTCTTTTTTTTGAAATTACTCAATTAAAAGTCTATTCATGTTTACACCAAATATTTATTAGGATCATTTAGGTCAAATTTTGTTTTAGCACAGTTTAAATTTCCGTTCACGCAAATTTTGAAGGAATGCCTGACCTAAGCAAATAAAAACGTCTCCCATCACTTCGTTAAATGGTGTGGGATAAAAGATCCGGTCCAGGATTCGAGTCAAATCAACCTTCCCTCTCGAATCGGGGGCACCACTTGTAAGAGTCCCCCAAGGGACTTAAAACCCATGACCTCACTAGTTAATAAGGAGTGAAATTGAGTAATTGGGGCAGATAATTGTAGTAGGAAGACACTTCCCTAAAAATTACTATTTTGCTCAGTCAACTATTACTAGCTTTTGATTTCAAATATTTTGAATTCGGATCCAATCAAAAGTTAAAATTCTGTTTCAACAAAATTTTCTGTAACTCTTGAATCATTTGAAATTCGATTAGGCTGATCCAAATTTGAAATTGCCTTAAAGGTGGCTAAATAAGTTTAGCCCTTATTTGGGTAGTAAATAGTGAGTGTAAAGAGAGAGACCCATAATAATTGATTCTAACCTATTGTTTTAGAGTGGAGCTATCAGCACTCCTTTCTCTTTCTAATAAAACCCCTCATTTATAATTATAAAATATACAATAATAACCATACTATTCAATTACACACCTGAACAAACATTTTGCCTTTATCATCGTTTCTTTTTCAAATTGAGAGTAATAAACAAAAATGAAAAAGATCTGTTGAAGCTAGAGGTGGCTAACGGGCTGTGCCGTGCCGTGCTTTGCTCGTGCTGGCAAAGAAAAGTCAATGCGTGCTCGTACTCGTGTCGTGCCGTGCCCACTATGCGTTTCGTGCCATACTGTGCCCACTATGTCTTTCATGTCGTGCCGTGTCGTGCCTACATTCTTTTTCTTAGACCTGGGCTGGCCCACATGCCGTGCCCACACATGCCATGCCTAAAAAAAAAAAGCACACTAAGCTTTTTTTTTTTAATTTTCTTAAGAGAACATACCAAATTGTTAATGTATTTTTTTTCAAATCTACGTATATGTTTTTGATCCATGTGTCTTTATTCAAATTTAATTAAATCAAAAATTCAAAACTCAAGTCCATATTCAATAATAATAAATTAATAATAATAAGAGAATGTAATTTTAATTACTAAGTTTGACTCTATGGTATTAGAATTCTTTTATAATACTTAACAACAATAATAATAATAAATTTTTCTTAAGGGTTAACTTAATTGTTAACTTAAAATTACGTAGAGTCATATATCTTAGTTCATAATAATATTAATACATATTTATAAAATCATGATATTTAAAATTTTATTTATTAAAATCATGATATCAATTATTTATTTAATAAATTATAAACATAAATCAGTTATAATTTTTTTGAAACTAAGTATTAAATAAATTTAAAAAACTTGAGCTAATAAAATATATTAAAATATTCAATTTCAAGTTATTTATAAAATCATAAAATTTTAAGTTTACTTTCATTAAAAGTGAAATGTGCTTAATGCATACTTTTTTGCATGTTGTGCTTTGACCCATCTCTAATTGTGTCATGCTTTTAAGGTCCGTGTGCCTAAAATTCTAAGCTCGAGCCGGCCCATATGCTTGTTGTGCCGTGCCGCATGCTCCATCGAAATGTACTCATGTCGTGCCGTGCTGTACGGAAACTACCGTGCCTCTTGCCATCCGACCCATTGGCCACCTCCGGTTGAAGCCATTGAGAATAAACAAAATTTCAGTTTTAAAAAGCCACCATTCCAAAATCGAAAGAGCCAGAATTTTTACATGGCCATTTGTTTTTTTTTTTTGGACTTAATTTTAATTAATTAAGTCATTAAATCTATTTATTTTTTCAACTTAATGAAAATTTCCAGCTATCAAGTCATTAAGTTATTAAACTAGTTTTTTTAGGCTTTTGCTTAATTTAAAAGGTCTAAATAATGTCATCGAAAGCTATTTTCCAAAATATCCTGATATAATTAGTTAATTTTCATTCTTGCCTAAATAAAATTTAATAATTAACATTATTATCCATCTCTATATAACTTGTAATAATATATAGTGGTAGACTATTATTATTTTTATCTTTTTATTTTCTTCAAATTAGCATCATTTATCTGCATAATTTTTTATGAATATTTTTCATATAAAAACATCATAAACTATAATAAAATTGATTAACATATTTAATATAGAATATTAAAGAGTTCTATTCAATTGAAAATGATTTATGTTATGATAATTTATTATCTTATTTATATTCTTTGAAATGTTTATTATTTGTTTAACATTTATAATTTGCAAGGGCATAAATATAAAAATATTAGTTTTAAAAATTTTTAAGTTAAAATAAAACTTATTATTTATTTTTAGTGATTTAAACCAAAAAAATATATATACAACTAAGATTCAAGCATTTAGCTCTATTTAGAATTCAGACTAATTTAAGTCTATTTAGATTTCAGATAAAAAAAAAGTCACCTTAGTATAAAGTAGAAGTTAAAGTAAAATTTAGAAAGAACAAAAATAGAGAACAATAGGTTAGAGAGAGAAATGGACAGTGCAAGAGATATACTATTAACAAAATCCTTACAAGAGTTCTTTAATTAAAACTATTACATTGTAAACGAAGTTAAAAACTAGAATATCACATTTAGTTTTATTAAGAACTTTAATGAATTAACTTGAAGTTTCTTTAAAGAATGATAAGTTTTGATCTTTTAAAAGAAAGAGATTTTATAGTACAATGAAAAGCTTATCAATGATAAAAAAAAAGAGAGGATTTAAAATTAAGAGAATTAATTAGTTAGATTCCATTGCCGTTTGGAGAATACTATTCAAATATGTGAGAATTATTTATAGTTACCCCTAAACTTTTTCCACTTTGGGAAAAAGTTTATCAATGATAAAAAAAAAGAGAGGATTTAAAATTAAGAGAATTAATTAGTTAGATTCCATTACTGTTTGGAGAATACTATTCAAATATGTGAGAATTATTTATGTTTAATAAAGAAGAATTTGTCTACAATGCTGTATGAGTTTTTACAGCCTTGATAATGGGATTGTTATGAACTCCTGGATTTTAGTGTTTTAATCTCTGCAACTCATTTGAGATAGTGGATAAAAAATTAATTATTAAATAATAACAGGTAACCTTCAAGTTCTAAGAAAATGTAGATTTTTTTTAATTTTTAATCAACTAATAAAAGATAATTTATATTATATTGGACAAATATCCCACATTCAATAGTGGGATTATTGGGCTTAATATTAGAATCTTCACCCTTAATTTAATTTTAATGAATAAGTAATTATGTAACAAGTAATTTGTAAGTTCTAATATTTCTTCATACTTTAAATTATTTTTTAGCTAATCAATTGATAAATATTTTAAGTCACCAAAAAAAAAATAAAAATAATTTTGGAATTAAAATTATTATGGACTAATTCTATCACTTTACAATTTTACATTTTTTAAATTTTACATTTAGTATTAGAAATATAAATAATAGCATTAAAATAATTGTAATTAACAAGTGGTGTTATTTCAATAATACTTTATATGAAGATATCACATAAAGTCTTATAATAATTTGTATTGTATGAATTTAATTAAAAAACCATTAATACTTAAACAAAAATGATAACAGAAGGCATTGTAATAAAATATTTTATATATGCTTTATTAATGATATTATATGAGTCACAAGAAATGAGAAATATTTTATTTAACAATTAGTATTGAAAATTATATATGTCTATATAACTACATAATGAGAAATATTTTGATTTAAGTTTTTAACACCAAATTAAACTATCAATTTTATGCAATTCAATGGTGGAGGATATAATATTATAAAATGTTACTTTGACTTTTAATATTGACCATTAAACTGTGAGAGATTAATGGGTGAACTTTTGTGTCAAAATTTTAAGTTAAAATATCCCAAACCATGTTTTTATAATAGAAATAAAAAAATATATAATGAATTTTTTTCTCATTTTATCTATTAAATATTATTGGACATAATATTTTATTTATTGTCACCATTAATTATCATAATAAAATTAATGACTCTTAGTAACATAAAAATTTTATGATTACAATCAAAGGATAACAACAAAATAATCTTTCATGATTCATAAACTAAAGCTAATTAGGAATATATCTTAGATTCAACTTTTATGAAATTAGCAAAGTCATATTCAAAAATAAAATAAAAATAGGCTTGTGAAACTTAAATTTTATAAGGTTTGAATAATTTCTTCCCATGTGAATAAAAATATAAAAATATAAAAATATACAAAGAATTTATTTCTCATTCTTTCCCATGTAAATATTATTAGAGTAATATTTCATTTATTGTCACTATTAATTACCATAATAAAAATAACGATTCTTAGTAACATAAAATTTTGTAATTATAATAACAAGATATCAATAAAATAATCTTTCATGATTCACACTAATTAGGAATATATATTAGATTTAACTTTTATGAAATTAACAAAGTAATATTAAAAAACAAAATTAAAATATATATGCCAAAAATACCCTTTTTTTTAAATGCTTTTTTCATTTATAAATTTTTTAGCTTCTAATAATTTTCTCACTCTTTTAGTCTTAATATTTGTATTCTTCTCTTCAAACTTTTTTTATTATTTAATTTCTAAAAAAATCTAAAAGAAAAAATAAAAAAATATTACAATTAGAAAATAATGAATATTTTATGGGTCTAATGCAATTTTGTTCTACCTATAGATTTTGGGTTCAACAATTAGTTTGAGAATCCTTAAAAAATTATTAGCAGTGAGATAAAATTTTATTTAATTCATTTAATCACTATGTTGTATCTTAATTAAATTGTTAGTTTATTGTAAGAATTTTGTGTTGGCTTAGAGAATTACTCCTTAACTTCATATTATTTTAATGATAAAAAAAATTATATTGTGTAAGCAAAATAAAATTGAAGAGAGAAAGAAAATATAAATGGTTTAATTCTATTTATATTTGTCCTTAAAAGTAATTATAACATAACAAGGGTTTTATGAGATTAATGAAAGGGTGCCAATAGTCCAACTCAAAAATATATATATAATTCATGATCAATTATATAAAATAATGAGTATTTTGATACGCGACATTAAAATTTATTAAAACATGTACGATCAAGTATTTTTTAGATAACAAGTAATGTCATTCATGAGTTTATTGATGTAATTATGACATTGACTTAAATATACATACTTGGTTGTGTCATGGTGTTATATCATAATAAATTTTACAATCGCAACTTATTAATTTGACTTGTGTTAGATAACCTACTCGATATTATATCTTATAGGTAATAGTAATAGATTTTGAAACATTTATTTAAAAAAGATTATCACACTACAAATTTAAAGGAGGGTTGAAAAATGATTTTTAAATAAAATATGCTATTCAAGTGAAA
This sequence comes from Luvunga scandens, assembly GCA_030449905.1. Taxonomy (NCBI): domain Eukaryota; kingdom Viridiplantae; phylum Streptophyta; class Magnoliopsida; order Sapindales; family Rutaceae; genus Luvunga; species Luvunga scandens. The sequence goes on from JASUUG010001266.1 coordinate 4,412,704, forward strand.
TTATTTCTAACTCTAACAATGGTCACAGTTGTTTTACAAAAGTTCACCCCTCAAATAGTTAACAAGTTAGTTACAATTATTTTTAAATTATTTATTTTTCTTGAATAAAAATATTGTATACCATTTATTAAATCTAATGGTACACAATTAAGACATTATTGATGTTGTAAAAAAATTATAGCATCATAGAAGAACCCTTGATAAGAAATAAACACTACTAGAAAAAAAGCTTTTTATGATGGGTATTACCCATCATCTTCCCCATGGCATGACAATTGAGCTATCGTCATTGATTCCGGTGTCAAGAAAAAACCATGACGGTTTTTATATGTCATGTTAAGTATGACGTACTATCCATCACAATTATGTTATTGTTAGTTTGATAAAAACTTTTTACGCATGACTAATATCTGTCATAAACATTTCCTATTCATGATTGTTGTCAATCATATAAGCAGACATATTTAATTAAAATAATTAAATATAATTATTTTTATTAAATATTAATTCCTAAAATTTGGCGGTAAATGAAATATATTTTAATTATTTGGTGGGAATTAATGAAATTAGAGCCAATTTTTTAAATTATATTTTGTCGGGGAATAATGAAATTGGCGCCAATTTTTTATATTATATTTTGGCGAGAATTAATGAAATTGGAGCCATTTTTTTATTGTCTTTGGTAGAAATTAAAATACATGGTTTAAATTATTATATAAATAAAGAAATCTTGATACACACACATACACACATATAATAATAATAATAATAATAATAATAATAATAATAATAATAATAATAATAATAATAATTCTCAAATCCATCCATATATTTCATAGATTATAATCCTGTTATGAAATAAATAACTACAACAATTATAGTAAAATAAATACTTCATGATCAATTGTTAATTTGTTTCACAAAATAAGGAAATCAATTTCTGAAATGAACAATCTTGAATTAAGCAACTAAACTGCCAGCAACACAACTAAAACCAACAACATTGCTTGAATCAATCATTTGAATAAACCAGCAATAATTAGCGGAATGAAGCACCTGAAATTAACATCAGCACAACAAGAACAATCTTGAATCAACACGAAGAATGAACCAAACTACCATCAAATGCCACACAGTCTCATACAGACATCAAATGCAAGTAACATATTCAACAAAACCAAATGCAAGTGGGTTGTTGGAAAACATCAAATAAACTAAAAAAATAGCACTAGATTCACACTTCTGATAGTTAAACTAGATGTTGTGTTTAATTAAACTAAATGTAATTTGATACTAACATTACATTCCAAATTCCAAGAAGGCAGGTTTCCATCAATGAAGCATCAAAACCAAGCAATCTAATCCAGCATAATTACAAGTCATCCCAAAACATCTATTTATTATATTGACATATCAAAATTGGCTCTTAAACCAAGCTAATACAACCAAGTAAATGAACATAAGAACTTAAATCAGGCCTACACTAACCAAACTATTTAATAAACAACTCCTCGCCTTACATGAGCATTCAGACATAGTTCATCCATTTATATCGTATCTCATCCATTTTTGCCTGAGTGTAAACTTGTTTGTTGTTAAACTGCAAATGGCCAAATGATTTAGCAGCAAATATGATGGAAAAAAAATATTAACCAAAAATGGACATAAAACATAACACTTACATTGTTGAGCAATAAACTAGGATCGACAATAATATCCCTCATATACAGCATGACGTAATATCCACATTCATAAGAACCAGGTTGCTTTGGAACCTACAATAATAAAACTTAATCTAAGTGCTTAAAAATCTATAAAATGTAGTTAATTAAAATGATAGGAAAAAGGAAATTGTATTATTTTGAATTCAGGGTGCACTCTTTTTTTGCCGCTTGTGGCTGTGAACATGTTGATTCCACTAGGAGTTTAAAACATACTGTTAAAACTACTAAAATATTTATAATGGACGTAACATTCTATGATGATTTAACGATGATATACCTACTTTATTACCAATTCTTTAATGTCTTCCATTGGACTATTTTCTTGCAGATCCATGAAATATCCAGTCTTTGCTGCCAAATCGATCACAACAAGAATCCAATGAGCACTATAATTGAGCAACAACTTGTAAGTAAAAGAAATGAAAATTAACAACTTATTTATTAATGAAAATGAAACTACCTAGGATTGTAAGGAATGAAAATCAATTGAGAGGGGCGAGCGTTGGCCAAACGATTAGCAATTGCTTGTGTCCTTGTTATATGCGTTTTAAGCGCATTTTCAACTCTGCTAAGGCTAACATGATCAGGATTGATGAAGCGAAACGGTTTCCCCATCTTATCAGTTGGAATCTTGTCATATAAGCAACTGATATTTAAGAAAAAATAAGAATTAAATATTTATATAATCGTTTAATAGATTTTATAATTAAAAAATGAAAAAACATTACTTACGCCATATAGATATGCATGTGATTAAGGCCTAACAATTCCATGGTAGCCAATGGACAACAATCATCCCTCCCAATATAAGCCAGACATTCACCTTCAAATACCTCATTATCAAGTGGATGAGGAAGGTAATTTCCACTAGCAGGCAACTTCATGTTACATAAGCCTAAAAAGAATTTGAATCTTGGACTCATCGTGGCATTCTATTGGTGCTAAGTAGTTGCTTGCCTCGTCTTTCTTCTTGGAACCACAGGGCCAGCATCACCACAATCTTCAAGTTTGATCTTCCGAACTGGTGCTTTATCAGGTTTGTCCATTGCTTTCCGTGGAGTTTTCTTTTTAGGGCTACCTTGTCTCATGTTTCGAGTTTCAGGGAGTTTACCAAAATCTTCCAGCTCATTGTTTGTTGTTTTGGGTCTTCTCTTGTCGGGGCTACTCTTTATTTTCTTTGGAGTCTCAAGGAATTTGCCAAAGTCTTTAGATATCTTCATTGATGTTTTATGCTTTTTCTTGTTAGGGTTGTCGTTTTTCTTTTTTAGATCCCTACCATTTTTTCCTAGAGATGTTGCTGTTGATTTGAAGTTATATTTTGAAACCTACAAGGCCATTGCCATTATTAAAAAATAACAAATTTTAGGTAATTATCCTTGATCTTTATCATGATTTAGAACAAAATAGTTTGTGTAGTACCTCCTGGTCATCAACTATAGTAGCTTTAGCATTCATCTCAAGATCTCAATCATGCATGTAGTCAGTCTTCATTAGAGCATTAGAGCTGTCGATGTCAGAGTGCCTAGGTTTCCTTCTAATTTCCTTCCATAACTCTTCAATATCTGCATCATGCCTTGCCAACCAATCTTCCAACTTTGACCTATCTTTTTCCACCGGATCATAATTACGTAGAGTGTCAAAATAAAGAGATGGGGTTACAAACTTGCCAATCCCTTGCATATGGCTATTTTTTAGGGCCTTCCCTAAAGCTTTTGCAAGCAAATTAATTCTTCTATTTGAACTTGAAGATTCTTTTTTTACATTCCATCCACCTTTCATCTAGGTATTATTTATATCTTTTATCAAATACTAATATAAAAAAATAGGATTTTTACAATAACATATATACAAACCAACACTTACAAGGCTATTAACTATAAGTTGAACATCAAGATGATATCCCCCATTCTTTTTTCTCCTACCTCTAATCCAAGCTACACTCCTGTCTATTTGATATTCACCAAAACTAGTTTCAGTACTCTAAAAAATTAAAGTTGGGTAGTAAATTAGAAGCCCTTTTAAACTACACCTAATGAAAATGTAGGCAAAGAATACAAGCAAAAGAATGCAAACAAACATATATATTTCAGAATCTACTGTAATAATCAAGTGCAAGTAACCAGAATATAAACAAACTTACAATTTCTTCCAATAGTCCAACATATCCTTTTCGACTCAAACAATGGTTATACTTGTTACTTGCTTGCATTTTTTGTTTCTCATTCCTTATTTTCTACCATAAATCATAAACCAATATCAATGCAATGTTATACTCATTCATTAGTATTATATAGCATCAACTAAAATTTCTTGTGAGAAAATAGTTAATAAAATTTAATTTACGTACTGCAAACTTATCATCAATACGATCTTTGACGAATGAGTCCCAATAGTCTTGTCTTATGTAGTAGTATTGCAAAAGGAGGTTTCCGCAACTTTTTACGATCATTCTTATTAGGCAAAATGTACCCATTAGTCAAAGTGTACTTAAAATTCCTGAATGACTTTTTAATAAATTGCAGCACCTGCTTTTTACTTCGTTCATGAATAAGAAATGATCTCTGAATGATAACATTTTTGCAAGGTTTATCCTTCAAATAAAAGTAGATAAACAATGTTATAATATTGAGAAGTTAACAAAAAATAGATTTTATACCTAAACAAATGACCACAATGCTTTTTTATATTTATCTAGCACTAATCTCCAATCCTTGAAGATGATTGGAACAAAAACATGTGCCAACACTCCAAGGAAAGTGGACAGCGTAGTGGCCTCTGGACCAACGGGGACACCGTATCTATTGTATCTCACAATAATTTTTCCATTTTTAGTCCTTAAATTCTTATTATCAGGATTAAGAGTCAAACCCTTTTGTGATGATAAATCATTTGAAAATTGATCCTCTTTATTTTGAGGTTCTGCATCTTCATCATCCTCCAAATGAGGAGGAGAGCGAAGTAAATCATCAAAATCATCAAAGCCATCATCCCCTTTTGACACTTGATCATCTTCATTGGAGTAAGCTTGTTTCTCTTCATTACTGATAGGTTTATCCTCCAAATCCATTGTGTTATACCTGAAAAGAGCCAAGAAAAATTTTAACATTAGCTTGGTTATTAAAAGAGCCAAGAAAAAATCACAGTATTAGCTAGGATATGTTAAAAAAAATATATTATGAAATGCAGATTAATTACAAGTAAAATAATAATTATAATTCAATATATAATACCTTTTAACTCTAACCACATGCAATTATGTTCTACTAATAACCTAAAATGTTGATCTGGTCACTGTTCAATATCAATGGCCTCACCATCCTCCCGGACATAAGCTACTTGATTATCATCATTACATGCGTCAATTGTAGCTATTCTTGGTAATTCTTTAGTGAAAGGACGTGCTCCTTTGTACTATGCACATCTACAACATTTACAAAATTAGGAATACCTCTAAAAGCCATGAAACAAACAACTGACCATTTCTTATTAATTGGGTCAGTAGAATAAAATACTTGTTTGGCTTGTGAAGCCAAAATAAAAAGATCAGATTTATGGCATATTTGGTGGAGGTCCACCAAAGTGAAGCCAAGCTCATCCACTTTTACACCACCCCAATCACACTTGAATAAAGTTATCTTAAACATATGGTAGTCAAGTTGCTAAATCTCATCAATTACTCCATAATAGGTCATATCGCCAATTTTAGGACTTTTGTCCTTTGAGGTGGCTATTTGCATTGTTTCTGCAACAACAGTCACACCACAATTTTGGGTCACTCGGTTCTTATCACGTTTCCGTGTTAGAAATTGAAAATTGTTGATATGGTAACCACTAAACTTTAGCACATGTGGGCGAGGTCCTCGGGAAAACCACCGTAATGTATATGATACATTTCCATTATATTCCATTAGATTGGAGACCTACCATGTTATAATAAACTTTATGAGTTTAATAAATGAATTATTTGATGAAAGAAATTATAATTAGTGTAAGGATTTTTTTAATATTGACCTTTTCTGATAACCAATCTGTAAAAGAGTGATTGTGTGTCTCTTTCAACCATTTTTGGTCTTTTATTTTACGTGGAAACTGACCTTGTAAGTGCTCCATATGTTCAATAACAAAAAGTAAAACAATGAAACTTTAGAACTAAAAACAAATGAATGTTTAGTGAATCATGAATTTTAGTTACAAATACCTAATAAAGGGTTGAACTTCTTCAGTATTTTGGAACACGTACAAATGAGCTTGAGATAACAACTTATAATCAACAAGAACAGATTTCCCACCACCTATAGGCATTTGAATTGATGAGTTTTCCATGTGCCCAGGTGGATTTCCAATCGTTTGCATGTTGGATAAGTACTCAGCATAAAATTCAAAAGCTTCTTCTGTAATATAGCATTCTGCAATGCACCCTTCAGGCCGATAACGGTTACGAACATATCCTTTGAGTGTTTTCATGTTCCTCTCAAATGGATAAATCCATCTCAAATAAAAAAGACCACAAAGTCTGACCTCATAGACAAGATGGATTGTTAAGTGAACTATTATGTCAAAAAAAGAAGGTGGAAAGGATTTTTTCAGCAAACATAATGTCACCACTATGTCCTTTTCCATTTCATCCAGTTCACTTACATCAATCACCGTAGCACATATAGAATTAAAGAAAAAGTGAAATCTGATTATTGCAACACGTACATGGTCAGGTAATATCGCCCGTAATGTAACAGTAAGAAGCTGTTGCATAAGCACGTGACAATCATGTGATTTGAGACCCTACAGCTTGCATTCTTTTAAAGATACTAGATTTTTCATATTAGAAGAATAGCCATCAGGAACCTTAATGCTTCTCAAACATTCACAAAACCTTTTCTTCTCCTCTCTAGTCAAGGTATACAAAGCTGAAGGAAGCTTAATATGATTTTTGTTTGAGAAATCAGGTGCCAATCTATCTCTAATTTTTAATGGTCCAAGATCCATTCTTGATTTAAGGCCATCCTTTGTTTTTCCAAGAATTTTCAACAATGTGCCATAGATGCTTTCACACACATTTTTTTCAATGTGCATAACATCTAATTGATGTTGAACAAGCAAATATATCCAATACTCTAAATCAAAGAATATTGACTTCTTCTTTCAACAATTTCTTGTATTACTATCATCAACACTTTTCCGCTTCTTACTTGTTCTTTTTCCCTGTTAGTTCTTGATACCTTTAACTTGTTCCCACACATCATGGCATTGTCAATTGTTTAGGTGGGTCTCGTTGTTCCACCTCATTATTGAAGACCTTTTTTTGAAATCGAAATTCATGGTTCTTAAGAAGAAACGTCAATGCCCCATATAAGCATTTTTCTTACTATGTGACAATCTACAGGGAGTTATGTCTTCCCCACAAGCTGGACAAGCATAATACCCTTTTGTCATACACCTAGACAAATTTTCATAAGCTGGAAAGTCATTGATCATCCATAGTAAGACAACTCGCAAGCTGAAGAATTCTTTTCTATAGGCATCATATGCCTCAACACCAACAGCCCATAAAAATTGTAAGCCTTCAATTAATGGTGCTAGGAACACATCAATGTCATTTCCTGGTTATTGTGGTTCGAAAATCAATAATGACAACATCTTGAATTTCCTTTTCATACATAACTATGGAGGAAGATTATAAGTTATAAGGATAACTGGGCAACAACTGTATGTACTATTTAGGGAGCTATGTGGATTGATTCCATCAGCTAAAAGGGCAAGACGGAAATTTCTAGCTTTAGATGCAAAGGAAGGCCATTTATCATCCATAAACTTCCAAGCTGGTGAGTCAGTTGGATGACGAAGCTTGCCATCAACTTCTCTTTCATTGGCATGCAAAGTTAAGTCCTTGGCAGTTTGTGGTGATTGGAACAATCACTTAAATCTAGGAATGAATGGGAAATACCATAAAACTTTTGCGGGAATCAATTTCTTATATTTTTCCTTAGAACTATCTTTTTTCTGCCACCATGATACTCCACAGGTAGGACATTCAGAAAGGTTCTCATATTTCTTTCTATACAGTACGCAATCATTTGGGCAAGCATGTATTTTTTATACTTCAAGCCTAAGGCAGACATAGGTTTTTTTTGTCTCATATGTACACCTAGGCAATGTATTGTTCTCTGGTAACATGTCAACAAGAAGACTCAATAATTTGTAAAACTATTATCGGACCAACCATATTTCCCCTTCAAGTTGTATAACTTAACCAATGCACCTAACCTCGTATATTTTTGCGAACTCGAGTACAAAGGTTTCTCGACATCTTTTAATAAAGATTTAAAGGCCTTAGGATCATCATCAAAATGCTGGTAAGCATTATTAATCATGTTTACAGCCTTACCCTGATTAAGGTACATGTTTTGTGGGTCAACTTGGTCACCTATATCAATTTTGGTCATGTTAGGTTCGGTTTCCCCATACCAAGTCCAAATAGTGTAACTCTCATCAAAACCCTTAAAAAATAAATGGTCTCGAACCATCGTAAAAGGGTAAAATGCAAGGTTTTTGCATTTGATGCAAGGACACCATATAAAGTCACCATTATCAAAATTTTCAATTGCAAAATCCATGAACATATCCACACCAATAATATATTCCGCAGATAATCTATCACATATTATCCAAGACTTTTCCATTTTATAAACCAAAAATAGCTCCTGATACAAAAATAAAAATTTAATAAAATATTAGACAAAAACAAAATGACAAAATATATGCAAAATCTTATCTTTTTTCAAAGTTCCAGAACAAATACTTTAAAAACAGTATCCAATAATTTATGGATAACTTAAATTACAATAAAGCCAACCCGATCAACACTCATTTTTATCATAGAATAAAATACCAGTGTAAAATTTGTATTTATATTAGTATAACAAAATCAAATATGCTACTGATAATGTTATATATTTAATTAGATATGATCAATATTTAATTTTGGCTACTGATCGTGTATATATTTAATTGCATATGATCAAATTTGAGTTTACATGCACAAAAACAAAATAGACTTCATTTTCATTAGGTTAATGAAATAGGCAGTGTCATGCAAGGGAAATGGAATAAAAAATAGATATATAGTACTCAAGCAACCGAAAAAGTAGTATTATATATTTATTTACCTACTTGATTATGCAACTTAAATGCCTTTCTTTAGTTGAGTATTTTACAACCACTTGTCTCTGATCTGAAGAATATATAAATCGAAAGAAATTGGACATTAATGCTCTTTGCTCAGCTCAATATTGATTGTTTTTCTTTTTTAACTTTACAATATGAAAATCAAAATCACACAAGTATCAAACAATTTGGGGGACCCATGTGTGTAAAAAATGCAACATATGAAGACCCTCATTGTGCCTTTAACTATTTGAAAAAATAGCCAGGACCACAAACACAATAAGTAAACAAGGTCCACAATCTATAGAAAAAGAAATATATGTTCGGGGACCACAAACAAGACTATTGTAATAAACAATATATACCAACTGATTGTTTTCTTTATCACACTATCAAATACACAAAAAGACAACTAAATAAACATTTGCAAAGCCTAAGACACATAAAGACAATCCGAAACTTTACACACAATCCAGATAAAATTATAATCACATGCAATTCAGGGCTTAACACACAGTCCATGTGAAGTCAATATAATATTCATAATGATTACATAAACTGGAATTTACAAAGTCAAAAACAAGTAAACAATAATTAAATTAATTACTTAAATCATCCCAATTAGACATACAAATTAGAAATAATTAGAATCACAACCACAATTTCACATGCAACACTTAAAATCATTTAAATTTGAAATGCAAGAACTCGAATGCACTCACATTACATCATAACACTAAAATGAACAAGCTATCTTCAAAGCTCATAGCAATTTAGATATTAATCAACCACAACAACCATAACCATATTTATTACATAATTGCACCATTTTCTTTAAGAACAAAGAAATATAGAGAGTACCAATCATAGAGTCAAAGGATGCAAACCTTAAGGTATTTTAATTTCACTCATGTAGCAACAGAAGCCAAAAGCTTCCTCTGTGATAATAGTGGGCTCAACTCTATGGCCATATCTTTAACGGTGGCAAGTACATAAGAAGTATTAGAACCTAAAAAATTTAAATAAAAAAATGAAAATAGATAAAGAACCAGGACCATTACCAAACATTAAAAATAATTATTTAGGGAACCACTAGATCTATATATATTTTCACGGTTAAAATTTAATTAGATTCCATTAGAATAACACCACATCTAAAAACCATCACATGCATTACCACTTAAAATCATACAGGAATTTAACATAGCAAATTAAAAAATTGAGTAAGGAAGCCAGTGATTTAATATAGCAAATTAAAAAATTGAGTGAGGCTTTTGATTAACTTACGTTTTCTCCTTCTCTTTCTTCTCTAATAACAATTGATGTTTTGAATAAGGGGCTGTTGTGTGACGACTGATGAGTGTCAGTGCAAAAGGCTTGGTAGTTGGAGAGCTTCTGTTGTAAATTTGTAATGGGTGCTTGAAGGCTGTGATGTGCTTCGTTCAATTGATTTTCTTCAGTTGAGTGATTAAGTTTTCATCAATTGACTAAAAAATAGGGCGTAGCAGCGCGCAATGCTTCTTTTGCACTTGAGAGGGTAGAGAACGATAAAGAAAAAGGGGCTGCAATCGTTGCAATACTTAGCAAATTTTGCTAGGTGTTGAAACAATGTTTCCAATGCAAAACGATGGCGTTTTGCTTTTCCTTTTAGTTTAAATTATTCAATTAAAAAGGCTTTCACTAGTTCCAACCTAAGGCAAAACGATGGCGTTTTGTTATTTTTTTATTTAAATAATTGAAAACGGCATTCCGTCATTCCAACACTCAAGCAAAATTTGCTAAGTATTGGAACGTTCATTCCAAAGCAATTTAACGTTTGAGCTTTTTTTTTTTAATTAGTTAACAATGGCAATCTTGTAATAAAAGTAAGTTATACATAAATGAAATATTTTTAAATAATTAACTATGGCAAATTTGTAATATTTAAAATTTTAAAAATAAATTAATTACAGTTTAAAATAAATATTTGTTAAATAATTCATTACAGGTCATCACAAGTTGGTGTCGTGTAGATAAAACAATTTAAACGCCATGTCGTTTTGAATTTTTAAAAATTTAAATTAATCAACCTTGACTTTTATCCATCATCAATTTACGTCTATTGTTTATCAGTCACGAATGCGTCATGAAGGCATGATGCATTTTATATATCACGAAAATGTTGTAACTTCATGATACACTTGTGACATATTCCTATCTATCATAAAAAATCTGTCATAGATCAGCTCTCTTTTAGTAGTGAAAAATGAATGTGTGGTATTAAAAAAGAGTGAATTTAGAAGTAATGTAATATTTGTATAATTTTAATGCGTATATTTAATAGAGAGGTTTTATAAGGATTTTGAAGAGCTAATATCTCCACTCTTTAGTTTTATCCTCACATAGCCAAACATGGATTGGATTAAAATAGGTAAGATCCCATGATTGCTTTTTTTTTTTTTTTTTTTTTGATGATTTGAAACTATAACTAATTATGTAATAGACATTTGGGATTTGTTCGATAGCTTGTATTAAACTGCATTGTATTTTACCAAAACATTATTCTTATTCTAACTTATGTTCAGTTGCAATTTTTAGTTGTATTACAATGCATTAAAAAGGTGGATAATGTCGTGAAAGGAGCTTAAAATAATCCCATGAGAGGTAGGGCTTAGATTGTAATGCATTAAAATATTATTTATATTTTATATTTTAATCATTTTACTTTTATTATCTAATAATATGTAATAAATTTAAATTTATTACTATTAATTTATATTTATGTTTAAATGAAATTTAATTGAAATAATTATATAAAACATATATTATTAAAAAACCAAACATTTAATAAATATATGATAACACATTTTTTACTTTTATTACATATATTCATTTTAATTCTTTTACTTTAAATATGTCAAAAGTATTTTAATTATTTAATAATTTATTATTTACTTAAATAATAAATCTAAAAATAAATTAAAATTAAAATTTATATTCAAAATTGATAAATAAAAATTAATTCGCAATTAAATTTAAAATTTAATGTTATATTGTATTATAATATAATATAATTTATAATATATTATATTTTATTACAATATAATATAATTTATATTACATTTTCATTTATATTATTATAAGCAGTATATAAAAATAAATTAGATTATATTATAACATTAGGTAATACTATTGTTATTGGCTGACAGTATATTATTAAATTATTTTCATATTATAAAAATTAATATATATATATATATAATTATTTAAAAATTAATTTAAAAAATTCAGAATATAACACTAAAATATTAATATGTTTAAATGAATTTAATTTAATTTTAATTTTAAGATAAAATAGTGCTAATTTAAATATGGTATTGTGTTGTAACTTAATGAAATATACCCTAATGTAATACACTATGATACAATATAGTTAACAAAATATAGTATAATACAGTATGCCAAACTCACCATTAAAGTTACCATATTTATTTTTTAAAAAAAACATTCGTTGGTTAATAACTTAATAATTGCTACAGTATTCTAGATGTCCTTGACAATTGACACACTATATAACCTGAGGCTGGATAGAATAAAACAATGCAGTCTCATGTTTGGCTTATTATGTGCCTGCTTTGAAATGGCTCTTTGTTTTCAAAATACATGCGGCATTTGCTACATTAAGTCCAATGGTTTTCGCGAGTTTGCATTAATTTTTGTTACGATACTTTTTATTATAAATTAATATATTAAGCAGATTTATAATGTATTATTATTACTTTTAGTTGGCTAGAAATGTTCTAACAGTAGATGAGAAACTGCCGTCAACAATTTTTTGGTAGCCGCCATAATCTTACTGTTTGAACTAAAATTTTGTATCATTGAAATCATCATCCCTGAATCTACGTAATGATAATTATCATTACAAATAAACACTACAAGAAACAGAACCTACTATGATAGATAAAAACTGTCATGATAGGGGGTAGACAACGGTTGTTTCTATCGTCATTGTAGCCAGCATCAAGAATTGATGACAGAACAATACTTGTCATAGCTTATGATGGATACAATCAGTCACACAACTATCACAACTTTATTTAGAGAGAAATTAATAATTTTGAATTTGACTCTTTTTTTTTTTGAATTTTGCATGCAATATTTTGAATTTTTAGTAGGAAATCTTATATTCGGCACAAAAATGAAAATTGTAATTAATTGATTTTTTTTACAATTAATTCAGAAATTGAAATTATAATTAATAAAAATGACTATTTTGTTACTCCCATGAAATCATTATCATTTTAATAAAAATCCTACAATTGATTAGAAATTAAAATTTCATAATTTAGCTAATTAATTAGATTCTTAAAATGAATATTGCAATTAAAAATTCACTAACAAAGAAAATGAAACAAATAACACTGAATAATTATTGTCAACTGTCAACAAACATAATTTATACAAATACAAGTGACAAGTCCAACATAAATAGAGAAGTATTGTAATAACATAAAAACCAAATTTCAGCAACATGTAGAAGACTTGCAGTTTTGAAACTAATGAACCATGATCAGTTTCTTTCAAGCAACACATTGAAGCGAACAACACTGATCAGACAAAAAAAAAAAATCATTCTAGTAGTTTTGGTGAAGCATACAACAAATACCAATCTAATAAGAAGCTAATCGTGCAAAGTTGCATCAACACTCTGGACCTGTTTTTGCATCAAAGAAAAAAGATAGCCAACTCCAGCAATACCCACCATCTTCATCAAATTCTAGCCTAGCAAGTGTAACAACTAGGTAACTGAAAGTCCATGACAACGCATATAGATTAGAATACTAGGCAATAGAATAATAGCTAGTTGATGATCGAATGGAAGTTTTTTGAAATTCATCAAATTTGATCTCAGCCAATAAATTACCTGGGTGGCTTCTCCTTTCAGGCAAATGTATTGTATCGGAGTTGTGTCACCCCCTAAAATTGTCAGGGAAGTGTATTGTGATATTTGCCACTCTTTGAAATTTGTAATACCTAAAGTATGGATTAATATGACATTAAAAACAGTTCACAACTAATGAAAAGAAGAGAGAAAATTTTTGTCTAGAAACACAATACAATGATATGGTAAGTTGCTAATGTATGGGAAGCACTCAAATTTAGTAGATTACTCCTAGTCGCCTCAATTGCATTGTCATGCAAGTAATGGAAATAAAGTGTTTGCAAACAAAGCCTCTGTTACATGTCAACAAAATTGAGTGGTAATCAATAAATACCTTGATTGGTATTCTAACACTCCTTGCAAATTCTTAACCAAATCCCATTCCTCGGATCAAATGGTACAAATGTGTCAGATAAGTTGAAATGAAAAATTTGTTAAAATTGCATTGATGAGCCAACATGAGGCGAACCTGACTAACTTGCATAACTTCAGCATATGAGAAGTCAATACCCTTTTTATTGATAAGCCTATTTTAAAATGAAAAAGGACAAAAAAAAAGCAGCTCAGGACACCACTTCTTTTAAGAAAAATACAAGGTTTAGAAATAAAAACAAATTTAATATTTGAGTAAAGCTTTACTGTCATGGCAACGAGGGACTAAGTTTGAGCGCTTTTTTTTCAATCCACTAAGCATCTAATCCTAACCTAGACCAGACACACAAAAAAACAGACTGAGAATTTTATGATAAGCCATTGAAAATTTCATGTAAATTTTATATTTCTAAGATCATTTGATGCTTTCCACTTACTATTATGAGAAAAATTACTATGTTAGTTTTTTTTTTCTAAATTGAATAGTATTACATCTGACGATTGATAGAGCATTATGACATAAAATTCACAAGTTCAAACCCACACTCTCATCTTCGAAGGTTTGATATAGATATCAATCTAAGAGCACTACTCATATGGGTAGCAAGAAGTAATATGTATCATGATCAAATCTATTTTGCTTGGCATTCGAATTTTTTATTTGAAGCTTTCTCATCTTTTTAGAAGAACTTAATCAAATGTGCTTAATCAGACTGGTTATCCTAAGCACAGGCATATAAGTGATGCATAAACTTATTTACAAGTGAAACCCTATTTGAGTAAAATGATACTATGGGTAAAGGGAATCAATAAACAAAAAGAAAATTCCAGTGGTTTGTAAAACGGTTTTTGCAGCATATTTGACTCACATCTTCAAAAATCCTGCATTCTCAGTATAACTTCAAAAGATAACTAGGCATAATCAATCAGCTCAATAGAAATGTTTACCTAATTGTAATGTGAAAAAGTCATGCCAATAAATCAAAAGCAAATCAATATTACATGTAGAACTCAATCGACGTAATTTTAATTCAAAATGGAGACATAGAACTAGATTTCAAATACAAAAGTCTGTGGCTATGGTGCAAGGATGAGGACTTTTATGAAGTCAACCAAACTTTCGATGAATTATTCAATGCTTGAACATTTATAACATACTTAAAAGTAGGAAATCAGTAATGAATAGACTCTGTGCAGCAACAAATATTTTTCAATCACATATATGCACATCCACGTTTTAGACACTTCTTGGAAACAGGCCAATGTCTAGATAAAAGGTGAACCATAAAAGAGTATACAAGTGCACAAATTACCCGAGAAGAATTTAGATGTTGCTCCCTTGCTTTAGAAATTGACTTGACACTCCCTAGAACAACCTCAATTAATGCAGACACCTAAAAAAGCAATCCAGTAAAAAAGAAAAAGGAAAAATTAGATGAAGCAATTAAATCAAATGAATTGAAAAAAAAAACAACAATAATTTCTTTTCAATCCTTGACAATGAAATGAACTGAAAATAGAGCCAACAACAGCTTAGAAGGAAGTAACTTCTTGTCACAAAGCAAACAAGGCATTCATTTACATGAAACAGCCGTTCACTTTAGACCTGTAAAGGACCACCTATCTACTACAAAGTACACACAAACACAGTGGGGAAAATGATCTTAGAACAGCTCCCTTGCAATTACCACCAACTTTTCGGAAAGCTCACCGATGTTTTTTTTCATTTGGGGAAAATTGATTCAGGCTTTTTATCAAACACTTGAAGGGAATACAAAAATACTAACTATATCCCCAATTAGAAGATAGTGGACATATGACTTCAAGCATGTGATATGCCACACTCAAGAACAAAGCCTATGTCATTTTGTAGTTCTAAGGTTCGGTAATTTCAACGAATTAGTAAATTCAACCAATGAAAATGAAAAAAAAAAACCTTGACATCACAGTGAATGAATCTTAGAACTATACCTCTAGGGTTTTTAAATTCTCTTATAGGGTTCAAAAAATAATTACTTGTATCAGTCGAACAATCAGGTTCTAATGCGCTCTATCAATGGTGCATTGCTAGCTTAGGTTTTAAAATTTGAGTGTGGCAGCATGCGTTTGGTGGGTTCTCCATATGGTTTTCATTAAGGGTTTGCCAATTCTGATAACTAAGGGTTTAGGTTATCAAAATCGACGTGTTTTAAAGGTAGTGCTCGGGTTTCAAGCGATGGGTTTGCTATGAGAGTGACAGAAGAGTGTGTTTGGGTTTTGCTTTAACGTTAGTAAAAACTAAAAATATCGATATGCAATGAATGGGTTCTGTGTCTTCTGTTTACTTCATTTATTTTTCCCTAAACATGATCGTTTGAGAAGAATATAAGAAACAACAATGTTTCACTTTATTTTTTAGTAATAAAATATTTTTGAAAATAAAGTCAAATTGGTAACTAAAGTCAAAATAAAATATTATTCATGTATTCTTGATAGTCAAATAATCTATCACCAATCTATCATAGGCTTTTTTGATAAATGGTATTTCTATCACAAATATGTCATAAATGAATGATAAAAATAATTTATCATACGTCTATCATTTTAAGCCTCTAGATAAAAAACCATCACACACAAAACTGTCATAATAGGTGTTTTTTCTTATAATGAAAATTTCCATGCACATCATCAAAATTTTAGATTCAAAATTACTGAATTTATAAAACCTGTCCCTAGGGTTCTAAAAATTGGAAACATAATTTGATCACGATGGTGAATTTATAAAATAAAAATAATCATACAATATATACATATATTTGTGAATGTCAAAGTATGTTGAATCACAAATTTAAAAATAAGACTTAACATTAGAGATTCTTATAATTGAGTCTTAATTTAAGTCACACCAATTTTGTGTCATTCAGTTTCAATAGGAGAGAAATTTTGTTAATAAGAAAAAAATAAGATGGCACCTAAATGAGGAACGTAACGACGCTTTATCCGTTGAAAAAATAAAAATTCAAATATATGAACAAAAACAAAAGAGCAACCTAATCAATAATTACTGGGGAAATTTTCCAATATAGCCACTTTTAAAAACTCATTATCAAAATTGGGTATAGAACAAAATGTCTTAAAATAATAACTACACACATTTATTATGGACTAAATTACCCCTCCCCAAAAACCATTGTCCAAATTGCCTAAATCACTTAATTCTTGTCATTGTCCAACATCACCCATCATCGCCCACATCTTATAAATTTCTTTACACAACCCTATCATCACAATCTCACCATCACAACCCCTATTATCACAGCTTCCATCAAGAAAAGGTTTTGCATTGTCAACAACGTGAGGATTCGACCTAAAGGTGCGACTCTTACACCCTTACAGTAATTTTTAATTAATTGGTGGATTGTTGTTGATAGAAAAGCATATTAGGATTTGTATTGGCATAAACAATTTAAAAATTTCTTAAGATTAATGTTTGCAAAATATGGAACATTAGTTGTTTGTTAAAATGCCTCTAGAATTTTCAATTATCTCAATAAAATTGCTATGCTAGTTCTTAGTTATACACTATTTAATACCAAAAGTACTTACTAGTATGAATTTTACACTTATTTAACAAACTTTTACATTTTTTTTATGTTGCCTATTGGCAGCCATCGCTCACCCTGGTGTAGCGTCCCCTGTAATTCCTCATACTGACCCAAATGATTTTTTTAAAATAATAATCTAATATCTGTCGTATATAACTTTAAGATATGTTTTGCAATGAAATGCCACCTTGGACTTTAAAGATACCAATTGAATATCACTTCCCAAGTGTTCTTACAAATTTAATGAAAATGAAGAGAGTAATTAATCTTATGCAAAGAAAGTTGATTGATAAACAACAAAAGTTGTTCAAGAAATCAATATTCGGCCATTTTAGCACTATGAAGGAAATTAGATTTAGTGGCACATTCATGCATAATTTATTGCTTAGAAAAGTATTATAAGAAGTTGATAAATATCAAATGTGGTTTCGTGTTGACGATGGGTTGTTGCGTTTCTCGATTCAAGAACGGTGCCTTATAACAAGACTAAAATGTGGTGAATTGTAAGATTTAGAAGAGTTTAAAAAGATAGGGCTAGTTGGCGAGTACATTATGTTTATTTCGATGGCAATGAACTTATGATTTTACTAAAATCAATGACAATGATGCATTGAGAATTGCCTTGTTCCACTTTACGAATAGAGTTTTGTATGTGAGACACAATGAGAGGCCAATCTATAAATTTATATTGTATGCCACCATAGATTTGGAATGTTTTAACAACTTTTCTTGGGGAACATATTTATGGAACATTGTTTTTGATCAAATGAATACTTCATTGAATGAGAAGGTTAAAAGATTTAAGAAAGAAGCCAGTAACAAGCACAAACATGAGACTTATAATGTCTATGGCTTTTGTTATGAACTACAGGTGCGTAAAATATAAATACAAGTATCTATTCATAAATATAATATAGTGTTTAATTTTTTTTTCCCAGTAGGCCTATATTTTTTAAGCTATTGGAGGAATCGCATTAAAGTATGTAACCATAACAAAAGTGAATCATTCTTGAGTCCTTAAATGGATGATTTCAAAGAACATAGAGCATTCGAAACTATTAGAAAAATTTAGAGCACTTGCTATAAGTGTAGGCAAAGCATTAATTTTATGTATGCATTTGTCTACAATTATACAACCTTAATTTTTTTAGTTGCAAGTTTTGAAAAAGACTATTAAAGATAACAAAGAACCATACTATCAATCAGTGAGAAGATACTGTACTATGATTCCGACTTGGGTCGATGAGGTTAGAAGATTTACAATTTTGACTACTTGCCATGCATTTTGTTGAACTTAAAACTGTAAATTACTTAGTGCTTTTTAAGCAATTTGCAGAAAACGAAAAACATAATGACACCACATTGCCATCGGATGACCACCATCGATGACCTATAAATGGTTTTAGGCCACACGACCCACCTAAAAGGTTCTACAAACCAAAGGACTTGGATACCATCGATGTTAGATTTGTTTGGTATTTTACGTTCAATTTATAGTCAGAAATAACTGAGGAATTTCTTACTAAAGTTAATTTTTTTTTTCAGTCAGGTAAAAAAATTGACATGATTACATCGTCCATAAACTGAATAAGCTTGAGGCCGATGTTGCTGAAATCAAGTCAGAAGCGGTTGAAATCAAGATGTCAATGGCTGAAGACCTGAAGGTGTTTAAAGAGGTCAAGACTGGATTTGATGAGATGAAACATGCAATCATGAAATTTATTATAGCACACACTAATTCTATATTTTTGCAATCATATGGTGAATTCTCATGTTAGTGCTCACACTTGGTATGTAAGTTATACATATATCAAAATACATTTCTTATTTAATATTTTTGCTCTATTTTCCAACATTTATATATTTGGGCTCTACATTTGACAGATGCCTTCGAATTTTAGAGAATCTGATAATCCCAATATTAAACCATTTGAATATGATGCAAGTGACAAACGAAAAACTCCAACATACAACTGGGAAAGGGATCCATGATGAAAGTGTTTGTATATTGACAAAGTGTTGAAAATCTTCTCGCAATTGAAGTTATAATTGTTGATGACGTAGTACTTGTTGATATAGATCCATTGAAAGTGATAATTGAATATTATTTTTGAGTTTCAGCAATGGTATCATGGTGAAATCATTGTGAGTCAGCCAATTACATTTATGAAAGATTTTTTTAAGATAATTTTGTGTGACAATAAGAGCAATTCACGTGGATGGTTGAGGGATGAGGTAAGCATCCTTAATCATTATATTTTCTTAATAACTGACTTGATAAATCTATTATTATCTAACATTCTACTACTGATTCACTATATGTCCATGCTTACTTACCCTTACTCAGTAAGCGACAACAAACATATCTGAATGCTTTATCTCAGCGTTGCACACATACAGATAGCTGGTTTTTTGTAAGTAACCTTACTATTAGTTAACTACTTCATGATGAGATTGTCCAAGATTTTCATTTTACCATTACATTATGATTAGGATTTTTTTGGAAATATTATAAAATAAAAGGAAATTTGATATTTCCAAAATAAGTTATGAAAGTATTAATGGCTATGAATATGGTTGGGATAACACATTGTCCACACCTTGGACGAACGTTGATATTGTACATAAAAGAATTATTATTTTTTGTTTGAATTTATTTATTTAATAATAATTAGCTTATAATTATAGTTCAATAAATATGATATATAAGTCTACATTTTAGTGAACTTTAAGAAAGAGAACTGGTTGTTGGCCCAAGTGAATCTTAATGAAAAGAAGATATGGTTTCTGGACTCCTCACATGGGCTTTACGAGAATGATGAATATTTTGAGAAGTTGTTGCCGCTCAAAGTTCTCCTCCCTTATTAGCTAGCATGCATGGGTTTTTATAAAACACATGAAGAAAAACGACCTAATGCATGTTGGCTATGCAAGTGATGGAAAACTTTGCCGCAACAAGTACCAGGCAGGGATTGTGGAGTGTTTATGGTAATGTATATGTCTTATTTAATGTTAGACTGTACACCTACTTTTAGCTGTGGCCTTGGGGATTTTTTTAGAAAGAAGATTGCTTTAGATCTCTTTATGCAGGATATTATGTAAAAGGGCCTAATCTTAAACATTTAGGGAGTCGTCATCATGTACTTATTTCATATTTTGAGTTTTTGTGTGCTTATTTAATATTTTAACTTTGCAAATATCAAAACAAAAATACAAACAGGTTGGAATGAGTTCAAACTTTGTGGAGGCGCATTGGAGATGCCAAAATGAATTTAAGAAGCATAAAATGAGTAATGACATGGTAAAAAAATTAAAAAGTTGTAGCAAATTGCACCTTTCCAAAAAAAAAAAAATAGCCTACAGCTGTAAGCCACATGGCTTAGGCCTAAGGCGAGAGCCGGAGTGATTGTCGCGCTTCAAGCTGCTTTTTTGCATAGTGGTAGGACAAAATACAAGCACTCAAGAAAGTGGGTTGATTTTTAAATCGGGTGTCGCAAATATTTTTTTAAATATGCAAACAGTTCGGAATGAGTTCAAACTTTGTAAAGGGGTATTGGGGGCCCCAAAATGAATTTAAGAACCATAAAATGCAAAATGGCAAGGTAAAATATTAAGAAGTTATAGCCAAGTATGCTTTTTTGTTAAAAAATAGCCTACGACTGCAGGCTACGTGGCCTAGACCCAAGGCGCAAGTCAGAGTGACCGTTACGTTTCGATTCGCATTTTTACATGGTAGTAGGAGAAAATACAAGGACTCGAGAAAAGTGGGTTGGTTTTCGAGTCAGGTCACAGGCTTTTTTGTAATATTTTCTACATTCGGAAATTACAAAAATTGGAATAAATATGCAAATAGGTCAAAATGAGTTCAAACTTTGCGGAGGGGCATTAGAGGCCCAAAAATGAATTTAGGAACCATAAAACGAGGAATGACATAATAAAAAATTGAGGAGTTGTAGCAAACTATGCTTTTCCTGCAAAAAACAGCCTATAGCCGCAGGCCACATGGCCTAAGCCCAAAGTGCAAGCCAGAGTGACCGTGGCATTTGGAGTCGCATTTTTTCATGGTGGTAGGAAAAAAGGCAAGGACTCGGGAAAGGTGGGTCTGTTTTTTAATTTGGGCTCACAAATATTTTTTTAATATTTTCTACATCAGAAATTGCAAAATCGGAATAAATAAAGGAATTGCGCCAAATTATGCTTTTAATAGTGGTATGTGATTACAAGTTGCAAAAACATACCTTCGAAAATTCATACATTAATAAAGGTGTACGATTACAAGTTCCAAAATTCTTACATTAATAAAGGTATTAGATTATAAGTTGCAGAAACATAACAAGTAATTAGCTAATGGCCCTATAGAAACTAATTAAAGACTAATGCTGATTCGCCAGAATAGGATTTTTACATGTTTTCAACTTTGGATGGTATTCTTCGTGTTTTTCAACGACTAAGGCAAGATGGTACATCTGGTGCATTCATTTGCATCATTTGGATATTTTCTAGGCTTTTCCATTTCACCATCTCATTAAGGGGAATAATAGGTTCTAAATATGCCATCAACAATCCTTCCGTTGTGCATTAATGAGAACAAAGACTTATTGGATCAACTAGAAGGTATAGGCAAACAATAATTACATGAGCAAAAATAAATTGATCGAGTTAAAATACTTTACAACTGCAAGTCTTGTCGCTTTGAAATCGTCCGCCCTGCACCCACCCCCTGATATACGCTTCAATAGGAATCACACAAGGATAGATTGATATAATATAAACCTTTGGTAAAATACTAAAAAAGAGATATCTAAAAAGTTTTGATGGTTCAATAATAATATTATTATTATTCCAATTGGGAGTTCTTAGTTACTTCGGCTGGGCGAATCCTAGTGACGGAATAATTAAGTCATAATTAAAATACTTTACAACTGTAAGTCTTATCAATTATGCTAACAAGACCCTCCTTCATACCACTTTTCTTAACTTGAAATTGATGGTCATAGACATTGAAAACACACATTTTACTACCAATGTCTTTTCTATGATCGTATATTTTTTATGCCATGTTGTAAGGTGAGTTGTCATCAACTCGGCCACTTTCTTTCTATCATAAAACTATTGTTGCATTGTAAGTCTAAAGTGTTCAACCAAATAATAGGAATTTTTCTCAATGCTCTTTGCAATGTTTATGGTTAGCATGCTATACCTTTGACCTTCGAAATAAGATCAAGCCCAATAATTAAAGGTTATGTCCTCCAAATACTTTGCTGCACTTGCTTGCATACTCCACAACCCCTTTAATTGCTTTTCAAACTCTATGGAATCATACATTTTCATTGTTTGTAGAAACGTTGGTATAAAAAAATGCTTCTATAGTTTCTCAAGATTCATGAAATGTGACTTTAGATAACCTTTCAAATGATAAAAGAAAATGTCGTGTAGTGCAGTAGGAATGCCTTATAAACTGCTCTACTGATATTTGTTCAATGATTGGATATAAATGCCAACTCTAGTATGTCTCCTTCAAGCAATCTCATCATGAACTATTCTCAAGAGGCATTGTTTTATGAATCTATAATCCTAATAGCTATAGGATACATTTGGTTATTCCCATCTAAATATGTTGTAAGCAAAAAGGTTCCTCAATATTTACCTTTTAGATGAAAGCCGTCCACTGTGATCACTCACCTGATTGACTGTATAAAACTTTTAATACAAGATTCAAGAGCAAGAAAATAATACAAGAAATTATTATCATCATCCACCGTAGGCCAAATTATTGTACCACTGTTTAGCTCTTGCAAGACATGAGAATATTTAGAAAGTAAATTATATGATTCTCTTAGGTCTCCTCATATTGACTTCAAAGCCTTTTCCTTTCTCTGGTATGGTTACTGGTATGATAAATTAATTATATAATCATTCTACATATCTAAACTGATATCCTTTGGAGTGCATATTTGCTTAGCATCAACAAACTTTTGGTTGATAATTTTATCAACAACCCGACTGTTTGCTTAACAATGACTATTATGGAGAATATCAGTTTTACAAGTATGCACCATGTCTTATCTCTTCATTAACCACTACACATTCTCCTTGTCATTGTTTGCTTAACAATGATTATTCTGGAGAATATCATTTTTACAAGTATGCAGCATGTCTTATCTCTTCACTAACAACTACACATTCTCCTTGTCATTCGCCCTTTTTGCTCGAAGTTGCCATTTACATGTCTTCATAGCAAAACAAGTCGCCCAATGTATGCTTGTGGACCTATCCACCTTGAACTCAAACTTGTCTCTAATGGAAACAATGCTAAGCTTTTTGTCTAACCGTTCTTTCGTGCTGAATAGCTGCCCAACATAAATACCATTTGAATTATAACTTCTAATTGTAAGTGTATCTGAAGCTACCCAATCTAATGGCATAACTAGAACCTCTAATTATAGCGGGCCAACTATAGTTGATACTGAGGGCCGAATTCGACTATGTGACCTAGATTAATGGGCTGACTTTGATGTAGATCATTATCTTCTTGAAACTGAGGCATTGCTACTGGATTATCTAGTGGATGATCGCAATCTACATCATCACAATCATGGAATGGAAGTAGCTTTCCATAGTTGGAAACCTTTGTTCTTCATTACTGAGGAAGAAGTCATTACCATAAATTAGTATGAATCTATAGCCAAATGTGCATTTAAAGTTTGATGATTAGGTTGACGGCATCAAAGAGCTAAAGTTTGTTAAAACGACATTAAAAGAGCATTGATTACAATGTTAAGCGATGCAATTACAAAAAGCAGGGGTCCTACCATAGTTTATTGGATTAGGGTTCATACATATAATAAAATTTACCATTTCATCATGTAATATGTCCATCGGCAAAGAAATAGTGGGTTGCATAAAATAGTTTGTTCTCCAAATTGTTTTCACAATCATAGAATATTTGTCTAAACTTAACTTTAACACTTGATATACCCTAGCAATAAGCTGCTCGATAGTTGCATTATTTCAAAGTAAAAATGCTTTAACTTTTCCATTCTTTATTCCATACAACCATCGACATAAGTTTCTCATAATCCATCATAAAACAACTTAAGTGTAGTTGTTGATTCCATTAAACCTAAAGCAAATTAAAATAAATATAATTACATTACTAAAAAAATAATTTTATTTCTTTAAAAATATCATTAACAACAAACAATTAATATTAAAAATACAATTGCATGAGGTGCCCTACATTTGGACTATGGACGCCATCACCTGATTATGGATATCATCGCTTGCTTTTGCCTGTGAGAAATATGGGGTGATGGCTAGAAAGCAAGAAGTGCAGGCGAAGGCATCCATCTCCCAGGTGATGACTAGTATAGCTTACTAGAAGTGTGAGTGAAGGTTGGCATTGCTCAAGAGATGGCAACCTTCGCCTGCATTTAGCCCGCGAGAGGGCATCCATCCCCTGAGTGATGCCAACCTTTGTTTGCGATCTGGGTTTCCTCTACAATCATAAAAACATAGAATTTACAAGACTTTTCCTAATTTTTGGATTCACAAAAAAAAATATCTACCCACATTGTTATAAAAATTAATGGAGATATCTGTTTTTACAAATATCTACAAAATCCATATATAAAACTTAATTAACCTTACAGTCTAAATTTCAAAAAACACTAAATTGAATTCCTTATTGAGCTTTTTTTTCCCTTTTTGTGTTAATTGATTTTGGCTTAGTGCTAGTTAACAATTGTTGTTTGATGCATATGAAATTGTAGTCGTTTTATGTGTAGTTGTTAAAAGGAGTTTGAGAAGTGAAATAAGAGGCGTTTTGTGGAGTTTGTTTTTAGTTGTTAAGATGAAATAGTTTTTGTTTAGTTGTTAGTAGGAAATGAGAGAGGAGCTTTAGGGAGGGGTAATTTAGTTCATAAAAAATGTGCATGGTTATTATTTTAAGAAATTTTGTTTTATGGCTAATTTTGATAATGAGTTTTTGAAAGTGGCTATTGTTGCGAATTGGATTCAATCTCCTAAAATATAGGTGTTAGTGCGCAAGTGTACACAACAAGTAATAAAGTAATAAGTATTTGAGTATCGTCTCTACAGGGATTGATGTTACCAGAGTTGCTAGAACAATTCTTATAGTGCAATGTCAATTAAATCAAATTAAATCCTTTTATCAACCAAATTAAACTAAATAATTTAAATAACAGACAAATAAAATACAATAAACTAAATTGACATGTCTAACACAAGATTGTAATCATTGAGAATGATGCAGTTGAGTGAATCAACTCACTTAATGGTATCGACTATTTTTCTGTCACAGTACTGTTGATACAACAATTACTACAACACTGGATAAAACTCTAATATATCATCAGTTGTCGCCTATTGGAATTCTTATATCTATATATAACCTAACAATGACCAGTTGTTTTGCTACACAAGATATAGCATTATAAGATCAAGGTTCCTAATACCCTACAAGGTGAGTCCCTATGTCTAGTTCATCACTAGTTTTAGATTATGCATGACCCTATTCAAATTGAGTTAACCCAACTTGGAAAATCTAATTTAAAACCAAGTATTGTTCTGATGTGATCCACTAAAATAAGCCCTTTTATGTCTCTCTCTTAGCTAGTATCACTAAATGGGTGGTCAGTCAAAATAGTGAATGAAATTAAATACTATCAAAACAAAATGCTATAGCAATTATACAACAACACAGAAACAAAAACCGTTTCAGCCATCAAGTACATCATCATGAAGAAAAGAAAATAAACAAAATAGAGATAGAGGATAGTAATCCTTTTAAGTTCTTTGATTTCTTCCTTCCCACGCCTGCAATCTCCTTATTTAATCTTGAAATTTTTTGTTTCTTTGTTGTTTTCTTTTTCTTTTCTTGTTATTTCTTATGAATGACTGCTCTCTTCCTTTTTTAAGTTGTGTGATTATTTTATAATGGAAAACTAGGGAACTGGATGTCTAGGGCATGTATCTTCCAGATTTGGAAACTGTAGATAGCATATTTTTCTGAGATTCAGGCAAAAATTTTCCTTTTGTTGCTCCAAGATTGTTACAGCAATGGTTGCTACAACATTGGCTACATTATTACAATGCTCCAGATTCATTTTCACTTTTCTATAGCCAAATTCTTTCCTCATTCTTGCAAGGCCATTGCACAACATTCCTTCCTTGAAAATGGCCCTTCCAATTGCCTACAATCAAGCACATAATCTAACCACACAATTTATTCTAAATAAGCTTAATTTATTGAAAATAAACTAAAAATAAATAAATATACAAAATGTAACTAAAATGTAATTTAACATGCCATTTACTCTTTAAATAATCTTGATTTAAGTACAAAAGTGTTATAAATAATTCTCATTTCATAGAGTTATCACGCTCTCAAACTTAAACCATTACTTGTTCTCAAGTAATGACAATAACACTAAAATTTGAAACATACAATCCTGTAACACACTTAGCTCTGTCATCATATTTACAAGGATTTTCTAACCCTCAGAGCACTCCTTAAATCATGCAAGATTGCCACAATAGTTCAGTTCTAAACTTAGGCCTCATTCATTCCAAAGTGTGTGTGTGTGCTGTCTCAACTAAGTCTAGAGGTAATGCAACATTGCAATCCTACTACACCATACTCAAGGACAGAACTTTATGCATTAATGTACAGGGGCAAAAATCAAAGCAAAGTTCAACTATGCTACAGCATTAAAACTTTTTTTTTTAGTCAATATTATTCTCTTCAATGTATCATTGATTTTTCATGTGAATATCTATCACTTAAGGTGATGACACCCAATTACTCAACCCATGTTCAAATCAGAGTTGCTATAGCAATGTTTATATCATGGTCTTATTTAAAGATACCTTTGACTGAAGGTTGAACATGGGATTTATGAACAGACCTGGTTACTCAATATCCCAGACAGAGGGCCTTTTCTCTCTTTCTAATTTTTTTTTAATACTGCAGCAATTCTCATAGCGTTTGTTGCCTTTGTACTTAAGTTTGCATGTGGGGTGCATATTCAACTCTAGTTACTCAGCAACTTTTGCCATTGGAGTAGAATTATTCATAACAAGCACAGTTTCCAAAAATTTCCCCCCAAACTTAAGGTATTTTCTACCCTTCTAACACATAAGGCTTTGGCATAACATCCTTATAAACTTAGTCAAAACCTAAATGTTGAGATAACAATTCAGCCCTCATCTTTGAACTATCCTTACTTGGCATTCATAAAACTTAACACTCAATTTATGTTCATTAGGTGTTTTCAATCTATACATAAACTTAGATAACAGAGCCTTACACATACATTCATAGACATAAACAAAACAAACATCACAAACTTATTCTTATTCCAACAGAACCCCCTCAAACTTGGGAGGTGCTATGTCCTCACACACACACACAAACATTTAGATTGCAAACAAACCAAACAAACCAATCATACAAATAAAGAATTAAAAAGTCATAAACCAACAAAGCAACAAAATAAAAGAAAAAAGGAACAGAACATGTTTTTGATATAGACTGAAAAATTAAAGCTAGCAGGGGCACTCCTCTGTTGTTGCAGAATTGTTATAGGTTGCTGAGCACAAGGTCACTTCTTTTTGGTTGCGCTTCGGAGACATTCCTTTGGTGACCTTTGTGGAACGGCAGTTGCAGCAGCTGATGACTGTAAAAGAAAAAAAAGACTTTTTTAGATATGTGAACAACATTTATAGTTTTCACATTCACATTTTATCATAAAAGTGTTATTGAGCTCTGGGTAGGTGTTATGCAAATTTTGTTGAACTCGCAAGCTCACGAATCTATTGTAGAATA
The DNA here is from genome assembly GCA_030449905.1 of Luvunga scandens. NCBI lineage: Eukaryota > Viridiplantae > Streptophyta > Magnoliopsida > Sapindales > Rutaceae > Luvunga > Luvunga scandens. The sequence continues at coordinate 4,441,318 of JASUUG010001266.1, forward strand.
GATCAACGGTGACGAGTGTTGATCCCACGAGGAGGTGAATTTTAATTGTATGTAGAATTAATTTTCTGAGTTGGTGGTTTGATTTATAATGAAAATGATGTAGACTATCTATTAATTTAAATTAAAGTGGTGGGAATAAACTATTAAAATGAAGTGCTTGGATCTTTGGATCTATACTCAACATGCACTATCGGCTTAACATTCATTATTAATACCAATTAAATCATGAAGGGGAATTTTCCACTCCTCATGAACCACACTCTAATAAATATGGTGCTAAGTGCTTCCCGTGCCAAATAGTAATAGCCTTGCCTAGGGAGACGGTAATAAGAGCCGATATCTAGACATGATTATTACTATATGTCAACAAAAATCAAAACAACCACATAAATTAGAGGGGAAGAAAAAGTAAATTTATCAAATTAAGCCCATAGAGCATGTTAAGACTTCACATTCAACCAAAGCTTGCAAGAAAATTAGCTACTCATAATTAAAACAATTTGGATGCTCATGATTGCGCCAGGTGGCAAACTCTTATTGTTAGCTACTCATAATTAGAGCTGTCATTTTGTGTATATGCATGTACCGTACACACTTTTTTTTGGTCCACTAACATTTTGCCACGTCGCCGGTCAGCATTTTGGTCCAATAGGATCGTGACACGTCATCAGTCAATGCCACATCATCAGTCAATGCCACATAAGTGGTCAATGCCACATCATTCATCCAATCAAATACCGGCACATCATCATACAGTGCCACGTCAGCGTACAGTACAGGTGAACAGTGTCGTGTACAGTACCGTATATGTGAACAGTACCGTTTATTTTTTTATGCTCCTCCTAAGGTTTTCGACTGTCCTGAGTTCAAAATTGCTGTTTGTTTTTCTATCTGATCTCTCTTTCATTGTGAAAGGACCATGATATCTCCTAAAATACATAAAATACTTAATTAAAATAAAATAGACATAATTAAATTACAAGGGACTTAAAGACATAAAAGTGGGGATGTTAGTGAGACTTGAAGTGTAAAATGATGATTTTATCCATTATAAATACACACTTTCTATTACTCTACACACACCCCAACCAGCTTGTTGCTAGTCCCTAGGAAATTAAGCTAAAACAAAACTCAAACAAAAATGAATTTTTTTAAACAGTTTTATTTCTTCAATCAGACTAATGATAACAATCAAACAAAAGTATAAGCATTATCTATAGTCTAAAGAAATATCATCCCCACATCAACTCTTCACATGAATCAGTTTAGAAAAATTTGTCACAACTTCAGTAATCGAGTCACTTTCAAGAATGACATATTAAACCCCAAAATCTCACCGGTAGTAGTGATACTCTCACAAAGAAATTAAACAAAAAAATAATCACTCCAGTGAATGGTAAATTGAGTGAAAATAATAAAGAAGTAATATCACACACTGTCACCAAGGTGATAGAAATATGCCCTCAGCTCAGAAATAGTACGATTTTAATTCAAAAATGCTAATCAAACCAATATATTCATTATTTTTTTTTTAATATGCACTACCACATCTTTTCAACCTATATAACTAGTTTCTATTTCAGATTATAGTTCCCTAAAATCAAGAGGGACTTTTATTAGGACGTAACGTAGGCTAGGGACGTGGCTAACAAAGAAAGGATAATAGGAAAAACAAAATATATGTTTGAAAAATAGAGAACTTTGGAGATTGTTAGGTGCTTTTCACTTGAATTCTTTTTATTTTATTTTATTTTATTTTATTCATATATATATATATATATATAGTACCTTTTTCGTGAATGCAAAATTATCTCTATTTTTAAACATAAATGGGTAGTGGAAAATACAAAATACAAGGTGATACTCCTCATTGGAGTGGGACAAGATAATAGCTTACCAAAGAAAAATGTTTTTTTTTTTTTTAAGGCTCAAAGGGAATAACTATGGATATATATTAATATGGTTGGCTGAAAAGGCTCAAACGGACCAAAAATGGCATTTCTGTCATCTTTTAGGGTTCTAAATAATCTTCTATATCTACTAGTTAGATGGACCTTCAGATGTGGCAACACACTCTTTTTTTTTTTTTAGAGAACGTTAACTCCAAGGAAATTTAGAGATAATGTATAAAACAATAAACTGCTAAGTTGAATGAAGAATGGGCAAAAAATGTTGCACTCCAAGAAAAATGATAGGCTCAAAAACTCACTTAGAATTTATTATGACATGTGCATTCTTTCAAGCAACTTATATTTGTTTCCAACATCAATATGTAGAGTAACAAACATGGTGTAACATTACTCAAGATCAAAGATAATACAAATACTTAAATTTAAAAGTTATCATGTCATCTAATATGAAAAGATTACACAATTTTTTTTTATTTTAATATTACCCCCAAACCTATTCTAGTCATGAAAATTATGCATGCAAAACTGTGAAAATAGAAAAAACAATTGGTAAAAGAAGTTAGAAAATCACACTTAAAATGACTGTCAAAGCTTAAAAGAAATGTCTGGAATTTTTTTTTGTTTTTGTTTTCTTTATAAGAAGATGCGTTTTTAGAGTCACTACACTCCATATTTAGCCATCTTCGCCTAAAAAATTTAGCCACAGTTAGTTTCTACAACAAAAATCAGTAAAAGCTACACCAAGATTGAGATATTCCACAATTGTCAACTATTCCCTCCTCCGAACCTGAACGGAACATTATCCTCAATGTTTGAAAGCAAATAGGGTTTAAAAGATATCACCTGGGTGCCGCATCACAGAAGAAGATATTTACAAGCGGAGAGTTAAATCTAATTTGTACTTCTTACTACAGCTACTGTTACCATCATTAGTTGGCCATTCCAACACAAGGGTCTTGGGATCTGGCTCTAGTCTATAAGCTTGTAACAGATCAAGTAACTCGTTAGTAGTATGAGCACAAATAAAAATTTTTTTTACTGTGAAAGGGATGAAATGGTTTTTTATTACATGGTTAAGAAATGCGATGAAGCCATCATAAAAGTTATTGACATTTAACAAACCGATGGGTTTCTGATGAATGTTCATATGGGCTCAAGATGCTAATGTGATTAGTGCCTCTAGAGTTGTAAGATCTCCTGGTAGAAAAATAAAAGCATCAACATAATGTAGTATTTCAGTTATTCTTTCTTGCATACCTGAGACGGCTAACTCTTCTCCAGTTGGTGAGTCAGACATACAGCCCAACGGTTTTAGGCTTCTTGGGATGATGCCTAATACTTGGCTCCCTCTGAGATAAGTAGCTTTTGAGACCAGTTTTGACAACCCTTGGTCACCTCCTCTATATATCAAATGTAAATTTCTTTTTGCTATGAGTTGGCCAAGATCTATGGCTGCCTTAATGAACTCTTTATGTTTGCCATAGTTAAATCCAGAGAGCGCACAAATGTTCTTGAATTGTTTATTGGGAGTAGCTGCCATTGGGATACTTCTAAAAAATAATTTGTGAGTCTAGAAGAAAAGGACCATATATCAAGGATCTTGGTGACAATGGTTTACAACTGTATATACGGTAGCATGTCTGTGTCAATTAACGCGTAAAGCACATGGCTCGAGAGTAAAAAAGGAAATAGTAAAAAGAAAAAGCAAACAATTATTAAAGACAAGAATGCAATTAATGAAGCAACAGTGAAACAAAACAATAGTAAAATAATAGTAAAAGGATATTTATAGATAGTTGTAATTGTGGCTCACATCTTCCTCTAGTTTTACGTCCAGAAACAGCTTGAACGCCCTCTATGGGTTGAGGATAGGCTTCCCATCTAGTTTTCTTATAAATTGGCAAACATGGTTGTTTATAGTCAGATTCCCAAGACTATATCGTACCTGCTCTTTCTGATATAATGGCCATAACTGGAGAATTTCTCTTTGTACGTATCCACTGGGATGCATTTCAAGAGACAAAAGGACATCATCCAATGACTCTTTATTCAAGCCATCCATAATGAATTGAATCTTATCTTCCCTGTTATCAGATATCATTCCTAAAGAATAAGGATTTTTATCACATTTCATCCTGGCACACTTATGACAACCAACATGAAGTTTTTGGGCTCTTCTTTTTCTTGAATAATTTCCTTTACCACAACCAGGCATGTATGTAATAAATTTAAGAGGCAACTCACCTGCTAAACGTACTTTGGCCTCGATTAACCAACGGATGTCAGCAGGGACATTATTTCTCATAAGCAATTGCATGCGTTCGGACCGAGCTTTATAGATTGTAAGGAGGGCATTCTGAGGAAGTGAAGGAAATCGCTTGTGAAGCTTTGCTAGAATAACGTTTCTATCCATACCTTATTCTCAGAATATCAATTATTATGGGAAACTGAAGGAACCGACTTTGATTGTCACGGAGTACTGTTATCCGTCACTTAACTGGGGTAACAAACTAGAGAACACAAAAAAGAAAAGAAAAATAATAATCTCACAATCGTCCTCTTATTGAGTTTACCTCAAGTTCGATTTAGGTGTCGTTAATGCCTCCCTCAATTTCTTTGAGTTGTCTTTCTAGATCTTCAACGTGGGATACAAACTCCGGAGGTTGTAGCTTCCAAATATGATTTGTTTTACAAAATTGTATCTGGCTTCTCAGATGAGATTGTAAACGTTGAAGTTGTTTGAGAATGTTCAAGAGGATCTGTCTAGTCGAATCAGACATGATTAGAAATGATAAAAGAAAACTTAATGATTAAATGAACACATTTTCATAAAAATTTAAATCACCGAAAAGAAGAAATAAATAAGAAAAATTCTCAATTGAAGTTTGGCGGGTTACTCAGATCAATTTCAGTGTCCTTTTCACGTGGTTGGCACTCTATATATGACTTTAATATTTGATTTTTAACTTTAAAAGTTACACCGTTCTTTAGATCTTTAATTTCAATTGCTCCATGAGGAAAAACAATACGAATTAAAAAGGGACCAGGCCATCGAGAGCGTAACTTACCTGGGAATAGGTGCAAGCGAGAATTGAATAAAAGCACTTTCTGACCTGGGATGAAAGATTTTCTCATAATTTGCTTGTCATGAAAGACTTTCATTCACTGTTTGTAAATCTTGGCATTTTCGTATGCATCATTACGAATTTCTTCAAGTTCTACCAACTGTAATCTTCTTTCTGAGCTAGCTTGCTGCATGTCAAAGTTGAATTTCTTGATGGCCCAGTATGCACGATGCTCGAGTTCCACAGGTAGGTTGCAAACTTTTCCATATACTAGCCTAGAGGGTGACATCCCAATCGGGGTCTTGAAAGCTGTTCGATATGCTCATAATGCATCATCCAGTCTTAATGACCAATCTTTTCTGTCTGGTCTCACCATATTTTCTAATATATGCTTTATTTCTCGATTGGAGATCTCAACTTCGCCACTGGTTTGCGGATGATATAGGGTCACCACTTTGTGAGTAATGGAATACTTTGTCAAAAGAGCCTTGAATGATTTGTTACAAAAGTGGGCTCTACCATAATTGATTATTGCTCGAGGGAATCCAAAATGTGAAACAATGTTGCTTTTTAAAAATCCAATCACCACCTTGTGATCATTGGTTCTACATGGAACTGCTTCTACCCATTTCGATATGTAGCCAACAGCGACCAATATGTATTGATGGCCAAAAGAAGAGGGAAAGAGTCCCATGAAGTCGATACCCCATATATAAAAAATCTCAACCACTAAAATTAGGTTTAGTGGCATCATGTTCCTTTGCGTAATACTCCCTATTCGTTGATACCTATCACATGAAGAACAAGAAATATAAGCATCTCGAAATATAGTTGGCCAATAGAAACCACATTGTAATATTTTATTAGTTGTTTTCTTAGCGCTGAAATGGCCTCCACAAGCTTATTCATGGCAGAATGAAAGGATATTTTGAAATTCATTTTCTTTGACACATCGTCTGACAATTTGATCTGCACAATACTTGAACAGATAAGGGTCATCCCAGAAGAAATTCTTTATTTATGCAAAAAATTTGGCCTTGTTCTGCTTAGTCCAATGCTCCGGAAGTTTACCTGTAACAAGATAGTTAACTATATCAGCATACCATGGTAATACTTCCACACTCATCAATTGTTCATCTGAAAATGATTCATTTAATAGTAATGGTTCTGTAATTGTATCAAAATTAAGACGAGAGAGATGGTCTGCCAAAACATTTTCTATGCCCTTCTTATCCTTGATTTCAAAGTCAAATTCCTACAAAAGTAACACCCAACGAATTAGTCTAGCTTTTGTATCTTTCTTTGTGAGAAGATATTTAATAGCAGTATGATCTGTGAAAACAATTATTTTACAACAAATGAGATAAAATCAAAATTTCTCTAATGCAAACACTGCTGCTAGCATTGTTTTTTTCAGTAGTTGAATAGTTCAACTGTGAATCATTCAATGTCATACTAGCATAGTAAATGACATAGGGAATTCGATCAACTCTTTGTCCTACTACTACTCCTACTACATAATCAGATGGATCACACATGAGCTCAAATGGTAAGTTCCAATTTGGGGGTTGAATGATGGGTGATGATGTTAACAACTGCTTTAGTTTCTTAAACGCCATAAGACATGAATCATTAAAGACAAAAGGTACATCCTTAGCAAGTAAATTGCATAAGGGTTTAGAAACTTTGCTAAAATCTTTAATGAAACATCTGTAAAAACCCGCAAGCCCAAAGAAAGATCTTACTTCTTTGACTGTTTTAGGTGGAGGAAGATTGGAAATGAGATCCACCTTGGCCTTATCAACCTCAATACCTTCGCTTGAAATGATGTGACCGAGAACAATACCTTGTTTTACCATAAAATGACATTTCTCCCAATTTATGACCAAATTCTTCTCTATGCATCTCTGCAGAACTAGTGTTAGATGATGTAAACATTGATCAAATGAATCACCAAAAACAGAAAAATCATCCTTAAATACTTCAAGGAATCATTCAACCATATCAGAAAAAATGCTTAACATGCATCGTTGAAATGTAGCAGGTGCATTACATAATCCAAATGGAATTCTCTTATATGTAAAAGTGCCAAAAGGGCAAGTGAAAGTGGTTTTCTTTTGATCTTTTGGTGCTATGGGAATCTGATTATATCCTGAGTAGCCATCTAGAAAGCAATAAAATTCATGACCTGCTAATCTATCAAGCATTTGATCGATAAATGGTAAAGGAAAATGGTCTTTACATGTGACAGAATTCAACTTTCTATAATCAATACATACACGCCATCCTGTAGTCACTCTAGTAGGTATTAATTCATTATCAGCATTGGTAACTACTATTACTCTTGACTTTTTAAGGACAACTTGCACAGGACTGACCCATGAACTATAAGAAATTGGGTAAATGATACTTGCGTTTAATAGTTTAAGTACTTCAGTTCTAACAACTTTTTTCATGTTATGGTTCAACAGACGTTGCATTTCCCTGGTAGGTTTAGCATTTTCATCAAGGTGAATGTAATGCATACAATCCACTGGGTTTATACCTTTTATGTTGGCTATGGTCCATCCTAATGCTCCTTTGTGCATTTTCAAAACTTCTAACAAATTACTTTTTTGTTTGTCATTCAGGGATGATGAAATGATTACTGGCAGAGTGCTTTCTTCTCCCAAGAACGCATATTCCAAAGTGTTGGGTAATGGTTTGAGTTCGAGTTTTGGTGGTGATTCTGATGATGGATTCAGTTTCTTCTCTGATGTTGCTAGTTGTTCCACTCTTGACTTCCATTTATTAGCGTCCATGGATGGTGCTGAATCGAGTAAGACGTTAACCTCATCTACTGATCTGTTAATATCAAAATCCAAACCAAAGTGAGTTAAACATGTTTACAAAGGTCATCACTAAGGTTTGAAAGAAAAGCATTATCAACTAATTCTTCTATCAAATCCACATCAACAATTTCATCATCTACATTGTGATTGTTTAGCAATGTTGAAGATATTTAGCTCTATCGTCATATTGCCAAAGGACAACTGCATATTTCCAATCCTGCATTGAATGTGAGCATCGGCAGTTGCCAAGAAAGGTCGTCCTAGGATAATGGGGATGTACTTCCTTGAATCCTGGATTGGTTGAGTGTCAATTACAATGAAATCAACAGGAAAATAAAACTTATCTACTGTTGAGTACTAGAAAGTGTGTATTTATAATGGAGAAAATCATCATTTTACACTCCAAGTCTCACTAACATCCCTATTTTTATGTCTTTAAGTCCCTTGTAATTTAATTATGTATGTTTTATTTTAATTAAGTATTTTATGTATTTTAGGGGATATCATGGTCATTTCACAATAAACGAGAGATCAGATGGAAAAACGGACATCACTTTTGAACTCAGGACAGTCGAAAACCTTAGGAGGAGCATAAAAAGAAAAATGGTACTGTTCACATATACGATCGTTCACACATACTGATGCGGGTGATATATACTGATCGACACACTGCGGCCTTTATTCAGCCTTTGTTCACATGTATCTTTGTATCGACGTGGCATGCATGCGATGACGTGGCACTATACGATGACGTGGCGGCATTTGATTGGACGAATGATGTGGCATTGACCGCTTATGTGGCATTATCGATGATGATGCGGCGCTGATCGATGGCGTGTCATGATCCTATTGAACCAAAAATGTTGACCGGTGGCGTGGCAGAATATTAGTGGATCGAAAAAACGCGTGTACGGTACATGCATATACAGAATAACAGCCGACGATGATGTGTTCCATCCAATAGGAATTTGCCACGTGGCGCAATCTCGCTGGCGTCAAATTGTTTTAATCCGATGGCCATGATTTACTCGGTTTATCTATAAAAGGGGCTCCCCCCTAATTTGACACCCTGAATCCATTTACGGACTCCATTTTCTCTAATTCCATCTCCATCTTGTATTTTCTACGTATTTTAATAAAATTCCCATTTTACCCCTAGTTCAAATATGAGTGGCTAATTTCTTTTCAAGCTTGGGTTGAAGGTGAAGTCTCAACATGCTCCATGGGCTTAATTTGGTAAATTTACTTTTCCTTCCCCTTTAATTTATGTGGTTGTTTTGACTTTTCGTTGACAGATAGTAATAATCTTGTCTGCGGATATCTATTTGGAATAACCGACTCCCTAGTTAGGTTATTACTATTTGGCACGGGAAGCCCTTAGCACCATATCTATTAGAGTGTGGTTCATGATGAGTGGAAGTTCCCCCTTCATGATTTAATTGGTACTAATAATAAATATTAAGCCGATGGTGCATGTTGAGACAGATCCGGAGATCCAAGCATTTCATTTTAATAAGTTTATTCCAATAGCTTTAATTCAAATTAATACATTGCCTACATAATTGTCATTATAAATCCAACCACCAATTAAGAAAATTAATTCTACACATAATTAAAATCCACCTCCTCGTGGGATCGACACTCGTCACCATTAATCTATTCTACAATAGATTCGTGCACTTGCGAGTTCAATAAAATTTGCACAACAAGTTTTTGGCGCCGTTGCCGGGGAGGTAAGTATTTTAATTTGTAGAATTTTTTTTTTCTCTTTTTATTTATATATTTTATTTGTTTCCTTGTAATATTTATTTATTTATTACTATTAAAAAAAAAGAGAAAAAAAAAGTGAATTAAATTTTGAAGTAGGTATTATTTTCTTTTCTTTTCTTTTCTTCTTTAAATTTCTGTAATTTAATTTTCATGTTATTTTTTTTTATTTTGTGAAATCGGCAGGTTCAACCGCCTCTTAATTTATTTTAATTTGTTTCACGTATTTTCTTTTCTATATATAGCACTTGAGTTATTTTTATAGCAAATTGTAACAGCGTGATAAGGTTAGTATCGTAATTTCTCCCTTTCCTTTATCTTTATTAATTTTGTTATTATTATTATTATTTTTTATTATTATTATTTGCATGCATGGAAGGTCACAATTACCGAATATTGAGCCTATAGACTTAATGGTCAAAGATTAAAGTCATATCTAGAATACCAACCACATGAAAATGACACCGAAATCGATTTGAGTGACCCGTCAAACTTGAATTGAGATTTTTTTTTTCTTATTTATTTCTTCTTTTCGGTGATTTAAATTTGTGTGAAAGTGTGTTTATTTAATCATTCAATTTTCTTTTATCACTTCTAATCATGTATGCCTCAATTAGACAGAGCCTCTTAAAACATCTCGCATAACTTCAACGTATACGATCTCATCTCGAGAAGCGGATACGATTTTGTAAAACACATCGTATTTGGAAACTACAACCTCCAGAGTTGGTATCCTACGTTGAAGATCTAGAAAGACAACTCAGAGGAATAGAAGATGGGATATATAACTTCCAATTAGAGCTTGAGGTTAACTCAATAAGAGGACGAATGTAAGTTCATTTTTCTTTTATTTTGTGTTTTCTTATTTTGTTCACTTTCATGTTTGATTCGATTTTACAGATTTGATTTTCTTTATTTAGTGTGTTTTGATTTATTTTCCCGTATAAGTGGCGGATAACGGTACTCCGTGACAATCAAAGTCGATTCTTTTAGTTTCCCATAATAACTAATATTTCGAGAAGAAGAAGGTATGGTAAACATGATTCTAGCAAAACTTCACAAGCGATTTCCTTCACTTCCTCAGAATGCCCTCCTTACGATCTATAAAGCTCGATCCGAACGCATGCGATTGCTTATGAGAAATAACATCCCTGTTAACATCCGTTGGTTAATCGAAGCCAAAGTACGTTTGGCCGGATGAAATGTGATAAAAATCCTTGTTCTTTAGGAATGATGTCTGATAACAGGGAAGATAAGATTCAATTCATTAGGGATGGCTTGAATAAAGAGTCATTGGATGATATCCTTTTGTCTCTTGAAACGCATCCCCGGTGGATGCGATACATACAAAGAGCAATTCTCCAGTTAGGGCCATAATTTCACAAAGAACGTGTCCTATATAGTCTTGGGAATCTGACTATACACGACCCTGTTTGCCAGTTTATAAGAAAACTGGATGGGAAGCCTATCCTCGACCCGTAGAGGGCGTTCAAGCCGTTTACGGACGTAAAACCGAGAGGAAGATGTGAGCCACAATCACAACTACCCGTAAATATCCTTTTCTTGTTGTTTTACTTTCTTGTTGTTTTTATTTCATTGTTGTTTTATCAATTGCATTATTGTCTTTAATAATTGAGTGCTTTTTCTTTTACTATTTCCTTTTTGACTCTCGAGCCATGTGCTTTACGCGTTAATTGACATAGACATGCTACCTCCTATACTGTAAATGTAAATCATTGTCACCAAGATCTTTGATATATGATCATTTTCTTTTAGACTCACAAATTATTTTTGAGAAGCATCCCAATGGCAGCTACTCCCAATAAACAATTCAAGAACATTTGTGTGCTCTCGGATTTAACTATGGCAAACATAAAGAGTTCGTTGAGGCGACCATCGATCTTGGTCAACGATGCAGAAAGAAATTTGCATCGGTTTATGGAGGAGGTGACCGAGGGTTATCAAAACTAGTCTCGTAAGTTGTTTATCTCGGAGGAGCCAAGTGTTAGGCATCATCCCAAGAAGCCTCAAACCGTTGGCTTTGTATGTCGACTCACCAACTGGCGAAGAGTTAGTTGTCTCGGTATGCAAGAAAGAATAATCGAAATGTTGAATCATCGATGCTTTTATTTTCTTACCAGGAGATCTTGCAACTCTAGAGGCATTAATCACATTAGCATCTTGGGCCCATCGAACATTCATCGTAAAACCCATCGGTTTGTTAAATGTCAATAACTTTTATGATGGCTTCATCGCATTTCTTAACCATGCAATAAAAACCATTTCATCCCTTTCACAAAAAAAAATCTTTATTTGTGCTCATCTCGCTAACGAGTTACTTGATCATTCAATGCTTATGACCGAGCGGATCCCAAGACCCTTATGTTGGAATGGCCAACTAATGATGGTAACAATAGCCGTAGTAAGAAGTGCAAATTAGATTTAACTCTCCGCTTGTAAATATTTTCTTCTGTGATCCAGCACTCAGGTGATGTCTTCTAAACCCTATTTTCTTTCAACATTGAGGACAATGTTTCGTTCTGGTTGGGGGAGGGAATAGTTGACAATTGTGGAATATCTCAATCTTAGTGTAGTTTTTACTAATTTTTGTTTTAGAAACTAACTGTGGTTAAATTTTTTGAGTCGAAGATGGCTGAATATGGAGTGCAGTGACTCTAGAAACGCATCTTCTTATTAAAAAAAAAAAAAAAAAAAAAAAACATTTTGTGTGATCTTTCATAATTAGATGACATGATAACTTTCAAATTTTAGTATTTGTATTATCTTTGGTCTTTAGTTATGTTACACCATGTTTGTTACTGTACATGTTGATGTTGGAGACAAATATAAGTTGCTTGAAAGAATGCACATGTCATAAGAATTTCCAAGTGAGTTTTTGAGCCTATCGTTTTTCTTGGAGAGTAACCCTTTTTTGCCCATTCTTCATTCAGCTTAGCAGTTTATTACTTTATACATTATCTCCAAAAAAAAAAAAAAAACTAAAGTGTATGTTGCCACATCTGAAGGTCCATCTAACTAGTAGATATGGAAGATTATTTAGAACCCTAAAAGATGACAGAAAGGCCATCTTTGGTCCGTTTGAGCCTTTCTAGCCAACCCTATTAATATGTATCCATAGTTAACCCCTTCGAGCCTTAAAAAAATAAAGACTTTTTCTTTGGCAACCTATTATCTTGTCTCACTCCAATGTGGAGTATCACCTTATATTTTGTATTTCCCACCACCCATTTATGTTTGAAAATAGAGATAATTTTGCATTCAAAAAAAAAAAATGGGTGCTAAAAAAAAAAAAAAAAAAAAAGAAAAAGAAACAAAAGAAAAAAAATATATGTATACAAATAAATTAATTAATTAATTAATTAAAAAAAAAAAAAGAAGCAAGTGAAAAGCACTTTACAATCTCCAAAGTTCTTTATTTTTCAAACATATATTTTGTTTTTCCTATTATCCTTTCTTTGTTAGCCACGTCCCTAGCCTACGTTACGTGCTAATAAAAGTCCTTCTTGATTTTAGGGAACTATAGTCTGAAATAGAAACTAGTTATATTGGTTGAAAAGATGTGGTAATGCATACTAAAAAAAAAAAAATAATAAAAAAAAATAAATAAATAAAAAAAAATAAATAAAAAAGGATGATGAATGTATTGGTTTGATTAGCATTTTTGAATTAAAATCGTACTATTTCTAAGCTGAGGGCATATTTCTATCACCTTGGTAAGAGTGTGTGATATTACTTCTTTATTATTTTCACTCAAATTACCATTCACTGGAGTGATTATTTTTGGGTTTAATTTCTTTGTGAGCGTATTACTACTACCAGTGAGATTTTGGGGTTTGCATGTCATTCTTAAAAGTGACTCGATTACTAAAGTTGTGACAAAGCTTTCTAAACTGATTCATGTGGAGAGTTGATGTGGGAATGATATTTCTTTAGACTGTAGATAATGCTTATACTTTTATTTGATTGTTATCATTAGTCTGATTGAATAAATACCACAGTATAAAAAAAAAAATATATTTGTTTCAGTTTTGTTTTCGCTCAAATTGCTAGGGACTAGCAACAAGCTGGTTGGGGGGTGTGTTGAGTACTAGAAAGTGTGTATTTATAATGGAGAAAATCATCATTTTACACTCCAAGTCTCACTAACATCCCTATTTTTATGTCTTTAAGTCCCTTGTAATTTAATTATGTATGTTTTATTTTAATTAAGTATTTTATGTATTTTAGGGGATATCATGGTCATTTCACAATAAACGAGAGATCAGATGGAAAAACGGACAGCACTTTTGAACTCAGGACAGTCGAAAACCTTAGGAGGAGCATAAAAAGAAAATGGATCGTTCACATATACTGATCTTGTTCACACATACTGATTTACTGATATATATGTGATCGACACTTGATCGCTTTCACAGACTGTTCACATGTATCGTATCGACGTGGCACCGCATGTGCGATGACGTGGCACTGTATGACGACGTGGCGGTATTTGATTGGACGAATGATGTGGCATTGACTTCTTATGTGGCATTGACTGATGATGTGGCGTTGGCCCGATGGCGTGTCATGATCCTATGAACCAAAAATGTTGACCGGTGACGTGGCAGAATATTAGTGGATCGAAAAAACGTGTGTACGGTACATGCATATACACAGAATAACAGCCACGATGATGTGTTCCATCCAATAGGAATTTGCCACGTGGCGCAATCTGAGCGTCCAAATTGTTTTAATCCGATGGCCATGATTTACTCGGTTTATCTATAAAAAGGGGCTCCCCCTAATTTGACACCCCTGAATCCATTTTTGACTCCATTTTCTCTAATTCCATCTCCATCTTGTATTTTCTACGTATTTTAATAAAATTCCCATTTTACCCCTAGTTAAATTATGAGTGGCTAATTTCTTTTCAAGCTTGGGTTGAAGGTGAAGTCTCAACATGCTCCATGGGCTTAATTTGGTAAATTTACTTTTCCTTCCCTTTAATTTATGTGGTTGTTTTGACTTTTCAGACAGACAGATAGTAATAATCTTGTGCGGATATCTACTTGGAATAACCGACTCCCTGGCAAGGTTATTACTATTTGGCACGGAAGCCCTTAGCACCATATCTATTAGAGTGTGGTTCATGATGAGTGGAAGTTCCCCTTCATGATTTAATTGGTACTAATAATAAATATTAAGCCGATGGTGCATGTTGAGACAGATCCGGAGATCCAAGCATTTCATTTTAATAAGTTTATTCCAATAGCTTTAATTCAAATTAATACATTGCCTACATAATTGTCATTATAAATCCAACCACCAATTAAGAAAATTAATTCTACACATAATTAAAATCCACCTCCTCGTGGGATCGACACTCGTCACCATTAATCTATTCTACAATAGATTCGTGCACTCATGAGTTCAATAAAATTTGCACAACAAGTTTTGGCGTTTGGGGGAGGTAAGTATTTTAATTTGTAGAATTTTTTTTTTCTCTTTTTATTTATATATTTTATTTGTTTCCTTGTAATATTTATTTATTTATTACTATTAAAAAAAAAGAGAAAAAAAAAGTGAATTAAATTTTGAAGTAGGTATTATTTTCTTTTCTTTTCTTTTCTTCTTTAAATTTCTGTAATTTAATTTTCATGTTATTTTTTTTTATTTTGTGAAATCGGCAGGTTCAACCGCCTCTTAATTTATTTTAATTTGTTTCACGTATTTTCTTTTCTATATATAGCACTTGAGTTATTTTTATAGCAAATTGTAACAGCGTGATAAGGTTAGTATCGTAATTTCTCCCTTTCCTTTATCTTTATTAATTTTGTTATTATTATTATTATTTTTTATTATTATTATTTGCATGCATGGAAGGTCACAATTACCGAATATTGAGCCTATAGACTTAATGGTCAAAGATTAAAGTCATATCTAGAATACCAACCACATGAAAATGACACCGAAATCGATTTGAGTGACCCGTCAAACTTGAATTGAGATTTTTTTTTTCTTATTTATTTCTTCTTTTCGGTGATTTAAATTTGTGTGAAAGTGTGTTTATTTAATCATTCAATTTTCTTTTATCACTTCTAATCATGTATGCCTCAATTAGACAGAGCCTCTTAAAACATCTCAGACAACTTCAACGTATACGATCTCATCTGAGAAGCCAGATACGATTTTGTAAAACACATCGTATTTGGAAACTACAACCTCCAGAGTTGGTATCCTACGTTGAAGATCTAGAAAGACAACTCAGAGGAATAGAAGATGGGATATATAACTTCCAATTAGAGCTTGAGGTTAACTCAATAAGAGGACGAATGTAAGTTCATTTTTCTTTTATTTTGTGTTTTCTTATTTTGTTCACTTTCATGTTTGATTCGATTTTACAGATTTGATTTTCTTTATTTAGTGTGTTTTGATTTATTTTCCCGTATAAGTGGCGGATAACGGTACTCCGTGACAATCAAAGTCGGTTACTTTAGTTTCCCATAATAACTAATATTCTGAGAAGAAGGTATGGATGAAAGTAAACATGATTCTAGCAAAACTTCACAAGCGATTTCCTTCACTTCCTCAGAATGCCCTCCTTACGATCTATAAAGCTCGATCCGAACGCATGCGATTGCTTATGAGAAATAACATCCCTGTTAACATCCGTTGGTTAATCGAAGCCAAAGTACGTTTGGCCGGATGAAATGTGATAAAAATCCTTGTTCTTTAGGAATGATGTCTGATAACAGGGAAGATAAGATTCAATTCATTAGGGATGGCTTGAATAAAGAGTCATTGGATGATATCCTTTTGTCTCTTGAAACGCATCCCAGTGGATACGTACAAAGAGCAATTCTCCAGTTATGGCCATTATTTCAGAAAGAACGTGTCCGATATAGTCTTGGGAATCTGACTATAAACGACCCTGTTTGCCAGTTTATAAGAAAACTGGATGGGAAGCCTATCCTCGACCCATAGAGGGCGTTCAAGCCGTTTCTGGACGTAAACCAGAGGAAGATGTGAGCCACAATCACAACTACCTGTAAATATCCTTTTACTGTTGTTTTACTTTACTGTTGTTTTATTTCACTGTTGTTTTATCAATTGCATTATTGTCTTTAATAATTGAGTGCTTTTTCTTTTACTATTTCCTTTTTGACTCTCGAGCCATGTGCTTTACGCGTTAATTGACATAGACATGCTACCTCCTATACAGCTGTAAATCATTGTCACCAAGATCCTTGATATATGATCATTTTCTTTTAGACTCACAAATTATTTTTGAGAAGCATCCCAATGGCAGCTACTCCCAATAAACAATTCAAGAACATTTGTGTGCTCTCTGGATTTAACTATGGCAAACATAAAGAGTTCGTTGAGGCAGCCATCGATCTTGGTCAACGCATAGCAGAAAGAAATTTGCATCTGGTTTATGGAGGAGGTGACCGAGGGTTATCAAAACTAGTCTCGTAAGTCATTTTTATCTCGGAGGAGCCAAGTGTTAGGCATAATCCCAAGTATCCTCAAACCGTTGGCTTTGTATATGACTCGACTCACCAACTGGCGAAGAGTTAGTTGTCTCAGGTATGCAAGAAAGAATAACTGAAATGTTGAATCATGCTGATGCTTTTATTTTCTTACCAGGAGATCTTGCAACTCTAGAGGCATTAATCACATTAGCATCTTGGGCCCATCTGAACATTCATCAGAAACCCATCGGTTTGTTAAATGTCAATAACTTTTATGATGGCTTCATCGCATTTCTTAACCATGCAATAAAAAACCATTTCATCCCTTTCACAGTGAAAAAAATTTTTATTTGTGCTCATCCGCTAACGAGTTACTTGATGCATTACAAGCTTATAGACCAGAGCCAGATCCCAAGACCCTTGTGCTGGAATGGCCAACTAATGATGGTAACAGTAACCGTAGTAAGAAGTGCAAATTAGATTTAACTCTCCGCTTGTAAATATTTTCTTTCGTGATCCAAAGACTCGGGTGATGTCTTAAACCCTATTTTCTTTCAACATTGAGGACAATGTTTCGTTCAGTTGGGGAGGGAATAGTTGACAATTGTGGAATATCTCAATCTTAGTGTAGTTTTTACTAATTTTTGTTTTAGAAACTAAGCGTGGTTAAATTTTTGAGTCGAAGATGGCTGAATATGGAGTGCGGTGACTCTAAACGCATCTTATTAAAAAAAAAAAAAAAAAAAAAAAAAAATTTTGTGTGATCTTTCATAATTAGATGACATGATAACTTTCAAATTTTAGTATTTGTATTATCTTTGGTCTTTAGTTATGTTACACCATGTTTGTTACTGTACATGTTGATGTTGGAGACAAATATAAGTTGCTTGAAAGAATGCACATGTCATAAGAATTTCCAAGTGAGTTTTTGAGCCTATCGTTTTTCTTGGAGAGTAACCCTTTTTTGCCCATTCTTCATTCAGCTTAGCAGTTTATTACTTTATACATTATCTCCAAAAAAAAAAAAAAACTAAAGTGTATGTTGCCACATCTGAAGGTCCATCTAACTAGTAGATATGGAAGATTATTTAGAACCCTAAAAGATGACAGAAAGGCCATCTTTGGTCCGTTTGAGCCTTTCTAGCCAACCCTATTAATATGTATCCATAGTTAACCCCTTCGAGCCTTAAAAAAATAAAGACTTTTTCTTTGGCAACCTATTATCTTGTCTCACTCCAATGTGGAGTATCACCTTATATTTTGTATTTCCCACCACCCATTTATGTTTGAAAATAGAGATAATTTTGCATTCAAAAAAAAAAAATGGGTGCTAAAAAAAAAAAAAAAAAAAAATAAAAAGAAACAAAAGAAAAAAAATATATGTATACAAATAAATTAATTAATTAATTAATTAAAAAAAAAAAAAGAAGCAAGTGAAAAGCACTTTACAATCTCCAAAGTTCTTTATTTTTCAAACATATATTTTGTTTTTCCTATTATCCTTTCTTTGTTAGCCACGTCCCTAGCCTACGTTACGTGCTAATAAAAGTCCTTCTTGATTTTAGGGAACTATAGTCTGAAATAGAAACTAGTTATATTGGTTGAAAAGATGTGGTAATGCATACTAAAAAAAAAAAAATAAAAAAAAATAAATAAATAAAAAAATAAATAAAAAAGGATGATGAATGTATTGGTTTGATTAGCATTTTTGAATTAAAATAAATCTTATTTCTAAGTGAGGGCATATTTCTATCACCTTGGTAAGAGTGTGTGATATTACTTCTTTATTATTTTCACTCAAATTACCATTCACCTGGAGTGATTATTTTTGGGTTTAATTTCTTTGAGGCGTATTACTACTACCAGGTGAGATTTTGGGGTTTGCATGTCATTCTTAAAAGTGACTCGATTACTAAAGTTGTGACAAAGCTTTCTAAACTGATTCATGTGGAGAGTTGATGTGGGAATGATATTTCTTTTTAGATTGTAGATAATGCTTATACTTTTATTTGATTGTTATCATTAGTCTGATTGAATAAATACCACAGTATAAAAAAAAAAATATATATTTGTTTCAGTTTTGTTTTCGCTCAAATTGCTAGGGACTAGCAACAAGCTGGTTGGGGGGTGTGTTGAGTACTAGAAAGTGTGTATTTATAATGGAGAAAATCATCATTTTACACTCCAAGTCTCACTAACATCCCTATTTTTATGTCTTTAAGTTCCTTGTAATTTAATTATGTATGTTTTATTTTAATTAAGTATTTTATGTATTTTAGGGGATATCATGGTCATTTCACAATAAACGAGAGATCAGATGGAAAAACGGACAGCACTTTTGAACTCAGGACAGTCGAAAACCTTAGGAGGAGCATAAAAAGAAAAATGGTAATTCACATATACTGATCGTTCACACATACTGATACGGGCGATATATACTGATCAGCGGCGCAGATTCGCTCACTTTGTTCACATGTATCTTGTATCTTTGACGTGGCATGCACGATGACGCGTGGCACTATACGATGACGTGGCGGCATTTGATTGGACGAATGATGTGGCATTGACCGCATGTGGCGTTGATGATGATGTGGCGTTGATCGATGACGTGTCATGATCCTATTGAACCAAAAATGTTGACCGGTGGCGTGGCAGAATATTAGTGGATCGAAAAAAACGCGTGTATGCGGTACATGCATATACAGAATAACAGCCCACGATGATGTGTTCCATCCAATAGGAATTTGCCACGTGGCGCAATCACGGCGCCCAAATTGTTTTAATCCGATGGCCATGATTTACTCAGTTTATCTATAAAAAGGGGGCTCCCCCCCCTAATTTGACACCCCTGAATCCATTTTTGGACTCCATTTTCTCTAATTCCATCTCCATCTTGTATTTTCTACGTATTTTAATAAAATTCCCATTTTACCCCTAGTTAAATTATGAGTGGCTAATTTCTTTTCAAGCTTGGGTTGAAGGTGAAGTCTCAACATGCTCCATGGGCTTAATTTGGTAAATTTACTTTTCCTTCCCCTTTAATTTATGTGGTTGTTTTGACTTTTCGTAGACAGATAGTAATAATCTTGTCTGGATATCGGCTGGAATAACCGACTCCCTAGGCAAGGTTATTACTATTTGGCACGGGAAGCCCTTAGCACCATATCTATTAGAGTGTGGTTCATGATGAGTGGAAGTTCCCCCTTCATGATTTAATTGGTACTAATAATGAATATTAAGCCGATGGTGCATTTTGAGTACAGATCCGGAGATCCAAGCATTTCATTTTAATAAGTTTATTCCAATAGCTTTAATTCAAAT
The DNA here is from genome assembly GCA_030449905.1 of Luvunga scandens. Classification (NCBI taxonomy): domain Eukaryota; kingdom Viridiplantae; phylum Streptophyta; class Magnoliopsida; order Sapindales; family Rutaceae; genus Luvunga; species Luvunga scandens. The sequence continues at coordinate 4,461,687 of JASUUG010001266.1, forward strand.
TAATACATTGCCTACATAATTGTCATTATAAATCCAACCACCAATTAAGAAAATTAATTCTACACATAATTAAAATCCACCTCCTCGTGGGATCGACACTCGTCACCATTAATCTATTCTACAATAGATTCGTGCACTTGCGAGTTCAATAAAATTTGCACAACATCTACCTATATAAGTACGTCCTCCATAATATCAAGAGGTTTTTTCATGGATCGATCTGCAAGCTGTAACACCACTGGAGTTGGATGTAATTCTCTCAGTCCAAGTTTCACAAATACTAAGTAAGACAACAAATTTACACTAGCTCCTAAGTCCAACAAAACATTCTCAATTGTCTGGTTCCCTATACTACATGAGATAGTGGGGGAATTTAGGTCTTTGTATTTTAGAGGAATTTTGTGTTGGAGCATAGAGCTAACATTTTCTGTTAAAAAGGCCTTTTTTTGAACATGAATATTTCTCTTTTTAGTACAAAGGTCTTTAAGAAACTTGACATAAGATGGCACTTATTTTATAGCATCAAGCAAAGGGATGTTAACACTTACGTGTTTAAAGACTTAAAAAATCTCACTTTTGGATTTTTCCTTCTTTGCTTTAGCTAACCTCTAGGGAAATGGAGCTTTGGGAACGTATTCTCGTGGGTTGGTTTCTTCTTTCTCCTCTGATGATGAGTCTTCTGCATTTACCGGTACAATGTGAGTTATTTTTTTCACCGGCATCTCCATTTTGTTGTCGACTTCTTTTCCTTTTCGCAAGGTCATGACGGCTTTGACCTCCTCATGCTGCTGAGGTGAACTGGTGCTTACTTCATGTACTCCTTTAGGATTAAACATTGGTTGACTTGGGAATTTACCTTTCTCAGTGATCATTACAAGATCTCGAATCCGAAGAAGCAAGGCCCCACCATTTTTTTCAAGGCTCAAATCGATTGGGTTTGTGAGTTGAAGCCTGCTCTCATCTCATTTTGCAGTTCATTAATGGTGCAATTTTGTTGCTCGATTGTGGAGTGAGTAAGATTCTTGAAATTCTGAAATGCATCCTCTCATGGTCTACGTTGAGAATAGTTTGGGTTCTGATTGTTTGGTCTAAATGGTGGCTGAGAGGCTTGAGGATTTTGAGGAACTGGTTGCATTGGTGGAGCTGGAACTACTGGTCCATTATGTTAGAATCCTTAAGACCATGAAAAATTGGGATGGTCTCTCCATCCAGCATTATATGTGTTGGAGTAAGGGTTATAGTTTGATGGCTTTCTCATTACACCTACGGCATTGGCTTGATTTGTGTATGAGTCCTGGTCATGTGGTTTCGTTAATTTAGCAGCTGTTAATGATGCTATTTTTCGGGAAAGAGCTTCGACTATCTCTTTGACTTCTTTAATTTCTGAACTTGACTCGGCAATATGAACCTCATTCACTTCCTTAACTCTTCTAGTATTCCTGAGTGAACGACTCTGTTGTTGGGAATTATCTGCTTGTCGCTGGAAGAAATCCTAAATCTCTGATGCACTTTTTGACATTAGCTCTCCTCTACTTGTTGCCATTAGCCATTCTTGCACATTCGGCAATAATCCCTCCAAAAAGTATTGGCATTGGTGCCATTTTTCGTATCCATGATGTGGACACTTTAGGAGTAGCCCATTGAATCGCTCCCATGCTTCGAAAAATTGCTCATCTTCTTTTTGAGTAAACTCTGAAATTTCCCTGCGAATAGAATTGGTTTTATGTACTGGAAAATATTTATTAAAAAATTTTGTTACCATTTGTTCCCATGATGTAATGCTATTAGCAGGCAATGCATTAAACCATAAACGAGCTCTATCCTTTAAAGAAAATGAGAATAATCTAAGCTTAACATCATCATCTGAAAAATTCTCATATTTAAAAGTTTGACAAATAGCATGGAAATCATTCAGATGATTATATGGATCTTCATTTTCTAAACCATAGAATGTTGGGAGACAATTTAGCACACTAGGTTTTAACTCAAAACTCCTAGAAGCTACATTTGGGTATCATATGCATGATGTGCTCAAGTTAGCTAAGGGACTGAAGTAGTCCTTAAATGGCCTCTCTTGTGGTGTTGGTTGTAAATCCATTCCAATTTTATTTTTAATTTCAACGTGTTTGTGTGTGCGAAGTGTTTTTTCTAATTCAAAGTCTATAGGTTCAAGATTAGATAATTGTGACCTACGACCATGCATGCAAAGACAAAGATAACAAAATTAATAAAATAAAGAAGGAAGAAATTATGATACTAACATTTTCACGCTGTTACAATTTGACTATGAAAATAACTCAAGTGCTATAAAAATAAATAATAAATGTGTGAAACAAATTAATATAAATTAATAGGCGGTAGAACTTACCAAATTAAAAAAAATAACATGAAAATTAAATTACAAAAATTTAAAGAAGAAATAAAAATACTTATCTCAAAACGTAAATTCAAAAAAGAAATAAAGAAATAAAAAAAATTCTACGAATTAAAATAACTTCCCTCCCCAACAACGACGCCAAAAACTTATTGTGAAAATTTTGTTAAACTCGCAAGTGCACGAATCTATTGTAGAATAGATCAACGGTGACGAGTATCGATCCCACGAGGAGGTGAATTTTAATTGTATGTAGAATTAATTTTCTGAGTTGGTGGTTTGATTTATAATGAAAATGATGTAGATTATCTATTAATTTAAATTAAAGTGGTGGGAATAAACTATTAAAATGAAGTGCTTGGATCTTTGGATCTATACTCAGCATGTACTATCGGATTAACATTCATTATTAATACCAATTAAACCATGAAGGGGGATTTTCCACTCCTCATGAATCACACTCTAATAGATATAGTGCTAAGTGCTTCTCGTGCCAAATAATAATAACATTGCCTAAGGAGACGGTAATACTAGCCGATATCTAGACAAGATTATTACTATATGTCAACAAAAAGTCAAAACAATCACATAAATTAGAGGGGAAGAAAAAGTAAATTTACCAAATTAAGCCCATAGAGCATGTTTAGACTTCACTTTCAACTCAAGTTTGAAAGGAAATTAGCCACTCATAATTGAACTAGGGGTAAAATGAGAATTTTATTAAAATAAGTAGAAAATACAAGATGGAGATGGAATTACAGAAAATAGAGCTCAAAAATAGATTCAGGGGTGTCAAATTAGGGGGGGGAGCCCCCTTTTTATAGATACACTGAGTAAATCATGGCCATCGGATTAAAATAATTTGGACGCTCAGGATTGCACCACGTGGTAAGCTCTTATTGGATGGAATACATCATCAGGGCTATCATTCCATGTATATGTATGTACCGTACACACGTTTTTTTCGGTCCACTAACATTTTGGTCCAATAGGATCGTGACACATCATCAGTCAATACCACATAAGCGGTCAATGCCACATCATTCGTCCAATCAAATGCCGCCACGTCATCGTATAGTGCCACGTCAGCATATAGTACATGTGAACAGTGCCGTGAACAGTGTCGTGTACAGTATTGTATATGTAAACAGTACCGTTTATCCTTTTATGTTCCTGCTAAGGTTTTTGACTGTCCTGAGTTCAAAATTACTGTCCGTTTTTCTATCTAATCTCTCTTTGATTTTGAAATGACCATGATATCCCCTAAAATACATAAAATACTTAATTAAAATAAAACATACATCATTAAATTACAAGGGACTTAAAGATATGAAAGTAGGAATGTTAGTGAGACTTGGAGTGTAAAATGATGATTTTCTCCATTATAAATACACACCTTCTAGTACTCAACAGTGGATGTAAACAAATCACCAAATAATGGTTTTTAAGCTGCTAAGAACATAACAAAAAAGAAAAAAGACTAATTAATGACTTTGTAAAAACTAAAACTCCTAAGATTATTGGCAAAATGCAGCAGATTTAGCATTAATTACCAATCCAGCATCGTTTTAAACTAACAAACAAAATTTCATTAGCAACATTGCAAAATTTGTTAACAACAACAATCCAATCGACAAAATTTTATTAGCAACATCAAAATTAGCTATTATGGTAGTTCATGAATGGTTACTGAGTATAATATGCATCAACATCACATTTTGCGCATGGAATACTAAAGTTGTTTTCATTAATTTCCAATTGAATCCTCAGAACAAAGAAAGACTTTCTAGATATGTGAACAACATTTACAATTTGCACATTATCTTTATTATGGCAGTGTTTTCGAGTTCTATGTGGTGTTAAAAAATATTAAACTAGTTGTTTTTAAGCTACGAAAAACATAACAAAAAAGAAAAAGAAAACAATTAACAACTTGGTAAAAACTAAAACTCCCAAGAAAATTGGCAAAGTACAACAAATTTAGCATTAATTACCAATCTAGCATCGTTTTAAACTAACAAACAAAATTTCGTTAGTAATGCAAAATTTGTTAGCAACAACAATTATTCATATCCTATTTTATGTCCAACATGGCAACAACAACAATACACTATAAAAAAAAATCAAATAAAAAGATTACTATGAATGCTGAAGGGAAGAAAAAAAATTAAAAAATTTGCTACTAAATTTTTTAAATTAAATAAGTACAATATTAATCACATTTTAGTTTAATTCTAGCTAAATTAATGAAAAATAAAAAAATGAAGTTCGACTCATTATTTTCGATGACCGACGCGATAACAATAGCTAAACGAGGTAGCGACGGTAGCAGTTAAGACTAAAAGGTAAGATAGTGACCAAAGAAGGAAAGAGTGATAGTGAGCATCAGAGAGAAAGAGGGAATGCTGATGGCTCAGTGATGCTATGCTCAACTGTTGCTTTGTGGGTTGTGTGTGCTAGTGTCATGCGTGCTACTGAGAAAGACGGGTTGTGCTTAAAGAGTTAAGGATTTAGTGTTTAGAAATTAGAATTTTAAGGATTTAATAATTAGGGCCAGTTCTCTCTCTTTTTTAATGACATGAATTGACCGATTTGTGCTTTCGGTCAACTTTAGAGTCGAACTAAACGTTAATCATTTAGTGCAAGTAAGCCTAAATTGTTTGGTTTTTGCCTATACAACTGAATTGAACCAAAACGAGTAATTTTAGTTTGGCTCAGTTTAGTTTAGCAATAATCGAATTGAATGCCTCGTTTTACTTCCAACAATTTATTAAAGGTCAAAAAGGAAAAATGGGACCATTGTCAATATGAAGAATGGTGAGTATAGAGGCACACTATATCCAGACATTAGATGATTGAAGAGAAGACGCAATCTTGTTGATACCTAATTATTTCTTGCCTGGGTCAAACTAAGTGCAACAGATGGAGATGTGGCTGCACATACAGTAACAAATTAAAAATAATGAAATAGGTCGGAAAATAAGGGTGCGTAAAATTAGATTCGGATAAAGCTAATCATATTTTAAGTTAATCAAGTTAAGAAAAAGGTCACTTGAACACAACTTGACTTTTGGACCAAATGAGGTGGGATTTAACTCGCACATATTCAGATTAGATCAGATCAAATAAAAGAAATCGAGTTAATTTTGATCGAATTGAGTTAGGGTTAGATAAGGAATCACCTATACAAGTACAAACATCCCACTAATCAAAACAACATAAACGCAAACATCCACATGATCATCTTATCATATAAAAAGAAAAATCAATGTCTTATTATTTAGAAATCAAACTATATAGTAGATCTAACTAATACAATTCAATATTTACTTTCCTTGAATTTCAGATAAAATAGAACTCAATAGATAAAAAATGAGCATCCAATAAAAAAACTTATAATGTGGATAGAACAAGGAGATTACCTTGCGAACATTAAAAAAAAAAAGCAAAGCAAAGCTTGGATATTATTATCAATATAAAAGAGCAAAAGGGAAATCTTAGATCTAATCCAATAACATAACTCCATTGATTAAATATCAATCAACCTAGAACCCAAGATTCTAAAAACAAAGCAAAAAAATTTAATAGAATTGGTATCAAATGAATTAAAAAAAGAAAAAAAATAATTTTTTTATGAAGAAACATGAAAAATCAAAGATTTTGAAGAGAAAAATTACCAAAGAGTGAAAACCCAAATGGGATGGTGATAGAATTTTAGATTTAAAAGGAGGCATAATAAGAAGTAAGGGGTTGGCGATGGTGGCTATCAATAGAGATAGAGCAACCTGCACAGTGGTTGCGTTGGCCAGTAGAGAAAGTAGATCGTGTTGGCGCGTTATGAACTTGAGATGGCTTGGCTTTGCGCAGTTGCATTAGTGACTGTTAGTTACTGTGCTATTTGTATTGCTGTGCTACTGTCTACATTTGGTGTCTCTGATATGTGTTTGGTGTGTATTGTTACTCTCTTTGTAGGTGGTGTGATTTCAGTGTTGAGTGATTTTAGAGAGTAAGTCACAATGGAATAGATTAGCTGATTAAGTTTAATTGGATTAAATTAGGCAATTAATTGAATCGAATTTAAACCTAAGTTTTTTTAGATCAGGTTGGGTTAGGTTGGATTAGATTGAATTATTTGCTCACTCGTACTGAAAAAAGGTTTTCTGATGATCTTACTCCGATGCTTAAGTCAATGATTGGAGAATTCATGTTGAATTATAAAACATTAAATTTTTAGTCAACTTACTTTTCTTTGAGAGAATAATTGAGTATGGGATGTTAGCGCAGTTGGCATAATCTAATCGTTAGGATGATAAGGGAAAAAAGTATAGTATATTTCTAAGAGTGGGGCCATGCCTCTCTTTGGTGTGCTTGGCAATTTTATACCTGACTTCTTCAATAATTCTTTCCATTATTAAGCCCTATCCTAACATTTTTGCCTTGTTGGTTTAGAGGTTTTAACCAATTTATAGTCTTGATCTAAGATTCCTTGTTTTCTCCCTCAAAGGATCCTATTGCTCATCTAGTCATCTTTATTCCTACCTTTAAAGAATACTTATTTCCCATATGATGATCCTTACCCCTTGAGGTTGTATGTTGATAAATTTCCTTATCAACACATGCCTTCAATTCATGAAAAGAGTTCTTAAAATTTAAAAATCTCATGTTATGAACTAAGTAGTAAATGCATACTAGTCTAGTTCTAAAATTCAAATTTTTAACCCTATACTTGAGATATGAATTTGAATTTAAGCTTTATTATCTCTTTTCCTTGGATTGCTAGGCTTTTTATTCTCTAGCTTTTCTTAAGTACGTTTTTCTCTTTCCATTTTATTTATTTTCTTCTTCCTTTGTTTCTCCGCTTTCTGTGGCTACAATCAAAATTGTTGATGATGACAACCAAGATGTCCCTTTAAACAGATTTTCAGCTGCTCAATGTGAATCAAAGGATACTTTGTATATAATTAACAAATTAAGGAAAGATTTTTCATAGTTTTTACTCCGTAGGGCTTATAATACCACACCCTAACAAGAATATGATAGAGCCTCCTAATGGCTCGGTGGCTCTATACCTATCCATGCTTAAAATAGGGTTAGGTTACCCTAGTGTCCGTTTGTTCATTCTTTGCTAAGGTCCTTCGACATTGCTCTTGCTCTGCTTAAATGCCTGATTTATAAGGTCTTCTTTTGTCACTATGTATTATGGAAACGTTTATGAATTGAGTTCGATTTTTCTTTCAAAAAGTTTTAAAGGCTGTACCAAATCAAATTAGTGGCGTAAAAGAGTGATTGTATTACTTGATTGATTGAGCTCGCACTGCCCTATCATTTTCCTTCACTTCTTAAGTTAAATCAAGAGCTGAAAGAATTTTTGGTTTTTCACTTTTGAAAATTGATGTTTTAAGACTCAATGATGATGATCTTATTCACACTTCATTACAAACTCCAAGTTCTTTGTTTGTCTTCTTTGACTTCTATTACTGTGTTTTCTAGAACTGATCAACAAGATCGAGCACACTCATGTGTGTATCTCACAGTTGGATGTAGTTTCTTTATTAAGTAGAATTTCCCTTTAAGAATTTAACCTTATTCTTACCGGTGAGTTTATTTTTCCTTTTACATTTTACCCTCCCAATTTCATGGCAATTTTGATACCTAATTGCCATTTTTGAGTGTGTTGTTGCTATGTCTCATATGAATAATAGAAAAAAAAAAGGCGAACATTCTTACCTCTTGGTGGTTCTACTCCCTGCAAGCATAGGGTCATTTCTTCCTCAGCTCTATCTTAATGCTCTAAAGCACCCTCCACACAATCTATCCCTTATAGTGCTTAACAAGCTAAAGAGAGAATGCATCCGCTTATTAAGCTTGTTCTTCTGAGTGCACTTCCACACTCTTATTCAAGGACTTGGCTAACTAGAGCCTTCAACACAGTGAAATTGATCTTGATCTAGCTAATTCTCATCTTTTAAAAGATCATTTTCATATCAAGAGTGCCTTTGCCTGAGAAAAATTAATCCTGATGCTCTATTCATGGCGTTTATAAGTAATGTGCATAAGGTTTGTCTTCACAATTTATATTTAAGCTCTCTTGTCATCCTTCTTAATGCTTCGTGTTAATGAGGCTTTCCATTTTTATGTTACAGGCTACAATGAACATGATTCAAGCATACAACTTTTGTTGTGGTTTGGAGGGTGAATATTTTAAAGCCCAAGCCAAATAAAGAAAAGTTGCAAGTGAGGTGTCCTAGTTAAAATATGAACTTGTATTCCTCAAGTCTATCAATGAATCTTTCAAATTGGAGCATAACATCAATAATAGAGTCATTAAAAATAAAGATGAGGAGCTTTTTCATTTATGGAAACAATTTAAAATTATCTACCAAACCCATGTAGAGGCTTATCTCTATAACAACAAATTTAGATAAATAAAAGATAGGGAGCTTTTTTGCTAGGGTTGATGATAGTAAAAGGTGATGAAAAATCATTATCCTGAGTGGAATTTGAAATTTGTAGAAGATTATTACTTTGAAGCTCCTTAAACTGATGGATTTGACTTTCCTTCAACTGACAAAACATTTGGAATTGGTTATGAAATGTTGGTGAGACAATAAGATGAACTAACTCATATTCTACTTTCATTTGCTTTGCCCACAGATGTCACAATTACTTCTAGGCCTGCTAGTGGAGAATGATCTAAGAGGAAGATGAGTCTTTTTTTAATATTCCTCTGTTCATTGTTATTCATCCTAATGATATCCTAAAAAATAATTAGGACAAATCATCCTTTGTTTTGTTGATTTTTCAAGATTATGATAATGATCTTTTGAACTTCTAGTATTAATGTTTTTTTATGCTAACTTTTGTTATGGGGTTTTAACTCATTGCATGACATTGGTTTTGTTTTTCATATTTTGGATATGACTTTTCCTATACTCAGTTTACACTACATCTTATTTTAAACTTAGTGATTTGCTATTCTAACACAAAACTTAAAGGCTTAAGTTTGTTTTACTAGTATCTATAATCGTATTTGCTTGATCTACTTTTTCATGCGAGCAAAAATCCATTGATTTTTAGAAACACTGACTATATGCTTTTCATATTTGGTGACAATTATTTATATCTATTGGCGCCATTAATGTTTGCTTTAGTTAGCTGCATATTGTTGCAATATTCTTACAATGGGTGGTCCTATACGGCAAATAGCTCTTTGCAAAAAAAAGATAATTCAGACTCACCCATAGCAACTTTTGTTTTGTTGTTACACATATTTCGCTCAGATGGCATTAATTTGTGCTTATTTGCATTGTTATGCAGATGGCAGTAATTCATGCTTGCTTGCATCTTTGTTCAACTAGTGATAATTTGTGCTTACTCGTACCATTGTTCAAATGGTGGTAATTCATGTTTACTTGTACTATTACTTAGATGGCAATAATTTGAGATGACATTCGTCGTTCTTTTATGCTTACCTTTTGTGTTACACTTGTACTGGTCATATATGAGATAAGATAAATTGCCTAGATAACTTTTACCTATATAGTGGGACAATAAAACTGTTACACATTGGGTAATATATTACCGCTTGAGATGGCTTATATATGCATCTTTTTCTGAAGAGGTGGAAATCATCCACCTAAAATTGCATAAGTGGCAATATTTCGTGCTAAGATGTACTTTTGCATAAATAGCAATTATATATATTGAATGTACTTTTGTGTAATTGGTAATCATTCGTGCTTGAATACACTTTGCTTTGATGGTGATAATTCATGCTATCTGCACTTTGTTCTGATGGTAGTTTGTGCTTTATCTGCATGTTATTTTGATGGCAATACTTCATACTTCATACTTAGTCGGCACGTTATTTTGATGGTGATAATTAATCCTTCGTTGACACATTATTCTAATAATGGTAATTCATGATTAATTTGCATATTATTCTAATGATGAAAATTCATTCTTAATCTACACATTATTCTAATGGTGATAACCCATGCTTAATCAGCATGTTACTCTGATTGTAATAATTTGTGCGTAGTTGACATATTGTTTTAATGTTGGTAATTTACGCTTAATCTGCAAGTCATTCTACTGGTTATGATCATACTTAATTAGTACTTTATTTTGATTGCAATAATTTGCACCTGGTCAGAACATTATTCTAATGGTGATAATTTATGCTTAATTTATACGTTATTTTGATAGTGATGATTCATACTTAGCTGGCATATTATTCTGATGGCAATAATTCGTGCTTACTTTCATTATTGTTTAGATGTGATTAGAAGCATTCATTTGCACATTTGTTCAAATGACAATAATTCATGATTATTTGCATTTTTGCTTAGATGACAATAATTCACGATTAGCTGCACATTGGCCAGACATAGGTAACTTGTGCTTTACCCTCATTTTTACTCAAATGGCAATAACTCACGATTATCCATGAATTACTCAAAGGACAATATAGTTTGTGCTTACTTGTACACTTTTTAAACGACAGCATAAGTCGTGTTTACTTGCACAGTGCTCAAAGGGCAATATAGTTCATGCTTTCTTGCACACTATTTAAAGGACAATATACTTCTTACTTACACACTGTTCAAAGGATAGTATAGTTCTTGCATAGTTACATAGTGCTTAAAGTGTAGTATAGTTTATGCTTTCTTGCACAATATTAAAGGACGACATAATTCATGCTTACTTGCACATTGCTTAATGGATAATATAGTTCAGGATCCTTTAAATGGCAAGGCCTCTCTGAGACCACCCAATTCCATTTCATTTGAGGGAAGGATTGTCCAAACAGGTGTGTAGACTTAATAGATTATCGTGCTTTTAATACTTTCTGATTTTAATATGTCTCCTAAGTCCACTACCATCTTTCATCTAATTTAGTCTCTCGCTATGCTGACTTTATACTATAAAAACCTATAATAGGGCAAGAAAATTAAATTGCATAAAACAACGTGGTAATGGTAAACATCTGTGGGCATTTTCTTTTCTTAATCAGAATCGTAATCCTCTTTTTCATAATTGTCTAAATAGTTAAATTGACAACCCTCACCAGGTTTGGAGCTCGTACTCTTTCTTCAGGCAATACATTTGATTCTTTTATAGTGCTTTTCATATTTGCTTAGTTGGTTTGTCTCATGGAGACTTTGTATTAATGCTTTTTTTTCTTCTTTACTTAGCTATCATATATGTGGCACCTTATTGCAATGAAATTTGTCATCAATCTTTCTATATGGTCTGAAAATGAAACTTATAAGTTATTGCATTTAAGGTCAAAGTTGACCCTTAATTTTCCCATATAAGCCTGCATGATGCTAGATCCTTCTTAAAAGTACATGCTAATGTAAGACAAATGATTCTTAAAAGTAATTTTTGTGCAATAAAGTTAACTAAACAATGGTTAATTTCATATTTTCAAGAAAATAATGAGTCCTAAACCATATAAGTTTGTTCTTTCCTTTCAATTGAGATTAATTGACTTAAATGGTGATTATTCCGAGATGGCATATAGTATAAAAAAGAAAAATATTCCAAAACAATTTTCAAGTTAGGTAGTATTTATACCGATATCTCAAGCTTTGACCTCATTAGAAGTCATAAATAAGTTTTCTCAAACCAAAGCTTAGATAGTGTGATTGCATTAATTCCCACGTTGCTTTTTCCAATGCTTGATGTAGTTTGACTTAATAAAGGTTTTGAGATTTAGTCTATTTAGAGGGTTCCATCTGTTAGTTATGAAAGATTTATTGCAATAACTCTCATGTGTTCTCCTTTTTATACTGCCTGTCGCAGGATGGGAACTATAATAGTTGAAGTAAGATGAAATTTAGTGATGGAATTCCCTTAAGCAAGATATATAAAGCTCATTTGCTATAGTTTCAAGTTTGTAATGAAGGTAGTCACAATGGACTTTCAATTTTGAGTTTTAGGTGGAGATTTTTCGCCACCTCACCTATGCTTTGGTTACTTCCATTAACTATTTGATGCTTGGTAAAAAAAAGTTATGCTTTTTGGCTATTTTATTATTCTTCTTTTTTCTAGGTTGGAAGTATCTTATCTTTGCAATGCGCTTTGTAGGCTTTTGCTTAAATAGGTGAAGTTATTTGTGCCTGTACTTTTTTCTCCATAATAGTAGAAGATCATTTTATCAAACAAACCTTAATGGTATATAAAATATATGATTTGTTAATACTTACTTTTAAGTACCTGACATAAGTTTGAGTTTTTTTTTTCTCTCAATTGTTGTTTAAACTCGAGTTCAGTGAATATCAAAACAAGTTATCATACTTTCAGGAAAATAAATAAAGTTTTAACATTCATTATTTAATGGTCTCATGTTAGATGAACAGTAACAATGATGTATATTGTAATCAGAGATCTTAAAATTTCAAGCATAAGGTAATGCTCTTATAAATAGCTAATTACATTTGGTTTTCCAAGTCGTTAGGAGTTGGTTTCTTACTCTACTTCTATCAGCAACTGTAATCCTCCTGTTCGTTTCACATCTATGACTTACTCAAAATTGGAATATGTAAGTGACTTTGCATAAATATATAATTATATATTAATCTTATAATATTGATTTTGATGATAACAAAACTTATATATTCTTGATTAAAATGTTGGGGTTATTAAAATGAATTTCTTAAAAGTCATATACATGTTTTAAAGAAGCTTAATGACTGTTAACTTAAGTCGGAAAACCTTTTTCTAAACAAAAGTTGTCAAAATATAGATTCTGGAAATTAACGGTGAACCGTTTATTGGAAAATGGTGAACCGATAATTTACAGACATGAATTTTCTTCTAAGCGATTTAACTGACAAGATTCTAGAACTTAACGGTGAACTATTTATTGAAAAACGGTGAACCGATAATTTACAGAAAAGGAAGTTTTTGTAATCTCAGCTAGACTTGCTTTGACATGGTTTTAGAAATTAACGGTGAATCGATAATTTACAGAAAAGAGAAAGTTTTCTAACTTTGAGTCGTTTAGTAAAAACAGAGATTGAAGTTTGTTTTGCAAGATTCTGGAAATAAACGGAGATTCGATAACCACAAATGGTAAACCATTTATTTAAAATCTAAGCATAACGGTTATTTGGACAAGTCAAAACGGTTAACCGATAGCAGAAAATGGCAATCCGATTATTCTAAAAAAGTCAACAACGACTAGTTTTCAGCTCCAACTGTAAAATAGCTCAATCAAATTCAAATCAAAAGAGAGATCCAAGAGTTATCATTGAGCTTGCTACTGAAAAAACAATCTTCATTGAGCTTCAAACTTGTTTTTACTTCATTAATTCACACTCTTAGATTTCATTGATTACAATACACATTGTGTGAGAGATTGTTTATTTGTAATTTCTATTTTTAAGTGATTATAAGTATTGGGATACACTTTGGTTAAGAGATTGGGAATAATCTCTTGTTGTCAAGGTTCATTGACACCTTTGAAGTCAATTGTAAGTGTTGTTGAAGCTTTGAAGGCTTACTTAGTGGAATCCTTAAGCACGGTGAGCTTGAAGGCATGGACGTAGGCACGGTTGGCCGAACCATGTAAAAATCTTGTGTTTGATCTCTCTTCCTTTATCCTTTTAATTTCTAGCATTGTTAAAATTATTGCTTTTGATTTTATTAAGACATTAATTTAAATTTTGTGTGGTTTTATTTGGTTAAGTTTTAATAACACAATTCACCCCCCTTCTTGGGTAGCCTAGTTAGTATTTCATTTGGTATCAGAGCAAGGTTCTCTTGTTAGGACTTAACCGTCTATAGTAAAAATCCATGGCAACCCAAAATGATTATAGCTTTAGAGAAAGACAATCCACCACTAGGCCACCATTCTTTGATGGTAATGATTATCCTTATTGGAAAACTAGGATGAGAATTTATTTGCAAGCTTTAGATTATAAAATATGGGAGGTTGTGTTTGATGGTCCATTCATGCCTATGACTAAAGATGAAGAAGGAGAAGATCTTCTGAAACCTTGACGTGAATAGAATGAGCTGGAAAAGAGAAAAGCTTCTCTAAATTCCAAAGCTATGAATGCCTTATTTTGTGCCTTAGATAAAAAAGAATTTCATAGAGTTTCAAGTTGGTCTAATGCATATGAAATTTGAAAGAAACTTGAAGTTGTTTGTGAAGGTACAAATCAAGTCAAAGAATCTAAAATAAGTAGATATACTAAGCAATACAAATTGTTCCAAATGGAACAAAATGAGAGTGTCTACTCTATGTATACTAGATTTACGGATATTGTAAACACTCTAGAGGCACTTGGTAAGACCTTTCCAAATAGCAAAAAGGTAAAGAAAATCATTAGGTCATTACCAAAATAGTAGAGACCTAAGAGGACTGGCATTGGCGAAGCCAAAGATTTAAATATTTTATCTATTGATGATTTAATTGGCTCACTTATTTCTTATGAAGAAGATTTGGCAGCCGAGAGAGGAGATAAAGATAAGAAGAAGAAAAGTATTGCCTTGAAAGCATCAAAATCTAAAAGTGATAAGGAAAGCGAATTTGAAGGTGAAGAGATGGCTATGATAGCCAGAAAATTTAGAAAGTTTTTCAAGAAAACCGGTGAGCGAAGAAAGTTCAGAAATTTCAAAAATCAAAAGGAGAAGAAGGTAGCAATCATATGCTATGAATGCAAGAAGCCTGGCCATATAAAATCAGAATGCATCTCTTCTCAACAAATTCAAGAAGAAAGCCATGATGGCGACTTGGGATGATAGTGATGAAGAATCAAGTGAAGATGAACAATCGCAAGAAATGTCAAACTTGGCACTTATGGCAATAGGAGAAGATGAGCTTGATGAGGTAAGTAATCTTCCATTTTATAATGAATTATATGATGCTTTTAATGAGTTGCATAGTGATATGATGAAAATTGGTAAGAAAAATACATGTCTTAAGAAGAAAATGTTAGAACTTTCAAATGAAAAAGATGCATTGCAAAAATGCAATTATTTGCTCAATGCAAAGATCAAAGGACTAGAAGTGGATAATGAAATATTGCATGGTAGGATTGCATCCTTAAAAGGTAAACAAAGTACTTCATATGAGCATGAAAAATTACATGTTGATGACTTGATCAAAGAAAATGAAGAGCTTAAAAAGAAGAGCAATGAGCTCAATGAGATTGTTTTAAAATTCACACATGGTCAAAAGAACTTAGAAAAATTACTTAATTCTAAAAAATGTGTGTTTGATAAAAGAGGAATTGGGTATAAGCCTAACTTGAAATAAAAATATTATAAAAACTACTTTGTTAAGGCTACCTCCACTAATAATTATAAAATTGTTTGTCATTATTGCAATGGAAATGGTCACATGAATTATAGATGTCATATTAAGAAAAATGCATATTATGGAATTAAATGTGTTTGGGTTCCAAAAGAAACCGTTACTAACACTCAAGGACCCAAAAAGTTTTGGGTATCTAAAACTTGAGATCTTCTCTGCCGGAATTAAAGAAGAAGGGAAAGAGAAATAAATGGTATTTGGATAGCAGATGTTCAAGACATATGACTGGTGATTATTCATAGTTCTCAAGTTTTACCAAGATAAGAAATGGTGGGGATGTATCTTTTGGAGATAATTCAAAAGGAAAAATCATTGGTATTAGTAATGTTGGTAAAGTTTCCTCAACTCTAATTGAAAATATATGCTTAGTTGAAAATCTAAAACACAACTTGCTTAGTATTAGTCAATTGTATGATAAAGGATATAGAGTTATTTTTGATAAAACAAAATGTGTTATTGAAAATGCATGTGATGGTAAAATCTTCTTTGTTGGAAAGAAGTGTGTTAATGTTTATACTATTGACATAGATTGTGCATCTACTCTTAATAAATGTTTTTCCGAATTACATGATGATAGTTGGTTATGGCATAGAAGACTAGGACATGGATTTAATTTCAAAGATTTCCAAAAATGATTTAGTTAAAGGACTTCCGAAAATTAGTTTTGAAAATGGTAAAATTTGTGAAACATGTCAATTTGGAAAACAAATCAAAACTTCTTCACTTAGATTTGTTTGGACCTTCTAGATATGCTAGTTGAAGTGGTAAATATTATGCATTTATAATTGTAGATGATTATTCTAGATATACATAGGTATTATTCTTAGGTAATAAGGATGATACCTTTGATGCATTTAAAGTTTTCTGTAAAAAGGTTCAAAAATGAAAAAGACTATTTCATTACTTGCATTAGAAGTGATAATGATGGAGAATTTGAAAATCATGCATTTAAGAGTTTTTGTAATGATTTTGATATTAAACATCAATTTTCATCACCTAGGACTTTACAACAAAATGGAGTTATTGAGAGAAAGAATAGTTCTATTCAAGAAATGGCTAGGACCATGTTGAATGAGAATGTATTACCGAAATACTTTTAGGCTGAAGCCATAAATACCGCTTGTTATGTGTTAAATGGTGTTTTGATTAGACCACTTCTTAATAAAACTCCCTATGAGCTTTCAAAAGATAGAAAACCCAACATTGGTTATTTCAAAGTTTTTGGATGCAAATGTTTTATATTGAATACTAAAGACAATCTTGGTAAATTTGATCCAAAATCGGATGTTGTTATTTTTCTTGGATATTCAACTACTAGCAAAACTTATAGAGTACACAATAAAAGAACCTTGGTTGTTGAAGAATTTATGCACATTACGTTTGATGAATCTCACCCATCCTCTATGGAGAAAGTTGTTGTTAATGATGTAGATGAAGAAGTGCAACAAGAAGAACCTTCAAATGTTAAACAAGATGCTCCGCCTTGTGAGAATTAAGAGAAGCAACAAGAAGAACAAACTAATATGGAGCAAAATGAAGGTAATTCTCAAACACTCCCCAAGGAGTGGAGGTATGTCTCTTCTCACCTTAAAGACTTAATTTTAGGAGATCCTTCACGAGGTGTAACCACTAGATTATCATTTAGGAACACATGTGCACACACTGCATTCATATCTCAAATTGAACTAAAATCCTTTACGGATATGGAAAACGATGAATCTTGGATTATGGTAATGCAAGAGGAGTTAAATTAATTTGAGAGAAACAATGTGTGGAAATTAGTTCCTAAATCGGAACATCAATCCGTCATAGGCACTAAATGGGTATTTAGGAATAAGATGGATGAATCCGATGTGGTTGTAAAGAATAAAGCTAGATTAGTAGTTCAAGGTTACAACCAAGAAGAAGGAATTGATTTTGATGAAACCTTTGCACCTGTAGCAAGATTAGAATCCATTAGAATGCTTTTAGCATTTGCATGTCATAAGAATTTTGTTTTGTATCAAATGGATGTTAGGAGTGCATTTCTAAATGGGTACATCATAGAAGAAGTGTATGTGAAGCAATCCCCTGGTTTTGAAAATGAAAAATTTTCAAATCATGTTTATAAGTTATCAAAAGCTTTGTATGGATTAAAACAAGCACTTAGAGCTTGGTATGATAGGCTTAATAAATTTCTTTTAGAAAACGGCTTTTCAATGGGTATAGTGGATACTACACTTTTTATCAAGCATAAGAATCAAAATATACTTATTGTTCAAATTTATGTTGATGATATCATTTTTGGTTTTACTAATGAGTTTTTGTGTAAGTATTTTTCATTTTGTGTGAGTAAAGAATTTAAGATGAGCATGATAGGAGAATTGAAGTACTTCCTTGGATTACAAATAAAACAAAACGAAGAAAGAATCTTCATCAATCAAGCCAAATATTTGAGAGATTTACTCAAAAGATTCAGACTTGAAAATGGAAAGGTCAAAAGTACTCCAATGAGCTCAACAATCAAGCTTGAATAAGATGAAAAAGGTAAAGATGTTTATGTCAAAACATATCGAGGTATGATCGGATCTTTACTTTACTTAATTGCTAGTAGACTCGATATCATGTTTAGTGTATGTTTGTGTGCAAGATTTCAATCATGTCCTAAAGAATCTCATTTGCTTGCTGTTAAGAGAATTTTTTGTTATTTGAAAGGAACAATAGATCTTGGCCTTTGGTATCCTAAAGGAACTCATATAGATTTAACTTATTATTGGGATGCCGATTTTACTGGTTATAAGTTTGATAGGAAGAGCACTAGTGGAACTTGTCACTTACTAAGTCACTCAATTGTCTCTTGGTTTAGTAAGAAGCAAAACTCGATTGCGCTTTCAACCACCGAAGCTGAATATATTGCAGCCGATAGTTGTTGTGCACAAGCACTTTGGATGAAACAAACCCTTAGAGACTATGGTATTAATCTTGCTCATATACCTATAATATGTGACAATACAAGTGCCATAAACCTATCGAAGAATCCCATTCAACATTCTCAGACTAAGCATATAGAGATTAGACATAATTTCTTAAGAGATCATGTTAAAAAAGGAGATATTTCATTGAATTTTATTTCAATTGAAAAACAACTCGTTGATATCTTTACTAAACCTCTTTGCGAAGAACAATTTGCTAAGATTAGGCATGAGCTTGGACTAATAAATGTTGCATAATAGTAGTGATTTATATAATATCTTTTTTGTTTCTCTATAATATGATATTTGTTTGATTTTGGATGTGTTTAAATTGTGGTATCATATTGGCCTTTCAAGACATTTTTTATCAATAAAATGATTTAGAAATGTATTAAGTATTGGCCGTAGATTAAAACAAATGTGCGAAATCATAGTCGAGAAAAACAGATTACCGTTTAAGAACAAACAGTTTACCGTTTAAATACAAAAACACTAAAAAAAAAAAATTGATGGACATTAGCGGCTAACCGTTTGTTATTAATGGTTAACCGATTAAAAACAGAGAGGTTGCTCTGATAAATGGTGACAGGCTTACACTTTTCTAACTCTCTGGAAATTATCGATGAACCGATTGAGGTAAAAGGCTCACCGTTTTCGTGCGATATAAACGATTTCAGTTCTTCTTCCCCATTTTCACGTACCCCCTCACCATTTTCTCTGAAACCAGTGAACCCTAAGCTCTCTATCTAAAACCTTTCGTTTTACTTGCCATTTCTTGCCAAATCAAGGTCATAGAAACATTTCCCATCATCTTTAGAACAGATTTATCCATTTAAAATATCAAATTGCAGCTCGAATAAAAAAATCCTAATTTCAAACCCTAATAGCAGCCGAACGGTTTTTCCCATTTATGACTCAATTTTTTATGTTTTCCTACCAAATTGAGCCTTTAAATCCTTTTCTCCACCCTTCCTTGTTCTTCTAATTGGTTCCATCTCATTCATTTTCATCTTTTTGTCAAAATCCCAAATTCTCAAGCTTCAACCATGGCTGAATCATCAAGAACCGGTTATAAGAGAAAATCCATCCCCAGTAAGAACCTAATACCACCTAGGGAGACTTCAGAGTTCAAGAGGATTCATTTTCCAACTGCTCAATTGGCAAAACGCTTCGAAACATGATTCATGGGTCGAAAGGTAATCGATTCTTACTTTGTAGATTTGGAAGATTTTGCGGAGTTGGTTGTTTGTGGTATGAGTGTTAAGGAGATGTTATTGCCTTGGGAGTCTGCATTGGACTTAGAGGAGAGTGTTTATCCTAACTTAGTCCGTGTTTTTTATTCAAACACAAAATTGTCTGCAGATAGATTGGATATAATATTTAATCATGTAGGCGGTGTTCCGATTGATTTTGATGTCTATGATTTGAACAATATTTTAGGAATTTTGTAATCTGGGCATTTGATTTACACTTCTAGGAAAGAGTTTTCCTTTGTCGATTTCATTTACCATCATGGGGTTCGAAATATTTGTAGGTGTCGGGATTTCTCAGATGAGGTTTGTTACCTACCCTTTAGGTAATAGCTGTTACCATTACAAGTCAGAATACTTCATACCATTTTACATCATATTATCACCTCAAGGAAGGGGCATTCAGATGAGGTGACTCGGCTGGATGTTGGGATTCTTGATAGTCTACTTAGTGATCGACCTATTAGCCTAAGATACATTATTTTGTGACATATGTTGAGTACTCTTGCGGTTAACCATAGGTTGCTTCCATACGATAGTATTATTTTTAAGGTTTTGCGACATTTTCGAGTACCCCTACGTGACTCAGTATATGTTGAGACTAAGAAGATTGGGGAAGAGGCTATCTCAGCAATTGGGTTTTCTTGAAAGAGTCGGGATTGGATCAAAACTCGTACTGCCAAAAACCAAGACGCCATCGTAGCTCTAGAGGATAACCGATTTCTAAACGACATTTTCGCTTCTGACCAGCTACCCGATTTTAGGCTAAGTGATAGACCTCCGCCCCCTCGTCGTGGATCTGTTTCACAACATCCAGCAGAGTCTGATTTTGGGGAGCATGAGATGGAGACCGATCGACCACCAACTTCAGACGCTCTATCTGTTCATGATAGTCTTCTTCAGTAGCTTGTTAATAATGTTTGAGCATTTTCCGAGTAGTAGCAATAGCTTCAGGATCAGTTTGCTTCTTTTCAAATTTAGCAGCAGCTGATACTGGATGGACAACAATGTATCTTTTTTGCTCTCGGCATTCCTCCTTCCTCATCTTCTCCTCCTCCTTCGCAGTAGTTTCTTAGTGTTTCAGATGCTTTGATTTCACAAAAACATTTTCATGTTTTTGAAACTTTTATGTATGATGATTATGGATGATTATGTTACATATCTTATTTTGGCATTGATTTTATTGCTTGATTGAAGTTTTTTTTTATCTTAATTTTGACTTTTTGGGTGTAAAGTGTTGCTAATATTTTTCTAGGAGATGCTTACTGTACAGGGGAGATTCTGCTGAAATTTTTACTTCCCAAAAACGGATATGATTTTGCTATTTTCTTTTTTATGCTGAAGGGAGAGAATAAGTTATATTTTTTATATTTTTTCAAGGGGGAGCTTATATTCAGGGGGAGTTAAAAAAAATTTTTTTACCTTTACATATAAAGTTTGTCATCATAAAAAAGGGGAGATTGTTCATCTTATAATATTAATTTTGATGATAACAAAACTTGTATGTTCTTGATTAAAATGTTGGGGCTATTAAAATGAATTTCTTAAAAGCCATATACATGTTCTAAATAAACTTAGTGACCGTTAACTTAAGTAGGAAAACCTTTTTCTGAATAAAAGTTGTCAAAATATAGATTTTGGAAATTAATAGTGAACCGTTTATTGGAAAAAGGTGAACCGAAAATTTACAGACAGGAATTGTCTTCTGAATGATTTAACTGACAAGATTCTGGAACTTAACGGTGAACCGTTTATTGAAAAATGATGAACCGATAATTTACAGAAAAGAGAGTTTTTGTAATCTCAACTAGACTTGCTTTGACATGGTTCTGGAAATTAACGGTGAACCGTTTATTGGAAAACGGCTAACTGATAATTTACAGAAGAGAAAAAATTTTCTAACCTTGAGCCATTTAGTAAAAACAGAGATCTAAGTTTGTTTTGCAGGATTATGGAAATAAACGGCGATCCGATAACCAAAAATGGTAAACTTTTTATTTAAAATCTAAGCATAACGGCTATTTGGATAAGTCAAAACGGTTAACCGATAGCAGAAAACGGCAATCCGATTACTCTCAGAAAGTCAACAATGGCTAGTTTTCAGCTCCAACTATAAAATAGCTCAATCAAATTCAAATAAAAAGAGAGATCCAAGAGTTATCATTGAGCTTGCTACTGAAAAAACAATTTTCATTGAACTTCAAACTTGTTTTTACTTTATTAATTCACACTCTTAGATTTCATTGATTATAATACACATTGTGTGAAAGATTGTTTATTTGTAATTTCTATTTTTAAGTGATTATAAGTGTTGGGATACACTTGGGTTAAGAGATTGGGAATAATCTCTTGTTGTAAAGGTTCATTGACAGCTTTGAAGTCAATTGTAATTGTTATTGAAGAGCGTGGACATAGGCGCGGTTGGCCGAACCACGTAAAACTCTCGTGTTTGATCTCTCTTCCCTTATCCTTTAAATTTCTAACATTGTTAAAATTATTGCTTTTGATTTTATTAAGACATTAATTTAAATTGTTGTGTGGTTTTATTTGGTTAAGTTTTAAGAACACAATTCACCCCCCTTGGGTAGCCTAGTTATTATTTCAGTATGTACCCTTAAGCAGATAATTTATTCTTTTAAAAGTTAAGCTTAATAGTGCATATACAAAACAAATATTGATGATAATGATTTCTTAACTACACTATAAGTTAAAAAAATCAATCCTTTTTAGTCATAGTTTGCATACTTTCTTTCAAGGCTTGTCCCATATCAAGCTTAGAATTATCATATCTTTACCCTAAAAGGTGTTAAAATATTGCACTTTAGTAAGTAATAAGAGAACTTTCTATCCGCACAAAGTGCCATAACATTAATCTTATAAATATGATTTTGGGTTGAACTGCTAGCACATGTGGACTCGTTTATATGTAAACAAAGCGTATTATATATAAATAAAGGGCATACATTTACGCATGTGCACTCGTTTCAAGTGTTCTTGTGAGTCAATGATGGTTTCTTTAGTTTCATCCCTCTTCTTCTGCTATTTCTTGATCAATTGTGTATCCTTGAGCTAGTTCTGCTTCTTAGGGTGGAAACATTCTGAAGTTTCATGTTGGACTTGACTCTATTTTCCTACAAGTCCTACATGTATGAAGGCTGTTCAAAATATAGCTTGTCCCTTACAAAATTCATTCTTATAGGGTGTTCAATAGTGTTCATTGCATGATGTATGCTTTAAGAATGCTTAGAACATGGCTCTTGAAAGCCCCTGGTAACTTCTCCCTTAGTTAGTACAGTTTTGTTCTAAAATTTTTCCTATCTTAGGCGACAGGAGTTTTTCTATGTCATATTTGGTGAAAGTTGATTTGTATTCATCTAGCATCTCACCTCTTGCACCCATACAAGTTTTTTTTTCATTTTACGAATCCATTCTTTCCATTTAGCTTATGGCTTCTAGTAAGATCAAATGACCTAACCCTACCTTTTCTTAAAGACAATTTAATATGTTATTCTAGTGACCACTAAGGTAGTCACAATACTTAGCTTTCCAAGGAAAAGCTTGGCCATGTGGCAAAGTTTCCTAGATGGTGTAGTCTTACTCCACAACGAAGCTAAAGTCGCCAAATTATACTTTTTTAAATGGCTTAAAGTGTATATTTCACTTTCTTAGATATTTACATTGCAATCCCTTGTTGTCTTTAACCTTTTGCTTTACCAATTTGAGTGTTATTTTCCATGCTTTCGTAGTACAAAGTTTGTCTAGGTAATGATATTTTCTAGTCCTATGGATTGGCTGCTCTCTTTCTTAATCTTGTTGAAATTTGGTGAATTTTAGGATGGCTTGTATCTTAAATAGTATGCTCTAGTTAGAAGCGAATTACTACAAGGAAATCAACAATCAATGTAACATTTATTGCATCATCGTATTCAACAATTATGTTGGCAAAAGGCACTCTTTTTATCACCAACAGTTGATACTTGATTTTTTCCCACCTAGGTTGAGTCAAGTGCAGCAAGTGCAACAAATAGAGGTATGTTTAAACACACAGTAATCAACAAAAAAGGGTAAAATGGGGTTAGAAAAGGGGGTTTATGTTGATCCCACTTTAATACTTAAGCCAATAACTATAGAACTCGTGTTGAATTATAAAACATTAGAGTTCTAATGAACTTATCTCTCGTTAAAGAGTAATTGAGTACTTATACTATACCACATCTTTAAATGAGTGTGTCTTCCTTGGTGAATATGGAGAGTTGTTAACTTGTGAGAGGCTTCTTCTTTTGTAGGAATGGTATAATAGTGTGGCAGTTACGAATCCATCTCTTATGTTTTAGAAGATTGTCGAATAGTGGCAAAGCTGGCATAATCAGATCCCTGGAGTGATAGAAGAAAATAATAGAGCATGTTTTTAAGAGTGGGGTCATGCCCTTATGTTCATGCGCTTAGAGGTTTTGTAGCCAACTTCTTTAACAATTCTTTCCATTGCTAAACTTCATCTCAATATTTTTGCCTTGTTGGCTTAGTAGTTTTAACCAATTCATAGTCTCGATCTATGATTCCTTGTTTCCTCCCTCAAGGGATCCTCAGTACCCATCTAATGGTCATTATTCCTATCCTCGAGAGATACATATTTCTTATCTGATGACAATAATATGTTGAAAAATTTCCCTATCAATAATTCTCAATAACAATAATCACCCACGCAAACACACACATACACGCATATATATGAGGCCTTTATCTTCCTTAAAGAAACTCATTTGTTCCAACCAACTTGGGGTTAATCTTTTATGTGCTCGTAGCTTTTGAGGGTAGGTTGCTTTCTTTTCTACCTAGGCAGTTAATTATAATAAAATTAGCTAAAAGTATTTTACTAACTTATAATAATTCATTTCAATTTGAAGATAAAGTAAACACATCAATGAGTGCCCCCAAGGGCGTGGTCGGTTGGTTGGCAGTGATTTTGTCGTCCTTCAGGATTCGAGTTCGATCCTTCGGGGTAGTAAGGGTGGTAAAAATTATATTTGGGCTTGCCACCCCCCCTTACCTTTTGAAAAAAAGAAAAAAACACATCAATGAGTAAACGCATTAACGAAAATACAATTCTGATTTTGATTCCTATAGCTTAAATAAAGAATTTATTATGATTCTCATTCTTTGTTCTAGTTTTAATCTATTTCAATTTCAACTCATTTTGATTGCTGTGAAGTGAACACACCACAAATATAAATATATGTAATTGAAGGATTGCCTAATATTAATTTGTTGAGGACATGAGGATGTGTGACTCTTAAGCTGAGTAAACAATCTTGATCAGCCTGGCCTTGTAATACACAAACATGAAGAACAAGGAATTATACCTAGCAATCAACAAAAGTAAGATTGCAAAATTAGGAATTAGAATTTATAGAGCAAATAGAAACAAAAAAATCCCACTATAGAGAGGAAACATGAGAAAAACCAATTCTAAAAGAAGAATATAATCCCCAAGATGCTTCGCATTGATGCATTAAAAACTGTTAAAATAAATGGAGAGCCATTTTGGAAACCATCACTATTCAGTACTTTCTCAAATTATCATGGGAAATTTACTTATCTAGTTAGTATATAACAAAATTTCTTAATATAATAGCTGCGTATACCTATTTTCAAACTAAATTGCCTTTAAACAATCAAAACAAATCTAAATCCACAACTGCAAAATTGCCCACATTGCGCCATCACTTTTCACAATTTTGCTAGCTTCTAAGAAGATTATTTCAATTATATTTTTAAGTGAGTTGAATGTATTTAATTATGCTATTAAGTGTGCAAGAAAGAAATCAAACCTGGGGAATTAAGGTGCTAAGCTCCATTCACATAGGAGTTGGGCTCTATCATCGTCATTCTTATGCATGATGGTCTCCATTACCCATAACCAATGTGGGTGATCGAAGCTAGGCAATGCAAGCGATGGTACCAATGAAAACAGTAGAAGTTGGCCATTGCCATCACATGGAACCAATGTGGCGATTGTTCCCATTGCTTGCAACCAACAAGTTGTGGGCTATGGCTCTATCACCGGTGACCAACCAATGAGCCATTGCTTCCAACCAACTATGTGCTTTTAAGGGCCAAGTGGCAAAGCCTTTGCTTTCATAGTTGTGAGAGCATGGGTTCAAGCCCCCACGGGGGCTCAACCTCACAATTATGCACGATTGTGAGGAAAAATTACAAAAAAGTCCTCTCTCTTGCGAAATGTGAGTGGAGTAGTGACATCCCTTGCAATGAGGGTTATTTGTCTAGGCATGTACTTAATGAAGAATTTAATGTAATATTGTAAATCTCAGTTATATATATCTGATTGTAAATATCAGTGTATTCATCTGCCACAATGCCAGTTATTGTAAATCTGATGTAATTCAATACTTTGGTGTTTAACCAGTATTAAAAAAAAAAACTACGTGCTTTTAAGGATAATTTAATGCAAAATGAGTATAAGTGGCTTTTATTGTAGGAAATTTTGTTACAAAATTTGACAATAATTTTATCAAAATGACTAGATAGTTAAATTTCCCAATTATCATCTGTAGGAAGTCGATTATGTATATTAACTTCCACTAAAAAGACGAATTGCTAGCAAAGAATGGACTTGCCTTGTGAATCAAATTTTTATTTTTTTAAGTATTATTATTTCTTTATTAATTTAGGATTTTTATTGTTAATTTGTTTGCTTTTAGGTTTAAAGTTAAACCAATTAGTAAGTGATGTTTACAATCATGCAAATAAAATAAAATAAAATTGAGGCAAAATACTAGTACTTCTCAACATACATATTTGGTACAAATTGAGGCAAAACTTGGAGAGAAATTTTCTTCATTGATAGAAGCTACCAGCTGAATTGCCTTAAGAAAGAATAGTACACAACAAAAAGGGCAACCTATCAGCGAAATAGAAGTTAAAGGCTTCTCTCATATGAAAATGTCAAACAACAATATCATGTCAGCTATATTAGATTTATTATTTGACAAAATTGATATGGAAGAGCATTATAATAAAATCAATATGGAAGGGTATTTGAAAACTTTGGCGATGAAGCTATTAGTTACAGTAGGACCATGCTTCGACTTTAACTTGGCAGAGATCTGCACGGTCAATCACAACTTAGATCAAGTAATAACTTCTCCAATTATTTTTTTTAAAAAAAGCTTTTATCTTGTATTTTATTTATTTGTAGTTCCTTTTATTACATTTTTGTTTGAAGAGCTTCTTTGGAGTTTATAACGGAGATAAAGACACCGTGAAGTTTGTTAAAGAAGATTTACAAAATAATTTTTTTTTTCAAATTAAGGATAAATATTCCGGTGACAATAAGGAAAAAGCAATTAAAGTTGTGTTTCTGAAAATAGATGATGACTACTTGAAGCTGGTATTGGCAAGTTTTGTTATTCTTCTTTAATTTGTGTTTTTTTATTTTTTTTTGTGGGAATGATCACATTCATTAGTTTGGTGTTTTGCCTAGTGATTACCATCCATTTAACATCTTTGAAACTGAAAATAAATAATTGCACAGTGTAAGATTCAAATTACTATCTTATATTTAAGAATAGGCTTTATTGGTTTAAACTGAAGAACTTGATTTTGAGTATTTTTTCAAGTTTGTGTCTTATCACATATGACACTAATTGAATAGGATGTATGAATTAATAAGGATTTTCCTAACTATTTTTATTTGCTATGAACCCTTTCATTGCATTCTATTACATTATGTTTAGTAGTAAGTTTTAATTCTATATTTACCTGAAGAATCACATCCCTATAAGTGGTTTAAGGTTGTTGTGTTTGCGAAAAAGCATTTGGATAAGGTACATTAACACTTTTATTAGTTGAATCATGTTTTTTGGTAGTTCTTGTAACTTAAACATGTTAGACTAAGATAGGACTAGATTGTATGTACGCTTTAAATATATGATCTTATTCTCAATACCATCAAATTGCAGTTTTTTATTTTTTTTTATTTTTTTTTATTTTTATGTTGATACTGTTTAATATGATGCCAGCACTTATGGAAATTGTTTTCTTTGTCAAAATATTCCAATATTTCTTAATATTTAATTTCAAAGATATACCATGTGAACAAATATAGGGTTTACGAGTGGTGCTCGCTGTGTCACAGCCTTTCTTGATAGACTGGATGTTGTTATCTCAAACATGGGAAGTTAAAAAGTTGTCCTGTGTAGAGATAGAGTGGTTGAGTCCCTTGTAATTGAACATAATATAGACAATTTGGATTAACGCAAGCAAAAAATGATAAGATGATCTTTTGTGGTGTCACAATTACCATTGAGGAAGCAAAATTCATTTTGATGGTTTTTGTTGGCATTGTGTTGAAAGGGATTTGTACGCATAATAGGCAAATTCCCATTTAATAGGCTTATTGTTGTCTCTAGATGTATTGTATATGCTTATATTAAGGTCTAACTAATAGT
The DNA here is from genome assembly GCA_030449905.1 of Luvunga scandens. Classification (NCBI taxonomy): domain Eukaryota; kingdom Viridiplantae; phylum Streptophyta; class Magnoliopsida; order Sapindales; family Rutaceae; genus Luvunga; species Luvunga scandens. Next base: position 4,490,060 of record JASUUG010001266.1, read on the forward strand.
TAAGCCCGATGTAAAGTCCTTAAACTTACTTTCAACATGAAGTTTCTTATGTTAGCTTATAATGGATTGTGGGGTCCGATAAGAAGTGCCACTCTACTTGCTATTGGTACTAATTTTGTTATTTTTGCAATTTTCTCATTCTATGATGGTTTTGTCTCCCTTTGTTTATTGCCTTTCGTATGCCTTATTTGTTTGGTCTGACAAATGCCAACCGTTTTATATTTAAGTTGATGATATTGTAGGTTAAGGACATATGCCTACTACAAAGTATTTTTGCTTAATTTACAACTCTAAGCCATCAAGTTCTCTCTTTTTCATTAAAGATGTCAAAGGCAGAAAAGTGAGAATGCATTATGTTGATAGTATAGCATGTGTTTCGATAGAAATTTAGATCTATTGCAAATAGATGTAGGTAGTTAAAAAGTATTAACAACTTAATTAACTTATGAAAAACTGTTCACTTTTAACTGTTCACAATTACTGTTCATAGAATACTGTTCATGGGTAATATTCACCACATCAAAAACATTCATTTTTCAAAAAAAATAAATTGCAGTAATTAAATTACACGGGGATTTTTATGTGGTTCAGATTAATCAAGCCTACATCTACGAGGCTATGCCCAGATAAAAAGTAATTCACTAAGTTGCGATATTACAACCTATGGATTTATTAAACTTAAGACTTTCACTTACAATTTATCATCAATCAGTTTACTCAACCTTTAACTGAGTCTGCTTTTCTTAAATAACTGCTACCCTTTTTTATCCACGATGCTCAAGACACTTCACAAAGTGATTAATAATGATTCTTCAATTTTTCAATGTCTAATGATCCAAGATCCACATAGACTCTTTATAAAAATGAAAAGAAATAATCTCACAATAAGACTTAGAATGAAAATAAATCAACACAACATTATGTACGAAATCCAGATTCTCTAGGTAGGAGGCCAAATTTTGGTTCTCTACCTTATGCTCTGTGTTGCACCTTCAATTGCGAAATACCTCTCTTTATATAGGTATTACAGTTCCATAAAAATTGCAAGTCTTAAAAAACTTGAATTCTTTCCAAATAGGAGTTTCTTTCCTCTTATAATTCCTATGAATTTGAATAGGAATAAATTTGATTTTCTTGCCATGCTTGTCTCCCAAGAAATATCTAGAACATTTAATAACGTCCTGTTTGAACCAACTTCTTACTCTAAATAGATCTCATGCGCCAATGATAGAATCCCATCATTAATTGACTTCTTAAATTAGACACTTAATTAAAATGGGAAACAAATATTCCTAATAAATTAGAATCTCACTAAATTAGGGAATTAATAAATTAATCTCTATTACAAGATATGCAATAAATAAAATTTTAATTTAACTAGACTTGCCATAAAATGCCAACTCTACAATTAATAGACTCAACAATCTCCCCCTTTGGTATTCTTATGGCAAAAACAATCCAACACACATCTTCCATGAAACTTGACGCTAAAACATGAATCTGAAACAAGCATAAACAACAACAAAGAACTAATCAAAATAATTGACAATTAGCATGTTAGTTCATTTAAACACATCCAGGCAAGAATAAAAATAAAATGCTGATTTTATTAATCAATAAATTTTAAGACAACATTAAGCAGAAAATCAAGAGCAATAAAATGATAAACTCCCCCTGGGAACTAGAAATCCAAAATTCTTGAACAAAAATAAAATCTCCCCTTTGAATTGAAATACTACTCCCCTTAACTCATTGCATCACACAACAATTAATAATTAACAATTATATTGACACAATCTTGCATCGCAAGCTATTTTTCTGTAGCTATGTATTCTATTGACACAATCTTGTTTTTTACTAAATCTATAATAAAATGATGACAGATATCAATATGCTTAGTCCTAGAATGTTGAACAGGATTTTTAGAAATATTGATAGCACTATCACAAAACACAGTCAAAGTATCCTGAAAAATACTATAATCTTCAAGCATTTGTTTCATCTAGAGTAGTTGGGTTCAACAACTTCTAGCTGCAATATATTCAGCTTCAGCCGTAGAGAGAGAAATTGAATTTTGTTTCTTGCTATGCCATGACATTAAGTTGTTTCCAAGATAAAAGCATCCTCTAGTGGTACTTTTTCTATCATTAGCATTGCTAGCCCAATGTGCATCACTATACCCTGCAATACTTGAATTAGTGCCATTAATGTACCAAATACCATCATTGATTGTCCCACTCACAAAACGAATGATCCGTTTAATAGCAACTAAGTGTGACTCCTTTGGATTTTCTTGGTATCTAGCACATACACCAACACTAAAACATATGTCAAGTCTACTTGTAGTCAAATAAAGTAAGCTACCAATCATGCTTCTATAAATACTAGGATCAACATTGGAACTGTTAATCTTATAATATTGATTTTGATGATAACAAAACTTATATGTACTTGATTAAAATGTTTGAGTTATTAAAATGAATTTCTTAAAGTCATAAACATGTTTAAAGAATCTTAATGACCGTTAACTTGAGTTGGAAAATCATTTTTCTACAAAAAGTTAACAAAATATAGATTCTGGAAATTACCCTTGAACCGTTTATTATAAAAGGCGAACCGTTTATTACTAACGGTGAACCGTTTATTATAAAAGGCGAACCGTTTATTTACAAAAAAGTTTCAGAGCATTCTGGAACTTAACGGTGAACCGTTTATTATTAACGGCGAACCGATAAGTTCCAGTAAAGAGATAGTTTTTTACTCTTGAACCGTTTAGCAAAAACGGAGAGCCGATTCTTTTTGCAGGTTCTTTGGAAAGAAACGGTGATCCGATAATTTAAACGGTGAAACCGCTTATTTAAAATCAAAGGGCAACGGCTAGCTGAAAAGTCAAAACGGCTAACCGATTGAGACAACCGGCGAACCGATTATGATCAGAAAGTCAATAACGGCTAGTTTTCAGCTCCAACTATAAAAAGGCTCAATCAAATTCAAACAACGAGATCCAACATTTTGATATTTGAGCTTCCTTGAGAAACAATCTTCTTTGAGCTTCAATTGTGTTTCATATCATTGCCTCACAAATTAAAATTTCAATTGTAATCATTTGGAGTGTGTGAGAGATTATTTGTTATTAAATCTCTATCATTGAGTGATTGTAAGTGTTGGAAAACACTTGGGTTGAGAGATGGGTTTAATCTCTTATTGTAAAGGTCCATTGACACCTTGGAAGTTAATTGTAAGTGTTGGGATACACTTGGGTTAAGAGATTGGGAATAATCTCTTGATTGTAAAGGTCCATTGACACCTTGAAGTCAAGTGTAAGTGTATTGAAGCCTTGGAGGCTTGCTTAGTGGAATCCTCAAGCCCGGTGAGCTTGGAGGCGTGGACGAAAGGCACGGTTGGCGAACCACGTAAAAATCACGTGTTTGATTTCTCTTCCTTATCTCTTTAAATTCAAGCATTGTTAATTATATTGTTTTAAAACATTAGTTTTAAATTGTTGTGTAATTTTATTTACTTAATTTTTAAAGAACCCAATTCACCCCCCTCTTGGGTAGCCTATATAGAATTTCAATTGGTATCAGAGCTTGGTTCTCTTGTTAGGACTTAATCGTCTAGAGTAAAAGATCCATGGCAACCCAAAATGATTCTAGTTTTAGGGAAGGACAATCCACTATTAGACCACCATTCTTTGATGGAAATGATTATCCCTATTGGAAAACTAGAATGAGAATTTATTTGCAAGCATTAGATTATGAAATATGGGAAGTTGTATGTGATGGTCCATTCATGCCGATAACTAAAAATGAAGAAGGAGAAGATATTCCTAAACCTTCACGTGAATGGAATGATTTAGAAAAGAGAAAAGCTTCACTAAATTCTAAAGCTATGAATGCCTTATTTTGTGCCCTAGATAAGAAAGAATTTCATAGAGTCTCAAGTTGTTCTAATGCTTATGAAATTTGGAAGAAACTTGAAGTTGTTTATGAAGGTACAAACCAAGTCAAAGAATCTAAAATAAGTAGATACACTAGGCAATATGAATTGTTTCAAATGGAAGAAAATGAAAGTGTCTACTCTATGTATACTTGTTTTACTGAGACATTGTAAACACTCTAGTGGCACTTGGTAAGACCTTTTCAAATAGCGAGAAGGTAAAGAAAACTAATAGGTCATTACCAAAAGAATGGAGACCTAAGAGAACTGCTATAGAGGAAGCCAAAGATTTAAACATATTGTCTATTGATGATCTAATTGGCTCACTTATTTCTTATGAAGAAGATTTGACGGTGAAAGAGGAGATGAAGATAAGAAGAAGAAAAACGTTGCCTTGAAAGCATCAAAATTTGAAAGCGATGAGGAAAGCGATCTTGAAGATGAAGAGATGGATATGATAGCTAGAAAGTTCACGAAATTTTTCAAAAATCCGGTGAACAAAGAAAATTCAAAAACTTCAAGAATCAAAAGGAGAAGAATGAAGCAATCATATGTTATAAATGCAAGAAGCCTGGCCATATAAAAACCGGAATGCCCCTTCTCAACAAATTCAAGAAGAAAGCTATGTTGGCAACATGGGATGATAGTGATGAAGAATCAAGTGAGGATGAACAAGCGCAAGAAATGTCAAACTTGGCACTCATGGCAATAGGAGAAGATGAGCTTGATGAGGTAAGTGATCTTCCATCTTATGATGAATTATATGATGCTTTTAATGAGTTGCATAGTGATATGATGAAAATTGGAAAGAAAAATACATGTCTTAAGAAGAACATATTAGAACTTTCAAATGAAAAGGATCTTTATGCAAAAATGTAATGATGTGTTAAATGATAAGATTAAAGAGCTAGAATTAGATAATGAAAGATTGCATGATAGAATTGCTTCTTTAAAAGGTAAACAAAGTACTTCATATGAACATGAAAAATTACATGTTGATAACTTGATCAAAGAAAATGAAGAACTTAAAAAAAGAAGAGCAATGAACTAAATGAGATTGTTTTAAATTCACAAATGGGCAAAAGAACTTAGAAAAATTACTTGGTGCCCAAAATGTGTGTTTGATAAAGGAAGGATTGGTTATAAACCTAACTTGAAACAAAAATACTACAAAAACTACTTTGTTAAGGCTACTTCCACTAAAAATCATAAAATTGTTTGTCATTATTGCAATGGAGATGGTCACATGAAATATAGATGTCCTATTAAGAAAAATGCATATTATGGAGTTAAATGTGTTTGGGTTCCAAAAGGAACCATTACTAACACTCAAGGACCCAAAGAGTTTTGGGTACCTAAAATTTGAGATCTTCTCTCGCATGAATCAAAGAAGAAGGAAAGAGAAATAAGTGGTATTTGGACAACGGATGTCCAAGACATATGACCGATGATTATTCATGACTCTCAAGTTTTACCAAGATAAAAAATGGTGGAGATGTATCCTTTGGAGATAATTCAAAAGGAAAAATCATTGGTATTGGTAATGTCAGTAAAGTTTCCTCAACTCTCATTGAAAATGTATGCTTTGTTGGAAATAGGTGTGTTAACATTTATACTATTGATATAGATTGTGCATCTACTTATGATGATTTATACACTATCTTCCTTGTTTTTCTATAATATGATAATCGGATGTTTTTAAATTGTGTAAATTTATGAATCATGCATTATATTGACCTTTAAAGACATTTTTGATCAACCAAATGGTTTAGATATGTATTAAGTATTGGATATTTCGCACAATATTCTCATATTTTGGATACTTTTATGTGTGTTTGATTGTTTCTTGTTTTTATGAATGCTTGTGTTATATATGAGACTTAGCATTGATTTTACTATGATTTTAGCATTGCTTGTAGTTGTTTTAATATTGATTTTGATTTTTTTGGTATAAATTTTGGTAATAGTTTTTGAGGAGATGCTTAATATACAAGTGAGATTCTACTGAAATTTTTACTTGTCAAAACGTGGCTATTTTTCTTTATTTTTTTCTTTTTGATCTTTGAAGGGGAGAATAGTTTTCAGTTATATTTCAAAAAGAAGTTAACAAAAATTTTGTTTATTTTTCAAGGGAGCTTATTTTCAGGGGAGTTAAAACAAATTTTTGTGTCCTTTACATACAAAGTTTGTCATCATCAAAAAGGGGGAGATTGTTAATCTTATAATATTGATTTTGATGATAACAAAACTTATATGTACTTGATTAAAATGTTTGAGTTATTAAAATGAATTTCTTAAAGTCATAAACATGTTTAAAGAATCTTAATGACCGTTAACTTGAGTTGGAAAATCATTTTTCTACAAAAAGTTAACAAAATATAGATTCTGGAAATTACCCTTGAACCGTTTATTATAAAAGGCGAACCGTTTATTACTAACGGTGAACCGTTTATTATAAAAGGCGAACCGTTTATTTACAAAAAAGTTTCAGAGCATTCTGGAACTTAACGGTGAACCGTTTATTATTAACGGCGAACCGATAAGTTCCAGTAAAGAGATAGTTTTTTACTCTTGAACCGTTTAGCAAAAACGGAGAGCCGATTTTTGCAGGTTTTGGAAAGAAACGGTGATCCGATAATTTAAACGTGAAACCGCTTATTTAAAATCAAAGGGCAACGGCTAGCTGAAAAGTCAAAACGGCTAACCGATTGAGACAACCGCGAACCGATTATGATCGAGAAAGTCAATAACGGCTAGTTTTCAGCTCCAACTATAAAAAGGCTCAATCAAATTCAAACAACGAGATCCAACATTTTGATATTTGAGCTTCCTTGAGAAACAATCTTCTTTGAGCTTCAATTGTGTTTCATATCATTGCCTCACACATTAAAATTTCAATTGTAATCATTTGGAGTGTGTGAGAGATTATTTGTTATTAAATCTCTATCATTGAGTGATTGTAAGTGTTGGAAAACACTTGGGTTGAGAGATTGGGTTTAATCTCTTATTGTAAAGGTCCATTGACACCTTGGAAGTTAATTGTAAGTGTTGGGATACACTTGGGTTAAGAGATTGGGAATAATCTCTTGATTGTAAAGGTCCATTGACACCTTGAAGTCAAGTGTAAGTGTATTGAAGCCTTGGAGGCTTGCTTAGTGGAATCCTCAAGCCCGGTGAGCTTGGAGGCGTGGACGTAGGCACGGTTGGCCGAACCACGTAAAAATCACGTGTTTGATTTCTCTTCCCTTATCTCTTTAAATTCAAGCATTGTTAATTATATTGTTTTAAAACATTAGTTTTAAATTGTTGTGTAATTTTATTTACTTAATTTTTAAAGAACCCAATTCACCCCCCTCTTGGGTAGCCTATATAGAATTTCAATTGGTATCAGAGCTTGGTTCTCTTGTTAGGACTTAATCGTCTAGAGTAAAAGATCCATGGCAACCCAAAATGATTCTAGTTTTAGGGAAGGACAATCCACTATTAGACCACCATTCTTTGATGGAAATGATTATCCCTATTGGAAAACTAGAATGAGAATTTATTTGCAAGCATTAGATTATGAAATATGGGAAGTTGTATGTGATGGTCCATTCATGCCGATAACTAAAAATGAAGAAGGAGAAGATATTCCTAAACCTTCACGTGAATGGAATGATTTAGAAAAGAGAAAAGCTTCACTAAATTCTAAAGCTATGAATGCCTTATTTTGTGCCCTAGATAAGAAAGAATTTCATAGAGTCTCAAGTTGTTCTAATGCTTATGAAATTTGGAAGAAACTTGAAGTTGTTTATGAAGGTACAAACCAAGTCAAAGAATCTAAAATAAGTAGATACACTAGGCAATATGAATTGTTTCAAATGGAAGAAAATGAAAGTGTCACTCTATGTATACTAGATTTACGACATTGTAAACACTCAGGGGCACTTGGTAAGACCTTTTCAAATAGCGAGAAGGTAAAGAAAATTATTAGGTCATTACCAAAAGAATGGAGACCTAAAGAGAACTGCTATTGAGGAAGCCAAAGATTTAAACATTTTGTCTATTGATGATCTAATTGGCTCACTTATTTCTTATGAAGAAGATTTGACAATTTGAAAGAGGAGATGAAGATAAGAAGAAGAAAAACGTTGCCTTGAAAGCATCAAAATTTGAAAGCGATGAGGAAAGCGATCTTGAAGATGAAGAGATGGATATGATAGCTAGAAAGTTCACGAAATTTTTCAAAAATCCGGTGAACAAAGAAAATTCAAAAACTTCAAGAATCAAAAGGAGAAGAATGAAGCAATCATATGTTATAAATGCAAGAAGCCTGGCCATATAAAACCGGAATGCCCCCTTCTCAACAAATTCAAGAAGAAAGCTATGTTGGCAACATGGGATGATAGTGATGAAGAATCAAGTGAGGATGAACAAGCGCAAGAAATGTCAAACTTGGCACTCATGGCAATAGGAGAAGATGAGCTTGATGAGGTAAGTGATCTTCCATCTTATGATGAATTATATGATGCTTTTAATGAGTTGCATAGTGATATGATGAAAATTGGAAAGAAAAATGCATGTCTTAAGAAGAACATATTAGAACTTTCAAATGAAAAGGATCTTTATGCAAAAATGTAATGATGTGTTAAATGATAAGATTAAAGAGCTAGAATTAGATAATGAAAGATTGCATGATAGAATTGCTTCTTTAAAAGGTAAACAAAGTACTTCATATGAACATGAAAAATTACATGTTGATAACTTGATCAAAGAAAATGAAGAACTTAAAAAGAAGAGCAATGAACTAAATGAGATTGTTTCTAAATTCACAAATGGGCAAAAGAACTTAGAAAAATTACTTGGTGCCCAAAAATGTGTGTTTGATAAAGGAAGGATTGGTTATAAACCTAACTTGAAACAAAAATACTACAAAAACTACTTTGTTAAGGCTACTTCCACTAAAAATCATAAAATTGTTTGTCATTATTGCAATGGAGATGGTCACATGAAATATAGATGTCCTATTAAGAAAAATGCATATTATGGAGTTAAATGTGTTTGGGTTCCAAAAGGAACCATTACTAACACTCAAGGACCCAAAGAGTTTTGGGTACCTAAAATTTGAGATCTTCTGCATGAATCAAAGAAGAAGGGAAAGAGAAATAAGTGGTATTTGGACAACGGATGTCCAAGACATATGACCGATGATTATTCATGACTCTCAAGTTTTACCAAGATAAAAAATGGTGGAGATGTATCCTTTGGAGATAATTCAAAAGGAAAAATCATTGGTATTGGTAATGTCAGTAAAGTTTCCTCAACTCTCATTGAAAATGTATGCTTTGTTGGAAATAGGTGTGTTAACATTTATACTATTGATATAGATTGTGCATCTACTTATGATGATTTATACACTATCTTCCTTGTTTTTCTATAATATGATAATCGGATGTTTTTAAATTGTGTAAATTTATGAATCATGCATTATATTGACCTTTAAAGACATTTTTGATCAACCAAATGGTTTAGATATGTATTAAGTATTGGATATTTCGCACAATATTCTCATATTTTGGATACTTTTATGTGTGTTTGATTGTTTCTTGTTTTTATGAATGCTTGTGTTATATATGAGACTTAGCATTGATTTTACTATGATTTTAGCATTGCTTGTAGTTGTTTTAATATTGATTTTGATTTTTTTTGGTATAAATTTTGGTAATAGTTTTTGAGGAGATGCTTAATATACAAGGGAGATTCTACTGAAATTTTTACTTGTCAAAACGTGGCTATTTTTCTTTATTTTTTTCTTTTTGATGCTGAAGGGGGAGAATAGTTTTCAGTTATATTTCAAAAAAGAAGTTAACAAAAATTTTGTTTATTTTTCAAGGGAGCTTATTTTCAGGGGGAGTTAAAACAAATTTTTGTGTCCTTTACATACAAAGTTTGTCATCATCAAAAAGGGGGAGATTGTTAATCTTATAATATTGATTTTGATGATAACAAAACTTATATGTACTTGATTAAAATGTTTGAGTTATTAAAATGAATTTCTTAAAGTCATAAACATGTTTAAAGAATCTTAATGACCGTTAACTTGAGTTGGAAAATCATTTTTCTACAAAAAGTTAACAAAATATAGATTCTGGAAATTACCCTTGAACCGTTTATTATAAAAGGCGAACCGTTTATTACTAACGGTGAACCGTTTATTATAAAAGGCGAACCGTTTATTTACAAAAAAGTTTCAGAGCATTCTGGAACTTAACGGTGAACCGTTTATTATTAACGGCGAACCGATAAGTTCCAGTAAAGAGATAGTTTTTTACTCTTGAACCGTTTAGCAAAACGAGAGCCGATTTGTTTTGCAGGGTTTTGGAAAGAAAGCGGTGATCCGATAATTTAAACGGCAGAAACCGTTTATTTAAAATCAAAGGGCAACGGCTAGCTGAAAAGTCAAAACGGCTAACCGATTGAGACAACCGCGAACCGATTATGATCGAGAAAGTCAATAACGGCTAGTTTTCAGCTCCAACTATAAAAGGCTCAATCAAATTCAAACAACGAGATCCAACATTTTGATATTTGAGCTTCCTACTGAGAAACAATCTTCTTTGAGCTTCAATTGTGTTTCATATCATTGCCTCACACATTAAAATTTCAATTGTAATCATTTGGAGTGTGTGAGAGATTATTTGTTATTAAATCTCTATCATTGAGTGATTGTAAGTGTTGGAAAACACTTGGGTTGAGAGATTGGGTTTAATCTCTTATTGTAAAGGTCCATTGACACCTTGGAAGTTAATTGTAAGTGTTGGGATACACTTGGGTTAAGAGATTGGGAATAATCTCTTGATTGTAAAGGTCCATTGACACCTTGAAGTCAAGTGTAAGTGTATTGAAGCCTTGGAGGCTTGCTTAGTGGAATCCTCAAGCCCGGTGAGCTTGGAGGCGTGGACGTAGGCACGGTTGGCCGAACCACGTAAAAATCACGTGTTTGATTTCTCTTCCCTTATCTCTTTAAATTCAAGCATTGTTAATTATATTGTTTTAAAACATTAGTTTTAAATTGTTGTGTAATTTTATTTACTTAATTTTTAAAGAACCCAATTCACCCCCCTCTTGGGTAGCCTATATAGAATTTCAGGAACCACTATCATCAATAGTCAACTTAGTATTAGTTCCCATAGGAGTTCTCATGTGTTTTGTAGAATTTAAACCAAACCTCTTAACTAAATTCTTAGCATACTTGCTTTGATTACCAAAAATTTCATTCTTCATTTGTTTCACTTGTAAACCCAAAAGTAAGTCAATTCTCTCACCATGCTCATTTCAAATTTCTTTTTCATTTGATTCATAAATTCTTGCACATGATCAAAAGAAGTAGAACTAAACACTATATCATCAACATAGATTTGAACAACTAAAATTTCTAGATTAAGTTGCTTAATAAATAGAGTTATATCTACTCCCTTTCGCTTATAGCCATTTTCAAGCAAAAATTTGGTCAACCTTTCATACCAAGCCAGAGGAGCTTGCTTTAAACCATACAAAGCCTTTTTTAATTAAAAAACATGGTTTAGGAAATGGGGGTCTTCAAAACCTTTAGGTTGTTCCACATAGGCTTCTTCATTTTAGATGCCATTCAAAAAGGCACTCTTGACATCTATTTAAAATAATTTAAAGCCTACTAAACACACAACTGCAAGAAGCAATCGAATAGATTCTAGTCTAGCAACGGGTGCAAAAGTTTCATCAAAATCAACACCTTTACTTTATGTGTATCCTTGTACAACCAACCTAACTTTATTTCTCACTATGTTACCAAATTCATTAGTTTTGTTCTTAAAAATCCATTTGGTTCCTATAATATTAGTGTGACTAGGTCTAGATACTAGCATCCAAATGTCATTTTGTTCAGATTGTTCCAATTCTTCTTGCATAGCTTTAACATGATACATCAACTAAAGTTTCCTTAACATTCTTAGGTTCAATTAAAGATATAAAGCAATTAAATCTTACCATATTAGCATGCCTTTTCCTTGTGACCATTCACTCATCAAGATTGCTTAAAATAAGGTCAGATGGGTGATTTTTCTTAACTCTTTATGATGGTTCTTTTCTGATTTGATCATGTAGGTCCATAGTTGCTTGGAGCTTTGAAACTTTCTCCTTCACATTTTCTGGAGTTTCCTTCGAGATGGTTTCTTCAGCTATTTCTTTTTCTTTTAAAGAAGGTTCACTAGATTGACCTTTCTCAATGACTCGATCTACATGAGTGATTGTAGCTCCCTTTGGTGTTTCTAAAAAATTTATTATTTCTTCCTTAACTGAGTAATCTGCAAAATCTTGATAATCATCAATAACCACATTTGCAAATTCAATAATATTATTAGTTCTTATATTATAAACACGAAATGTTTTGCTGTTACTAGAATAACTAAGAAAAACACCTTTATCAAATTTTGAATCAAATTTACTAAGATGCTCACAATCATTTAGTATAAAGCACATACTCTAAAAAATATAAAAGTACGCCAAATTAGGTTTTTTACCTTTCCATAACAAATGGGGAGTTTTCCTAGTATCTGGACGGAGATAAACACGATTAATGGTGTAGCAAGTAGTGTTAAGTGCTTCAGCCCATAATCTTTTTGAAAGATTCTTTAAGTTTAACATCACTCGAGCAATTTCCTATAAGGTCCTACTTTTTCTTTTTACAACACCATTTTATTCTGGAGTAATAGGTGATGAAAACTCATGTAAAATTCCATGTAAACTAAAATATTCCTCAAAACTAGAGTTTTCAAATTCTCTGCCATAATCACTCTTAATTCTAACAATATTGCAATTTTGATCGTTTTTAATTTTTTTCACAAATTTTTTTGAACACATCAAATGTATCTAATTTCTCTCTAATAAATTCAATCCATGTATACCTAGAGAAATCATCTATACACACAAATACGTACCTTTTTCCAGCTAAACTTTTAATTTGCATTGGTCTCATAAGATTCATATGAAATAGTTGTAGTACCATAGATGTTGCTATATCTTGAATGGCTTTATGTGAAGCCCTTTGTTGTTTGCCAAATTGATATGAACCATATACTTCAGGTTGTTTCTTTTAAAGCATTGGAACCCTTTCATAGCACCTATTTGCATAATTTTAGTCAGTAACCTATAGTTCAAATGACCCAACTTTTGATACCACAATTGTGTGTCATCAAGAGTAGTTTTATGGAAAATAATCGAACTAGTCAACTTATAAAAATGAACAAATGATCGATGTCCTTCTAAAATGTAATTTTCATCAATATCAAGAACACAACATTTGTTCCTATCGAAGTTGACAACTTGGTTCTGGTCACAAATTTGACTAATGCTGAGCAAATTTCCTTTAAGATCCTCTTGTCGTAAGTTTCGTTCAATCTCTTAAAATGTAGGTGTCAGTGCACTAGTGTACACAATAAGTAATAAAGTGATAAGAATTCGAGTATCGTCTCCACAGGTATTGATGCTATTCGAGTTGCTACATCAATTCTTATGGTGCAAAGTTAATCAAATTAAATTCTTTTAACAACTAAATTTAACTAAATAACTTAAAATGATAGAAAAATCAAATACAATAAAATAAACCAACACGTCTCACATAAGAATAGAATCACTAAGAATGATGTAGTTAAGTGAATTAACTCACTTAATAGTATTGACTATTTTTTTATTACAATTCAGTTGCTACAGTAATTACTACAGTACTGGGCAGAACTCTAATGCATCCTTAGCTGTCACCCGTTGGACATCTTATATCTATATGCAACCTAACAATGACCAATTATTGTGCCAGACAAGATATAGCATTAAATGATTAAGGTTCCAGTATCCTACAAGGTAAATCCATATATCTAGTTTATCACTAGCTTTATAATAGGCATGACCCTATTTAAATTGAGTTAACCTAATTTGAGAAACCTAATTTAAAACCAAGTATTATTTTGATATATTCCATTAAAACAGGCCCTTTTGTGACTCTCTCTTAGCTAGTATAACTAAATGGGTCGTCAGTCGAAATAGTGACTTGAATTAAGCATTATCAAAACAAAATGCTATAGCAATCATGCAACAACGCAATAAATTTAGTCAATAATCCATAAGGCTTGTTTATCACTCAACCACTAATAAGATTAGTTCATGATTTGTATTAGAATAGAAAGAAAAATTGATTCAGCCATCATCGTATACATCATTATGAATCAATGAAACAAGAAAGGTAAAGATAAGAGTGAATGGCCCTTTTAGTTTCTCTATTTCTTCCTCCTCACGCCTGTAATTTCCTTCGTTCGGCCTTGGAATTTCTTATTTCTTTTTTTCTTTTCTTGCTATTTCTTATAAATGACAGCTTTTTCTTTTTCTTTGAGTGCATGCTTCTTCTATAATGGAAAAATAGGGCAACTGGATGTTTTAGGCACGTATCTTTCAAATTTGAAAATCGCAGATCGCATATTTTTCTGAGATTCGTGTGAAATTTTCTCTTCTGATGCTTCAGGATTGCTATAGCAATAGTTGCTATAGCAATAGCTATAAGATCTACACTAATGCAAACTCACATCCACTTTTCTGCAGCCAAATTCTTTCCTCATTCTTGCAAGCCCATTGCACAGCATTCCTTCATTGAAAGTTGCATTTCTAATTTCCTACAACAAAACACATAATTTATTCTAAAACAACCTAATTTATTGAGAATAAACTAAAGATAAGTAAGTATGCACCATATAACTAAAATGCAATTAAAACATGCCATTAACTCTCTAAATAATCTTAATTTAAGTCCAAAAGTGTTATAGAAATTCTCATTTCATAGAGTTATCACACCCGCAAACTTAAACCATTACTTGTCATCAAGTAATGAAAATACACTAACATTCGAAACACACAATCATGCAACACACATAGCTCTGTCATCACATTTACAATGATTTACTAACCCTCATATCACACTTTAAATCGTGCAAAATTGCCATAGTAGTTCAAGTCTAGACTTAGGCTTCATTCTATCCAAAATGAGTGTGTGCTATTTTGATCAAGTCTAGAGATGCTATAGCATTGCACAATTACCATTCCATACTCAAGGGTAGAAGTCAATTCAATAATGTACAGGGGCAAAAATCGCAACACATTCTAATTTTGCTACATCAACAAATTTTGTGTTTTTTTTTCTATTCTATTCAATGTGGAATTATTTTTTCATGTGAATGTCTATCACTTGTGATGATGATACCCAATTACTCACCCAATGTACAAATTAGAGTTGCTGCAGCAATATTCATAACATGGTCTTATCTAAAGACACATTTGACTCAAGGCTGAACATGGAGCTCATAAACAGACCTAGTTACTCCATATCCTAGACAAAGGACCAGGAAAATTTTTTTTCTATCACTTATTGCTACAGCAATGCTCATAGCATCTATTACCTTTTGACTCAAATTTGCATACGGGGTGCATACTCAGCCTTGGTTAATCAGCAACTTCAGCCATTAGAGCAAAATTATTCATAACAAGCACAGTTTCTAAAAATTTCCCCTCAAACTTAAGATGTTTTCTACTCTTTTGACACACAAGGCTTTATTAATGCATCCTCATCGAACTCAATCAAAACCTAATTGTTGAGACAAAATTCGACCCTTATCTTTGAACTATCCCTACTTGACAATCACAAAATTTGACACTCAATTTATCTTCATTAGGTATTCAATCCATACATAAACTTAAATAACAGAGCCTTACACACATATTTACAAACATAAACAAAACACACAAAACTTAAAATTATACTTATTCTTACACAGCCCCCCCAAACTTAGGAGGTGTTGTGTCCTCACACACATAGAAACACTCAAATGCAAACAAACTAAACAAACCAAACATGTTAATAAAGAAAAAACAAAGTTATAAACCAACCAAGCAACATAATAGAAATAAATAACAAAACAAATTTCTAGGAAAGACTTGAAAAATTAAAACTGGTAGGGGCACGCCCCTATTGTTGCAGATTTGTGGCAGCAACAGGTAGATAAGGTCACTTTTTTTTTGTGACACTGAGTTGACGTTCCTTAGGCGACCCTTGTGGAATGACAGCTAATGCAACAGATGATTTCTTCTTTTTGGGTGTAAGGGAACTAACTGGAGGGGTTCTAATGGGCTCGGGCATCTTGGGCTGATGTGATCGTGTACGCTTTAGGTCTGGCTTTTTTAGTGTTGTAGCACCTTTAAATTGTTGTGTCCATTTACATTTACTGGACCTCTTTTTTAACTGGTGTAGATGTTGACGATTTTGGTGAAGTTCTTTGTGAAGTGGCTGGAGCGGCTTTCTACGTAGTTATTTCAGTAATGATATCTAGCAAACTCTATTTTTCTACAACTGTTCATGTAGCCCTACTAACTGCTGCCCTAATTCCAACATCAATCTCTTCTTAGTCATCTTCAGAATCTTCTTCACTTAGAACTTTTTCCTTGCCTTTATGAGAGAGGGTGGGTGGCTCATCATCTTAGTCATTTTCTTCTTCTTCTTCTTCTTTTTCTTCTTAGAGGATTTGCTTTCCTATTCGCTTAGGTGGCACCACTGGAGGTGCCTCCTCCTCTTCTCATTTATATATTGCTCCCTGCTCCTCCTCTTCCTCCTTTTATTCTTTTGCTTTCTTTTCTTTTTTCAGCTCTTCTACTTCCTCCTCTTTTTGTTCTTTTACTGGCAGTGGTTCTTTCGCAAAGCTAGACTCTTCTTCACTAGCTACTATTTCAGCTACTAGAGGTTCTTCTGCCACACTTCAAAGTTAAATTGTTGCAACAAGTTGTCAAGAAGATCTGGGTTCTTACCTTTCATAAATGCAGCAAAGTTAAGCACATGATCCTCAAGGTGCCTCAGGTAGCTCAAGAATTGATCATTCTCTCTCCTTTGTGCTTTAACGCATTGAGTAATGCTGCCATTTAATTCTTGCAACCTCTTTTCAAGCCCTAGGGCTATTTTTGCTCTAGTGACAACAGTATGCTCTATGTTGTTACAACAATAGGTTCTCTAGCAATTCTTTTAATGGTTCGAGCGATAAAAGGTCCTTCATTTTTAATCCTTTCATCTGCAGTAGACATATGCACTCCAAATACAATGCAAATACTGGTAATGAGGGAGAGAAACAACAAGCCCATAGTTTTGTGTTTTTTCATAGCACAGTCCCTAATTTCCCTATCTATAATAGTTCCAACATTTATCAGCAGGCTTTTAAAGAGGACATATAAGAGAACCAATCTCTCTTAAGACACTGTAGTGGTATGGGTGGTGGGCATCAGCCTATACTTTAAAAGTTTGACCCACACTTTGGCAATCAGTTTCAGGTCTATCCTATTCACTATTCAAGCCTCCTTATAAGCACAATAACTACCTTCAACAGTTAGGGTCTTACGTACATCATTCCACTTCTTATTAGTCATTGTGCCAAGCATTTTAGAGTATTCACAATCAATATCAGAGGGTAAATTGTAAAAGGCATTCATAACTCTTGGGTTTAAAAAAACCTGAGAATTTCTCACCCATATTGTGCGCTGGTTCTGCCGTAACATGTTGGCATAAAATTCCTTTACTAGTGCTAGCATTGGGTCCTTTGGGTGGGCACAAAAGTCTAATCAACCTCTTTTTTCTGTAGCAATATAAATTGTGTTGCATGTCCCAGATAGTTATGGCGGGAATTAGAAACCTTTTTCCTCCAAAATTTTCCGCCGCTCAATGAATTTTTCAGATTTATCCGTGGCTTTGTAACTGTGAAAGAGGAAAGGGTCCTTCAACCTCATGGCACGAGACTTGATTTTCACTATTGTCACAGTAAGACATGAAAAACAGTTGTACTAGAAAGAATGGAGAAGATTTGTTAAGTTATAGTTAGAATAGTAAGAGTCCTAAACGAAAAAGAAAAATTATAACACGAATAAGCATTTTCTTTAAGAAGCACAATCCTTAATTTATAATTTATGGAGAGTTAAAAGAGAGGAAAGTAAATTTTGAAAGAAATACGGTAATAATTAAAAATTAAAAATCAAATCCGAATTCAAAAAGGAAGGAAATCTGTCATGATTTCATAGGAATTTCAAATTTCCCTTATCCCAATTTATCACTAACTGACAGCAGCATGTTAATGAAAATTTAAAATATTTCTTGGCTGCAAAATCGAAGGAAGACTAATTGCAACGGTAAAGCCTTTTATAAGTGCTTGTTAGTTCCAATGCTGCAGCAATTTAGCACGACTTCCTCTAATGTTGATGTTCACTTGCTCTGCATCATGCTTGAGCTTTTGTTGTAACAAGTCCCCACCTCTTGTATTTTTTTTTGTTTTAAATTGACTGCAAAAGTAAAGATCAAATAAATGAAGACATTAACATTGACATAAAACAAAATGATAAATGCAACAAAATAAGATTAAGTGCGAGATACTAAAAATAGAAGAACAAAAACAACCATAAACATTTAAAACACTTCCTTCATTGAGTTACCTCCGAATTAGCACTTGATTTAGGGTCTTTCAGCCTGACCCTTCTTTCTTGCTCAAACTGAATCCTTGAGGAATAAATTCTCTCTTGTGTCATGAATAGCATCACTAATATAATGTTTGAGAGATGTTTCCCATTCTTTGACACCTGTCACAACATTTAACAAATTTATAAGCATCTTTAAATGTAGAGGGCTAGTAATAACTTGCTTATAACACTTTGACTGCCATTCTATGGCCTCCAAAATGTCCTCTATATGTTGCAGCATGACAGCATGACATGCTTGCAATATGTTTCAAGTTTCTTCATCAAGCACTCATCTTTGAATGATCTGATCTGAACATACCTTGTATAAGTAAGGGTCATACCACTAATATGCTTTGACATCATTGAGAAACCTTTTCTTCAGCTGATAGGTTAAATCAGGTGGCAACAATCCACTCACTAAGTACTTAGCAAAGTTTGCATACCATGAGAATCCTGACTACTGCAGCATTTGTATATGCTGAAGCATCAACAACTGCTCATCGGGAAAAGTTTCAGTGATAGCTTGTTTGTACTGAGTGCTTGCATCTGCCTCTAATCTTGATAGATGATCTGCCACCTAGTTTTCAGTCCCCTTTCTATCCTTGATCTCCAGGTCAAACTCTTACAATAGAAGAATCCATCTAATTAATCTTGGTTTGGAATCTCTCTTGGAGATCAAATATTTTATTGCTGAGTGGTCTGTATATACAGTTACCTTGGTACCCACTAAATATTCCTTGAATTTATCAAATGCAAACACCACAAACAACAACTCTTTCTCTGTAGTTGTGTATTTAAGCTAAGCATTAGCTAATGTCTTACTGGCATAATAAATAAAGTGAAAAATCTTGTTTTTCCTTTGCCCTAGCACTACTCCAACAGAGTGGTCACTAGCATCACACATTAATTCGAATGGCATACTTTACTTTAGTGCTACAACAACAGGTGCTGTAATAAGAGCTTTTTTTAATTCCTTTAGGCAAATGTCATTAAATTTGAATTATTTTTCATGCTCAAGTAACATGTATAAAGGCTTGGCTATCTTTGAGAAATCCTTAATGAATCTCCTGTAAAATTCAGCATGGCCCAAAAAGCTTCTTATGCCCTTAACCAAGGTGGGTGGTGGAAGTTTGTCAATCACTTCTATTTTTGCCTTATCTACTTCAATACTGTTTTTAGAGACTCTATGGCCTAAAACTATCCATTCTTGCACCATGAAGTAGCATTTTTCCCTATTGAGCACTAGGTTTGTTTCCTCACATCTTTCAAGTACATTCTTCAAATTGTGCAAACAATCTTTATATAATTCACCAAAAACTGAAAAATTCTCCATGAATATCTCTAGTGTTTGCTCTACCATATCTGAAAATATTGCCATCATGCACTTCCGAAATGTTGTTGGAGTATTGCATAAGCCAAAATGGTATCCTTCTAAATGCAAATGTGCCATAAGGGCAAGTGAATGTTATCTTCTTCTGATCCTCTGATGCTATTGCAATTTGATTGTACCCTGAATACCCATCCAAGAAGTAATAATACTCATTTCTAGGAAGTTTGTCTAACATATGATCTATGAAAAGCAATGAAAAGTGATCATTTCTTGTAGCCTTGTTCATTCTTCCTATAGTCCTTACAAACTTTCCAACCTGTGACTGTTTTTATTGGAATAAGTTCATTCTTTTCGTTTACTACAATGGTCACTCCTTTCTTCTTTGGTAAACATTGTACTTGACTCACCCATGAACTATCTGATATAAGGTATATGATTCCAACATCCAACTATTTAATAATCTTTTTCTTCAAAACATCCTTCATGATTGGATTTAACCTTCTCTGTTGTTCTACTGAGTTGTTGTAACTCTCCTCTAGTAGAATTTTATGCATACAAATAGATGGGCAGATTCCCTTAATGTCTGCCATGGTTCAACCAATTGCTTTCATATGTTTTCCCAACACATCCACTAAGCTTTTCTCTTGACCTGCATGCAAAGAAGATGAAATAATTACTGATAATGAATCATTATCACTAAGATATATATATTTTAAATGAGAAGGCAAGAGTTTTAATTCTAATATTAGTGGAGACTCAACAGACAGTACAAAAGGTTTTACTTCCCTATTTAATAAATCCAAAGATTCAAATTGCCTAACTACTCGTAATGGTTGCTTTTCTCACAGCCATGCTATGTCAACAGTGTCAGCATTTTCATCATTAAATAATATAGCATTAAGTTGCATATTACGGCAACAGCTGTCTATCCGTTCAGCTGCAACAAGATCCACAATACTAATGAAGTTGCAATCCTCAATTTCATCAGGGCTCTTCATTACACTCAACATATTAAATGTTGTTAATCATTAACCCTCATTGTTAATTCTCCCTTTTTCACATTAATGAAAGTCTTTCCTGTGACTAAAAATGATCTTCCTAAGATGATTGGTACTTCCTTGTCTACCTCAAACTCTAGTATAATGAAATCCATTTGAAAAATTAATTTATCCACCTTTATCAATACGTCTTTAATCTTTTCTTCTGGATAAGCATGAGATTTGTTTGCAAGCTGCAGAGTTATTGTTGTTGGTCTAATTCACCAACTGCTAATTTCTTAAAGACTGATAATAGCATTAAATTGATGCTGGCCCCCAAATTACAAAGTGCTTTTCCATTGTACTTAGTTCCTCTGAAACAAGGAATCGTGAAGCTTCTTTGGTCTTTTAGTTTCTGAGGTATTTTGCTTTGAAGCATGTGACTGCACTCCTATGTTAAAGCAATAGTTTTAAATTCTTCTAACCTTTTTTTTTTTGCCAAAATGTCTTTCAAAAATTTCACATAATTAGGCATTTGTTCCAGAGCTTCTACAAATGGAATGTTGGTGTAGAGCTACTTCAACACCTCCAAAAATTTACTAAATTGTTTATCAATGGAAATAGTAGTGGATGTC
This sequence comes from Luvunga scandens, assembly GCA_030449905.1. Classification (NCBI taxonomy): domain Eukaryota; kingdom Viridiplantae; phylum Streptophyta; class Magnoliopsida; order Sapindales; family Rutaceae; genus Luvunga; species Luvunga scandens. The sequence continues at coordinate 4,511,482 of JASUUG010001266.1, forward strand.
TAAATTTTTGTGCTATAGTTGAATGCACAAGTTGTTTTTCACTTGCTCTGCCATTTTCTGTAGCAGCTGACGATTCTGTAGCATCCTATCATAACAGATAATGACTCATCTACTTCTGTAGGTGCTGCAGCTCTGTTGTTCTCACCAATATATTGATTAGTGGAAGGAACATGCTCTTCTTCATTATAAACTTCTTCTTGAGTTTGAATAGACTCATTTTTCTTCTTTAGCATACCTACTGGAATATGGACATCCTTTCTAGATCTCAAATTGATCATTTTGCATTGTTCTTTTCCTTCTCTTCTTGGATTATCTGTATTGCTTAGTAAATTTCCCTAAGGTCTGTTACTGAGTGCTGTGGCAAGCTATCCAACTTGATTCTCTAAATTTGTTAATGACACAGTTTGGCTTTGGACAATTGCATCATTCTTCACAATATACTCCTTAATTAAGGCCTCTAGTGAATTGATATGGTCATTATTGTTGTTTCTTTGACCTTGATTTTGCTGGTGAAATCCAAGTGGTTATACTGGTCTGTTTTGTCCACTGGTTACTATAGCATGCTGATTCTGATTATCCCATAAGAAATTTGGGTGTTGCCTCCATCCTGGATTGTGAGTATTTGAATATGGATTGTTATGCCTCTATTTATTGAAACTGCCCACATAATTTACTGAAGTTGGATTCCCAGAACAATTATTAAATAAATGTCTCTCTCCACAATAAACTTATGACACTTATGCAACTTGGTTAACTGTTGCTGAAACAGTGGTTAAAGCCTTTATTATATTTGTCAATGAAGTTACTTGTGCTAATAAAGCTGTCAGGGCATCCACATTATGCACTTTAACTACACCTTTTGCTACAGCTTGCCTAGTTGATGGCCATTGATAGTTATTGTTAGCTATTTTCTCCAAAATCTCATAAGCTTCATTATAAGATTTGGATAACAAAGCTTCATTTACTAAAGCATCCACCATGAGTCTTGTACTTAGATTAAGACCATTATAAAAGGTTTCCAATTGTATACAGCAAAGAATACCATAATATGGACATCTTCTTATCAACTGTTTGAATCTCTCTCATGCATTATTCAAGTTCTCATCTTCTAATTGATAAAAAGATATGATCTCATTTTTCAATTTGGTATTCTTAGTAGGTGGGAAATACTTCTTCAAAAACTTGTCAGCTAAGTCATTTCATGTTGTAATGGAGTCTAGTGGTAAAGAATTCAACCATGCCCTTGCTTGATCTCTAAAAGAGAATGAAAAAAGTTTGAGCCTTAATGTTTCCTGTGATGCTCCAGCAATCTTAAAATCACACTTACTTCTAAAAACAACTTAAGATAAATATGAGGATCTTCTAATAGTAATCCATTAAACCTACCCACGGTTTGCAACATCTGAAACATCACTGGTTTTAACTCAAAATTATTTGCTTGAACTTCAAGTCTAACTATGCCCAGTTGTATAGCTTGAGGAGTCAACACAGCGTAGTCTCGAATGACTCTTTCTCTATCATCTGCCATATGAATAATATTGTTTCCTAGTTGCCCAAAGACATGCTATCCATTCTGACCTCTTGTCCATTCAATGGTTGCAATTCTTCTCGATTATTCAAATCTCTCATGTCTTGCAAATCATCCATTGTTACAGCAGCTTTTGAATTTATTTACTCATTTCTTAATCTTCTAACAGTCCTCTCGATTTCAATATCAAAGTGAAACTTAATTTGTTTATCTTTACACATGAAATGGTTGCTTCAATAAACTGCCAACCCCAAAAAAATAATTAAACAAATAATTAAATAAACACCCCAAAAATTGATTTCACAAATCATAATAAACAATCAATCCCCGGCAACGGCGCCAAAAACTTATTGTAAGTTTGGTTCATTCTCTTAAAATGTAGGTGTCAGTGCACAAGTGTACACAACAAGTAATAAAGTGATAAGTATTCAAGTATCGTCTCCATAGGGATTGATGTTATTCAAGTTGCTACACAATTCTTATAGTGCAAAGTCAATCAAATTAAATTATTTTAACAACTAAATTAAACTAAATAACTTAGAATGACAGAAAAATAAAATGCAATAAAATAAATCAACACGTCTCACAAAAGAATAGAATCACTAAGAATGATATAGTTAAGTGAATTAACTCACTTAATGGTATTGACTATTTTTCTATTACAGTTTAGTTGCTGCAACAATTACTACAGCACTGGGCAGAACTCTAATGCATCCTCAGTTGTCGCTTGTTGGACATCTTATATCTATATGCAACCTAAATGATTAAGGTTCCAATACCCTACAAGGTGAATCCTTATGTCTAATTCATCACTAGTTTTAGATTAAGCATAACCCTATTCAAATTGAGTTAACCCAAATTGGAAAACCTAATTTAAAACCAAGTATTGTTCTAATATATTTCGCTAAAATAGGCCTTTTTGTGGCTCTCTCTCAGCTAGTATTACTAAATAGGTGGTCAGCCAAAATAGTGACTTGAATTAAGCATTATCAAAACAAATGCTATAACAAGCATGCAACAACCCAATAAATTCAGTCAATAATCCATCAAGCTTGTTTATCACTTAGTGACTAATAAGTAATAAGATTAGTTCATGATTTGTATCAAAACAGAAACAAAAACCGATTCAGTCGTCATATACATCATCATGAATCAACGAAACAAGAAAGATAACGATAAGAGTGAATGGCCCTTTTAGTTTCTCTATTTCTTCCTCCTTACGCCTGTAATTTCCTTAGTTCAGCCTTGGAATTTCTTGTTTCTTTTTTTCTTTTCTTGTTATTTCTTGTGAATGACGACTCTCTCTATTTCTTTAAGTACGTGCTTCTTTTATAATGGAAAACTAGGGCAACTAGACATCTTTGGCACATATCGTATATTTTTCTAAGATTCACTTGAAATTTTCTCTTCTGTTGCTCTAAGATTGCTACAGCAATGGTTGCTATAGCATTGGCTACAGCATCTGCAGTGATGCAAACTCACTTCTACTTTTCTGTAGCCAAATTCCTTCATCATTCTTGAAAGCCCATTACACAACATTCCTTCCTTGAAAGTTGCATTCCCAATTGCCTACAATAAAGCATATAATCTAAACACATAATTTATTCTAAAACAACATAATTTATTGAGAATAAACTAAAGATAAATAAGTATACACCATGTAATTAAAATGCAATTAAAATATGTCATTAACTCTATAAATAATATTGATTTAAGTTCAAAAGTGTAATAGATAACTCTCATTTTATAGAGTTATCACCTCTACATATAGAACATTGTCAAGTTTTGGAAAACCTTCCATATTAAGCATTCTCTTTCCAAGTACATGACTTTTCACGCCATCAGCAAAAGTCACATTTTCTCAATGAACATTTTGATAATTGATCAAGATACTCTTATTACCCGTCATATGTCTAGAACAACCACTATCAAAGTATCAAAAGTCTGTAGTATAAGTTCTCAAGGAAATAAAGGAAACATAAGCTTTATAATCAGGCTTCCTTATCCAAGTGGTTCTGGGTTTATTTCCATTTATCTCAACCTTAGGCCTAGTTGTCATCCTAGGTTTTCTATAAGAATAATTAAATAACATAGCCTTTTTCGTATATTTTATGAACTTTAAGTAATTAGGTCTTATATGTCCTTTAGCATGGAAAAAATGACAAGTGGGAATAACATGTTGTTCTTAACTTGATGAACTGATAAAGAATGAGCAATAACTTAACTTTTCTGATGATATGAAATTTTAACTATTGATAGAGAAGCTATTTGTGAAGCTGTTTGTGATGAAGCTTTAGCAAACACACCTTGTGAATTTAAGTCTTTATCATCTTGATATCCAAGACCATGATGATCTGAGCTAAATTTGTCAATTGACAAGATATAATCTAACTTTTGAGTTCCTGAATTCATTATTTTCAATGACTGTTTGGTATTCCTTAATTTTGTGGTCACTGTAAGCAATTGGTTATCTTTGTCAGTAAGTAAAGACTTTTAATGAACTACTTACTCTCAAGCTTCACCTTATCATCCAAAAGATTGGATACTTGAGTCATCAAGGTCATATTCTTATTGTAGACTTCTTCCCATTTAGTGAACATCATCTTGTAGCTTTCATGAAAAGCTTTCTTGTCACTATGTCAATGTCATTAACGTCGCTATCTACATCATTATTCGTGTCATCATGTTACATAGTTATGTTAAGACGGGAATCAGAGTCTTTCTTGTAAGAAGTTTTGTGCGAGGCTTTAAGTGTGGATGCACCTTCAATGTTTAATTCCTGTATATTGCCTTTAGTATATTTTGACGCATCATCATGGGCAACAAGCCCTCGAACAAGTTCATCTTCATTAATACTATCTTCTGAATCATCATCACTCTAGGTGGATTGTATTGTTTTCTTTTTCATAAGAATGTTAGCACATTGTGCTTTTATGTGCCCTATGCCTCTACATTCTCCGCATTAAATACCCTCATTTTTGTTAAGATCAAACAATTTAGGATTAGGATTAAAGGAACCTTTTTGAACCGTTGGAGCCACGAATGTAGAAATCTTCTTTGGTTTGTTAAAGTTTTTCTTTTTCAACATCTTCTTGAAATTCTTTGCAATGAGTGTAAGAGAATTATCCACATAAGGATATGGATCATCATCTTTAGTTGGTTTGGTGGCGAGAACCTGTGTTTCAACTTGAAACACAACACTTTTTTCTTTCTTAGAATTCAAATTCAAGTAGTTAGTATTATAAACCATCAATTTTCCAATAAGTGAACCCCTAGTCATGGTAGACATATCAACATATTATTCAATGTCTAAAATCTTAGTATGGTATTTAAGATGGACAGATCTTAAGATTTTTCTACAATTTCCTCCTCAGAAATAAGTTTTCCAAGAGCAAAAAAATCATTAACCATAGCAAGGATTCTAGAATTAAATTCTTATATGGTTTCATGTTCATGAATTTTCAAGTTCTCAAAATCAGATGTAAGTTTCTAAAGCTTAGAACGTTTTAACATATTGTTACCTTTAAAAGTATTTTGGAGTATATCCCAAACAGCTTTAGATGTCCTACATGTAAAATTTAGTTGGTGTTGAAACACATCAACTCCATTGACAATGGCATTAAGTCTTTTTACATTATATCTAGATGCATCAAGTTCATCATTAGTCCATTCTTTAACTTACTTTAGAGATTTTACTCCGACGTCATCAATTTTGACAAGTGGAGTATACCTAGTGAGTACACATTACCAAACTCTTTTGTCAATAACTATTAAATAAATCACCATTCGTTGTTTTCAATAAATATAATTTGTCCCATCTTGCACAGGTGGACGAGCTAAAAAGCCTCTCTCTCTTTGCAAACTCATACCTACAAAATAGATCTAGGTTCCAAAAGTCTCACTAAACAAACATTTAATGTCTTTCTCTTGTACCAATTGGTAGAAATTTAGATCTATTGCAAATAGATATAGCTAGTTAAAAAGTATTAACAACTTAACTAATTTATGAAAATAGTGTTCACAATTACTGTTCATAGAGTACTATTCATGGGTAATATTCACCGTATCAAAAATATTAATTTTTCAAAACAAAATAAATTGCAGAAATTAAATGACAGGGAGATTTTTACATGGTTCGAATTAATCAATCCTATATCCACGATACCACGCCCAAATGAAAAGTAATTCAATAAGTTGAGATGTTACAACCAATGGATTTACTAAACTTAAGACTCTCACTTATAGTTTATCACTATACAGTTTACTCAACCTTAGACTAAATATGCTTGTCTTAAACAACCGCTACCCCTCTTGATCTACAATCCTCAAGGCACTTCACAAAGTGATCAATAGCGATTCTTCAATTTTTCAATGTCTAGTGATCCAAGATCCACATAAACTCTCCACAGAAATAAAAAGAAATAATCTCATAGTAAGACATAAAATGAAAACAAATCAACAAAACATTATACACCAAATGCAGATTCTTTAGGGAGGAGGCTGAATTTTGCTTCTCTACTTTATGCTCTATGTTGCACCTTCAATTATGAAATACCTCTTTATATAAGCACTATAGTTCCACAAAAACTGCAAGTCTTAAAAGACTTAGATTCTTTCCAAATAGGAGTTTCTTTCCTTTTATAATTCTTATGAATCTAAATAGGAATAAATCCGATTTTCTTACCTTGTTTGTCTCCCAAGAAATATCTAGAGCATTTAATAACTTCCTATTTGAACCAACTTCTTACTCTAAATAGATATCATGCACCAATTATAGAATCTCATCATTAATTGACTTCCTAAATTAGACAGTTAATTAAAATGGGAAAGAAATATTCCTAATAAATTGGAATAAAGATTAATAAATTAATCTTTATTACAAGATATGCAATAAATAAAATTTCAATTTAACTAGACTTGTTGTGCAAATTTTGTTGAACTCACAAGCGCACGAATCTATTATAGAATAGATCAACGGTGACGAGTGTCGATCCTACGAGGAGGTGAATTTTAATTGTATATAGAATTAATTTTCTGAGTTGGTGGTTTGATTTATAATGAAAATGATGTAGACTATCTATTAATTTAAATTAAAGTGGTGGGAATAAACTATTAAAATGAAGTGCTTGGATCTCTAGATCTGTACTCAACATGCACTATCGGCTTAACATTCATTATTAATATCAATAAAATCATGAAGGGGGATTTTCCACTCCTCATGAACCACACTCTAATAGATATGGTGCTAAGTGCTTCATGTGTCAAATAGTAATAACCTTGCCTAGGGAGACGATAATACCAACCAATATCTAGACAAGATTATTACTATTTGTTAATGAAAATTCAAAACAACCACATAAATTAAAAGGGAAGAAAAAGTAAATTTACTAAATTAAGCCCATAGAGCATGTTGAGACTTCACCTTCAACCCAAGCTTGAAAGGAAATTAGCCACTCATAATTGAACTAGGGATAAAATAGAAATTTTATTAAAATACGTAGAAAATACAAGATGGAGATGGAATTACAGAAAATGGAGCTCAAAAATGGATTCAGGGGTGTCAAATTAGGGAGGGAGCCCCCTTTTTACAGATACACTGAGTAAATCATGGCTATCGGATTAAAACAATTTGGACGCTCAGGATTGCACCAAGTGGCAAGCTCTTATTGAATGGAACACATCATCAGGGTTGTCATTCCGTGTATATGCATGTACCGTACACGTTTTTTCGGTCCACTAACATTTTGCCACGCACCGGTCAGCATTTTTGTCCAATAGGATCGTGACATGTCATCAGTCAACGCCACATCATCAATCAATGCCACATCATTCGTCCAATCAAATACCGCCACATGATCGTATAGTGCCACGTCAGCATATAGTAAAGGTAAACAGTGCCGTAAACAGTGTGTATACAGTACCGTATATATGAACAATACCGTATATGTGAACTGTACTATTTATCTTTTTATGCTTCTCCTAAGGTTTTTTACTGTCCTGAGTTCAAAATTACTGTCCGTTTTTCCATCTGATCTCTCGTTCATTGTGAAATGACTATGATATCCCTTAAAATATATAAAATACTTAATTAAAATAAAACATACATAATTAAATTACAAGGGACTTAAAGACATAAAAATATGGATGTTAGTGACACTTGGAGTGTAAAATGATGATTTTCTCCATTATAAATACACATTTTTTAGTACTCAACACTTGTCATAAAATGCCAACTCTATAATTAATAGACTCAACATGTTTCATTGATCATTCATTCTAAGATGACAATGGCATGATTATTAACTTTAGCCATAAATCTAATTGATTTAAAGCTCAATGTAACTTATGGTATACATTATGTGATTGCCACCTTAAGTACATAGCGCATTTAAAGATATATGGGTTTTATGTTAATGTTAAAGATGATTGTAACTTTGCTTGAATGTTGATTTCGGCTGTTGACTTCTCTTGAGATTAGTAACTAAGAAGCTGTTTACAAACAATGTAACTCTGAGAAGTTAGGGAAAGGGCAAGTCTTCCAGTCAACAAAACATTAGCTACATAGAAGGATTTGTTATTGCTCAACTCACATTTTGCAAAGAGATTGTAAACCTTCTTGCCTTGCGAATCTACAAGAATAATGCTGATTCTGTTGAGCTTAAGGTGGCCTACACAGTGCTCTCAATTCTCGCTAAAAATAAGTGTAATTTTAAAGGACATCTTAATGATGATAATTGGATTTACCTGGTCAATTCTCCTGAATTGCTACAACTTCGAGTCGATTAGCTCAATATTACAGAGTGATACATAAGTTTCAGTAGTGAAATAGCCAAGTCATTCTACTATCGCTATAGCATATTTCAATTTGGTTTTATGACCTTAATCGTTAATTTTTGTTGAATGTGAATGCCGATTAACTGTTTTCTACTTCACTTTATATAAGGTTATGAGTATGGTTTTTACAATTTCACCTTAATAATAGAATTGGATATGCTTTTCACAATTTCACAATAATACAATTGGGCTTTTGTTATGATCCTCCTTTTAAAAAAAAAAATCTATAGGGCCTTTGGTAACTAAAGAATTCCAAAATTCTACTTTAATTTTAATATTGGAAAATGTAAATGTTGGTGTGCACCAATGTTTGAATTGTTTTTTTTTTTTCCTATAGTTCATAAATTTTTTGCCTAATGCATCTTTTGCAAGTCCAGTAGGGTACTCTAGGCCATTTCACTTGATGAGCTTACTACTTAGGGCCAGTATAAGATTACGATGGCCGATGAAATAAGCTGCTTCTGTTATGTGAATAAAATAAGTTGTAAATGAAAGAAGTAGCCCAATGCTTCATAAACTTATTTGTGAGTCTGAAAAGTAATACCAATAAAGATGGCCAATGAATCGAGTTGGCCATCAAAAGAAGGCCCAGTGAGCTCGTGTTGCTCCATGCCAACTATGTGCTTCATGTTGTGTTGTGCCATACCTAATTCTTTTTACTTAGGTCGAGCCAGGTACACGTGTCGTGGGCTATGTTGTGCCTAAGGAAAAGCACAATAAGCTTTTTTTTTTTCTTTTTTTTCCAATTTTTTTAAGAGGGCATGAAGTTGTTAGCACATTTTTTATAAGCCTACATACCTTTTTTTCCCCGATATGCCTTTAGTCAAATTCAATAAAATCAAAAATTCAAAACCGAAGTCTATATTCAATAATAATAAACTAATAATAGTAAGCGAATATAATATTAACTACTAAATTAGCCCATAAAGTGTTAGAATTCCTTTTTACTACTTAATAATAGTAACAACAACAAGAATGATAAATTTTTTTTAAAGATTAACGTAATTGTTAACTTAAACTCACATAGAGTCATATATTATAGTCCATAATAACATTAATATATACATGTTATAAAATCATAATATTTAAATTTTATTTATTAAAATCATGATATCATTTATTCATTTAATAAATTAAAAACATAAAACAATCAAAGATTTTTTTTTGAAACTAAGAATTAAATGAATTGAAAAAACATACGATAACAAATTATATTAAAAAATTCAATTTCAAATTATTTGTAAAATCATAAAATTTTAAGTTTACTTTCATTAAAAATTAAAACATGCTTATTGCTAGCATGTTCACGTATCATGCTTTATCTTATCTCTAATCACGTCATGCTCTTAAGGCTCATATGCCTAAAGTTCTTAACCTAGTCCACCACGATTGGGTGCCGTGTTTTGCTATGCGCCCTACCAAAACGTGCACGTGCTGCGCTATACTGTATAGACATGTTCTGTGCTCTTGCTATGCTACATGTTGCCTAGCCTGTTAGTCGTATATATATAGATGGAATAAAATGCTGATTAAAATAGCAGCTTATTGTTTGGTGAACTCTATTTGCGAGTGTAAAAAGTTGAGTACATATATTTGGTAAATTTTACTACAAAAATGTTGTTATATTATAGACATAAATGTAAATTGCTTTTTATTTATATTAAAGTTTATAGAAAAATAAGATATAATTTTCTTTTATTAAAATATGAAGTTTATTATAGAAACCTTAAAAAGGTGTGGAGTATTATGCAATAAGCTACTTATAAAAAGTGATCCCTTATAACTTTTAAAAATTTATAAAAACGTTATTTTTGTTAAATTTTATGAAATAAGCTGCTTATAAGATTTTAACTTTAATTCAAATGGGTATTAGCTAGATGTGCCAACATCTCAACCTCTATCTATACTAAAAGTGGATCCTGGATAATAAAAAATATATATATATTTGGTTATTAAAAAAAAATTCCAAATAGATTAAAAGATAACTTGTACAAGCAATAGTTCACTATAAAGATACAAGACAAAAAAATTTGACTTTCACTATAGATTTTTATGAGCAAAGTTTAATTGTTAGGGCTATTGTTTTAACTGGAGATTTTTTATATAGTTTGGATTAATCATTTTATAATTATTATTATTGTTGTTGTTATTGTTATTAGTACTACTACTATTATAGATTACAATTTTACAATCATCAATGGATTATTAACATGAAAAAAGTTATCAAATCATTAATTAATAAACACAAACGCAAAAAGATGACAAGTCATTTTGTGGTCTGAAGTTTGTACGACATGTCATTTTGTGAGGCATCTTGAATCAACCAAAAATTACTTATTGTCTTCTATAACCACTAATAAATGACATATTAGATGCTATTTTGGGCACATCACTTATGGAACGCTAGAGTAGCACATTCAGGAGCTAAAGTAGAGGTCGTTATAATTGATTTTCTACACATGTCAACTAGCTTTATGATCTGGATTTATCAATTACAAAAGATCTTGTTTTATAAGCTAGTTATGTGATCATCTTTTTAGATTTAGTTAGGAAGAGAGAGACCTTTGTAAAAAGAGAGTTAGCTTTTTGAATTCTATATAATCTTCTCTATATCCTTGCAATGATCATTCTTGAGTTAGCAAAATCATTGAGCTTGTTTTCTCAATAGATTTAGACACCAATATCTAGTGCTAAACCAACTATCTCCTTGTCTTTGACTTTGCTTTCTATGTTTATAGGATAGTTTACTTTGAATATTAAGTTTTGTTAATCTGTCTTAAATCTTAAGGAGTAGCTAAGGCCTAAGGATAAGTCAAACCTAATTTGATAAAAGGCTTAATTCGCAATAATTGGTACTAGAGCTTGTTTCTATCCAAGATCTAAAAATGGCTACAAAGATAAATTTGGATAAGTTTGCTAGTCAAAATGACTTCAATATCTGGAAGGCTAAGATGGAGGCTTTGTTTATTACTCTTGGTCTAGAAGATGCCATTGAACCAACAACCAAAGAAGAAGGCAAATAAGTTTCTTTATCAAAGACTCCTAAGCAAGTTACTAAAATAGACAACATGGTCAGAAGCAGAATTATCTTGAGCCTTGATGACTTTATGATAAGAAAAGTAGCAAAAGAAAGAACAGTTGTTAGTCTATGGCTAAAATGAATAGCTTATATATGACCAAGTCTTTTACCAATAGACTTTGTATAAAAAATTGATAATGATTGAAGACTCATCATTTGATGAACACATTGATAAGCACAACAAAGGCTATGACACTTTGGAAACAATTGATGAAGGCTTGAATCATAAAGTTAAGCACTCTTTTTGGTAAGATCTCTATCAAAGTCTTATAAACATCTTGTTAATGCATTGTTGTATAGAAGCAAACCTCATCTTTGGAAAAGGTTAAATATACTCTTACAACAAAAAAATTGAAAGACAAATAAAAGAGCATGGACAATGAGTCTGGTTGCAAGCTAATGGCCAAAGGCAAATCTAAAAAGAAAGAAAGTAAAAGAAATAAGTAAGGCCAATCAAAGTCCAAACAAAAGCATTTGAAATGTTTTCAGTGTTACAAAGAAGGGCATTTTAAGAGGGATTGTCTAGAGAAGAAAAACAAGTCTAAAGAACCAAAAGAAAAGGTCGAAGATATAACCATAGTTACAGAGCGAGTTAATTATGAAACTGCCAATCCACTTATAACCTTAAAAGTAAAGCTTCAAGGTCTATGGGTCCTTCATTCATGTTGTACCTTTCATATATACCTAAATAAAACTATTTTATTTCATATCAATCTTACAATAATATTATGGTTGTGATGGGAAATAATTCCATGTGTAAAATAGTTGATATTGGTACTATAAGCCTTAAAATGTTTGAGAAGGTAGTTAGAGATTTAACTTAAGTTAGGCATGTTCCTAATTTTAAAAGGAACTTTGTTTTATCCCAGTGTGATAGATTAAATAGGGTAGGTAAGTTGAGAAGGGGACATTAGAGGGTATTAAAGTTCAATGATTATCATGAAGGGTAGAAAAAAACAATGATTTATATAGAAAAGCTACTGTTAGTGAAGCATGTTTTACTAATACTAATGAGGATAGGACTAAACTATGGCATTTAATGCTAAGTCATATAAGCGAAAGGGTTTGAAAAAACCACACAAGCAGTGGTTGTTTGCTGATAATAAGATAGGTTTTTTGGGGTTCTATAAAGACTATATACTACGCAAGACTTTCAAGATAAAGTTGAAACTACAGTTCATACTACCAAAGATAAGTTGGATTATATACACTTAGATTTATAGAGGCATGCACAACTGAATTCTCTTGGTGGTTGTAGATATTTTCTTTCTTTTACCAATAATTTTTCTAGACTAGTATGGGTTTATGTGCTTAAAAAAAAAAAGATGAGGTGTTTGAGAAGTTTAAGAATAGGAAAACACTTGTTAAAACTTAAATAAATAAAAAGATCAAGGTGTTGAGAATTGATAATTGTCTTAAGCATTTCAACAAATTGTTTGAAGATATTTGTGCTCAAAATGGTATTGTCAGGCATAAAACTATTATATATACGTCTCAATAAAATGGTTTAGTTGAGAAGATTAATAGGATTTTAATGAATAAAGTCATATGTATACTGATATACTGAGAGTTGCTAAATACACTTTGGGTTGAAGCTTTAAATATTGCAAGCTATCTTATTAATAGGAGTCCTTCAACAGCTTTAAATTATAAAACTTCAATAAAGATATGGTTATGAAGTGTTGCAAATTACTCAAATACTAGAAGTTTTAGTTGTCTAGCTAATGCACATGTGAAATAGGGAAAACTTGAGCCTATAGCCTTAAAGTGCAAGTTTCCAAGGTATCCTAATGGTATAAAAGGTTTTACGCCGTGGTGTATTGATTCAAAAATATCTAAATGCATTATAAGCATAGATTTAACTTTTAATGAAGAAAAAAGTGACACAACTTAAAAGTAATTTGTAACTCCCAAGTGTAAAAGTGTCTTGTAATAGTATAATCCGGTGAGTCTCGGGTCGATCCACAGAGAAAAGATTTAATTTGTTTATTTTATTTTTATTTTTAGATAAAAATAAAACTTGAATATATGCAACTTAATTTAAGCGAAACAATAAAGTTGAATTAGCTAGGGTTATGGATCCACTCTTAGTAGTAAATAAAATTTAACAAATTTTTTTTGCTTTTTTTATTTAGATTTATTGCCCAAAAGATTAATTATATAAATTATCATTATTTTCACATTAATTTTATTATGGATTAAGTATTTATTGTGCCAAAATTTCATTTGTCTATAATAAATAAAAATACCACTTTACCATACCTTATATTAAGATATTAAGAATTTATTGTGTCAAACTCCATTATTTGTCTACAATAAATCAAAATTTTAAAATATAAAATATGTAAAAAATTAAATAGAAAATAATTTAATTTATATAATTAAAAATAGAATTTGATTAAATCATATTCATTTACTAAGAGTTTCACCTTACCCTAACTATTATTATTTAACTAAACATAATTGAAATAGAAATAAAAATAATTACTAAAATTAAATTACTCGTAATTAAAAAGAATGAAAACAACTAAAATTGAAAATAAAAATAAATTTATTTATAAAAATAATTATGCAAAATATTAAAACACACATGGAAAATAAGATTACAAGTAGATTGAGAGAAATTGAGAAGATGAGAGGTGACCAAAAACAAAAAAATGAGGCTCTATTTACAGATAAATAAATTCATAATCTAATGTTTTGCAGTTCATCATAAGCCTGATGCATGTTCTCTACACCACCATTAGATTAAGATCCAACAGTTGGCAAAACTTCAAAAGTCAATGACACAACTTAAAAGTGATTTCCAACTCCCAAGTATAAGAGTGTCTTGTTGTATTATAACTCGGTGAATCTGAGGTCGATCCACATAGAAACGATTTAATTTGTTTATTTTATTTTTTTTCAAAAATAAAAATAAAACTTGAATATATGAAACTTAATTTAAGTGAAACTATAAAATTGAATTAATAAAGGTTATGGATTCACTCTTAATAGTAAATAAAATTTAACAAATTCTTTTTGTCATTTTTATTTAGATTTATTGCCTAAAAGATTAATTATATAAATTATTATTATTTTCTCATTAATTTTATTATGGATTAAGTATTTATTGTGCCAAAATTTAATTTGTTTACAATAAATCAAGATACAAAGTTATCATATCTTATATTAAGATATTAAGAATTTATTGTGCCAAAATCTTTTTTTTTTTGTCTACAATAAATCAAAATTTCAAAATATAAAATATGTATAAAATTAATTAGAAAATAATTTAATTTATATAATTAAAAATAGAATTTGATTAAATCATATTTATTTCTCAAGAGTTTCACCTTACGCTAACTATTATTATTTAACTAAGCATGATTGAAATAAAAATAATTCTTAAAATTAAATTACTTATAATTAAAAAGAAATAAAACAACTAAAATTGAAAATAAAACTAATATTATTTATGAAAATAATTACACAAAATATTAAAACACACCTGGCAAAGAGGATTACAAGGGGATTGAGAGAATTTGAGAAGAAGATAGATGATTAAAAACACAAAAATGAGGCTCTATTTATAGAAAAATAAATTCATAATCCAGTGTTTTGCGGTCTATGATAAACTTGATGCATGCGCTCCACACAACCATTAGATCAAGATCCAACGACTGGTCAAACTTTAAAAGTCAACCTTACACGTGTCATCATATGAAACATTCAATTTGATCAAAAAACGGTTGAGATTTGGCGTGTTAATGAGTGGATCGAGTCGACCCAAATACAAAGATTCGGATCCTTCAACTTGCTTCACCAACCACTGCTACGTGGCACAATCTTGGCCATTGAATAATGAACGGTTGAGATTTAGTCAAAATTGACAGCTATCCAGTGCATCCATATCTATTGTAAGCTCATTTTATCATCCAATCAATACTTGGTCAACTGAAAAAGTCAATTTTTCTTCTAAAAGCTAGATTTTAAGCCGGTCTTGACCCATCTTAAGGTTTTCGGACCTCCGGAATCCAAATTTGACCTTCATTTTCCCATTTGGAGCCTCGAATTATGTGAAATCAATATTTTACCTAATAAATACATAAAAATACTCAAAATTAAATATAATTAAAACATAATTAATAATTCTTAATATATTACATAAACACAAATATAAATTATAATATATGAACAAAATGACATTTTTATTCTTTAATAAATATACAATTTTTAACAGTAATCAGTCAACCTTACATGTGGCATTATATGAAGCATCCAATTCAATCAAAGAACGGTTGAGATTTGGTAGGTTAATAGGTGGATTAGGTTAACCCGAATACAAAGATTAGGATCCTCCAACTTGCTTCACCAACCATTGCCACGTGGCACGATTATGGCCATTGAACTATGAACGGTAGAGATTTACTCAAAATTGACAGCTATCTAGTACATACATATCTATTATAAGCTCCTTTTTATTATCCAATTAGTGCTCAGTCAATAGAAAACATCAATTTTCTTTGTAAAAGCTCAATTTTAAGCTGGTCTTGATCATCTTAAGATTTTCAAGCCTTCAGAATTCAAATTTGACCTTTGTTTATCTGTTTGGAGCCTCGAATTATGTGAAATTACTATTTTACCTAATAAACACATAAAAATACTCAAAATTAAATATAGTTAAAACATAATTAATAATTCTTAATATATTACATAAACACAAATATAAATTATAATATATGCACAAAATAACATTTTTAGCTTTTAATAAACTTATAATTTTTAACACTAATAAAAAATTCTTAATCAAAAAAGCAATACACAAAAAATGTTGTAAACCAAATTGAACCAAATATAATTCAGTTTGAGATAATTGAAAGTAGATGTAAAAAGTAAAATAAAAATTGTAGCTACTAAGCTGGAATCTAAAACTGAAGAAGAATCTGAGTCCACAAAAAGTAAAGGTGATACTTATTAGTTGGCTAGAGATATAACAATGATAGCCATTAAACCAGCAAAAGATATGCAATTATAGACTTGATTTCTTATGCATTGATTGTTGCTTGTTAAATAAACAATAAGGAGCCAAGAACTTATAAAGAAGTAGTCTCCAACAAGCATAAGCAACAATGGATAAGGCAATGGACAAAGAAGTTGCATCCTTAATGATGACTAAAAGCTAGAAACTTATTGACAAACCAAAAAGAAAGAAGACTGTCAACTATAAATGGATCTTCAAAATTAAAGAAAACATACTTGGTGTTGAGCCAAAAAGGTTTAAACCTAAAATGGTGGCAAGTGCTTTAACTCAAACGGAGGAAATTGACTTCAACTAAATTTCTCCCTAGTTGTAAGAGATGGTTCAATCAGAATCATTTTAGCACTTGTTGTTGCTGAGGATCTATATCTTGAACAAATGGATGTGAAAACATCTTTATGCATGATAAATTATAGGAAGAAATTGCGATACAACAACTTAAAGGGTATAAAGTTCCTGAAAAAAAAGATTATTTTTATTTCTTGAAGAAGTCTCGATATGGCTTAAAATAGTCTCAAAGGCAATGGCATCTCAAATTTGATAGCTTTAGATAAAAAATGGTTATGTTATATGCAATTATGATTGCTATATGTACTGCAAAGAGATTAGTGATGATAAAATGATATGTCACTTGTTGTATGTTCATAATATGCTTATAGCCTGTCATGACAAAGGAAAGATTAATCTATTGAAAGATCTGGTAAATAGTGAGTTTGAAATTAAAGACTTGGGAGCTACAAAGAATATTTTTAGGATGTAAATCATCAGATATAGGGCTAAGAAGATTGTATTTTATGTTGACAAGGTTTGGTATGCTTGACTCCAAACTAGTGTAGACACCATTAGCCAATCATTTTAAGTTGTCCATTACTCAATGTCCCTTCATTGATGAAGACAAGCTTAAGATGATCAATATTCCTTACTTAAATGTTGTTGGAAGCTTAATGTGTACTATGGTGCTTACAAGTCTTAATATCTCTCATGCTATAAGTGTAATAATAGATTCATGGCTAATCCAATAATTGAGTATTAGAAAGCAGTATATTGGATAATAAGGTATATTAGAGGCACAATGGAGTATGATTTTCTATATAGTTGATCAAATGAGAAGGGTCACAATTTTGGTTGGTCATGTAGGCTCTAACTATGCAAGTAATCTTGAATAGAAATGGTCACAAGTAGGTTATCTACTCACATTAGGAAGTTGTATTGTCAACTTGAAAGCAACACTATAGAATGTGGTTGCTCTCTCTATAGTTAAGGATGACAAAATCCCAGTTGGGCCTTTTTATCTGGGTCTAAAAAATCTAGACTTTATATTTTATAATTTTTTATATTTTTTAATTTATCTAACAATTTTATAAGTTTTAAATTTTAGCTTAATGAAATTGACTTGAAAATATAGACTTTAAAGTGTAAAACATCAAATATATGTAGTAGGTGTGTTAAGTAAATGTAATTGTTTAAAATATTATATATGTTTAATACTTTTTTTCATAAATTTTGGGTTTTCGACTAGTCCCAGGCTTATCAAATGAAGCTTGGGAGTGGTCTGGCCCAATTCCTGGCCTATATCACCTGGATCTAGATTATTCCTAACCAAGTGTTTTTGACATCGCTAACCTCAACTAACACTATTTGGTTAAATAGAATAGGTGCAAAGTAAGGGTCGGTAGCAATGTATTGTGATCGTTAAAGTGCAATCCAATTGAGCAAGAATTAGAATCATCATGAGAATACCAAGTACATCAATTTCAAGCCACATTTTGTGTGGCTTGAGATGTCAAGGCGGTTTGTAAAGCCACTAGAGATTCATACTAATGTGAATCCAGTAGACATATAAACCAAGGTGGTTCCATCTGCAAAGTTCAATCTTTGCATGGACTTAGCATGTATTTTAGGATTTCAAGCTATAAAGGTTGAGGAAGAAAGCTTAATAAAGTAGCTAAGTGTTGAGATCTAGGTGGATTATACAGAGTATAGATAAAAACTTAGGAAGACAATGAGTCATTCTAAGGTCTGTAGTTTGTGCAGAATGTCATTTTGTAAGGCATCTAGAATCAACTAAAAATTACTTATTGTTGTCCATAACCATTACTAAACAACATATTAGATGTCGTTTTGGGCATACGATTTAAATAATGTGTGAGTAGTACATAAAGAGCTAAAATAGAGGTCGTTATAACCAACTTTTGTACATATGTCAGCTAGCTATACGAACTAGATTTATCGGTTGCAACAATAGTAATCATTCTTGAGTTAATGATATCATTGAGCTTGTTTCCTCAAAGGATGTAGGCACCAATATCTGGTGCTAAACTACTTAACTCCTTGTGTTTGTTTTGTGTTTTCTTTGTTTCTTTGATAGTTTGTTTTTAGTTCTAAGTTTTGTTAGTCTTGCTTGAACCTTAAGGAGTAATTAAGTCTTGGAGCGAGTCAAACCCAATCTGATCAAAGGTTTAATTCATTGCAAGTATTAATCTACATCAATGCAACATTTAGAAGGAAATTAAAGTTCACTTGATTAATCCACATTAGACTAAGATCTGATTTGTTTAAAACAATATAACTTTATTTTCCTAAGAGCTTCTAGTCGAGAGGCCAACCCTAGTGGTCTCTCCTTTTTTTTTAATTTCAAATAATATTATTTTGCCATAGTTAAAAACTTATGGTGTTTGGCTTATAAATTTGTAAGATCCACTTATTGTATAAATTAATAGTTACTTCAATTTGAAACTAAATGCATATGATTTGTTTATATAGCATTTGTAAAATATGTACTTAATGTTCCTTTTTTTTTTTTTTATTGATTTCGACTTAAATTTTATCTCTAACCCTTTTGTGATGCAAAATCTTAGTTGGTATTGTCATTTTACAACAATAAATTATTTAATGTTAATATAGTGTTGTTTTTGGCAAGATAGACTTTTTATGTCATCTTAACATATAAAAATAATATATTACTCTTATTATTACCAATAGAAGGCAACTAATAAGTATTCAAATAAATATTGAACCAAATCAAAGAAAATCGATACTATAAGCTTGATCATATTTTCTAAAATAAAGAATATCTTCATAAATTATAAATTTTTATTAGCTCTCCAAAGGATTGGGTTATTCACACTCTAAAAGTTACTTTGAACACTCTATTATTCTATACACTCACCAATTATTTTTTTTAAAAAAAATCAAGTGTTACTCTGTATTTAAGACTATTTTAAGCAATTTACTCATAACACTAATAAAATTACTCATCAAATCCAATAAAATTGAAAAACAAAAATCCTACAGCAAAAGAATTAAGCCATTTTGTTAACAAACTCTTTAATATAACTTTAATTGTCAATTTTTTTTAAAGAATATATTCAACATTGGTTTTTTCACCCAAATTTTTTTTAATATCAAGATACATGGACTTTATTTGCCCTCAATTACAATTGAAAAAAAATGGCCATGTTAAATAAAAACAAAGAAAATAAAGAAAAAAACATTCAGATGATACTTTTGTAGTTTCTTTTTCTTTTTTTCCTCCTCAAATCATAAAGCAAAAATATGGCAATCTTTAATTCTTTATCGTACTTCTTTTATTTTATTTTTTAAAAACTCAATAGGTTACCATGCATATAACTTAAAATCAAAAGGTTGAATAACTAAATATTGTTAAAGATGTTAGAAATGAAATTGTTAAGGTTTAAAGCACGAGAATTATACATTGAGTAATTATTATATGACTGTTCTTAATAATTATGTAATGTTGATTTATATAATAGATCGCCTTCAATAATAATTCATATTATAGTTATTTTTAAAACAAAAATTACTAAGATCAACATTTTCAATTAAATAATTACGTCACTTAACCAAACGTAAAATTTTTTATAAATTCCATTTAATAGAATTTAGGCACATATATTATATTTGAGAACCCCGTTCAAACTTCTAGTCTAGTACTGTGTCCGCTCAACTATTATTTAGTTAAATCTCACAAATAAATATGTTTATATATATATATGTGTGTGTATTGTTATGAATTTATTAAAATAAATGTAGATGTTCATAATATATATCTATTAGTCTTTTTACTATCTCCCACTAATAACCTTTGCCTTCTCTATAACTCTCATTATTTCATAAGAAATTATAATATTTAATATTTTTATTAATTTCGTAGAGTGATTATGTAACTATAAAAAGAGAGTCCATCTTTTTAATTTGTTCATATTTGTAATGAATAAAGTTATTTTATAATATATTACTACTTTATTTTACTTATCATTTTGTGTTATTCTTTTATTTTGTGTTGCTGATTAAAAGCTTTTCTAAGTGTATATATATATTTTTTTTTTCAAATGAAATTTTTTATTATTATTATTAACTATTGATAATTATCACATGTGGTGTGTGCAAAATACATTCTAATTCCAATGTAACAAGCACGCCTACTCACACTAAAGTGACCCTTCACTCAACGTTCAAACCCTGAATCATAAGAGGAATTGGGAGTTTCAATTAGGGCTTGCGAGGCGGAGATATATGAGAATGTCGGGCAAGTGAGCGTGTTGATAAGTTTCTTCCGAGAGAAAGACAGTGCGCAAATGAGAAGCTTTGGTTCAGTAACAATCGTAACTTGTAAAAGAGCGAGTCAAAGTCCTAGAGGTCTAATTTCTTTGTTAGTTTCCAAATCAATCAAATACGTTAAGGTTCACCGGAAGTGTCATGGAGGCCACCACATTCGATCTTGCCTTTGGTCAACCTACCTCTGACTTTCCTGTTTGGAAGGAGATTTGTGCCGTTGTTTAGAATGGGTTAGCTTTTTTTTAAAAAAAAATTAAATTTCTGACATGAGCCAGTGAAAATCTTATGCTTTTGCTATAAGTGCAACAAATCTGCTTTTTTCTCCGGTTTGGAGATGCAACTGCTTTTAAAGTCTCTTGCTTACTGAATAATACTCAATTGATTGTGTTATTTTTTATATTTTAGATGATTATTTCTATTTGGAATTTTTAGGCTTCGGAAATCACGTGTATATGGCGCAATCGCAAGATTCATTGGACGCCATTGTGGAAGGACTTGGATATGGAGCTCTAACAATAATGCCCTTCTGTTTATACTTGACATATGTTCTTTAATTTCGTTTTATTTTTTTTTGCCAAAAGAACTTTGAAATATCCGAAATGGAGTTGAAGTTTTAGTGGAAATATTTTTCTTTGCATTAGGTTTGTTATTAAACCCGTACTGTCTTGCAGTTTTGGGTTTGAATTTTGAAACTTATTTGGACTGAGATGGTTACAGGATGGAGTTGTGAAGTTATCGCCTCATGCTCTGCCATCAGAGATGTGGAAGATGGGAGCTTCGGAACTTCTTTTATGGAATGTCACCCTCGCAGGTATATTTTATTCAATTTTCATAATGTTTAGATATAGTATTGTTTTTTTTCTCATTCTTTCATAGACCAAATAAGTATTGATTTAATTATGTCATATTTGCAGTTTATACTAATTGTCACTGCTCAGTGGAAGAAGAGCTTTTTCTACCAGCCTGCTGTTCGGGTCTGTTCACACAGAATTTTATTTTTATCTTCCCTTAATAATGTAGATAGAAATATTATAAGACTTTCGAAATCACCATTTTAAAGGTTTCTATCTAAATCTTCTAACTTCTATACTCTTTTCATCTTCATTTTAGAATGAATACTTTAGATTCTCAGTTTACTTATTAGATAGTTAGATTTCCCATTAATGGTTTTTCTATCTTGTTCATGGAGTGTTATTTTGCATTCTAAATGGTAGAGTTCCGACTTTGTACTCTAATCACATCTATGCGAATTTGTTTCCTTTTTCTTCCTATTTACATGCCGCCACTGTACTTTAATGACTTTAATCAACATCCCAATGTGCTGCCCCTTTATGGTTATTTTAAACAAATGACATCCCTTCATCTGTCCATTAAGTCATAGTTTTTTTATTATTTTTTTCCAGATATACTGATACATGGTTATTTCCAAGTTGGTATCTATTCAGGGAGCACTGGCTGATATATTTCCTAAAAGGCACTGATTTGGTGATAGATTCTTAAGGAATGGCTTCTCTGGTATTGGTATATGTTCCTTTCAATCACTTGTTACTTTCTGTCTCTAATAATGATAATATTGTCTCTGATAATCCAAATTTTCTTACATTAAAATGTGTGCTTATATTTCTGTCTCTAGTAATGGCTCTTTGGTATATTTTGAGGAAATTTTACAGAAATAACTTCAAATTTTTTTCTTTAAAAAAGTTGTCCAACAATAATACCCCAAGAGTTTGTAATTATGTCATTACTCTTCTATCATTTCCAAAAGTAGATTCCACATTTAAAAAAAGTGGATAGTGGAATAAAAATTTGTTTCTAATCAAGAAAGAACAAGAATTTGCTTTGTTCAAAGTAATTTTTTTTTTTCAGGCTAAGAATTTATTCCAAAGTTACATATTAAAAAAACAAAAGAAATTGATCAAAGCTAAACCTGAAGCCACCTTTACCATATAAACCAAAAATCCTAAACCCCATGAACAACAAGGCATTGGCAAGGCTATCTTCACTTATTTATCTCTAGCAATGGCTTCTTCAGTGGTTAAGGAAGCTCTGGGCACTCTCAACAAGGATTCATATGTTAATCTCCTTTCAAAGCTAATTGGAGAGTCCAAGTACGTGCAAAATAACCCACCTGGGCTGATCCCTCAAGAGGATAGGGTAGTCAAGCACATACTTGATGCACTCCTTCCCTTGAGCACCAAAGCAGGAGGACCTTTGGTTATTAGTCATGTCACATATTTTCCAGGCAGAGGAAATCTTATTGTGGAGTATCCTGGAACTGAGCCTGGAAAGATCTTGTCATTTGTTGGCATGCATTTGGATGTTGTGACAGCTATTCCTGATGATTGGGTCTGTTTCTCTTTCTTTACCTGTTTTAGTTCATGCTTTTGCTTGAATTGAATTGTTTTTCTAAGTTCAGATTTTAGCACTGTGATGGTTTTACTTTTACGTAAATATTTTATATCTGAGTTCCTATTGCATTTATCTTTTGTGGGTTTCATCTGGTTTGATTTAAGACTTGAAATTAAGACAGTAGATAGTCTGAATTACATACAATATGTTGCCGGACATGAATTTTGTTAGGAAAAATGCGATTAACTTCACCTTATATGCTGATTCAAATCACTTTTTATGTTAACTTGGTGAAGGGATTGCACTGTTAGTATGTAACAACTAGTTCTAGTTGAAGCATGTTGTAGAAATCATGGCCAAGGATCTTCTTGATTTGATTATGTGCTGAAGGCTGCCAGGCATTGCCATTGGAACACTTTGTGGGAAGTGTGTAATTTGAGACTTCTACTTGCGTCCTTGCTCCCTTGATTGAATTTGTAGTTCTAATCTAAATTTTTGCCCTTGTAATACTCTGTGGATTGTTCTGAATTCATGTTGGTTAGTTCTGTGTTGGTGTGATGGTGTGGATCACTATACTATTCTTTTTATCTTTTTGAATTTTAAATTACTTTCAATTTAAACATATTAATTTCTTTTGGATTGTTTGAACTTTTCATTATGGGAACTGTTTTGTTGTCACATAATCATGACTTATAATTGAAAGAAGTATGATCATCACTGTAATGTGACATATGGTATTACATTTGCAGGATTTTGATCCTTTTTCACTGAGCATTGAGGGGGAAAAACTTTGTGGCCGTGGCACAACTGATTGTTTGGGACATGTTGCGCTGGTGGCTGAACTATTGAAGAAGTTGGGGGAGACAAAACCAGAATTGAAATCAACTGTGGTTGCGGTCTTTATAGCTAGTGAAGAGAACTCTGCCATAAGAGGGGTTGGTGTGGACGCACTTGTGAAAGACGGGCTGCTTAATAAGCTGAAGGGAGGTCCTCTGTAAGTAGCTGACCTTTTGGTATGGTAGAAAATGCATTATACGTGATGTATGTCTATAACTGGTTCTGGAGTTTGATAAAAATGTTGTTTTCTTGTTAGGATAAGATACCTAAGCTTAATTGTTTGATGCAATTTTGTCCACAGTTTCTGGATTGACACAGCAGATAAACAACCTTGCATTGGTACTGGTGGTTTGATACCCTGGAAACTTCATGTGACCGGAAAGCTTTTTCACAGTGGTTTAGCACATAAGGTGTGCCCTTAATTCTTCTTTTCAAAGTAATTTCAGATAATTAAATAGATTTATTATGATATTATTTTTTTATTTTTTGTTAAATTTTCCATATATATATATATATATATATATATATATGTTAATTGTTATAAAAAATTGTAAATCCCAATGGCACCATTGGCTGTTGATGACCGTTGTCATCTGTGGTGGTAATCAACTCTCAGTGACTAGCCTTTCAATATTTATAATGTGAGATTGGGAAAAAAAAAAAAAAGGAAAAAGTCAAGGACTTTTTGATATTAATTTACAGAAATTACATTTAAATTTTTTTCAAAAGCAACACACCATGTTCTTTCCTTATTAAGCACTACAAGTGCTACTGACACTGCTTAAGCATTTTTCATTTTCTTCCCAAACGCCTTTGTAAGTGCTTTAGAACCATGGGATATCACTGACATTCGTTTAATGAGCATGAGATAAACCAGTAACTCTTACAAATAGTTCAAAAGCACAAATTGACTGCAAAGACAATTGGGAAGAATTTATCTTAATATGTATCTTAATATGTATTGATAGGTACTAGTTGGTTCAATTAATCCAGGTCTGTGTGGAGTTTGGTTCAGATTTATGCGATGTATAAATTTAAAAACTCCTTGTTCTGATATTAATTTAGAGTGTTTTGCTCAACTTTGTGGACAGTTCTTGTCTTGTGCTCTCAGCATTATCTAGATTCTTATGGACTGTTTTGTTTCTAGATGAAGCATCATATTATACAAGGCACTGTTTAGCTGAATCTGTCGCATTAATACGAGGCATTGTGTTAATATGTGTTTGTGTAATTTATAAATAAAGCTGAGTCATAGAAGGATTATGAATTATATGCTAAGAAAATTTGCATCACAATATAAAATCTAAAATGAGATAACCTTAACCTTATATAGTAACCTTGGAGTGATGATGAGTGGTACAAACTCTTGTACAAATTTATTTTGTACAAATTGATGTCGCGCCAATTCATTGGTTGGATGAAAATGCAAAATAATAAAAAATAAATCATGTGGGCAGAGAGTTATTTAATCCAACCAATTGAATTATGCCATATTCATTTGTACATCAGTTTGCTCTATCTTTACTCTTAACTTTATTGTTTTCATTGAGTATCGCTAGGCAATAAATCCTTTGGAGCTAGCCATGGAAGCACTTAAAGAAATCCAGACACGGTTTTACAAAGACTTTCCACCTCATCCAAAGGAGCAGGTCTATGGATTTGCAATTCCATCAACTTTGAAACCAACCCAGTGGAATTGTAAGTTTTGATTTAGAGTTGTAAATTATTTTAAAAAGGAAGCAATAGTTTTATTTGTAAATCAGCTTCTTTGTTTCAGATCCAGGTGGTGGGATCAATCAGATTCCTGCCGAATGTACAGTCTCGGGAGATGTCAGGTCATAATTTTTGTCATCTTTCTTTGAGTCTAAAAACTTGATTTAAATTCTGTCTCACATTGCTTCTTTTTCACTTTCCTCTTGTCATGCAGGTTAACTCCATTCTATGAGTAAGTCAGTGCCCTCATATTCTTGCAGTTGTGATTTTTTTAACCTTTTTTTTTGTACTCTAATAACCACTTAATAGTTTCTCACTTTCAGTGTTTTGATGCTCTGTTGCAGCGTGACTGATGTGATGAAGAAACTACAATTATACGTGGATGACATAAATAAGAACATAGAGAAGCTGGATACAAGAGGTCCAGTTTCAAAATATGTTCTACCTGATGAAAACATGAGGGCAAGGTATTTCCTCTCTATTGGTCCCCTAAATTTAAGCAGGGATGATGTTAGAATATTTCTTTTAAGGTGGCAAAGACATGAAATAAAATTTGGTAGATCGAAATGTTCTATCTGAGCGTATATAACTTTATCTCTAACCTGTTCTCTTTATTAAATGAGAATTTAGCTGCAGTCGTCTCCTGACATTAGATGCGCATGTTATAGAAATTGCGCTTAGGCATATATCTCCATTGTTTGTCTTTTGCTATGATGCTTAAAGCTGTTTTATGATTTTCTTTTGGTAGCCTTACATTGACTTTTGATGAGGCATATAGTGGAGTTGCATGTAGCCTTGATTCTCGTGGCTTTCATGTCTTGTGTAAGGCAACTGAAGAGGTAGTTGGACATGCAAAGCCTTACTCGATGACTGGGACTTTGCCACTCATTCGAGAGCTTCAAGTAAGATATATATAATTTTCAATCTATGACCATTCCTAGATTTGCATTGTTCAGTTGATATCTCTAATTTTTACTTCTTGCATTGTGTGGTAGGATGAAGGCTTTGATGTTCAAACTGTAGGCTACGGTATGCCACTGTTACTACAATTTAGTAGTTTTTATTTAATTTTCCAGACTTTAATCTAAAAACCTGGTTGATCCTAGTTTTGTTGATCATTTCTAGTTCACTTATATAAGGTTAGTACCATACTCTTCACCTTAAGTTATAGGAATTAGACTCAAGGTGGCTACATTATTCTGGATAGTCATGTTCTCACGTCATGCTTCACTCTTACTTCCATCCTTCTAAACTTGAGATGTGTTATGAGAATTTGGAGCTTGACGACAAGTGAGGTGAATTGTATTTTTAATCAGGAGCTATAGTTGATATTTTGAGAAACAAATGGATTGTAGTACTCAAGAGGGAGGGGGTATTCTGGATGGTCATAAGCAATTGCAACGAGTTATACTTAGGGATTTGAGAGGGATATCACTTATCACAATTCTCAAGGTAGCCAGTTAGTGTTTCAGAACAATTCTAGTACTTTTTTATAATGAACAAGAAATGAACTTGTCAAAAATAAACAAAAGTAACTGAATAAGCAGGTGGAGGGAGTTCAATTGTATCCACGAGTCCAAAACACAAAAGGTTTTTAGTTCCTTCTCAATGGTACAAGAAGGAAAAGACTTATGGTATGTTTACTAAATAGAAATCGGAATGAGTTGGAATTAGAATAGGTTAGAGTCAGAATAAGCTGGAAATGAAATGAGGAATTAAAATTAGAATAACTTGTTTACTTGAGCTGTAAGAATCGAAATCAGAATGAATTTCATTTGCATTGATTTGTTTACTTCATCTTAAAATCAAAGTGGACTGCTACAAGTTACTAAAATGCTTTTTGTTAATTATTGTTCCAATAATTATTTGTATATATTATAATAATAAAACTGAAAATAATAAGAATGACAATAATGTTAATTAAAACAATAAAATTAATAAATTTTAATAATAATAATAATAATAATAATAATGAAATTAACAAAAATAATAATAATTAAAATAACAAATATTAATCACAATAATAAAAAAATTAATAAAATTTGATAATAATATCAATAATGATCAACAATAATAGTAGTAGTTAAAATAATAAAATTAACAATAATAATGATGACGACGACGATGATGTTGATGACATTAATAATAATAATAAAAAAAACTAATGGATTTTAATAATGAAGTTAATAAATTTTAATAACAAAAACAACAACAATAATGACATTAATGATAATAATAATTATTATCAATAAATTTTTAATAATATTAATATTAATAATACAATAATAATAATTACATTAATAATAATAATAATAAATTAATATTAATAATAATGATGATGTTAATGATATTATTATTACTACTACTATGACGACTACTAATAACTAATAGAGGATCTATTTGCAAATAATACAAAATTTTTGGGTATTTACATAATTTTTGTTGAACCAAAATGCAAAAAAGACAGAACTTGATTGAGGGCAATTTGGGAATTATAAAAATTCGATGGAGGTAGTTCTGGAAATCTGAGTTTGATTCCCAACGCCGCCTCAGGAATGAAATCAATGGAAATGATTTCTTAATTTGTGGGCCCCGCACAATTCCGATTGATTTCCACTCATTTTGTGAAGTAAACGCTGTCAACAATTCTGATTCCGGATTTCGATTCTCTAATCCAGGAAGTAAAAGCACCCTTAAACCATTGCTAGGAACAAAAGGATTTTTTATGAAATTAGCTGTTTGTGGATAGGATTCCTTTTCTATTTTTCAGGATCTTTATGGAATTGGTCACCAAAGAATTCCAGCATTCTACTCTTATTTTCATATTGTTCTGAATGTGGTTTGCACCAATATTTGATGTTGCTTCTTTAGTGCTTTTGCATAATTGTACAGTAAATAAAAGCCTAATAGATTGTTTGTAAATCTGGTGGTGGAGCTCTAGCCCAAATCACTTTAATAGTTACTTTTATTGCATAGGCTGGATGCTCCAACATCTTGACTTTTAAAACTCTCTCCTTTCCTGGAAGTGGATGCTAAGTAAAAAGATATTTTATTTATGAGGGATGTTGTTGTCAGGGGACAGATGAGGAAAAACAATGTAGATGACAAAATTGGAGAGGGGAAATGGGAAAATGAGAATGTTCTCAGTATATTAAAGAATAAATTAGAAGAATATAGAAAGAGAGATAGATTAGAGAAAAGAGCTTGGAAGGGTCGAATTAGAAGATTGTATGGTAGGTTTAAAGTTGGGTTTCGTTACTAATTGATACAGTTTGAGGAGAAGAGCATTGGGAGTGACTAGTGAAACGAAGAGAGGATAAATAAAGATACAAGACAAAAAATCTTTTAGCTTTTTTATATCTGAAAAAAGAATTTGAGGATGTTTTGCTTGCAGTAGAAGGTGAATTGGTAGTCATTGGGTATTTGTTACCGTTCATTTGCTTTTGTTATTCACTATTCTGTTAAACCAGATTGACACATTCAGAATTGTAGTTGATTCCTTAAGAGTTCTCATCTTAAAATAAACTATTTATTCGAAGACAAAATATTTGTGGAAAATTGAACAATGAATATCTTATTCTTTTTTTATGCATATATTCGCAGGTCTAACAGTGACATACCATGCTAAGAACGAGTATTGTCTTCTTTCTGATATGTGCCAAGGCTATCAAGTGTTTGTCAGTATCATCTCCCAGTTGGAAGATTGATTCCGTAAATCGAAATGTGCCAGTGCTACAGCTATGATACAAGCCATCAACATGTTTTCAATAGAATAAATGTCAGATAAATCCTGTTAATTTGAAGGGTCCATAGGATTCTCGGAGCTGAGTTTCCAGCTAAACATATTGTCAGTGGCTATAATTTAACTGGTGTTTGTTTAATATAATTTGAAATACTATTATTATTATTATTATTATTATTATTCTATACATAGAATACAAGATACAATTTTACAACATAATCGACAGGAAAAAATAGTCAGATCATGTTTTAGCAATACTACCCATACAAATTGACCTGACATAACATAATTGGAAGACTGAAACTCATGGTGTCATCAATTTATTTGTTGCATGACTTCTCATTTTCACTCTTCAGATTATATGCTTTTGGTGCTACTTTGTATGGATGAATTTGTATGACTACTTTATAAGTGTTTGATTAATCTTCGTCAATGCAACATTGAAAAGCATTTCATGTCACTTGATTAATCCATATTAGACTCAAATTTAGTCTGTCGAAGACATATTTTGCTCCTGTATTTCAAATCAAACTATTTTTAAGTTCTGCGATTGACAAGGAACATTTTTTGTTATTTTTTATTGGTTTTTACAAGAGAAGAGAATCATTTTTATTATCATGGGGCTTCCTCTTTTTAAATTTTTTACGATTTCTGGTTATATTGTTGCCATACGTAATAAGGTTATTATCATTTTCCACATGAATTGCAGGTAACAACAAATGTTACTACAAGGATTGTTCTCTAACATTTTACTATTATGCAGCTTTACAAAATCTACGTTGTACTAGATTTCCATTTGTTATACTTGTAAAATATCAGTTTTGTATAAGAAATAAATCACGCAAAAATGTTTGTTTCATTTAGTTTTCAACGGGTTTAGGTTAAAAGATAGTTTTGTCTTTAAAATTTTATTGATACATTACATTTTTTGGTAAATTTGAGTGTAAAGTCATCTTTATTCCTGTGATGTCAACACGACGTCATGATTCTAGTAATAATATTAACGGAAAGATAGCAATCAATACTTCTTATAACTATTTGTTAGTTTCTAATTTCTAAAATAGTAAATGATATTAACTCCAAATGATATCAATTTCGCATTATAGCTTCTCAGAGTGTATGATTCAAAAGAAGATAAATATACCAGTGATCTAATATCATAAATGCTGTGAAGATTGCTCCCATATGAGTTTACTCTTTGTACCTACTATTCAATAAAAAAAAATTATTATTAGTCGACACACGTTATCAAAATTAAAGTTGAGGAGAAAAATATTTCTTTAAAAAAATGAAAATTTGACAATTGCTTTATGCAAAAAAGATTTGATGGAAGCATATTCTCAAGAGGACCGCAAAAGAAACTCACACTTTAAATCTTTGACTTATCTTGCCATGGAGGATGTGATCTGATCTCAAATTAACATGAAATTGAGTTTGTAATTGAATAAAGAACTGGACGAACTGGATAGCTATGTTTGAAAGTTCGGTAATTTTTTAGGGAAAAGGGGAGGTTTGGGTATTGACATCTTGATGGAAAGTATCACTGTGATTACAGGGTCTTCCTTGGCGTTAGTATAAAAATAAAAATTACCTAAATATATGAAGACAAATATGTAAACGGCTATTTAAAATTCAAAAAATTTCAAAATAAAAGCTGCAATTGCATTGATGTCTTAGAAATATGTACTGATACACATTATTATCCAATTATTTACATTAACCTGTAGACATTAAAAAATATAAATTTTTACTGAACAACATCAGCCCACCTTTCTCTTTTATTCAAGCAAGCCCAAACCCATTTCAATCTTGTAAAGATCCGAAATGGTAGCACTTGGCTCTACTAACAATTTAACCTTGTGTTAATAACGAGATGAGCGCTGGGCATGGCCCAGTGCTTCCATGAAGTGAGTTTCGCAGGCATGCAGCATCAGCCACGACTGGTATTGGAGCAAAAAAGAGGTTAATCCTTGAATCACAGCTTGCTTGTGTGAATCAGTGATGACAGTCATATTGCTGTTCCTTTGTTAGTTACAGATTGAAATTGGTTATTTGAAAAAAAAATGAATATACTAATGCGTGTTGTTTTTATGACTCTTTTTTAATGATTTTTTGAGTTTTGAAGTAATCATGGCATGTAATGTTAGAAAGTTATGGTTTTTATGTTGAGTACAAAAATAATGGGTGTTTTAAGTGGATTTTGGAAGTAAAAGAAAGGGCAAACCTCACTTAAATAATGAATTTATTCTTTAGGATACAGGCTACCTCACTTAATTGAAGTGTGTGGGTTGTTTAGGCTTTGAAGGAGATGAAGAAGAGTAGGAGAGGGGTAACAATGGTGAAAGGTCAGATGTGGAAGGTAAGGGCTTGAAAGGACCCTTTTAAACTTGTAAAATAATTAAATGAGGTTAGAGGTGGAGCGGATGATGGCCGACGACTACACTCTGACGAGCAAATAAGTTATTTAGACTTTTTTTGTAGAGTTGAGAACTTTATATATAGAGTATCCTAGCTGCCTTACCACATGCCACATTTATAGTGGTGATTTTGCTATCCTTTTCAAGATTCTTTTATCCTTTTACCTTTATCATAACCTTTGGGCTATTAGGAGCATGTTTGGGGAGTAAGAAGGACGATATTTGGGATGGCTTGTTATCTTGCACACATGGTGTACACTGCAGTGTGGTTTAAGATAGCTCTGCAAAGACTGGCTGAATAGCTTTTGGTCATGTTAGTTGAGGACCAATATTCTTAGTCTGCTATTCTTTACTTTTTCCAACAAGATATTTTATACTTGATCTTGCAAAATCAAATATTCCCTATAAGTGATAGAGATATTTCACATGACTGACATCTTGGAGATTTTTCTTTACCATCTTACTTCTGGCATGGCATTCCTTGCATACCAATTTGATTATCAGATGTACCCGGTGTAGGCTGGGTAACTCTTGTGATTATTTTTAATCATGTAATTTATCATCGGCATGTGTCACTTCATTATTGATCTTCAATTTCTTCCCAAACAAAGTCCCCTAGTTCCTTCATGGCGAAAGTATTTAAGGTATAAAAAACTTATAGAAGAATTATGAATGACATGTCACAATGCTTGGCCGCTCTTAATGGATGGTTGATTAAAGAAGAACTACCTTGTGTACTCCCTTTCTGAGTTGGCTGCGTGGTGTTCTAAGTGCAGAAACCACTTTTTTTTTTTAAGCTAAATAAACATTAGTTGATCGAGTACCTTAGGCGCTATTCCTTTCTTAAAGGGTACACTATCTTCTTGTCCTCTTAAGCAAAATTTTAGGCACAAAGCTCTTTTACCAACAACTCCTCGGTACCTAGTCTATCCATAAAAATAAATTGGGATCTCCTTTTTCTCTGAATAAGAATTTTATTGAAGGAGAGCTGGACCCAGTGGCGAATGAAAAGGTTTTACACTTGTCTAAGTTTATGCACTATGTTACCAAGAATATTATAGCATAAAATGGGTACATAGGCTATCCATAAAAATAAATTGGGATCTTTTTTTTCTCTGCCTAAGAATTTTATTGAAGGAGAGCTGGACCCGGTGGCGAATGAAAAGGTTTTACACTTGTCTAAGTTTATACACTATGTTACTAAGAATATTATAACATAAGGGGAATGGGTACATAGGCTATCCATAAAAATAAATTGGGATATTTGTTTTCTCTGCCTAAGAATTTTATTGAAGGAGAGCTGGACCCGGTGGCGAATGAAAAGGTTTTACACTTGTCTAAGTTTATGCACTATGTTACCAAGAATATTATAACATAAGGGGAAGCTTGCTTAGGAAAACAAAGCTTTGGAGAGGTTCTTCAATGATCCATCTGAAGAGAAGGCTTATGTAGCCAATCGATCTTATGGAGTTGTAGACTGCACAATAACTGAAGTTTAGAGTACAAAGCTAGGGCTGGTGGTGCTGAGAGTGGAGAAATTGGTAGATATGTCCGCCATCCTAAAGGCTATTGAGGATTATAGGGTTCCTCGCACACATCCTATTCTGAAAGCCACAAATGTCATTCGGGTACCTCAGCCGAAATCAAAATTAGGTACATCTACTATCAATGCTCATGCTTCTGCTGTCTCAAGCACTTTTGTTGATCTTCCTTTCCTGAGAGATGAAAGTTAAGGTGACCCACCTGCTATGTGGTTTGGCATTACCGCTTGCTTGTTGGGACTTTTCCAAAATTCTGTACTTAAAACTATTTTCTTGATTTCCAGTTATACCCCATTCTGTCGAGGTACCCAAACTGCTCAAATGTTGTACTTGCAAACTCCTATTATTTTGTGACTATTTGTAATGGTATTTCCACTTTTTATAGTTTTTGGATACTATTTCTTTGATGCATCCTAAAATCTAATTAAGCATAGGGGTGCCCACCAACATAGATATTCACTGAGTTATTTCTTCCTTCATGATAGATCAACCCAACTTCATTATTAATATGGCTATTTATTAGCCTAAAGGGCTGTAATTTTGATGATAATAAGTATGTGTTATTATATTTCACAATTTCACTAGTTCTTAAAGAGTAAAATTTATTCAAGTGAAATCAAGTTCAAGATATTTAATGAACAATGGCATGACCTCTACAAGTATTAGCTCAAAATAATCTTCATTGTTATAATTCTTATAAAATCGGTATGACATAATATATACATGATTTAACATTTAAAAAGTTTAAGATTTTATTTAGTAAATCATCAGTTTTTCATAACCTAAAGATTTTATAATTATAAGATAAATAATTTTATGAAATCATTTTTTTTCAAAATATGGACTAAAATGAAAGAGTTTTGAAATGTTTGATATCAATAAGTATTGTTTTAAATTCTAAAATGGACCTATTTGTAAAGTTTTAAAACATTATAGGCAATAGTTAATTTTTAGAATTTTTGGCCAAAATATAAATATTGAAATTACAATGGCTAACCACCTGCAAAGATAGAAATTTAGCATCTAGACAACTGAGGGTGGCGGCTAATGGCTAGGGAAAAGTTTCAAATTCAAAAACTGCAACAATAACTTACCACAGAAGCCTAGCGGCTAACCGCCTAATTCTAGGGTTGATCTAGAAAATTTTAGAAGTCAATAACGACTACTTTGCTTGTCCAAACTATATAAACTTTTATCAAAATCAAATTTAAAAAGTTTCTCAAGCAAAAATCAGTTCATAATACATACCTTGAACTTTCATTTTGCTTATCTTCATACATTGATTCATTATTGACCTATCATTTGTGTATTTACTCTAAAAGAGTTCAAATTCATTATCAAATTTGTGTAAGCATAAATGTGGGAAACACTTAAGAAAGGAATGTGTGAGTGAAACACCACTTATAAAGGTTTATTGACACCTTGGAAGTCAATTGTAATAATTTTAAAGCCTCGGGAGGATTAGATAGTGGAATCCTCAAGCTTGGTTTGGTTGAAGGCGTGGACGCAGATATAATTTGCCGAACCACGTAAAAATATCGTGTTTGCTCTCTCCTCTCTTAACTCTTTAATTTTGTTTATTGTTAAACTTATTATTATTGATTGTATTCAAGCATTAGTTTAAATTATTGTTATTGTTTTATTTGCTTAAATTTTAAAATCCCAATTCACCGTTTCTCTTGTTAGGATTAACCATATAGTGTAAAAGATCCATGGCAACCCAAAATGATTCTACATTTAAGGAAGGATAGTTGTTGCGAATTGGATTCAATCTCCTAAAATATAGGTGTCAGTGTGCAAGTGTACACAACAAGTAATAAAGTGATAAGTATAAGAGTATCATCTCCACAGGGATTGATGCTACTAGAGTTCCTAAAGTAATTCTTATAGTGCATTTTCAATTAAATCAAATTAAATCCTTTTATCAACCAAATTAAACTAAATAATTTAAATAACAGAAAAATAAAATGCAATAAACTAAATTGACACGTCTCACAAAAGATTGTAATCACCAAGAATGATGTAGTTGAGTGAATTACTCACTTAATGATATTGACTGTTTTTCTATTACGGTATTGTTGCTACAACAATTACTATAGCACTCGGCAGAACTCTAATGCATCCTCAACTATCGCTTGTTGGAATTCTGATACCTATATGCAACCTAACAATGGCCAGTTATTTTGCCACACAAGATATAGCATTATAAGATCAAGGTTTCTAATACCCTACAAAGTGAATCCCTATATCTAGTTCATCACTAGTTTTAGATTAGGCATGGGTCTATTCAAATTGAGTTAACTCAACTTGAGAAACTTAATTTAAAACCGAGTATTGTTTTGATATGATCCATTAAAACAAGCCCTTTATGCCTTTCTCTTAGCTGGTATCATTAAATGAATGGTCAGTTGGAATAGTGAATTAAATTAAATACTATAAAAAAAATACTATAGCAATCATGCAGTAACTCATAAATTCAGTGTATAACCATCAAACTTATTTATCACTTGACCACAAGAAAAATTATTTCTTAATTTGTAACAAAACAAAAACAAAAACCGTTTCAGCCATCAAGTACATCATCATGAATCAAAGAAAACAAACAAAATAAAGATAGAGGCTAGAGATCCTTATAAGTTCTTGATTTCATCCTTCTCACGCCTGCAATCTCCTTATTCAATCCCGGAATTTTCTATTTTTTTGTAGTTTTCTTTTTCTTTTCTTGTTATTTCTTGTGAATGACGACTCTCTTCCTTTTCTAGGGTGCGTGCTTCTTTTATAATGGAAAATTAGCGCAACTAGATGTCTAAGACATGTATCTTCCATATTTGGAAACTGTAGATTGCATATTTTTTCTGAGATTTGTGCGAAATTTGCTCCTTTGTTGCTCTAGGATTGCTACAACAATGGTTGCTACAACATCTGTTGAGTACTTGAAAGTGTGTATTTATAATGGAGAAAATCATCATTTTACACTCCAAGTCTCACTAACATCCTTATTTTTATGTCTTTAAGTCCCTTGTAATTTAATTATGTATGTTTTATTTTAATTAAGTATTTTATGTATTTTAGGGGATATCATGGTCATTTCACAATAAACGAGAGATTAGATGGAAAAACGGACAGCACTTTTGAACTCAGGACAGTCGAAAACCTTAGGAGGAGCATAAAAAGAAAAATGGTACTGTTCACATATACGGTACTGTTCACACATACTGATGACGGTTGATATATACGATGTGATCGTACACTGCAGACTTTGTTCATCATCAGCATCGTATCTTTGGCGTGGCATCGCATTTATGCGACGTGGCACTATACGATGACGTGGCGGCATTTGATTGGACGAATGATGTGGCATTGACCGCTTATGTGGCATTGACCGATGATGTGGCGTTGGCCCGATGGCGTGTCGTGATCCTATGGACCAAAAATGTTGACGGTGACGTGGCAGAATATTAGTGGATCGAAAAAAACGTGTGTACGGTACATGCATATACACAGAATAACAGCCCTGATGATGTGTTCCATCCAATAGGAACTTGCCACGTGGCGCAATCTTGAGCGTCCAAATTGTTTTAATCCGATGCCTATGATTTACTCAGTGTATCTATAAAAAGGGAGCTCCCCCCCCTAATTTGACACCCCTGAATCCATTTTTGGACTCCATTCTCTCTAATTCCATCTTCATCTTGTATTTTCTATGTATTTTAATAAAATTCCCATTTTACCCCTAGTTCAAATATGAGTGGCTAATTTCCTTTCAAGCTTGGGTTGAAGGTGAAGTCTTAACATGCTCCATGGGCTTAATTTGGTAAATTTACTTTTCCTTCCCCTTTAATTTATGTGGTTGTTTTGACTTTTCGTAGACATATAGTAATAATCTTGTCTGGATATCGGCTGGAATAACCGCCTCCCTAGGCAAGGTTATTACTATTTGGCACGGGAAGCCCTTAGCACCATATCTATTAGAGTGTGGTTCATGATGAGTGGAAGTTCCCCCTTCATGATTTAATTGGTACTAATAATGAATATTAAGCCGATGGTGCATGTTGAGTACAGATCCGGAGATCCAAGCATTTCATTTTAATAGTTTATTCCTACCACTTTAATTTAAATTAATTGATAGCCTACATCATTTTCATTATAAATCCAACCACCAACTCAGAAAATTTATTCTACATATAATTAAAATCCACCTCCTCGTGGGATCGACACTCGTCACCATTAATCTATTCTACAATAGATTCGTGCACTTGCGAGTTCAATAAAATTTGCACAACAAGTTTTTGGCGCCGTTGCCGGGGAGGGAAATTTCAGAGTTTACCCAAAGAGAAGATGAGCAATTTTTCAAAGCATGGGAGCGATTCAATGGGCTACTCCTAAAGTGTCCACATCATGGTTATGAGAAATGGCACCAATGCCAATACTTTTTGGAGGGATTATTGCCGAATGTGCAAGAATGGCTAATGGCAACAAGTGGAGGAGAGCTAATGTCAAAAAGTGCATCAGAGATTTGGGATTTCTTCCAGCGACAAGCGGATAATTCCCAACAACGGAGTCGTTCACTCAGGAGTACTAGAAGAGTTAAGGGAGTAAATGAGGTTCACATTGGCGGGCCAAGTTCAGAAATTAAAGAAGTCAAAGACATAGTTGAAGGTCTTTCCCGACAAATAGCATCATTAAGTTCTGCTAAATTAACGGAACCACATGACCAGGACTCATACTCAGATCAAGCCAATGCCATAGATGTAATGAGAAAGCCATCAAACTACAACCCTTACTCCAACACATATAATCCTGGATGGAGAGACCACCCCAATTTTTCATGGTCTCAAGGATTCCAACAGAATGGACCAGCAGCTCCAGCTCCACCAATGCAACCAATTCCTCAAAATCCTCAAGCCTCTCAACCACCATTTAGACCATATAATCAGAACCCAAACCATTCTCAGCCTAGACCATGGGAGGATGCATTTCAGAATTTCAAGAATCTTATTCACTCCAAAATCGAGCAACAAAACCGCACCATTGATGAACTACGAAATGAGATGAGAACGGGTTTCAACTCACAAACCCAATCAATTTCAAACCTTGAAAAAATGGTGGGACAACTTGCTTCTTCAGTTCAGACCTTGGCAATGACTGTTGAGAAAGGTAAATTTCCAAGTCAACCAGTGCCTAATCCTAAAGGAGTGTATGGAGCAAGCACCAGTTCACCTCAGCAGCATGGAGAGGTCAAAGCCGTCATGACCTTGCGAAAAGGAAAAGAAGTGGACAACAAAGTGGAGATGCCGGTAACAAAAACAACTCAAATTGTACTGGTAAATGAAGAAGACTCATCATCAAAGGAGAAAGAAGAAACCAACCCACAAGAATACGTTCCAAAAGCTCCATTTCCCCAGAGGTTAGCTAAAGCAAAAAAGGAAAAATCTACAAGTGAGATTTTTGAAATCTTTAAACAGGTAAGTGTTAACATCCCTTTGCTTGATGCTATAAAACAAGTGCCATCTTATGCCAAGTTTCTTAAAGACCTTTGTACTAAAAAGAGAAACATTCATGTTCAAAAGAAGTCATTTTTAACAGAAAATGTGAGCTCTATACTCCAACACAAACTTCCTCTAAAATATAAAGACCCAGGCTCCCCCACTATCTCATGTAGTATAGGGAACCACACAATTGAGAATGCTTTGTTGGACTTAGGAGCTAGTGTAAATCTGTTGCCTTACTCAGTATTTGTGAAACTTGGACTGGGAGAATTACACCCAACTCCAGTGGTGTTACAGCTTGCAGATCGGTCCATGAAAAAACCTCGTGGTATTGTGGAGGACGTGCTTATACAGATAGATAAGTTTTATTTTCCTGTTGATTTCATTGTAATTGATACTCAACCAGTCTAGGATTCAAGGAAGCAGATCCCCATTATCTTAGGACGACCTTTCTTGGCAACTGCCGATGCTCACATTCAATGCAGGATTGGAAATATGCAGTTGTCCTTTGGCAATACGACGATGGAGCTAAATATCTTCAACATTGCCAAACAACCTCCCAATGCAGATGATGAAATTGTTGATGTGGATTTAATCAAAGAATTAGTTGATAATACTTTTCTTTCAAATCTTAGTGATGACCCTTTACAAACATGTTTAACTCACTTTGGTTTGAATTTTGATATTGATAGATCAATAGATGAGGTTAACGCCTTACTTGATTCAGCACCATCCATGGACATTAACAAATGGAAGTCAAGAGTGGAACAACTAGCACCATCAGAGAAGAAATTGAGTCCATCATCAGAATCACCACCAAAACTTGAGCATTGTGCATACTGGGCCAGCAAGAAATCCAACTTTGACATGCAGCAAGCTAACTTAGAAAGAAAATCACAACTGGCAGAACATGAAGAAAGTCGTAATGATGTATACAAAAATGCCAAGATTTACAAACAGCGAATGAAAGTCTTTCATGACGAGCAAATTATGAGAAAATCTTTCACACCAGGTCAGAAAGTACTTTTATTCAATTCTCGCTTGCGCCTATTCCCAGGTAAAGTTCGTTATCGATGGACTGGTCCCTTTATAGTCCACACTGTTTTTTCATATGGAGCAGTTAAAATTAAGGATCCAAAGAACGGTGTAATTTTTAAAGTTAATGGTCAAAGATTGAAGCCATATCTAGAGTACCAACCACGTGAAAAAAAGGCACCGAAATAGATTTGAGTGGCCCACCAAATTTAAATTAAGAATTTTTCTTATTTATTTCTTCTTTTCGGTGATTTAAATGTTTGTGAAAGTGTGTTTATTTAATCATTCAGTTTTCTTTTATCACTTCTAATTATGTGTTCCTCAACTAGACAATTCCTCTTGAACATTCTCAGACAACTTCAACGTGTACAATCTCATCTGAGAAGTCAGATACGATTTTGTAAAACGCATCGTATTTGGAAGCTACAACCTCCAGAGTTGGTATCCCACGTTGAAGATCTAGAAAGACAACTCAAAGAAATTGAGGGAGGTATCAACGAAACCCAAATCGAACTTGAGGAAAACTCAATAAGAGGACAATTGTGAGATTATTATTTTTCTTTTCTTTTCTTTTCTTTTCTTTTTTGTGTGTTCTCTAGTTTGTTACCCCGGTTAATTGGCGGATAACGGTACTCCGTGACAATCAAAGTCGGTTACTTTAGTTTCCCATAATAGCTAATATTCTGAGAAGAAGGTATGGACAGAAACGCGATTCTAGCAAAGCTTCACAAGCGATTTCCTTCACTTCCTCAGAATGCCCTCCTTACGATCTATAAAGCTCGGTCCGAACGCATGCGATTGCTTATGAGAAATAATGTCCCTGCTGACATCCGTTGGTTAATCGAGGCCAAGGTACGTTTGGCAGGTGAGTTACCTCCTAAATTTATTGCATACATGCCTGGTTGTGGTAAAGGAAATTACTCGAGAAAACGAAGAGCTGAAAAACTTCATGTTAATTGTCATAAGTGTGCCAGGATGAAATGCGATAAAAATCCTTGTTCTTTCGGAATGATGTCTGATAACAGGGAAGATAAGATTCAATTCATTAGGGATGGCTTGAATAAAGAGTCATTGGATGATATCCTTTTGTCTCTTGAAACGCATCCCAGTGGATACGTATAAAGAGCAATTCTCCAGTTATGGCTATTATTTCAGAAAGAACGTGTCCGATATAGTCTTGGGAATCTGACTATAAACGACCTTGTTTGCCAGTTTATAAGAAAACTGGATGGGAAGCCTATCCTCGACCCATAGAGGGCGTTCAAGCCGTTTCTGGACGTAAAACCAGAGGAAGATGTGAGCCACAATCACAACTACCAGTAAATATCTTTTTACTGTTGAT
Source organism: Luvunga scandens (assembly GCA_030449905.1). NCBI lineage: Eukaryota > Viridiplantae > Streptophyta > Magnoliopsida > Sapindales > Rutaceae > Luvunga > Luvunga scandens. The sequence goes on from JASUUG010001266.1 coordinate 4,552,986, forward strand.
TTACTTTACTGTTTTTTTATTTCACTGTTGTTTTATCAATTGCATTATTGTCTTTAATAATTGAGTGCTTTTTCTTTTACTATTTCCTTTTTGACTCTCGAGCCATGTGCTTTACGCGTTAATTGACATAGACATGCTACCTCCTATACAGCTGTAAATCATTGTCACAAAGATCCTTCATATATGATCATTTTCTTTTAGACTCACAAATTATTTTTGAGAAGCATCCCAATGGCAGCTACTCCCAATAAACAATTCAAGAACATTTGTGTGCTCTCTGGATTTAACTATGGCAAACATAAAGAGTTCGTTGAGGCAGCCATCGATCTTGGTCAACGCATAGCAGAAAGAAATTTGCATCTGGTTTATGGAGGAAGTGACCGAGGGTTATCAAAACTAGTCTCAGAAGCTGTTTATCTCAGAGGGAGCCAAGTGTTAGGCATCATCCCAAGAAGCCTCAAACCGTTGGCCTGTATGTCTAACTTACCAACTGGAGAAGAGTTAGTTGTCTCAGGTATGCAAGAAAGAATAACTGAAATGCTAAATCATGCTGATGCTTTTATTTTCTTACCAGGAGATCTGGCAACTCTAGAGGCACTAATCACATTAGCATCTTGGGCCCATCTGAACATTCATTAGAAACCCATTAGTTTGTTAAATGTCAATAACTTTTATGATGGTTTCATCGCATTTCTTAACCATGCAATAAAAAATCATTTCATCTCTTTCACAGCGAAAAAAAATCTTTATTTGTGCTCATACTGCTAACGAGTTAATTGATCTGTTACAAAAGCTTATAGACCAGAGCCAGATCCCAAGACCCTTGTGCTGGAATGGCCAACTAATGATGGTAATAAAGATGGCGTAGTAAGTACAAATTAGATTTAACTCTCCGCTTGTAAATATTTTCTTCTGTGATCCAGCACTCAGGTGATGTCTTCTAAACCCTATTCTCTTTCAAACATTGAGGACAATGTTCCGTTCAGGTTGGGGGGAGGGAATAGTTGATAATTGTGGAATATCTCAATCTTGGTGTAGTTTTTACTATTTTTTATTGTAGAAACTAACTGTGGCTAAATTTTTGAATCGAAGATGGCTGAATATGGAGTGTAGTAACTCTAGAAACGCATCTTCTTATTATAAAAAAAAAAAAAAGGCATTTTGTGTGATCTTTTCATAATTAGATGACATGATAACTTTCAAATTTTAGTATTTGTATTATCTTTGGTCTTTAGTTATGTTACACCATGTTTGTTACTCTACATGTTGATGTTGGAGACAAATATAAGTTGCTTGAAAGAATGCACATGTCATAATAATTTCCAAGTGAGTTTTTCAGCCTGTCATTTTTCTTGGAGAGTAACCCTTTTTGCCCATTCTTCATTCAGCTTAGCAGTTTATTGCTTTATACATTATCTCCAAAAAAAAAAAAAAAAAACTAAAGTGTGTGTTGCCACATCTGAAGGTCCATCTAACTAGTAGATATGGAAGATTATTTAGAACCCTAAAAGATGACAGAAAGGCCATCTTTGGTCCGTTTGAGCCTTTCTAGCCAACCCTATTAATATGTATCCATAGTTAACCCCTTTGAGCCTTAAAAAAAAAAATAATAATAAAGTAAAAATAAAGACTTTTTCTTTGGCAACCTATTATCTTGTCCCACTCCAATGTGGAGTATCACCTTATATTTTGTATTTCTCACCATCTATTTATGTTTGAAAATAGAGATAATTTTGCATAAAAAAAAATGCTAAAAAAAAAAGAGAAACAGAAACAAAAGAAAAAAAATGTTTACAAATAAAAAAAAATAAAAAAAAATAAAAAAAATCAAGTGAAAAGCACCTTACAATCTCCAAAGTTCTCTATTTTTCAAACATATATTTTGTTTTTCCTATTATCCTTTCTTTGTTAGCCACGTCCTTAGCCTACGTTACGTCCTAATAAAAGTCCTTCTTGATTTTAGGGAACTATAGTCTGAAATAGAAACTAGTTATATTGGTTGAAAAGATGTGGCAATGCATACTAAAAAAAAAAAAAAAAAAAAAGTTATATTGGTTGATGAATGTATTGGTTTGATTAGCATTAAAATCGTACTATTTCTAAGCTGAGGGCATATTTTTGTCACCTTGGTGAGAGTGTGTGATATTATTTCTTTATTATTTTCACTCAAGTTACCATTCACTGGAGTGATTATTTTTTGGTTTAATTTCTTTGTGAGCGTATTACTATTACCAGTGAGATTTTGGGGTTTGCATGTCATTCTTAAAAGTGACTCGATTACTAAAGTTGTGACAAAGTTTTCTAAACTGATTCATGTGGAGAGTTGATGTGGGAATGATATTTCTTTAGACTGTAGATAATGCTTATACTTTTATTTGATTGTTATCATTAGTCTGATTGAATAAATATTACAGTATAAAAAAAAAAAAAATATTTGTTTCAGTTTTGTTTTCGCTCAAATTGCTAGGGACTAGCAACAAGCTAGTTGGGGGGTGTGTTGAGTACTTGAAAGTGTGTATTTATAATGGAGAAAATCATCATTTTACACTCCAAGTCTCACTAACATCCTTATTTTTATGTCTTTAAGTCCCTTGTAATTTAATTATGTATGTTTTATTTTAATTAAGTATTTTATGTATTTTAGGGGATATCATGGTCATTTCACAATAAACGAGAGATTAGATGGAAAAACGGACAGCACTTTTGAACTCAGGACAGTCGAAAACCTTAGGAGGAGCATAAAAAGAAAAATGGGATGTTTCACATATACAGATCGTTTCACACATACTGATGCGGTTAATATATACAGATCGACATGCAGCCTTTTTCACGCAGATCTTGTATATTGACGTGGCATCGCATGCGATGGACGTGACACTATACGATGACGTGGCGGCATTTGATTGGACGAATGATGTGGCATTGACCGCTTATGGCATTGACCAATGATGTGGCGTTGTTGATGGCGATGACGTGTCATGATCCTATTGGACCAAAAATGTTGACCGGTGACGTGGCAGAATATTAGTGGATCGAAAAAAACGTGTGTACGGTACATGCATATACACAGAATAACAGCCCTGATGATGTGTTCCATCCAATAGGAACTTGCCACGTGGCGCAATCTTGAGCGTCCAAATTGTTTTAATCCGATGCCTATGATTTACTCAGTGTATCTATAAAAAGAGAGCTCCCCCCCCTAATTTGACACCCCTGAATCCATTTTTGGACTCCATTCTCTCTAATTCCATCTTCATCTTGTATTTTCTATGTATTTTAATAAAATTCCCATTTTACCCCTAGTTCAAATATGAGTGGCTAATTTCCTTTCAAGCTTGGGTTGAAGGTGAAGTCTCAACATGCTCCATGGGCTTAATTTGGTAAATTTACTTTTCCTTCCCCTTTAATTTATGTGGTTGTTTTGACTTTTCGTAGACATATAGTAATAATCTTGTCGGATATCTATTTGGAATAACCGCCTCCCTAGCAAGGTTATTACTATTGGCACGGAAGCCCTTAGCACCATATCTATTAGAGTGTGGTTCATGATGAGTGGAAGTTCCCCCTTCATGATTTAATTGGTACTAATAATGAATATTAAGCCGATGGTGCATGTTGAGTACAGATCCGGAGATCCAAGCATTTCATTTTAATAGTTTATTCCTACCACTTTAATTTAAATTAATTGATAGCCTACATCATTTTCATTATAAATCCAACCACCAACTCAGAAAATTTATTCTACACATAATTAAAATCCACCTCCTCGTGGGATCAACACTCGTCACCATTAATCTATTCTACAATAGATTCGTGCACTTGCGAGTTCAATAAAATTTGCACAACAACATCTACACTGCTTCAGATTCATTTTGACTTTTCTGTTACCAAATTCTTTCCTCATTCTTGCAAACCCATTGCACAACATTCTTGCCTTGAAAATTGCCCTTCCAAGTGCCTACAATCAAGAACATAATCTAGGCAGACAATTTATTGTAAATCAACTTAATTTATTGAAAATAAGCTAAAAATAAATAAATATACAAAATGTAACTAAAATGCAATTAAAACATGTCATTTACTCTCTAAATAATCTTGATTTAAGTCCAAAAGTGCTATAAGTAACTCTCATTTTATAGAGTTATCAACAGTCTACCATTAGACTACCATATTTTGATGGAAACGATTACCCATATTAGAAAACTAAGATAAGAATTTACTTGCAAGCTTTAGATTATGATTTACTTAGACATGCTTCTCGCAAATCTTAACAAAAAATGTGGTGAATCCTTTTGCAAGATCATTGAAAACCTTATGATTCGCCATTCGCTTTGAATCAAATATGCGAGACAAATAATGATAAAAATGGTTGCTAGCCTACTCTTATGCAATATGGTCAAAAACTTCATGGTCCGTCATTTGCATTGAATTGAATAAATAAACTAAATAGTTATAAAGGCGATTGCTGACCTACCCTTATAAGATATGGTTGAAAACTTTATGATTCGTCATTGCTGCGAAATCAAATAAATAAAATAATTACAGATAAAGGTAGCTGCTCGCCTACTTTTATGTGAAATGGTCGAAAGTCTCATGATCTGCCATTCATGTGGAATTAAATAAGCAAAATATATGGTGATAAAGGTGGTTGCTTTTCATAGTCAGTTTGAAAAGCTATTGGTGATTTCCTTTTATTCTTTTTGCTAGGTTTGGCCTTAAGTAGATCATCCCAGTTACATTGGAATAAACCAATCTCTTGACACCATGCTTCACCATAATATATATTGCACAACAACAAACATAAAGTTAGTTTAATGGTGAAAATATTTTTATTAGATAGCATTCCAAATATTCATTCATGTTCCATCATTAAGATGTGAGTAAAAAGAGCACGCATCATCACATTTTAGAAAGAAAATGCATTTATAGGTAACAACAGCATGGATCATTATATGACTCAGCTTTGGTTATCTTAATGAGAAGTGGGGATATCAAGATCTCTCATTCTGTCATTAAAGACTTAAGGAATTGAAAAGTGTTATTGACCGCTACAGGGGTACCCTAGGTTCCCTATGAGGTTTTGACACAATATTTACAGGTAAATGTTTATAAAAAAGCTAACCACAATGGGGTGCCCCTAAGGTCCCCACATGGTCTTTATACAATATTTATGACTGCATACTCATAATGCACTTAACCGCTGCAGGGTACCCAAGACGTCTTCATAGAGTCTTCATAGAATATTTACATATATATATTTTTAATGAAACTATTCACTATAGGGTATCGCTGAGGTCCCCACAAGGTCTTTGTATAATATTTACAAACATATACTCATAATGAAATTGACCACTACGGGGTACCTCTAAGGTTCCCATAAAGTCTTCACATAATATTTCTAAACATATATTAATGATATTAAAAACTAATTAGAGGTGAAGAGAACGTTCATGACAACTTGTTTCTAGTGTTATTTCCAATCATTAACATGCTCCATGTGAATTTAATAGTGCATTTACAAGAATCAATTGTTTTTCCTCTAGTTCTTCTTCATGTGTTTCCTCACTTAGGTATCCCAGGTCTCCATCCTTGTGAATTATTGGCTAATTTAGATATGAAGTTGGCGATGACTTGGATCTAGATAGTTGAGTGATATCTGGTTTCTCCTGATTTGGTGGATAGAACTCTACTTGCCAATTGTTGGCATATCTCAAGTACTCCATATGGTGATGTTTACGTCTAATGGTGCCTTGGTTTCCCCCTTATTCAAACTCGACCTAAACGGAACTTGTCACCACAAAGAAGATTTTTGCACTGTTTCCCATAAATGGCACCAATTGTTTTAAGTGGATTTTAGATGCAAACGAAAGGGGCGGACCTTGTTAAAATAATAAATTTATTTTTTGGGATGCAGAGTGCCTCACTTAATTGAAGTGCATGGTTTTAAGCTTTGACGGCGATGAAAAAAAGTAGAAGAAGGGTAACAATGGTGAGAGGCCAAATGTGAAGGGTGAGGCTTGAAATGGTGCTTTTGGACCTGCAAAGTAATAAAACAAGGTTAGAGATGGAGCCAGCAATGGACGGCAACCATACTCCAACACTCTGTTAACATATGTGTTTTGATAATGATGATTTTAATGATAACAAACATGTCTTAAAATCGACTAAAGTTGGAAAAGATATTAATTAGATGAAAATTCTTAAAGCCATACAATGAATTGAGCAAAGAATAAAAACAAATGGATTTCTAGTAAAATAATTTTTTTAAAACAAGATTTTTTATTCTAGAAGAAATCGGCTAACTGATATCCTTAAATAGGTAATTGTTATCTTGCAAAATTGAAAGTTGAGTTTCTAAAAGATAACGGCAAACCGATTAGAAGAAAATGACTAACTGAGATCGAACAAAATTGAAAGTTCAGTTTTTGAACACTAACGATAAATCGACTTGTAGAAAGTGGTATGCCGATAACTTTTTGTAGGTCTCTAGACACTAATGGCACTCCGACATCATGAAGATGGTGATCCAACATTTTTAAAATTTGGTAGTTCATTTTGATTTGTTCTTAACGGTGATCCGACTTTGGACTGAAAGTCAACAATGACTAATTTTCAACTCCAACTATAAAATGGCTCAATTAAATTTAATTTCTAAAAGATCCAACAGTTATCATTAAGCTTGCTATTGAGTATATAATCAGTATTGAGCTTTAAACTTGTTTTTTTTCCATTGATTCACACTTTGAGTTTTCATTAGTAACCATATACATTAGATGAGTGATAATTCATTTGTATTCTTTATTTTTAAGTGATTGTAAGTGTTGGGATATACTTGGGTTAAGAGATTGGGGATAATCTCTTGTTGTAAAGGTTTATTGACATATTTGAAGTCAATTGTAAGGGTTGTTGAAGCCTTGGAGGCTTGCTTAGTGAAATCCTCAAGCTTAATGAGCTTAGAGGCGTGGATGTAGGCATGGTTGACCGAACCACATAAATATCGTGTGTTTGCTCTATCTTACTCTATCTCTTTATTATTCATTGTAGATTAATTTGTTTATTTTGAATTTGGTTGATTTGTTTAAATTGCATTAAGTTTTGTTGTTTAATTTATTAAGAACCCAATTCACCCCATCTTTTGGGTAGCCTAATTAGCATTTTATTTGGTATCAAAGCAAGGTACTCTTGTTAGGACTTAATCGTTTAAAGTAAAAAATCCATGTCAACCCAAAATGATTTCATGTTTGCAAGCATTAGATTATGAAATATGGGAGGTTGTTTGTGATGGTCGATTTATGCTTACCACTAAAAATGAAGAAATGGGAAGATATTTTGAAACCTTCACGTGAATGGAATGAGCTAAAAAAAAGAAAAGCTTCTCTAAACTCCAAAGCTATAAATGCCTTATTTTGTGCCTTAGATAAGAAAGAGTTTCATAAAGTGTTAGGTTGTTCTAATGCTTATGAGATTTAGAAGAAACTTGAAGTAGTTTATAAAGGAGCAAACCAAGTCAAACAGTTGAAAATTAGTAGATACAATAGGCAATACAAATTGTTCCAAATGGAATAAAATGAGAGTGTTTATTCCATGTATACTAGCTTTACAGATATTTTGAACATTGTAGCATCACTTGGTAAGATTTTTACAAATGGCGAGAAGGTAAAGAAAATCATTAGGTCATTACTAAAAGAGTAGAAACCTAAGAGAACTGCCATTAAGGAAGCCAAAGATTTAAATACTTTGTCTATTGATGATTTAATTGGCTCACTTATTTCTTGAAGAATTAAATGATGAAGAACAATCACAAGAAGTGTCAAACTTGGCACTTATGGCAATAGAAGAAGATGAACTTGGTGAGGAATCAATGAAGAAGGGAAAAAGAAATAAATGGTATTTAGACAGTGGATGTTCAAGACATATGACCGGTGATTATTCACGGTTCTCAAGTTTAACCAAGATAAAAAATGGTGATGATGTATCCTTTGGAAATAATTCAAAAGAAAAAATCATTGGTATTAGTAATGTTGGTAAAGAATCTTCTGTTTTTATTGAAAATATGTGCTTAGTTGAAAATCTAAAACACAACTTGCTTAGTATTAGTTAATTATATGATAAAGGATATAGAGTTATTTTTTATAAAATAAAATGTGTTATTGAAAATGCATGTGATGGTAAAGTCTTCTTTGTTGGAAAAGGATGTGTTAATGTTTATACGATTTATATAGATTGTGCATCTACTCATGATAAATATTTTTCCGCTTTACATGATGATAGTTGGTTATGAAATAGAAGACTAGGACATGTAAACATGGATTTGATTTCAAAGATTTCCATAATTGATTTAGTTAAAGGCCTTCTGAAAATTGATTTTGAAAAAGATAAAATTTGCAAAGCATGTCAATTTGGAAAACAAATCAAAATTTCTTTCAAAAATAAAATCATGTTTCTACTTCAAAACCACTTCAGTTGTTTTCATTTGGATTTGTTTGGACCTTTTAGATATGCTAGTCTAAGAGGTAAATATTATGCATTTGTAATTGTGTATGATTATTCTAGATATACATGGGTATTGTTCTTAATTAATAAGGATGATACCTCTAATGCATTTAAAGTTTTCTGTAAAACGGTTCAAAATGAAAAAAGGCTATTGTATTACATGCATTAAAAGTGATCATGGTGGAGAATTTGAAAATCATGCATTTGAGAGTTTTTATAATGATTTTGGTATCAAACATCAATTTTTATTACCTAGGACTCTACAAAAAAATGGAGTTGTTGAAAGAAAAAATAGGTCTATTCAAGAGATGACTATGACCATGTTGAATGAGAGTGTGTTACCAAAATACTTCTGGGCCGAAGCCGTTAATACCGCATAGTATGTCTTAAATCGTGTTTTGACTAGACCGTATCTCAATAAAACTCCTTACGAGCTTTGGAAAGATAGAAAACCCAATATTAATTATTTCAAAGTTTTTGGATGCAAATGCTTTATATTGAATACTAAAGACAATCTTAGTATATTTGATCCAAAATCTGATGTTGGTATCTTTCTTGGATATACAAACACTAGCAAAGCTTATCGAGTGTACAATAAAAGAACCTTAGTTGTCGAAGAATCCATGCATGTGACATTTGATGAATCTAACCCTTCCTCTACGGAGAAAGTTGTTATTGATAATGATGCAGATGAAGAAGTATAACAAGAGGAACCTTCGGACATCAAACAAGATGCTTCACCTTGTGAGAATCAAGAGAAGCAACAATAAGAACAAACTAATATAGAGCAAAATGAAGGTAATTCTCAAACTCTCCCTAAAGAATTGAGGTATGTTTCTTCCTACCCTAAAGACTTAATTTTAGGTGGCCCCTCACGGGGTGTAACTACTAGATCATCACTTAGGAATACATGTGCACATACTACATTCATATCTCAAATTGAACTAAAATCCCTTGCGGATACGGAAAATGATGAATTTTGAATTATGGCGATGTAAGGAGAGTTAAATCAATTTAAGAGAAATAATCTATGGCAATTAGTTCCTAAATTAGAACATCAATCCGTCATAGGTACTAAATGGGTATTTAGGAATAAGATGGTTGAATTCGGTGTGGTTGTAAGGAATAAAGCTAGATTAGTAGCTTAAGGATACAATTAAGAAGAAAAAATTGATTTTGATGAAACTTTTGCATCTATTACTATATTAGAATCCATTGGGATGCTCTTAGCATTTTCATGTCATAAGAATTTTATTTTGTATCAAATGGATGTCAAAAGTGCATTTCTAAATGGTTATATTATGGAAAAAGTGAAATTCTAGCTAAACAACCCAAAAAGGGGGGTGAATTGGATTTTTAAAACTTAAGTAAATAAAACCATACAACAACTTAAACTAATGTCTTAATAAAATTAAAAGCAATCAATTTAACAATACTCAAAATTAAAAGGATAAGGAAAGAAAGATTAAACACGTGAGTTTGTACGTGGTACAGCAAGACTACCTACATCCACGGCTCCAAGCAAATCAAGCTTGAGAATTTCACTATCCAAGCCTTTAAGGCTTCAAGTTCTTACAATTGACTTCCAAGGTGTCAATAAACCTTTACAAATGGTGTTTCACTCTCACACATTTTTCCCAAAGTGTTTCCCAAACTTATACTCACACAAATTTGATAACGAATTTAAAGATTAAAATAAAAAAAAAATGCTCTTTTAAAGTGGATGTACAAATGATAGCTCAATGATAACTCAATATAAGAAGATTTACAAAATAGAAGCTCAAGAGATGTTGTATGGAATGATTTTAGCTTTAAAAACTTGTTAGAATTGATTTTGATTTGAGTTGATATAGATTTAATAAGTAAATTAGCCATTATTGACTTTCAAAGAATATCCAGATCACCGCTTAATTTGGCGGTTAGCCACTTAGACTTTTGTGGTAAGTTACCGTTACAAATTTGGCTTTAAAACTTGAAAAATTTTCCCCAAGCAGTTAGCCTCTTATTTTTAGGTGGCTAGCGGCTAACTTTTTGTCTTCCGAGCATTTTTTGTATATTTATGGTTTAGTCCTAAAACTTTTTAGAAATTAAAATATGGTCTAATACTTTTAGAAATTATATTTAGCCCAAAAGGTTTTATATTTTTGAAAACAAGTGCAAATCTAGAATTTAAAATAATATTTTTTGAAATCAAAGATTGCAAAACATTTTCATTTTAATCCATATCTTGAAAACTAACCAATTTCATAAAATACTTAGCTTATATTTATAAAACTTTTAGTTTATGAAAAATAATGATTTATTAAACAAAATCTTGAGCTATTCTAAATGCTAAATCATGCATACATTAAATCATACCGGCTTTATAAGATTTATAGCAATAAAGTTCTTGATCGTGTCATTGTCCGTTGAGTGTCTTGAGCTCAATTTTACTTTATTCACTTGAATAAATTTTGTCCTTAAAAAACTTGTGAAATTATGAAATATAATAACACAAGTCTATATCATCAAAATTACAATTTGTATAGCCCACTAAGCTAACAAGAAGTTTATGTAAAACAATCCCCTAGTTTTGAAAATGAAAAATTTCCAAATCATATTTATAAGTTGTCAAAAGAATTGTATGGATTAAAACAAGCACCTAGAGCTTGGTATGATAGGCTTAGTAAATTTCTTTTAGAAAATGGTTTTTCAATGGGAAGAGCTGATACACATTGTTTATTAAGTATAAGAATCAATATACTTATTGTTCAGATTTATGTTGATGATATTATTTTTTATTCTACTAATGAGTCTTGGTGTGAGGAATTTTCATCCTATATGAGCAAAGAATTTGAGATGAGCATAATGGGAGAATTGAAGTACTCTCTTGGACTACAAATAAAACAAATTAAAGAAGAAATCCTAATAAATCAAACCAAATATTTGAGAGATTTTCTCAAGAGATTTGGACTTGAAGATGGAAAGGTTAAAAGTACCCCAATGAGCTCAACAATCAAGCTTGATAAAGATGAAAAAGGTAAATGATTTGATGTCAAAACATATCGAGGTATGATCGGATCTTTATTTTACTCAACTGTTAGTAGACCTGATATCTTGTTTAGCATATGTTTTTGTGTAAGATTTCAATTATATCCCAGGAATCTCATTTGTTTGTTGTCAAAAGAATTTTTCGTTATTGGAGTAGAACCATAGATCTTGGCCTTTAGTATCCTAGAGGAACTCACCTAGTTTTAACTTGTTATTCGGATGTCGACTTTGTTGGTTATAAAGTTAATAGGAAGAGTACTAGTGGAACATGTCACTTTTTAGGTCACTCGCTTGTCTCTTGGTTTAGTAAGAAGCAAAACTCGGTTGCACTTTCAACCACCGAGACTAAATATATTACTACCGGTAGTTGTTGTGCACAAGCTCTTTGGATAAAACAAACACTTGGAGATTATGACATTAACTTTGATTGAATTCCTATCATGTGTGACAATACAAGTGTCATAAACTTATTAAAGAGTCCTATTCAACACTCTAGAACCAAGCATATTGAGATAAGAAATCATTTCTTGAGAGATCATGTTCAAAAGGAGTTATTACATTAGAATTTGTTTCAACCGAAAAACAACTTGTAGATATCTTCACAAAACCTCTCAATAAAGAACAATTTACTAAAATTAGGCATGAACTTGGAATGATGAACATTACATATTAGCATAGCTTTATATGATATTAGACTTTTTTTTTGTTGTTTTTGTTTATTTAAATTCATGTTGTGTTTAATTTATAAATCATGCATTAAGATGGTTATTAAGATATCTCAAATCAATGAAATGATCTTGGAATGGATTAATTCTTCGTCAAATATTAAAATGAATGTGCGAAATCATTGTTAAGAAAGCAAATTCTTTGAAAACAGTCTTGGTTTAGATTCTACCACATAACGGCTCGTTGTTAACACAAAAGTGGTCTACCAATATCTCTAGTAATTTTGTAGACAATAACGGCTTGAAAATATGAAAAAAATGGCTTGCCGTTATCACGCAATATCAGAACACTGTAGGCTTACTTTTTCATTTTCTTTTGGTCCTGAATCGTTTTCTTTCTCTAGTTCGTAACAATGATTTCTCTTTCTAAAATTAACCATTTTTCTTCATTTGTCTTGCAAATTTTAACATATACGTTCATTTTGTACACCTTAAGCTCCATTTCTTCACTATTAAAACTCATTTTCAAGCCTAAAAATAAAAAATCCAAAATTGAAACCGTAGGTTTAGTTAAATGGTTTCTATCCAATTTGGCCAAAATTTCTTCCATTTTTGGAAAAATTGAGCTCATAAACTTTAGTCTCAGTTTGAGATATTTCATCGTTAGCAACAACAGATTTTGGATAGTCAGTAGCACAGTCTCTCTGCACTTGGTTTCCCTCTACTCGAGTCATCATCTAGCCACCTCAGTAGTTTCCCTTCAGTCTTAGTTTTAGTTCTATCTTTCTGATTTTCGCACATACATTACTGCACTCATTTTTTGTGTTGGATAATGTTTTTATCATTTTGTTATGATTACTCTTTTTGGATGACCTTTGCTTGCATGGATATTTTATATATTTTTGATGATTTTGATGCTTGAATTGTTGGAAGTGTTAAAATGATATATGGTTGCTTTGTTATTGAAGATGGGATGATTTGAGATTATTTTGGAAGTGTTATTAACAGTTTTTGTATTTAAGCATATACTTGTTGTTAGGGGGAGGTTCTGCTAAAATTTCAACTAAAAAGCATTGGTAACACTTATACTATTATGTTATGTTCTTTTCTTTTTTTGACAATAAAGGGGGAGATATTTTTTAGAAGTTTTGTTCTTAATGAATTGATTAATATAGGGGGAGTAAGTGTAAAATTTTTGTAATCTTTCTCTATAATACTTGATAGATTTGACATCATTAAAAAGGGGGAGATTATTAATATATGTGTTTGTGTAATGATGATTTTGATGATAACAAACATGTCTTAAAATCGATTAAAGTTGGAAAAGGTATTAATTTGATTAAAATTCTTTAAGCCGTACAATGAATTGAGCAAAGACTAAAAACAAATGGATTTTTGGCAAAACGATTTTCTTAAAGCAAGATTTTTATTCTGGAAGAATTTGTCTAATCGATATCCTCAAACGGCTAACCGTTATCTTGCAAAATTGAAAGTTGAGTTTCTGGACGATAACGTTAGACCGATTGGCAGAAAACGACTAATTGACATCGAACAGCATTGAAAGTTTAGTTTCTAGACACTAATAGTAAACCGACTTGTAGAAAATGGTATGCTGATGACTGTTTTTAGGTCTCTGGACACTAACAGCACTCCGACATCATGAAGATAGTGATTTGACATTTTAAAAATTTTGCATAATGATAACTTGCGAAAGTCAAAATGGCAGTCCATTTTTGTTCTTAACGGTTATCGAACTTTGGACAGAAAGTCAACAACGGCTAATTTTCAGCTCCAACTATAAAATGTCTTAATCGAATTCAATTTTCAAAAGATCCAACAGTTATCATTAAGCTTGCTACTGAGTATACAATCATTATTGAGTTTTCAACTTGTGTTTGTTTCATTAATTCACACTTTAAGCTTTCATTAGTAACATATACATTAGGTGAGTGATAATTCATTTATATTCTTTATTTTTTAGTGAGTGTAAGTGTTGAGATACACTTGGGTTAAAAGATTGAGGATAATTTCTTGTTGTAAAGGTTTATTGACATATTTAAAGTCAATTGTAAGAGTTGTTGAAGTTTTAGAGGCTCGCTTAGTGAAATCCTCAAGCTCGGTGAGCTTGAAGGCGTGGATGTAGACACTGTTGGCCGAATCACGTAAAAGACACATGTTTGCTATCTCTTACCCTATCATTTTATTATTCATTGTACATTAATTGGTTTATTTTGAATTTGGTTGATTTATTTAAATTGCATTAAGATTTAGTTGCTTAATTTATTAAAAACCCAATTCACCCTCTTTTTGGGTAGTCTAGTTAGCATTTCACACTCAAGTTAGCTCTTTGAACTTTTTCGTAGAGTTAAGAGCTTATAACTTTCTAAAATAGAGGCTAGAGGTTGAAGGAGACCTTAGCCATTTTAGTGTAGTGTGTGCATTTTTGTTTGTATAAGTATGAGAAAAGTATAACCTTAGTGTCTTTATAGAGAGAGTATCCTAGCTACCCTGCTATGTGCCACATTTATAGTAGTGATTTTTCTATCCTTTTTCTTTTTTCATTTCACCTTTATCATAATCTTTAGGGTGTTAGGAACATTCTTGTGGTGCATGAAAGACAGTATTTAATGTGGCTTATTTTCTTATACACGTGGTGTAAGCTGCAATGTGGTCTAGGATAGCTTTCCAGAGGCTTTTTGGATAGCTTTCCAGAGGCTGTCTGGATAGCTTTTGGGCTTGATAGTTGAGGACTACTATCCTTGGTATATTATCCTTTACTTTTTGCCAGTGTGACAACCTGCTGCCTCCTCGTTTCTAATAAGATATTCTGTACTTGATCCTGTAAAATCAAATATTCCCTATGGATGATGAAGATATTTCACACGATTGGCATTTTGCAGATTTTTCTCTACTATCTTACTTCTAGCATGGCGTACCCATATAGCAGCTCAATTATCAGGTGTACCTATTGTAGGTTAGATACTCTTTAGTGATTATTTTAATCATATAATTTTTCATCGACACATGGAGCTTCATTACTGATCTTCAATTTCTTACTTAAACAATGGATTTATTAATGTTATGAAGCCACTGGGTGTCAAACTTAAGGATTTGTTTTGTGTTTGAGGCAAATGCGAAAAATTAATGCAAAATGAGAAAATAAATTTGTTCTTTTACTTGATAATGTGAAGTATTGATAGTAATTGTTTGTATTTAACCTGGTGGAAAGATAGGGTTTTGATACTTCTATGGATCAAATAATGAAAACACGTATTGCTGCCATTTACAGTAGATACTATTAAAATTATATTTAGTTTATTTTGATCTTGCTATAATAGAAGCATTTATTTTGGTCACCTCATTTAATACATCTAGTGATTAATAATTGGATTGTTAAGTGTATTAAATGCACAAAAGTACTTAAGGTTGTTATGAATTATTGCACTAAACTATAAGTTGAATGCTCAGCATTAGTTTTGAGCAGTGAGCTTGTTGAGTACTAGAAAGTGTGTATTTATAATGGAGAAAATCATTATTTTACACTCCAAGTCTTACTAACATCCCTACTTTTATGTCTGTAAGTCCATTGCAATTTAATTATGTATGTTTTATTTTAATTAAATATTTTATGTATTTTAGGGGATATCATGGTGATTTCACAATGAATGAGAGATCAGATGGAAAAACGGACAGCAATTTTGAACTCAGAACAATCGAAAACCTTAAGAGGAGCATAAAAAGATAAATGGTATTATTCACATTTACAGTACTATACACACACCGCTCACGGTACTGTTCACCTGTATTGTATGATCACGTGGCGGCATTTGATTGGACGAATGATGTGGAATTGACCGCTTATGTGGCATTGGCTGATGATATGGCGTTGACTGATGACGTGTCATGATTCTATTGGACCAAAATGTTTACTGGCAACGTGGCAGAATGTTAGTAGATAAAAAAAACGTATGTATGGTACATGCATATACACGGAATGACAGCCCTGATGATGTGTTCCATCCAATAAGAGCTTGCCACGTGGCACAATCTTGAGCGTCCAAATTGTTTTAATCTGATGGCCATAATTTACTCAGTGTATCTATAAAAAGGGGGCTCCCCCCCTAATTTGACACCCCTGAATCTATTTTTGAACTCAAATTTCTATAATTCCATCTCCATCTTATATTTGCTACGTATTTTAATAAAATTATCATTTTACCCCTTGTTCAATTATGAGTAGCTAATTTCCTTTCAAGCTTGGGTTGAAGGTGAAGTCTCAACATGCTCCATGGGCTTAATTTGGTAAATTTACTTTTTTTTTCCTTTATTTTATGTGATTGTTTTGACTTTTCGTAGACAGATAGTAATAATATTGACTAGATATCGACAGGTATAACCGCCTCCCTAGGCAAGGTTATTCCTATTTGGCACGGGTAGCCCTTAGCACCATATCTATTAAAGTGTGGTTCATGAGTAGTGAAAAATCTCCCTTCATGATTTAATTAGTACTAATAATGAATGTTAAGCCGATAGTGCATGTTGAGTACAGATCCAGAGATCTAAGTACTTTATTTTAATAGTTTATTCCCACAGCTTTAATTTAAATTAAAACATTGCCTACATCATTGTTATTAAAAATCCAATCACCCACTTAGAAAATTAATTCTACAAGCAATTAAAATCCACCTCCTCGTGGGATCGACATTCAACATCGTTGATCTATTCTACAATAGATTTGTGCGCTTGCGAGTTCAATAAAATTTGCACAATAAGTTTTTGGCGCCGTTGCTTATGAGATAAGTTATTTTAATTTGTAGAATAAATTTTTAAGTTCTTTATTTATTTTAGTTGTTTTCTTGTAAATTTTTTATTATTAAAAAAAAAGAAAATCAGCATTTGAAGTAGGTATTTTTTTTCTTTTTTTTTTAAATTTCTGTAATTTAATTTTCATATTATTTTTTTTATTTTGTTAAATCGGCAGGTTCAACAGCCTATTAATTTATTTTAATTTGTTTCACGTATTTTCTTTTCTATATATAGCGCTTGAGTTGTTTTCATAGCAAAATTGTAACAGCGTGATAAGGTTAGTATCATAATTTCTCCTTCTTTTCTATTTTTATTAATTTTGTTACCATTTTTTTTCTTTGCATGTATGGTCGTAGGTCACAATTACCTAATTTTGAACCTATAAACTTTGAATTAGAAAAAATACTTCGCGCACACAAACACGTTGCAATTAAAAATAAAATTGAAATAGATTTGCAACCAGCACCACAAGAGAGGCCATTTAAGGACTACTTTAGTCCCTTCGCTAACTTGAGCACATCATGCATACGATACCCAAATGTAGCTGCTATGAGTGTTGAATTAAAACCTAATGTGCTAAATTGTCTCCCAACATTCTATGGCTTAGAAAATGAAGATTCATATAATCATCTGAATGATTTCCATGCTATTTGTCAAACTTTTAAATATGAGAATTTTTCAGATGATGATGTTAAGCTTAGATTATTCTCATTTTCTTTAAATGATAGAGCTCGTTCATGGTTCAATGCATTGCCTACTAATAGCATTACATCATGGGAACAAATGGTAACAAAATTTTTAAATAAATATTTCCCAGTACATAAAACCAATGCTATTCGCAGGAAAATTTCAGAGTTTACCCAAAAAGAAGACGAGCAATTTTTTAAAGCATGGGAGCGATTCAATGGGCTACTTCTAAAGTGTCCACATCATGGGTACGAGAAATGACATTAATGCCAATACTTTTTGGAGGGATTATTGCCGAATGTGCAAGAATGGCTAATGGCAACAAGTGAAGGAGAGCTAATGTCAAAAAGTGCATCAGAGATTTGGGATTTCTTCCAGCGACAAGCGGATAATTCCCAACAACGAAGTCGTTCACTCAGAAATACTAGAAGAGTTAAGGGAGTGAATGAGGTTTACATGGCGGGTTAAGTTCAGAAATTAAAGAAGTCAAAGACATAGTTGAAGGTCTTTCCCGACAAATAGCATCGGTGGCAGCTGCTAAATTGACGGAGCCATTTGACCAGGACTCATACTTAGATCAAGCTAATGCCATAGATGTAATGAGAAAGCCATCAAACTATAACACTTACTCCAACACGTATAATCCTGGATGGAGAGACCACCCCAATTTTTCATGGTCTCAAGAATTCCAACAGAATGAACTAGTAGCTCCAGCCCCAGCTCCACCAATGCAACCAATTCCTCAAAATCCTCAAGCCTCTCAGCCACCATTTAGACCATATAATCAGAACCCAAACTATTCTCAACCTAGACCATGGGAAGATGCATTTCAGAATTTCAAGAATCTTATTCACTCCAAAATCGAGCAACAAAACCGCACCATTGATGAACTGCGAAATGAGATGAGTTCAGGTTTCAACTCACAAAACCAATCAGTTTCAAACCTTGAAAAAATGGTAGGACAACTTGCTTCTTCAATTCAAACCTTGGCAATTACTGTTGAGAAAGGAAAATTCCCAAGTCAACCAGTGCCTAATCCTAAAGGAGTGCATGAAGTAAGCACAGTTCACCTCAGCAGCATGGAGAGGTCAAAGCTGTTATGACCTTGCGAAAAGGAAAAGAAGTTGACAACAAAGTGGAGATGCCGGTGACAAAAATAACTCAAATTATAACGATAAATGCAGAAGACTTATCATCAGAGTAGAAAGAAGAAACCAACCCACGAGAATACGTTCTAAAAGCTTCATTTCCCCATAGGTTAGCTAAAGCAAAGAAGGAAAAATCCACAAGTGAGATTTTTGAAATCTTTAAACAGGTAAGTGTTAACATCTCTTTGTTTGATGCTATAAAACAAGTGCCATCTTATGCCAAGTTTCTTAAAGACCTTTGTACTAAAAAAAGAAACATTCATGTTTAAAAGAAGGCATTTTTAACAGAAAACGTGAGCTCTATACTCCAACACAAAATTCCTCTAAAATACAAAGATCCAAGCTCTCACACTGTCTCATGTAGTATAAAGAACCATATAATTGAGAATGCTTTGTTGGACTTAGGAGCTAGTGTAAATCTACTGCCTTACTCAGTATTTGTAAAACTTGGACTGGGAGAATTACATCCAACTCCAGTGGTGTTACAGCTTACAGATCGGTCTATGAAAAAACCTCGTGATATTGTGGAGGACGTGCTTATACAGGTAGATAAGTTTTATTTTCCTGTTGATTTCATTGTAATTGACACTCAACTAGTCTAGGATTCAAGGAAGCACATCCCCATTATCTTAGGACGACCTTTCTTGGCAACTGTTGATGCTCACATTCAATGTAGGACTGGAAATATGCAGTTATCCTTTGGCAATATGACGATGTAGCTAAATATCTTAAACATTGCCAAACAACCTAACAATGCAGATGAAGAAATTGTTGATGTGGATTTAATCGAAGAATTAGTTGATAATACTTTTCTTTCAAACCTTAGTGATGACCCTTTACAAACATGTTTAACTCACTTTGGTTTGAATTTTGATATTGACAGATCAATAGATGAGGTTAACTCCCTACTTGATTCAGAACCATCCATGGACATTAACAAATGGAAGTCAAGAGTGGAACAACTAGCATCATCAGAGAAGAAACTGAGTCCATCATTAGAATCACCACCAGAACTTGAGCATCGTGCATACTGGCCATCAAGAAATTCAACTTTGACATGCAGCAAGCTAGATCATAAAGAAAATTATAGCTGGCAGAACTTGAAGAAAGTCGTAATGATGCATACGAAAATGCCAAGATTTACAAGCAGCGAATGAAAGTCTTTCATGACAAGCAAAGTATGAAAAAATCTTTCTCACCAGGTCAGAAAGTACTTTTATTCAATTCTCACTTGCGCCTATTCCTAAGTAAGTTACGCTCTTGATGGACTGGTCCTTTTATAGTTCATATTGTTTTTTCCACATTGAGCAATTGAAATTAAGGATCTAAAGAATGGTGTAACTTTTAAAGTTAATGGTCAAAGATTAAAGTCATATCTAGAGTACCAACCACATGAAAAGGACACCGAAATCGATTTGAGTGACCTGCCAAACTTGAATTGAGAATTTTTCTTATTTATTTCTTCTTTTTGGTGATTTAAATTTGTGTAAAAGTGTGTTTATTTAATCATTCAATTTTCTTTTATCACTTCTAAATCATGTGTGCCTCAACTAGACAATTCCTCTTGAACATTCTCAGACAACTTTAACGTGTACAATCTCATCTGAGAAGCCAGATACGATTTTATAAAACATATCATATTTAGAAGCTACAACCTTCAGAGTTGGTATCCCACGTTGAAGATCTAGAAAGACAACTCAAAGAAATTGAGGGAGGTATCAACAACACCCAAATCAAACTTAAGGTAAACTTAATAAGAGGACAATTGTGAAATTATTATTTTTCTTTTCTTTTCTTCTTTGTGTTCTTTAGTTTGTTACCCCGGTTAAGTGGCGGATAATGGCACTCCGTGACAATCAAAGTCGGTTACTTCAGTTTCCCATAATAACTGATATTTTGAAAAGAAGGTATGAATAGAAACGCGATTATAGAAAAGCTTCATAAGCGATTTCCTTCACTTCCTCAGAATGCCCTCCTTACGATCTATAAAGCTCAGTCCGAACGCATGGGATTGCTTATGAGAAATAACGTCCCTGCTGACATCCATTGGTTAATCGAGGCCAAGGTACATTTGGCAGGTGAGTTGCCTCCTAAATTTATTGCATACATGCCTGGTTGTGGTAAAGGAAATTACTTAAGGAAACAAAGAGCTCAAAAACTTCATGTTGATTGTCATAAGTATGCTAGGATGAAATGCAATAAAAATCCTTGTTCTTTCGGAATGATGTCTGATAACAGGGAAGATAAGATTCAATTTATTAGGGATGGCTTGAATAAAGAGTCATTGGATGATGTCCTTTTGTCTCTTGAAACGCATCCCAGTAGATACGTACGAAGAGCAATTCTCCAGTTATGGCCATTATTTCAGAAAGAGCGTGTCCGATATAGTCTCGGGAATTTGACTATAAACGACCATGTTTGCCAGTTTATAAGAAAACTGGATGGGAAGCCTATCCTCAACCCATAGAGGGCGTTCAAGCCGTTTTTGGACATAAAACTAGAGAAAGATGTGAGCAACAATCATAACTACCTGTAAATATTTTTTTACTATTATTTTATTGTTGTTTCATTTCACTGTTGTTTTATCAATTGCATTTTTATCTTTAATAATTGAGTGCTTTTTCTTTTTACTATTTTCTTTTTTACTCTCGATCCATGTGCTTTATGCGTTAATTGACACAAACATGTTACCTCATACACAACTGTAAATCATTATCACCAAGATCCTTGATATATGATCCTTTTCTTTTAGACTCATAAATTGTTTTTGAGAAGCATCCCAATGGCAGTTACTCCCAATAAAAAATTCAAGTACATTTGTGTGCTCTCTGAATTTAACTATGGCAAACATAAAGAGTTCGTTGAGGTAGCCATCGATCTTGGTCAATGCATAGCAGAAAGAAATTTGCATCTGGTTTATGGAGGAGGTGACCGAGGGTTATCAAAACTAATTTCAGAAGCTGCTTATCTCAGAGGGAGCCAAGTGTTAGGCATCATCTTAAGAAGCCTCAAACCATTGGGCTGTGTTTCTAACTTACCAACTGGAGAAGAGTTAGTCATCTCAGGTATGCAAGAAAGAATAACTGAAATACTAAATCATGCTGATGCTTTTATTTTCCTACCAGGAGATCTTGGAACACTAGAAGCACTAATCACATTAACATCTTGGGCCTATCTGAACATTCATCAGAAACCCATCGGTTTGTTAAATGACAATAACTTTTATGATGGCTTCATCGCGTTTCTTAACCATGCAATAAAAAACCATTTCATCCCTTTCACAGTGAAAAAAATTTTTATTTGTGCTCATACTGCTAACGAGTTACTTGATCTGTTACAAGCTTATAGACCAGAGCCAGATCCCAAGACCCTCGCGTTAGAATGGCCAACTAATGATGGTAACAATAGCCGCAGTAAGAAGTGCAAATTAGATTTAACTCTCCACTTGTAAATATTTTCTTCTGTGATGCAGTACCCAGGTGATGTATCCTAAACCCTATTTTCTTTCAACATTGAGGACAATGTTTCATTCTGGTTGGGGGGAGGAAATAGTTGACAATTGTGGAATATCTCAATCTTGGTGTTGTTTTTACTAATTTTTCTTGTAGAAACTAATTGTGGCTAAATTGTTTAGGCGAAGATGGTTGAATATGGAGTGTAGTGACTCTAAAACACATCTTCTTATTAAAAAAAAATTTCAAACATTTCTTTTAAGCTTTGACAATAATTTAAGTGTGATTTTTTTTAACTTCTTTTACCAATTAGTTTTTCTATTTTCACCGTTTTGCATGCATAATTTTCATGACTAGAATAGGTTTGGGGGTAATATTAAAAAAAGAAAAAAGCATGTTGTGTGATCTTTTCATAATTAGATGACATGATAACTTTTAAATTTTAGTATTTGCATTATCTTTGGTCTTTAGTTATATTACACTATGTTTGTTACTCTACATGTTGATGTTGGAGACAAATATAAGTTGCTTGAAAGAATGCACATGTCATAATAATTTCCAAGTGAGTTTTTGAGCCTATCATTGTTCTTGGAGAGTAACCCTTTTTACCTATTCTTCATTCAGCTTAACAGTTTATTGCTTTATACATTATCTTTAGATTTCCTTAGTTTAAAAAAAAAAAAGAACTAAAAACTAAAGTGTGTATTGCCACATCTGAAGGTCCATCTAACTAGTAGATATGTAAGATTATTTAGAACACTAAAAGATGACAGAAAGGCCATCTTTGGTCAGTTTGAGCTTTTCTAGCCAACCCTATTAATATGTATCCATAGTTAACCCCTTTAAGCCTTAAAAAAAATTAAAAATAATAATAATAATAAAATAAAAATAAAGACTTTTTCTTTGTTAACCTATTATCTTGTCTCACTTCAATGTGGAGTATCACCTTATATTTTGTATTTCCCACCACCCATTTATGTTTGAAAATAGAGATAATTTTACATTCACAAAAAAGGTGCTATAAAAAAAAAGAAGAAAACAAAACAAAACAAAATATGTATATAAATAAATAAATAAAGAAAATAAAGAAAAAAAAGGAAAAAAATTCAAGTGAAAAGCACCTAACAATCTCCAAAGTTCTCTATTTTTCAAACATATATTTTGTTTTTTCTATTATCCTTCTTTGTTAGCCACGTCCCTAGCCTACGTTACGTCCTAATAAAAGTCCTTCTTGATTTTAAGGAACTATAATCTGAAAGAGAAACTAGTTATATGGGTGTAAAAGATGTGGTAGTGCATATTAAAAAAAAAAAGGAATAATGAATATATTGGTTTGATTTGCATTTTTGAATTAAAATCATACTATTTCTAAGCTGAGGGCATATTTCTATCACCTTGGTGAGAGTGTGTGATATTATTTCTTTATTATTTTCACTCAATTTACCATTCACTGGAGTGATTATTTTTTTGTTTAATTTCTTTGTGAGAGTATCACTACTACCGGTGAGATTTTGGGGTTTGATATGTCATTCTTGAAAATGCCTCGATTACTGAAGTTGTGACAAAGTTTGCTAAACTGATTCATATGGAGAGTTAATGTAAGGATGATATTTCTTTAGACTGTAGATAATGTTTATACTTTTGTTTGATTGTTATCATTAGTCTGATTGAATAAATAAAACTGTTTTAAGAAATAAAAATTTGTTTGAGTTTTGTTTTTGCTTAATTTGCTAGGGACTAACAACAAGCTGGTTGGGGGGTGTAACATATGCACCGAAATTTTTTTTTAACTGAGTGCAATGTTATTTTTATTTTTTTCGTCATAAATTTGTTTTAAATTTGTCTCGACATACAATTGAGACATTCCAAACGCGATTCAAGAGCCGTGTATTGGATTTTTATTTTGGCACTCGGGTCCGGTTTTTTTTTTAAAAAAAAAAAAAAAAAAAAAAAAAAAAATTCTCTCTTACTATAAATGGAAAGTCGTGAGAGAGAGAGAGAGATTGTTACTTTCCAAAAATAGAAAGAAAAAGAGAGAGAAAGAGAAAGAAAGAGAGAGGAACCGCGACCCGCAATCCGTGCCCGACCCGCGACCAAGACCCGGCCAGATCTCGGGTTTTCGGCCACCATTTCGGTCGAGCTTGGTACCGACGTGAAGCTTGTGAGCCGACCGACGTATTCCCGCCGACATCGTCACGGAAACCGACTTAACAAAGAATCGAACCCGAAAAACCGCGGCTCAACCCGTTTTGCTCGCTCCGTCGATCTAGCGAGTGGGCGATCCACCGCTTGATCTTGTTCCTCAACTTACCTCATCGTTTCCCGACCAACCCTCACACCGAAACGGTCGGATTGCGGCCGATCGACGCCAGCGGAAAGCTCACCGTTTTGGAGAGTTAGATTCGCCGTTCGCCGCACGTGGGAGATCACCGCCGGCACCATTGGACTCACCGAGGCCAGATCTAGCAGACCTGAGTTTTCCGTCGCCGTTGAAGGAGTTCCGGTCATCGTTGACCGTTAGGGGTAAATTGGTAAATTCATAAACCTTTGGGGCATTTCTGTAATTTTTAAATCAGTGGATATTTTGGTAATTTTAGGTCAGGGTAGTTAGGTAATTTAAGATTTCGGTGAGAATTGAGAATTTACGTCGTTAGGGGCGTTTTGGTAATTTTACCATTTTCCGAGGGTAATTTTGTAAATTCAAACTTGTGGATATTTTTGTAATCGGAATTGAGGATAGTTCAATAATATGTGATTCCGAGGATAATTTGATGAATTTAGATGTTGAGGGTATTTTAGTAATTTTACGAATTCGAGAATATTTTATTACAGATAACTACCGTTTCGAGTATATTAGTAATAATTCGTGATTATGATTAGTAATTATGTTATTTCCTCAAATTAGGAGGATCCGCGAACGAGAATCAACCCGTGGACGTTGCCGATACTGAGTTCGGACACCGTCACTGTGAGTGGAATATACAAAACCTACTTTCATTGTGGTTTATTATGATTTAAAAATATGGTAAAGCATGTTTATGAGATTGGTTTTAAAGGCATCGATTTAATGATTTTATATAAATGGATTTTATCTGTGTTTTGGTATTTATTACAAGAAATGTATTTGATTCATGATTTTGGTTATTGATTTTGAATATGCATGGTAATATTTTAAAGAAAAGAAAAGCAGATTTAAGAGATGTTAAATGAAAAAGGAAATAAGATTTCGAATGTGATTTTGGATGAGATTTTGGATGAGATTTCGAATGTGATTTTGGATGAGATTTCTGATGAGATTATATGTTTATGTATATGTGTACGAAGGTATATGAATATGAGCATAATGATTGTTTTTAAAATCATTAGACAGTACCCTCCCCCTTCAGATACAGTGATACATATGAGATGAGATATGTATGTGGTATGGAAAATAAAAAGATACTGGTAATGAGATACATATGAGATACAGGCTTTTGGGGCCCGTCTGAGTACACACAGAGGCTTTGGGCCGTGTACTCGGGCGACTTTGTCTTTTGGGGACAAGATTATGCATGCACAGATATGATGAGATATGATATGGCTTTTCCCTGTCTATCCGTGTAGCTCCGGGGCGTGATTGTACCCAGATAGTACGTCATTGCCCGTCCGTCGAGGTCCGGATATGATGAGATTACTTTCCCTGGGTACTTGTTTGGTGATAGTTTTTGGTATTTCGATATTAATGTTATAAGTATGATGAATTTCCATTGATTTATGCAGTATATTTGCGATATCATTATTTGAGTACATGGATTTGAGTTAATAAGTTATTTAAGTTCTTGCGATATTTTAATGAGTTGGTATTTTGATATGATTTATTAATTTATAGTAAAATTGTGTTGAAAAAACTACTATCCACTCACTGAGCTCACTGAGTTTTATACTCATTCCTTTTTTTATTATATTTTTCCCCCCTTAACAGGAGATTCGCAGGTACAACAGTCGACCCAGCCACAATAGTCATTTTCGAATTTATGGTCACGTTGTGATGTTAGGAGTTGTTGATTGATTTATCGAAATATTTTGGGATTGTAATTTGTTACATTTCGGAGATTGTGGTTAGCATATGTATTTTATTTGATATTGAATAATTGAGTGATTTGGTATTTATGGGTTGAGATAATTGATTGATGAAGTTGGTTGTATTCGGAAATTATTTGGGAGTGCTTGATGTATAATTTTGTAGATTTGGTTTTATAATAAATATATGGGAGACTTTGCCGATTTTTCGGTAGAACCATGATTATTCAGATTACGTTAGGAAGATTTTATAGAATTAGGCAGACTCGTCCTGTGGATTCGGGGCGGGTCGTGTCAGGGGGTGTGTTAAGTACTAGAAATTGTGTATTTATAATGGAGAAAATCATCATTTTATACTCCAAGTCTCATTAACATCCCTACTTTTATGTCTTTAAGTCCCTTGTAATTTAATTATGTATGTTTTATTTTAATTAAGTATTTTATGTATTTTATGTATTTTAGGGGATATCATGGTCATTTCACAATGAACGAGAGATTAGATAGAAAAACGAACAGCAATTTTGAACTTAGAACAGTCGAAAACCTTAGGAGGAGCATAAAAAAATAAATGGTACTGTTCACATTTACAATACTGTACACGACACTATTCACGGCACTGTTCACCTATACTGTACGCTAACGTGGAACTGTACGATGACGTGGCACTATACGATGATGTGGCGACATTTAATTGGATGAATAATGTGGAATTGACCGCTTATGTGGCATTGACTGATGATGTAGCGTTGACTGATGACGTGTCATGATCCTATTGGACCAAAATGTTAACCGGCAACGTGGCAAAATGTTAGTGGACCGAAAAAATATGTGTACGGTACGTGAATATACACGGAATGACAGCCCTGATGATGTGTTTCATCCAATAAGAGCTTGTCACGTGGCACAATCCTCAGCTTCCAAATTGTTTTAATCTGATGGCAATAATTTACTTAGTGTATCTATAAAAAGGGGGCTCCCCCCCTAATTTGACACCCCTGAATCCATTTTTGAGCTTAAATTTCTGTAATTTTATCTCCATCTTGTATTTGCTACGTATTTTAATAAAATTCTCATTTTACCCCTTTTTCAATTATGAGTAGCTAATTTCCTTTCAAGCTTGGGTTGAAGGTAAAGTCTCAACATGCTCCATGAGCTTAATTTGATAAATTTACTTTTTCTTTCCCTTTAATTTATATAATTGTTTTGACTTTTTGTAGACATATAGTAATAATATTGTCTAGATATCGGGAGGTATAACAGCCTCTTTAGACAAGGTTATTACTATTTGGCACGGGTAGCCCTTAGCACCATATCTATTAGAGTGTGGTTCATGAGGAGTGGAAAATGCCCCTTCATGATTTAATTGGTACTAATAATGAATGTTAAGTCGATGGTGCATGTTGAGTACAGATCCGAAGATTCAAGCACTTCATTTTAATAGTTTATTTCCACAGCTTTAATTTCAATTAATACATTGCCTACATCATTATCATTATAAATCCAATCACCCACTTAGAAAATTAATTCTACAAGCAATTAAAATCCACCTCCTCGTGGGATCGACACTCGTCACCGTTGATCTATTCTACAATAGATTCGTGCATTTGCGAGTTCAATAAAATTTGCACAATAGAGCTCATTAATTAATATCCTCTTTTATTTTTTCATGCATTTGTTATGTACTATTGGTACTTACAATTACACTTGCAACCATATTTATATAAAAATAAGGGCTATTGTAAATGGTGACATGATTAATGTAGTAAAAATAATTATAGAGTAATACTCCTTGAAGAAATTGTGTCAAGATGTAAAGGATGTTTGCTTTGATCAGCCTATAAAACATGCTAATGAAGTGATAGTCGATATGATGTTGCCTTAGGAGATAAGTATATCCATTTGAAAATAACTTTAACTTACAATATGCATTCCAAAAGCTGAAGGAGAAGAATTATTCTTAGGCAACTTTCATTATCAAAATTAAGTTAGAAAATGCACCTCTTCACAAGGAGAAAAATCAAAAGGAAGTAACTCCACTTAACCAGTTTGGTATTCCTCTTGAGCTTGAGCTTGAGTGATAACTTTATAAAATGAGAGTCATTATGGTAATTTTAGACTTAAACAAATATTTCTTAGAGGGTAAATGATGTGCTTTTATTACATTTTTAGTACATTTTGCATGAGCATCTAGTTTATTTTAATTTTTAATAAATTGATTGAGTTTAGATCACTTTGTGCTCTTGTTATGTATGTGCCTGTAGGTGATCAAAAAGCTAAAGTTTTAGGGATGAAATGCTGCAATAGTAGACTTGTAGAGATGATAAAAGAACTTGTCCAGAGATAAACTAAAATAAGTGTCAATCAAAGGAGATGTTGTGGCCATTGTTGCAACAATCCTAAAGCAACTACAGATAAGGTTATGTGCGTGTTAACTAACAAAGCGTGTTGCAGCACGTTGGCAGCATGTGCAAATAAGAAGGTAGAAGAAGGTATGCAATTTGAGGTTACTTAAGAGAAACACCTGACTATATGATTTTAGTTACCCTAGTTTCAAATTATAAAAAGAGCACACATGAAAGAAAAAGGAGATAGGCCATCATTTAAGGAAAAATAATAGAAAATAAGAGAGATTTAGAGGTTATAGCAAGGGATTCTTGTAGAGAAGAAGAAGAGATTGTCAAGCCTTGGTGGAACTTAATTTCTTATCTTTATTTTCTTGTTTCATTATGTTATGGAAATATATTTGATGTCAAAAATGAGTTTTGTTACTGTGTTATTGCATATCATGAACTAAACTTTAATGTAATTGGGTGTTAGACAAGCTTAATGGTTATCTGACTGATATATTTGTGTTGCTTAGAATCTGTTGTGGCATTTTGTCTTTATTTTACTTATTATAATTTCTTATTTCGACTAACCACTCATTTAATGGATACTAACTAAGAAAGTGCCTAAAAAAGGGCTGACTTAGTAGAGCGAATTAAGACTACGTGGTTTTAAATTGAATTTCCCAAGTTAAGTTAATCTTGATTTGAATAGGATCATTCTAATTTAGGATTAATGAAGAAATAGGCATAGGAATTCAACTTATAGGGCAATTAGAACTTAGAACAAATAATGCTATATCATATGTTATCATAACAACTTCTCATTGTTAGGTTAAATATAGATATATAATATCCAACAAGTGACAACTGAGGACGCATGAGAGATTTTGCCTAGTACTGTAGTAGATGCTATAGCAACGGTACTGTAATTGAAAAGAAAAGCCAATACCATTATATGAGTTTAAGCACTCAACTACTTTCCCATTATTAAAGTCTTTCCTTGAGTTTAACGTTAGATTCCCTTTATTGCATTTTATTTACTATATTTATTTTTATTTTTATTTTATTTCATTAGATTATTAATTTCGTCAATTACTTTATCTTAGTTACATTGAAATTGCACTGCTAGGATTGCTGTAGTAAACCTGATAACATCAATCCCTGAGGAGACAATTTGAGTATTCATCATTATATTATTTGTTGTGTACACTTGGACACTGACACTTATAACAATAAGAAACACACATTACTAACCCTGAGCTCTGAGCTTGTGGTTAATGAATTACTACTAAATGTTGAAATCACTACTGCTAAATGCAGCACTGCTATTATTGTCTTCAATGATTCATCTGAAGAGTATGGTGACACTTAACTATTATTGTCTTCAATGATCCAGTTAATGAAGATGGTGGTAGCACATCTATTGAATCTATTGATGCTGACGATAATGTGAATGTTCCTAATAATGAAAATAGTAATGCTAAGGAATTAGAATCTAATATGAGTGATGAGGAGTTTAACTACAACAATGAAGAAGAGTGGGACATTGGATTAAATTACTGTCAATATGGTGATGGTAATGAGGCAAATTTAGGTGTTGGTGATTATGATAATGTTTTGGAAGTTATCGGCATGTATGAGGCAAATTATAGTGGATCTAAGTTCACTCCTAATGATATGAATATTACGCTCAAAATTGGGCAGTTGTTCAAAACAATTGATGAATTCAGAAAAGTTTTGAAAGTTTTTGCAATAAAGAATGGTTTTATACTTAAAAAGATGAATAATGAAAAAAGTAAGGTGACACTTAAGTGTACAGGTTCAAAATGCACTTAGAGGATATATCAAAGTCCGAAGTTGAACAAAAAAATTTTTAGATCAAGACTAATATGCCTAAACATACTTGTGAAATAAGCAATGAGAATTATGAAGTAAATTGAATGTGGATTACAACTACATTCCTCTATTTATTCCAAATCACAACTCCTTATTAATGTGCTTATCTTAGAACTTTTTTAAAAACTATGGAATAAAATGTTGCAATCAAAGCCTGCATAGAGCTAAGAAGATAAACTTGGTGTTACTTGGCCAAAATCAAAAGGCTACCTTCACAAAGCTTTTCAAGTGCGTGAATGCTATCTTAACCTCCAATTTTTGTTTAATAGTCTCATTAGAAAAGAATTGGTTAGATAGTAAGGGAATCCTCATTTCAAAAGGTTTTTTGTTTTGTTTAATGTAATAAAAGGATTTTTGAATGTTGAAAATAACTCATAAGTATAAATGGTTGTCACCTAAAGTGTCTATATAAAGGGTTCCTATATTTGTGTCTTAGGTTTATTTATGAAGAAACTTTCTAAGCGGATAGATTGCAATGATATGAGGGTCTATACTACTTGAGTGATAGACAAAAAAAGATATGTTGAATACTCTTGAGAGGCTTTTCCTTAAGCTTTATAAAGGTACCACTATAGGCATATATATTCAAATTTCAAATAATAGTTTCCTAGTATATTTCTAAAAAAGTAATTCTAGGTTGTATATGGAAGTGAAAACCAAGTTGATTTTAACAACCACATGGCTGAATTTCATAGCATTAGCCTTTCATATATATATAGAACTGTTGTTTCTATGACCCGAACCGAACCAATCCGACTTGATCCGATCAAAAAAAATTTAGTTTGGATGTGAAGGTTTTGACCCAATCAAATTGGATCAAATCATGATTTAACCCAATTCGATTCGAAAATCCAAAGAAATTAAAGCTAAAACAAGCAAAAAAATCTACGATCCGATCGAATCATATCACGTGTTTGAGTTGAGTTCAGATTACATTTTTCAAACCTAATTAACCTGAAATCCAATCAGATTACATTTTACAAACAAAGTGTTCATTCATTATAACCAACATGATTGAGTCTTTTAATAATTAGATTAGCAACTTTAGAGGCATGCTAATGATAAAAATCCTTGAGGAAATTAAAAGAAAGATTATAATCCTGATACACAAAAGACAAGAGCAGGCCAACACTTGGTAAGATGAGCTACCTCTATTTGTTAGGAGGAGATTGATGGAAGTAAGGATTGAATCTAGAGCATTATCAATTATATTTTGGGCTCATCCAATCCTTTGAAGTAATAGAAGATATCTCTAAGAGGTGTATCATCGATCTAGGCACCAAGTATTGTGCTATAAAGAGTTGGACGTATCAGTTTTGCTTTGTAAACATGTTATGTGTTGCATTGATGCAAAGAGATATAATGTGATTGATTATGTCCATCCTTTATTAAAAGAACTGCATTCAAGAATGCCTATTTTTATTAGCTACATCTAATGCCTGATGAAAATAGATGGCCTTTACTTTTGCATGATAATTTGTTACCATCACTTATCATTAGAGTTGTTGCACGCCTTAAATCAGGAGGAGAAAAGAGTCTAGTGAAAACAAAGCATTTAAAAGGAGCTTAATGTAAAGTACTCTAAATATAATCAGTGGAGCTATAATGTGAGGAGTTACAAAACTACTAAGAGAGGAAGAAAAACTAGAAATATTTAAAGAAGTAATTTTATCGAGTATCACTTATTTTTTGCTCTTAAGTTAAGTTTATATTGTTTTCATTATAAATTGCATTATATTAATCCATTGTCTAATTATCTACGTGTAGGATAAGCAAAGATATCAGACTTTAAGAATCAAGATGCTACTACTGCTATCAATCTTACTCATGAATTTGAAATACTAATTAGGCTACCGAAGAGGGGGGTGAATTGAGTTTTAAACAATTTTAAAAACTAAAATTTAAAGCAAATAAAATAAACTAATCAAATTAAAAAATAAACAAATTAATTTGGAATGAATAATAAAGAGATAGAGTAAGAGAGAGTAAACACTTGATTTTTATGTGGTTTAGCCAACCATGCCTACGTCCATGTCTCCAAGCTCACCCGGCTTGAGGATTTCACTAAGCAAGCCTCCGAGGCTTCAACAACTCTTATAATTGACTTCAAAGTTGTCAATAGACCTTTACAACAAGATATTATCTCGAATCTCTTAACTCAAGTGTATCTCAATACTTACAATCACTCAAAAATAAACATTACAAATAAAATACCTCTCACGTGATGTATATGGTTACCAATGAATGCTCAAAGTGTTAATCAATGAAAACAAAAATAAATTTAAAGCTCAACAATGATTGTATACTCAGTAATAAGTTCAATGATAACTGTTAGATATCATAAAATTTGAATTTGATTGAGCTATTTTATAGATGGAGCTGAAAACTAACTGTTGTTGACTTTTTAGGAAAAATCAAATTGCCGTTTACTACTGTCGGTTGACCATTTTGACTTGTCTAAATGATTGTTGTTCTTAGCTTTTGAATAAACGGTTTACCGTTTAAAGTTATCAGATCACTGTTTATTTCTAAAATCTTGCAAAACAGACTTAGCTCTCTGTTTTTGCTAAACAGTTCAAGATTAGAAACTACTTCTTTTTTATATATTATTGGTTCACCATTTGATAATAAACGGTTCACCTTTAACTTACAGAATCTTATCAAAACAAGTCTAGCTAACCGTTTTGCTAAACAATTCATGATTAAAAAGACTAATTCTTTTCTATAAATTATCGGTTCACCATTTTATAATAAACGGTTCACCATTAATATCCAGAATCTGTATTTTGACAACTTTTTTTAGAAAATGATTTTCTGACTCAAGTTAACAGTTATCCGGATTTTTAAACATGTCTAAAATATAATATGGCTTTAAGATTTTGTTTTATATTAATAGCTCCAACAATTTTAATCAAGAATATATAAGGTTTGTTATCATCAAAATCAATATTATATGATTATTTATGTCAATAGAATCATGTCCATGGAAATGTGAATAGTAGTTGGTTTTGCATTAACATAATATTAGTGCATTTGTTTAATTAGAGCATAAGTTAGTTTTACTCATGTTTTAATATAAACTATATGTTATATTTTAATTTGTTTACATTAATCATGAAGGACAACTTACTCAGCAGTCATCAATAGTAAATTAATGCATCCAACAGCAATAAAACATGAAGCTGTCAATATATATATATATATATATATATATATATAGGCTTAGTGACAAAAAGATGATACAATTTCTAATGCTTACACATCGTCTTATCTCTGAATATATATATATATATATATTTGAGATTTTATATATTTTTTAGTTATGTGATACTTACATACTCATAACTTTGATTAGGCTATAAAAATGCCTTTTGTCTGTGTTGATTAGTATAATTATTCTACTTTATTTATTGGCTACTGTTGATTTGTATAGGCTTATGAAATTTAGCCATTGATGATATTTAATACTGTTGTTACTGCTGGAATGCATATATAATTATAAAATACTTTATAATGAGGTGTATCTTATTTGATTATGTATTTTATTATTGATATGATTTTACTTTTTATGTTGTTTGTCCTTTCATTGTTGAAATGAATATTTTATGTATATTAAGAAGTAGTTTGTGCAGAGGCTTGTGCTATTATTGTGCTTGATGTTTTGTTATTTGCTTATTATAGCCACTATATGTTAGTGTAGGAGTGTAGAAATAGATTTAAGGAGGAAAGTAGCATAGTATTAGAAACTCAAAATTTCATTGATATTATTATAGGCTACAAGCTACATATTGCTACCTTGATTTCAAATATAAGATTACAAATGCATTCTACTTCTTATCTATCAGTACATTACATACAAGAAGTATTAGATTCTATACTTTACTGTATTCTTTATATCTAAGATTGCATAAGCATATTACTTTTCAAGCATTGGTAGATTGAGCACAAAGAATGCCAGATTCAAGCACTTCATCATCTCTTAATATGCTTAGGCATATTAATTTTAGCATTCTTTAGATTCAAGAATGCTAAAATTCGAAAACAATCTCATCGCCAAAATATTTAATTATTAAATAAAGATGATGAATGATGGGCGACAAAATTCATGCCATAATTACAAAATACATAGAAAGACAAAAATACCCATTGGATAAAAAAACTGACATTGCACATTAATAATAATAACAAAAAAAATTATAAAATTTTAAATATTGCTACCAATATTACTATTGTAAATAAATGGTAATATTCTAAGCAACAACACCTATAAATAGAAACTTTTGCAAGCTCAATAAATCATCATAGCACACTTATTCCTAAAAACTCAAAATCATCACCCGTTCAACTCATCAACAAAATCATCCAATACAATCAAATTCAAATACTACCTAAAAGTCGTGGAGAGATCCTTAAAATTATGGTGATACTTTCGTTTAAAGTGTCAATATCCAAACCTTTGGGGATCCCCTTACAAATTATCTTTGGAGAGTGCAGTTTGTGATTATTACTAACAGAAGAAATCAAGAGACTAGTGGCAGAAGCGTGTCAATTCACTACAACTCACACGGTTAAAAACCAAATCAAAAGCACGCGTGGTCAGCCTTCAATGCGTTCTCGAGTGGATTCGCCGACGATCAAACACGCAAGCTTCTGATCGTTCCACGTCAGCATTATCTCCAAACGTCGTAATTTGATTGGTCACCTGGATATTTCTCCCAGCCCCGAAAGAACCACTTGTTAGGTCAAAAAATTAAAAATCAAACTCTATGTGGGACCCACGTCCTGAAACCATTCTCTCACCCGTACGATCTCTACGAAAAATAAAAAAAACCCGTAACTTAACGCTCAAGTCAAACTTCTTACCTCTCGTCCATTCCGTGTCGACTCTACTCAACTATGTTCTTCAATGAAGACGACGAAGACCGCAACAACCGATGCTTATCTAAAACATAAAAAAATCAAGAAATAATAAATAATAAATAGATGGAGATTCCGTTAGCTTCGTTAACTTCGAGTCGAGCGACGACGACGACGTCGTTAAAGTTGAATGGAGGATTGTGTCGTGAGTTGTTTGTGAGTAAGAAGGGGACGGTGAAGAGTGGTCCAAATCAAATACGGTGGTGCGTCAGGGCTTCTGCGGAGAGAAGTAGAAGTAATGAAGATATTAAGAATAGTGATAACAGTAGGTTCACCGGAAGTGTCATGGAGGTCACCACATTCGATCGTGGCTTTAGTCAACCTGCTGCATCTGACTTTCCTGTTTGGGACAAGATTGGTGCAATTGTTAGACTCAGCTGCGGAATCGGTTAGCTTTTCTTTTTCTTTTATAATTTCTGGTATAAGCACTTATAGCTTGCAGTTGACTAGCGAAGTGAAAATGTAAAGCTTTTGCTATAATTTCTGCTTTTGTTCCCCTGTTTGGAAAATGGGAGTGCGTTTAGAATTTGATGCTTATTGGAACTGGATATTGAATAATACTCTATTAATTGTATTATGATTATTTTTAATTTGGAACTTTTGTGCTTGGGAAATCAGGAATATATGGCGCAATGGCACTGGCGGGAAGATTCATTTGTTCAATTACTGGAGTAGATAGCATGGGAGGATTCCACCCTTCTTTAGACGCCATTGTAGAAGGCCTTGGATACGCAGCTCCACCGATTATGGCCCTTCTGTTTATACTCGATGTACGTTCTTTAATTGTGTTTTAATTTTCTTCCCAAAAGGACATTGAAATATCTGAAGTGAAATCAAAATTTTGGTGGAAATGTTTTTCTTTGCAATAGCCAATAAGTTGGTTATTTACTCGCATCGTCATGATTAGAATTTTGGGACTTATTTGGACTTAGATGGTTACAGGATGAAGTTGTGAAATTATCACCTCATGCTCGTGCTATCAGAGATGTGGAGGATGAGGAACTTCGGAGCTTCTTTGATGGAATGTCACCCTGGCAGGTATATTTTGTTTAATTTTTGTAATGCTTAGATACAGTTTTGATTACCTCTGTCTTTCATAGACCAAACAAGGACTGGTTTAATCATGCATCATTTACTCATTTTTGCAGTTTGTACTAATTGTAGCTGCCAGCTCAGTGGGAGAAGAGCTTTTCTACCGGGCTGCTGTTCAGGTCTGTTTACTTAGAATTTTCCTTTTATCTTCACTTAATAATGTATGGCAGAAATGTCATAGAAGTTTCTAAATCATCAATTCAACCAAAATCTTCTATACTCTGTTCATCTAATAAAAGTGATGAAAGTTTGGGCTCTCGGTTTACTTATTAGTTCGTTAGATTTCCCAGTGCCTTTTTTATTTTTTGTTTTTCAACCTTGGTCATGTGGAATTATTTTCCACTCTATATAGTCAAATTCCAACTCCGTACTTTGATTATGTTAATGTCAATTTGTTGCCGCTTTCTGCTTGTTAAAACAAACTACATCTTTCCCTTTCCTTAATGTTTGGGTGCGAGAGGGGGGACCACCAAAGAAATGTAGTCAACGATAACAATCACCACTTTCTTTAAATGGAAATCCTGAATCATGGTAATTTCCAATATGGTGTCTATTCAGGGAGCATTGGCTGATATATTCCTAAGAGGCACAGATTTCTTAGCAGATGCTCAAGGAATGGCTTCTCTGGTATAATGTTCGTTTCTATCAATTTCTGTCTCTATTAGTGAGAATTTTCTGAAATTAAAATGTTTACTTATAATTCATCTAAATGTAGACGGGTGTGCTGCCACCATTTGTCCCATTTGCTCAGGCTTTTGCAGCTGTAATAACTGCTGCTCTAACCGGTTCTCTCTATTATGTGGCCACCTCTCCTAAAGGTAAGTTTTCTCACCATATTTTATGAGGAATGTTCATGTAATTTGTAACTTTTAATGTCATTTAGTGAATTGCTTGTTTTTCTTCAGATCCTACCTATGTGGTAGCTCCAATTTTAAGATCTCACTCCGGTCGAGAAGATTTAAAAAAGCTTTTTGCAGGTTCCTCCTCTTTCTTTTGCATGTTATTTATTTATAGTTTCTTAGTTGTGTCTATGAAACTAAAAGCTGTCCATCATTTGGGATAAAAATATTTCAGAGTAAAAATGGAAACAAAAGATCATTTTATCTTCTCGTATAGTCATTTTAGTAAGGGTTGGGTTATTTGCACCCTAATATATACTCTGAACCTGTAATTTGATAAATATTTTATTTTATAAGTATCCTAATGTAATTCACCACTAGGGAAAGTTTACTAATGTAAATAGAATATTTATCAAATAAGAAAATCTAAATTTTTCTACTCAACATCAAACCAAGTTAATTGTACTTAACAAATAATAAGAAATCAATGAAAACTTGGGTTTTAGAAAATACTTATTCATGGAGAAAGTAAATCAATATTTTGAAAGATGCAAACCCATAAAGGTATGTTGTTTTATGCAAACTTTTATTTTGGGATATATTCTCTTCAAAGTTCAAAATGTATGAAGCAAATGGGGCAGAAAAAAATGGTGAATTTGTAGAAGTTGAAAGTTACTAGCTACTTACAGCTGCTGATGTAGATTAAACCCAACAATAGGGGGAAAAAAAAGAAAAGAAAAAAATGTCGATTTTATCAAAATAAGTGATTGTCTTAGATTAAGGGCCTCTCAACTATCCAAAATGTTTTGAGGACGTCAATGAGCATAGATTCTTTTATAATTTTTTCGAGCTGCATAACTGGAAATTAAATCCCCTTCCAATGACATAGATTATATCTTGTACAAACTTATGAAGAATAAAAGCTCTAGGAAGGAACACCGATTCAAATTTTGTAGACAGCTAGATATGCTTTTATCAAGAGGAATTAACTGTGAGTGAACAGTGTTTTTATGGTTGTGCAAAGGAAACTGTTATTTATACTTAATGAAGGAGTATAATTGAGCACTAGTTTGACATATTTAAGGGCATGTGAAGTAAACACTGAATTTTAAAATTTTGTTCCTTGTTTGTACAGCATCAAATGCTGTTCAGAGTATAACTTAGGTTGGAAATAGCCTTACCTTTTTAGTAATTATGGTGACGGTTCAGTTGTATTGACTTAACGCATACTTTTGTTTAAGATTTAAGATATATTTTGAATAATTGTGTTTTCAATGTGATACTCAAGAGCTTGCTAAAAAAGATTACATACTTTTGCTAGAATGTCTTCTAGCCATAGTACTACTTCATTGAATTTAAAAGACAGCCTAGCTATATCAGTAGCAGCATTTTCCAGATATTAGAACATCATTAATTCCAAATTTGCTGCTATCCTTAGTTCTATCCTGAATTTCTAAATTCTCCAGTATATCCCCTGAATACTGATCACTTTCTACAACATCAAATTGACAACAATTTTAGCATCTGCTCAGGGAGTGAGCCGTGATTGCACAGTAACTTTGATGCAAAAATTCCTTGCCTCTGCTTCTGCCAACTCTACATCTCCAGCAAAAGCTACTTTCTTACAAGCAACTGCTATAATCTCCCACCTCCAACATTTTGCAACCATGCCTAACCCAGCCACCATTTCTGATGCTGAAGGTCCTGCATCGGTGTTATCCTTAAACCAGCCCTCCAGTGGAGGTTGCCATGTATGGCATTTATCACCAAGTCATCACATGCAGGATCAAAAGGCTTCCTAGATATCGATTGGAATGATTCAATCAAAACCTCAGCCCTGCCTAGCGGTCTTGAGAAATCTTCACATTTGTTTTCAAATAGGAAGTTATTCCTTGAATTCCAAGCAGCCAACCCTTCCAATTCTTTCTTGACCTAAACATATCCTGCAAAGTCTGTCTATTTAAAATAAGTTAATTTCATACTCTGCTTTCATGTGAAACTATTTATGCTTTGTGTATGAGTAATGAGTTTGCAAGTATGAGAAGAATGTATTTGAATATTACTGTCCTTTCAGTACAAGGTTTTTCATGTTACAATGAATTGCATGATCCTCCATTGATGCCTGAGCGTGGAAGACAGTGAAAAATTTAGTCTGTCTTCATAAAATCAAGCTAGCACTGCAACTCCGAAGATTTGAAAACTGGTGGAAAAATGTGAAAGCTTAGATCAAACATCATAACTTATCACTTTGTGCTCTTCTTATCAGTGATTATTCATTTCTTCCATTTCTATTGCATTTCTGCAGCCTGGTATGAGAGGAGGCAAATGAAAAAGATTTACTCTCCACTCCTGGAAGGATTGTTGGCCTTGTACCTAGGTTTTGAATGGATTCAGGTAAGGTTTGAACTGATTTTGGTTTTGAAAAAATTAGGAGTTAAGCTTGAAGAAAATGAAATGTAGAATTAATTCTTTAAGTTCTGATTTACACAGACAAATAACATTCTCGCCCCAATTATTACCCATGGTATATATTCTGCTGTAATATTGGGACATGGCCTTTGGAAGATTCATGATCATCGAAGAAGGCTGCATCAGAGAATCCAGTGGCTTGAATTCAAAGGAAATGACTCAGATAGAAAATGAAGGCGCTGTAATGGAAGAAAGCCAGAGGAAATCTGTACATTACTGTTAGAGCTCGTTATTTATCATGTAAAATGTGTGAGATGTATAATGGAAACAATATATAGTAGCAGTATATAAGTTGTTGATTCTAGTGGTGTACATGCTCAATTGCTTATGTAGATGATGGTCAGCTTGTATTTCCTGAACACAATTGTACGAGTGCAATTTTGTTTGCTTAGCGAAAGGGAAATGTTAGTGTATTTTCGCGAAATATGTCACCTATCTCTTGGGTATTTTTTATTTATTTTTTAGAGGTAGTGGACAGTGAATTATTCATACATTGGTGTATTACTAATGTATCTTTATCAAAATTAAATGTGGTTTAAAAAATTGTAACTTAAGTAACTCTATAGCAAATAGATATGCTTCTATAGGACTCATTATAGTCCTGTTTGGTATTAAAAGGCAGTAATTTAAAAAACTAGAGTAATTGTGGCAAAACAACCTGTGGCTATGAAATGAATTTTGATAGTGCATGTAAATTTGATTTTTAAATAATAGTTTTGATAAAATACTAAAGATTGTATAAGTTTTTTATCATGTACGTGTAAGATAAAATTAACCTAGTTTTGAAGGTATTGTACCTATTATTTAGTATTTACTAAATATTTTAGTACTATATTTTTTAAGTTATAAAGATATAGTTGACCCAACCACAATGCTAAACAAAGAATACATTTTTTATGTTATAAACCAATAATCATTTTGGCTTATGCAAATAACTGAGCTTCAGTGTTAATAAAGGAATTTATAAATTTGTATGCTATATTTGTTAATAAAGTAGCTATGAATTAAATGAAAGAAATAATAAATGAAAAAATAACAAATAATAATATAAAGAAGGTGAATGGAAAATGCATATGTGTGTTGATTTTATGAACCTCAATAAAGTATGTTCGAAGGATAGTTTCCCACTACCTAAATTTGGCCAGTTGGTAGATTCGACGGTGGGGCACGACCTACTTAGTTTTATGGATGCCTTCTCTGGGTACAACCAGATACAGATGTTCAAGTAAGATGAGGAGCTCACAGCCTTTGTCACCAATATGGGCTTATTATGTTATAAGGTAATGCCCTTTGGACTTAAGAATACAAGGGCGACATATCAGAGGCTCATGAACAAGATTTTCAAGCCATTACTTGGTCAGATGATGGAGGTATATGTAGATGACATGATCACAAAGTCGAGGGACTTGTTCGAACACACAATGCACTTGGAAGAGACCTTCAAGCTCCTCAGATAGTACTAGATGAAACTTAATCCTGAAATTGCACGTTTAGGGTAAGTTCAGGGAAGTTCCTAGGATTCATGGTAAGCGACAGAGGGATTGAGGCAAACCCCGAGAAGATCTGAGCTATTGTCGAAATGAAATCCCCGCGAACGGTTAAAAAGATACAAAGCCTTACAAGGAAGGTGGTAGTTCTAAATCGGTTCATTTCACAAGCAACTGATAAATGTCATGTTTTCTTCCAAGTAATTCGGAAAGAGAAGAAAATGGCATGGACAGAAGCATGTGAGCAGGTGTTTCAACAATTGAATGAGTATTTTCTTAAAGCTCCATTATTGTCTACGCCGAGGGAGGAGGACCAGCTCTACTTATATTTGTTTATGTCTTGGTGGGCCACGAGTGCGGTGCTAGTAAGAGACGAGGAGGGAGTGCAGCACCTGGTATATTACACCAGCAAGGTATTGCTGGATTTAGAGACCAGGTATCCAAACATAGAGAAATGGGCCTTGGCTTTAGTAGTTACAGTGCGAAAGTTGAAGCTTTACTTCCAAGCACACTCGGTGGTAGTTGTTGTGCAAATTTTATTGAACTCGCAAGTGCACGAATCTATTGTAGAATAGATTCAATGGTGACGAGTGTCGATCCCACGAGGAGGTGGATTTTAATTACTTGTAGAATTAATTTTTCTAAGAGGGTGATTGGATTTATAATGACGATTATGTAGGCAATGTTTTAATTTAACGCTGTTGGAATAAACTATTAAAATGAAATACTTGGATCTCCGGATCTGTACTCAACATGCACCATCGGCTTAATATTCATTATTAGTACCAATTAAATCATAAAGGGGGAACTTCCACTCATCATGAACCACACTCTAATAGATATGGTGCTAAGGGCTTCCCGTGCCAAATAGTAATAACCTTGCCTAGGGAGGTGGTTATTCCAGCCGATATCCAGACAAGATTATTACTGTATGTCTACGAAAAGTCAAAACAACCACATAAATTAAAGGGGAAGGAAAAGTAAATTTACCAAATTAAGCCCATGGAGCATGTTGAGACTTTACCTTCAACCCAAGCTTGAAAGGAAATTAGCCACTCATATTTGAACTAGGGGTAAAATGAGAATTTTATTAAAATACGTAGAAAATACAAGATGGAGATGGAATTACAGAAAATGGAGTCCAAAAATGGATTCAGGGGTGTCAAATTAGGGGGGGGAGCCCCCTTTTTATAGATACACTGAGTAAATCATGGCCATCGGATTAAAACAATTTGGACGCTCAGGATTGCGCCACGTGGCAAGTTCCTATTGGATGGAACACATCATCAGGGCTCTTATTCTGTGTATATGCATGTACCGCATAGTACACGTTTTTTCCGTCCACTAACATTCTGCCACGTCACCG
The DNA here is from genome assembly GCA_030449905.1 of Luvunga scandens. Classification (NCBI taxonomy): domain Eukaryota; kingdom Viridiplantae; phylum Streptophyta; class Magnoliopsida; order Sapindales; family Rutaceae; genus Luvunga; species Luvunga scandens. The sequence continues at coordinate 4,595,719 of JASUUG010001266.1, forward strand.
GTCAACATTTTTGGTCCAATAAGCTCGTGACACGTCATCAGTCAACGCCACATCATCAGTCAATGTCACATAAGCGGTCAATGCCACATCATTCGTCCAATCAAATGCCGCCATGTCATCGCGAGTGCCACGTCGCATGCGGTGCCACGTCAACATACGATGGTGAAGCAGTCGTGAAAGCGAGTGTCATGTATGCGATCAAGATCGTATATATTAACCGTACCGTATATGTGAACAGTACCATTTTTCTTTTTTATGCTCCTCCTAAGGTTTTCGACTGTCCTGAGTTCAAAAGTGCTGTCCGTTTTTCCATCTGATCTCTCGTTTATTGTGAAATGACCATGATATCCCCTAAAATACATAAAATACTTAATTAAAATAAAACATACATAATTAAATTACAAGGGACTTAAAGACATAAAAATAGGGATATTAGTGAGACTTGGAGTATAAAATGATGATTTTCTCCATTATAAATACACACTTTCTAGTACTCAACACACCCCCTAACCAGCTTGTTGCTAGTCCCTAGCAATTTGAGCGAAAACAAAACTGAAACAAAATATATATATATATATATATATATATATATATATATATATATATATATATATATATATTTTATACTGTGGTATTTATTCAATCAGACTAATGATAACAATCAAATAAAAGTATAAGCATTATCTACAGTCTAAAGAAATATCATTCCCACATCAACTCTCCACATGAATCAGTTGAGAAAACTTTGTCACAACTTCAGTAATCTAGTTACTTTTAAGAATGACATGCAAACCCCAAAATCTCACCGGTAGTAGTGATACTCTCACAAAGAAATTAAACCCAAAAGTAATCACTCCAGTGAATGGTAAATTGAGTGAAAATAATAAAGAAGAAATATCACACACTCTCACCAAAGTGACAAAAATATGCCCTCAGCTTAGAAATAGTACGATTTTAATTTAAAAATGCTAATCAAAACAATACATTCATCATCTTTTTTTTTTTTTTTTGTGAATGCAAAATTATCTCTTTTTTCAAACATAAATGGGAGGTGAGAAATACAAAATATAAGGTGATATTCCACATTAGAGTGGGACAAGATAATAGGTTGCCAAAGAAAAAGTCTTTATTTTTATTTTATTATTATTATTATTATTATTTAAGGCTCAAAGGGGTTAACTATGGATACATATTAATAGGGTTGGCTAGAAAGGCTCAAACGGACCAAAGATGGCCTTTCTGTCATCTTTTAGGGTTCTAAATAATCTTTCATATCTACTAGTTAGATGGACCTTCAGATGTGGCAACACACACTTTAGTTTTTTTTTTTTTTTTTTGGAGATAATGTATAAAGCAATAAACTGCTAAGCTGAATGAAGAATGGGCAAAAAGGGTTACTCTCCAAGAAAAATAACAGGCTCAAAAACTCACTTGGAAATTATTATGACATGTGCATTCTTTCAAGCAACTTATATTTGTCTCCAACATCAACATGTAGAGTAACAAACATGGTGTAACATAACTAAAGACCAAAGATAATACAAATACTAAAATTTGAAAGTTATCATGTCATCTAATTATGAAAAGATCACACAAAATGCTTTTTTTTTTTTTACTTTTTTTTTTTATAATAAGAAGATGCGTTTCTAGAGTTACTACACTCCATATTCAGCCATCTTCGATTCAAAAATTTAGCCACAGTTAGTTTCTACAATAAAAAATAGTAAAAACTACACCAAGATTGAGATATTCCACAATTGTCAATTATTCCCTCCCCCCAACCTGAACGGAACATTGTCCTCAATGTTTGAAAGAGAATAGGGTTTAGAAGACATCACCCGAGTCTTTGGATCACGAAGAAAATATTTACAAGCGGAGAGTTAAATCTAATTTGCTTCTTACTACGGCCATCTTATTACCATCATTAGTTGGCCATTCCAAAGACAAAGGTCTTGGGATCGGCTCAGTCATAAGTTTGTAATGGATCAATTAATTCGTTAGCGATATGAGCATAAATAAAGATTTTTTATTTGTGAAAGGGATGAAATGATTTTTATTGCATGGTTAAGAAATGCGATGAAGCCATCATAAAAGTTATTGACATTTAACAAACCAATGGGTTTCGATGAATGTTCGGATGGGCCCAAGATGCTAATGTGATTAGTGCCTCACAGAGTTGCGAGATCTCTGGTAGGAAAATAAAAGCATCAGCATGATTTAGCATTTCAGTTATTCTTTCTTGCATACCTGAGACAACTAACTCTTCTCCAGTTGGTGAGTCAGACATACAGACCAACGGTTTGAGGCTTCTTGGGATGATGCCTAACACTTGGCTCCCTCGAGATAAGCGACACGAGACTAGTTTTGATAACCCTCGGTCACCTCCTCCATAAACCGGATGCAAATTTCTTTTTCTTTGCTTTATGCGTTGACCAAGATCGATGGTTGCCTCAACGAACTCTTTATGTTTGCCATAGTTAAATCCAGAGAGCACACAAATGTTCTTGAATTGTTTATTGGGAGTAGCTGCCATTGGGATGCTTCTCAAAAACAATTTGAGTCTAAAAGAAAATGATCATATATCAAGGATCTTGGTGACAATGTTTTACAACTGTTTAGGAGGTAGCATGTCTATGTCAATTAACGCGTAAAGCACATGGCTCGAGAGTCAAAAAGGAAATAGTAAAAGAAAAAGCACTCAATTATTAAAGACAATAATGCAATTGATAAAACAACAGTGAAATAAAACAACAGTAAAATGATATTTACAGGTAGTTGTGATTGTGGCTCACATCTTCCTCTGGTTTTACGTCCAGAAACGGCTTGAACGCCCTCTATGGGTCGAGGATAGGCTTCCCATCCAGTTTTCTTATAAACTGGCAAACAGGGTCGTTTATAGTCAGATTCCCAAGACTATATCGTACCTGCTCTTTCTGAAATAATGGCCATAACTGGAGAATTGCTCTTTGTACATATCCACTGGGATGCGTTTCAAGAGACAAAAGGACATCATCCAATGACTCTTTATTCAAGCCATCCCTAATGAATTGAATCTTATCTTCCCTGTTATCAGACATCATTCCGAAAGAACAAGGATTTTTATCGCATTTCATCCTGGCACACTTATGACAATTAACATGAAGTTTTTCAGCTCTTCGTTTTCTCGAGTAATTTCCTTTACCACAACCAGGCATGTATGCAATAAATTTAGGAGGCAACTCACCTGCCAAACGTACCTTGGCCTCGATTAACCAACGGATGTTAGCAGGGACGTTATTTCTCATAAGTAATCGCATGTGTTCGGATCGAGCTTTATATATCGTAAGGAGGGCATTCTGAGGAAGTGAAGGAAATCGCTTGTGAAGCTTTGCTAGAATCGCGTTTCTGTCCATACCTTCTTCTCAGAATATTAGTTATTATGGGAAACTAAAGTAACCAACTTTGATTGTCACGGAGTACCGTTATCCGCCACTTAACCGGGGTAACAAACTAGAGAACACACAAAAAAGAAAAGAAAAGAAAAGAAAAGAAAAATAATAATCTCACAATTGTTCTCTTATTGAGTTTTCCTCAAGTTCGATTTGGGTTTCGTTGATACCTCCCTCAATTTCTTTGAGTTGTCTTTATAGATCTTCAACGTGGGATACCAACTCTGGAGGTTGTAGCTTCCAAATACGATGCGTTTTACAAAATTGTATCTGGCTTCTCAGATGAGATTGTACACGTTGAAGTTGTCTGAGAATGTTCAAGAGGAACTGTCTAGTTGAGGAACACATAATTAGAAGTGATAAAAGAAACTGAATGATTAAATAAACACACTTTCACAAAAATTTAAATCACCGAAAAGAAGAAATAAATAAGAAAAATTCTTAATTTAAATTTGGTGGGTCACTCAAATCTATTTCGGTGCCTTTTTCACGTGGTTGGTACTCTAGATATGGCTTGATCTTTGACCATTAACTTTAAAAATTACACCGTTCTTTGAATCCTTAATTTTAAGCGCTCCATATGAAAAAAGCAGTGTGGACTATAAAGGGACCGGTCCATCGATAAGCGTAACTTACCTGGAAATAGTATGGCGAGAGAATTGAATAAAAGTACTTTCGACTGGTGTGAAAGATTTTCTCATAATTTGCTTGTCATGAAAGACTTTCATTATTGTTTGTAAATCTTGGCATTTTTGTATACATCATTACGACTTTCTTCAAGTTACGCCGGTTGTGATTTTCTTTCTAAGTTAGCTTCTTCGCATGTCAAAGTTGAATTTCTTTGGCCCGAGATGCGCAATGCTCAAGTTCTGGTGGTGATTGTGATGATGGACTCAGTTTCTTCTCTGATGGTACTAGTTGTTCCATTCTTAACTTCCATTTGTTAATGTCCATGGATGGTGCTAAATCGAGTAAGGCGTTAACTTCATCTATTGATCTGTCAATATCAAAATTCAAACCAAAGTGAGTTAAACATGTTTGTAAAGGGTCATCACTAAGATTTGAAAGAAAAGTATTATCAACTAATTCTTCGATTAAATCCACATCAACAATTTCATCATCTGCATTGGGAGGTTGTTTGGCGATGTTGAAGATATTTAGCTCCATCGTCATATTGCCAAAGGACAACTGCATATTTCGATCTGCATTGAATGTGAGCATCGGCGATTTGCCAAGAAAGGTCGCCCTAAGATAATGGGGATCGCTTCCTTGAATCTCGGACTGGTTGAGTGTCAATTACAATGAAATCAACAGGAAAATAAAACTTATCTACTGTATAAGCACGTCCTCCACAATACCACGAGGTTTTTCATGGACCGTCTGCAGTTCGTAACACCACCTGGAGTTAGGTGTAATTCTCCCGACCCAAGTTTCACAAATACTGAGTAAGGCAACAGATTTACACTAGCTCCTAAGTCCAACAAAGCATTCTCAATTGTGTGGTTCCCTATACTACATGAGATAGTGGGGGAGCCTGGGTCTTTGTATTTTAGAGGAAGTTTGTGTTGGAGTATAGAACTAACGTTTTCTGTTAAAAATGCATTTTTTTGAACATGAATGTTTCTCTTTTTAGTACAAAGGTCTTTAAGAAACTTGGCATAAGATGGCACTTGTTTTATAACATCAAGCAAAAGGATGTTAACACTTACCTGTTTAAAGATTTCAAAAATCTCACTTGTAGATTTTCCTTTCTTTGCTTTAGCTAACCTCTGGGGAAATGGAGCTTTTGGAACGTATTCTCGTGGGTTGGTTTCTTCTTTCTCCTCTGATAATGAGTCTTCTTCATTTACCGGTACAATTTGAGTTATTTTTGGTACCGGCATCTCCACTTTGTTGTCCACTTCTTTTCCTTTTCGCAAGGTCATGACGGCTTTGACCTCTCCATGCTGCTGAGGTGAACTGGTACTTACTTCATGCACTCCTTTAGGATAAGGCACTGGTTGACTTGGAAATTTACCTTTCTCAACAGTCATTGCCAAGGTCTGAACTGAAGAAGCAAGTTGTTCCACCATTTTTTCAAGGTTTGAAATTGATTGGGTTTGTGAGTTGAAACCCGCTCTCATCTCATTTCGTAGTTCATCAATGGTGTGGTTTTGTTGCTCGATTTTGGAGTGAATAAGATTCTTGAAATTTTGAAATGCATCCTCCCATGGTCTAGGCTGAGAATGGTTTGGGTTCTGATTATATGGTCTAAATGGTGGTTGAGAGGCTTGAGGATTTTGAGGAATTGGTTGCATTGGTGGAGCTGGAGCTGCTAGTCCATTCTGTTGGAATCCTTGAGACCATGAAAAGTTGGGGTGGTCTCTCCATCCAGGATTATATGTGTTGGAGTAAGGGTTGTAGTTTGATGGCTTTCTCATTACATCTATGGCATTGGCTTGATCTGAGTATGAGTCCTGGTCATGTGGTTCCGTTAATTTAGCAGCTGTTAATGATGCTATTTGTCGGGAAAGACCTTCAACTATATCTTTGACTTCTTTAATTTCCGAACTTGACTCGCCAATGTGAACCTCATTCACTCCTTTAACTCTTCTAGTACTCCTGAGTGAACGACTCCGTTGTTGGGAATTATCCGCTTGTCGCTGGAAGAAATCCCAAATCTCTGATGCACTTTTTGACATTAGCTCTCCTCCACTTGTTGCCATTAGCCATTCTTGCACATTCGGCAATAATCCCTCCAAAAAGTATTGGCATTGGTGCCATTTTTCGTATCCATGATGTGGACACTTTAGGAGTAGCCCATTGAATTGCTCCCATGCTTCGAAAAATTGCTCGTCTTCTCTTTGGGTAAACTCTGAAATTTCCCTGCGAATAGCATTGGTTTTATGTGCTGGGAAATATTTATTCAAAAATTTTGTTACCATTTGTTCCCATGATGTAATGCTATTAGCAGGCAATGCATTGAACCATGAACGAGCTTTATCCTTTAAAGAAAATGGAAATAATCTAAGCTTAACATCATCATCTGAAAAATTCTCATATTTAAAAGTTTGACAAATAGCATGGAAATCATTCAGATGATTATGTGGATCTTCATTTTCTAGGCCATAGAATGTTGGGAGACAATTTAGCACACTAGGTTTTAATTCAAAACTCCTAGCAGCTACATTTGGATATCGTATGCATGATGTGCTCAAGTTAGCTAAAGGACTGAAGTAGTCCTTAAATGGCCTCTCTTGTGGTGCTGGTTGCAAATCCATTTCAAATTTATTTTTAATTGTAACGTGCTTGTGTGTGCGAAATGTTTTTTCTAATTCAAAGTCTATATGCTCAAGATTCGGTAATTGTGACCTACGACCATGCATGCAAATAAAAAAAAAATGATAACAAAATTAATAAAGATAAAGAAGAGGGAGAAATTACGATATTAACCTTATCACGCTGTTACAATTTGTTATGAAAACAACTCAAGTGCTATATATAGAAAAGAAAATATGTGAAACAAATTAAAATAAATTAAGAGGCGGTTGAACCTGCCGATTTCACAAAATAAAAAAAAATAACATGAAAATTAAATTACAGAAATTTAAAGAAGAGAAGAAAAGAAAATAATACCTACTTCAAAATGTAAATTTACTTTTTTTTTAATAATAAAAAAAAATATTACAAGGAAACAACTAAAAGAAAAATAAAAAAAAAATAAAGAAATTAAAAAAAAAATTATACGAATTAAAATAACTTACCTCCCCAGCAACGCCTCCAAAAACTTGTTGTGCAAATTTTATTGAACTCGCAAGTGCACGAATCTATTGTAGAATAGATTCAATGGTGACGAGTGTCGATCCCACGAGAAGGTGTATTTTAATTACTTGTAGAATTAATTTTTCTAAGAGGGTGATTGGATTTATAATGACGATTATGTAGGCAATGTTTTAATTTAACGCTGTTGGAATAAACTATTAAAATGAAATACTTGGATCTCCGGATCTGTACTCAACATGCACCATCGGCTTAATATTCATTATTAGTACCAATTAAATCATAAAGGGGGAACTTCCACTCATCATGAACCACACTCTAATAGATATGGTGCTAAGGGCTTCCCGTGCCAAATAGTAATAACCTTGCCTAGAGAGGCGGTTATTCCAGCCGATATCCAGACAAGATTATTACTGTATGTCTACGAAAAGTCAAAACAACCACATAAATTAAAGGGGAAGGAAAAGTAAATTTACCAAATTAAGCCCATGGAGCATGTTGAGACTTCACCTTCAACCCAAGCTTGAAAGGAAATTAGCCACTCATATTTGAACTAGGGGTAAAATGGAAATTTTATTAAAATACGTAGAAAATACAAGATGGAGATGGAATTACAGAAAATGGAGTCCAAAAATGGATTCAGGGGTGTCAAATTAGGGGGGGAGCCCCCTTTTTATAGATACACTGAGTAAATCATGGCCATCGGATTAAAACAATTTGGATGCTCAGGATTGCGCCACGTGGCAAGTTCCTATTGGATGGAACACATCATCAGGGCTCTTATTCGTGTATATGCATGTACCGTACACACGCTTTTTTTTTTCCGTCCACTAACATTACGCCACGTCACCGGTCAACTTTTTTGGTCCAATAAGCTCGTGACACGCCATCGATCAACGCCACATCATCATCAATGCCCATGTAAGCGGTCAATGCCACATCATTCGCCCAATCAAATGCCGCCACGTCATCGTGCGGTGCCACGTCAACATACAAAGACAGGTGAACAAAGTCGTCGTGAAGCGTGTCGTCATGTACGATCAGTATATATCAACCGTACCGTATGTGTGAACAGTACCATTTTTCTTTTTTATGCTCCTCCTAAGGTTTTTGACTGTCCTGAGTTCAAAAGTGCTGTTCGTTTTTCCATCTGATCTCTCGTTTATTGTGAAATGACCATGATATCCCCTAAAATACATAAAATACTTAATTAAAATAAAACATACATAATTAAATTACAAGGGACTTAAAGACATAAAAATAGGGATGTTAGTGAGACTTGGAGTGTAAAATGATGATTTTCTCCATTATAAATACACACTTTCTAGTACTCAACAGTAGTTATGACAGATTAGCCATTAAGATAGGTATTGCATAAGGTAGAAGCTTCTAGTCATCTGGTGAAATGGTTAGTAGAATTGAGTGAGTTTGACATCAACTATCAACCTCAAACAACGATTAAGGCTCAGGCTCTAGTTGATTTTGTCGTCGAATATATCAAGTCAGATGAAGAAGTTAGTAAAAGCAATCAAGAGGGCACGAGTGCCAATGAAGTTTGGACGGTAACAGTGGTAGATCAAGGGGCAAGTGCTGGCATAGTCATCATTAGCCTGGAAGGTGTCGAAATCTCTTATGCAGTAAGGTTCGAGTTTAAGACAACTAATAACTAAGCAGAGTATAAGACCTTTATTATGGAATTAAAGTTAGCATTAGCACTGCGAGCAAAGAAAGTAAAAGTACAAACTGACTTATAGTTTGTAGCCAATCACCTCAATGAGAAATTTTAGCCAGGGGATGAGAAGATGGAACCATACCTCAAGTATACTAAGCTTCTGATGAGCAAATTTAAAGGCATAGAAGTCAAGCAGATATCTTGGCAAGGATGGCTACTACTTTAGATGTAATGATTCCTAAATCCGTTCTAGAAGAGGTTAAGGCTTTGCCAAGCATTGAGCAAGAAATAGAGTTAATGTGTGTTAACGTCGTAAGATCATGGATGGATCCAATAGTTTCGTACATCTAGGATGGAATTCTGCCTGAAAACAAAAGAGAGGTAAGGAGACTTAGGTGTTAGGTGGCTCGGTTCTCATTAATCGATGGGGTATTATAACGACAAGGGTATACATTGTTGTGCAAATTTTATTGAACTCGCAAGCGTATGAATCTATTGTAGAATAGATCAACGGTGACGAGTGTCGATCCCATGAGGAGGTTAATTTTTAATTGTATGTAGAATTAATTTTCTGAGTTGGTGGTTTAATTTATAATAAAAATGATTTAGACTATCTATTAATTTAAATTAAAGTGGTGGGAATAAATTATTAAAATGAAGTGCTTGGATCTCTGGATTTGTACTCAACATGCATTATCGGCTTAACAGTCATTATTAATACCAATTAAATCATGAAGGGGGATTTTTCACTCCTCATGAATCACACTCTAATAGATATGGTGCTAAGTGCTTCCCGTACCAAATAGTAATAACCTTGCCTAATAAGACGGTAATACCAGCCGATATCTAGACACAATTATTACTATCTGTCAACGAAAAGTCAAAACAACCACATAAATTAGAGGGGAAGAAAACATAAATTTATCAAATTAAGCCCATAGAGCATGTTGAAACTTCACCTTCAACCCAAGCTTGAAAGGAAATTAGCCACCATAATTGAACTAGGGGTAAAATGAGAATTTTATTAAAATACATAGAAAATACAAGATGGAGATGGAATTACAGAAAATAGAGTAAAAATTGGATTCAGGGGTGTCAAATTAGGAGGGGGGAAGCCCATTTTTTATAGATACACTGAGTAAATCATGGCCATCGGATTAAAACAATTTGGACGCTCAGGATTTCGCCACGTGGCAAGCTCTTATTGGATTGAACATATCATCAGGGCTGTCATTCCGTGTATGTTCATGTACCGTACACACGTTTTTTCGGTCCACTAACATTCTGCCACGTCGTCGGTCAGCATTTTGGTCCAATAGGATCGTGACATGTCATCAGTTAATGCCACATAATCAGTCAATACCATATAAGCGGTCAATGCCATATCATTCTTCCAATCAAATGCTGCCACGTCATCATATAGTACATGTGCACAGTACCATGAACAGTATCGTGTACAGTACCGTATATATGAACCGTACCATATATGTAAACAGTACTGGAAAAGAGAACAGTACCATTTATCTTTTTATTCTCCTCCTAAGGTTTTCGACTGTCCTGAGTTCAAAATTACTGTCTATTTTTCTATCTAATCTCTCGTTCATTGTGAAATGACCATGATGTCCCCTAAAATACATAAAATACTTAATTAAAATAAAACATACATAATTAAATCACAAGGGACTTAAAGACATAAAAATATGGATGTTAGTGAGACTTAGAGTGTAAAATGATGATTTTCTCCATTATAAATATACACTTTTTAGCACTCAACATACACTACCTTTGTTATAAAGTGCAAATGATGAAGAAACAAACTATGTCTTGAGGGAGATACACAATAAGGTATGCGAGAACCACTTTGGGGCAAGATCATTAGCTTTTAAAGCCCTAAGGCAAGGTTATTTTTTGCTAACAATGCACCAGGACGCATAAGAGAAAATGAGAACTTGCAAAGCTTGCCAGAACTTCACCAATATCCCTTCATAGCCATTGAAAAAACTGACCTCGATGTCATCATTATGGCCGTTTGATAAGTGGGGAATCAATTTCATACCCTTCTCTAAAGGCTAAGGAGGGGTGGCATATGCCATTGTAGTAATGGATTATTTTACGAAGTGGGTTGAGATCTAAGTAAGATCACTGAAAGAAATACAACAGATTTTATTTAGAGGAGTGTTGTGTGCAAATATAGGATTCATTATGCCCTTATTACAAACAATGGCAAGCAATTCGACAATAATAGCTTCAGGGAGTTTCGCAAAGATTTGAAGATAGAGCCAAAATTCTATTTACTAGCAAATCCGTAGGCAAATAAACAAGTGTAAGTAGTGAACAAGACAATAAAGAGGCTCTTAAATCAAGGCTTGGAGAAAAGTATGGTGTTTGGGTTAATGAGCTGCCTAGAGTTTTGTGGGCATGTAGGACCACACACAAGACTGCCAAAAGGGAAACTCCTTTTGCCTTAGCTTTTGTACACAAGGTAGTGGTCCCAACAAAGATTGGGGTAGGAACACCTCGTACAAAGCATTTCAACGAGACACAAAATGACGAGCAGATTTGTTTGGCCCTCAACCTATTATTAGAAAAAAGGGAGACAACATCGAGAAAAGCTGCTGAATACCAATAAAGGGTGGCGTGGTATTATAACCAGGATGTGCATTTTTGGCAATTTAAAAGCAGAAAAATAAGGATGTGCATTATTGGGTGCTCAGGAAAATAAACTAGAATACAAAGGATCTAAGTCATAGAGTGTTTCGTCCCAATTGGGAGGGACCTTATTGGGTCAGAAGGGTGATAGCACCAGGGGCATACAAACTCGCTTATACCGATGAACGGCAAATTAAGAAGTCATGGAATGCAGAACATATGAGGAAAAAGTACTTTTAGTAAGTTGTCTAGTGAGAAAGTTAAGTTAATTTTCAATTAGTTTATAATTGTTAATTTGTGTATTGCAAATCCTTTTATTACAAGTAAAACATTTGAATAAAGTCAAAATTTTGAGTTATTTGCAATCACCTCTTAACGAACAGAAGACTTAAAGTCCTAAAGCCTACTCAAGGCAAGACAAAAGTTAAAGCTCACCCAAATCGGCTCGGTGCACAAGTAACTAGTCAGCAAGCTGCAGTATTTTTTTTTTAAAGAAAAGAATTATAAAAAAGGCACGAAGTCCCAAAACCTACTGAAGGTGCGATAAAAGTCGAGGTTTGTGATAAGTTTGTTCATGAGATGAAAACAAGCAGGCAAAAAAAAGAAAAAGAAAGAAAACAAAAACTCTCACCTAGTGGAAGGCAAGAGCAAAGGTTCTAAGTCTGCTTGACAGTTCTAAGTCTCCTTGAAAAACTATAATGAAACAGACAACTAACCATAAAAATAAAGTCTCAAAGCATGCACGAGATGAGGCATAAGTCTAAACTTCGCCCAAGACTTCTTAAAAACTCAGTTGGATAATCAAGTTTAAAAGAAAATTGTCAACAAGAATTAATAATCTAAGAATTCAGCCAAAGGGAAACAAAAGTTATCAATCTAGACAATATGTAGCAGATAGTCAAGAATCAAATAGTACAAGGTAAACAAAAGTCCCAATGACTCGAAGTGTATTTGGGATTGAGGTGCTGTAGCTTTTAAGCTACAACTGCTGTGGGAAAAATGATCAACTATGAAACAAAAATTTATAATATATAGTAAATATAAATTTTAAATAATAATTTTGATAAAAGTTTTAAACATATAATAGATTTTTCATTATATAAGTGAAAAATCATATGAATATAGCTTTTAAGTTATAGCAGCTAGTATTTACCAAACACTTTAGTGCTTATCTTTTAAGCTACAACTATTCAACTTCAATCCCAAACATACCCTCAATACTTGTTTGCAGTAAGTTAAAAAGGTTAAATGCTAACTACTCTTAAGGCAGAAGCAAGCAAATATTAATAAAATCAATAACCAAATAAAATTATGGAATTATATTAGATGAATATTGTTTCTAAACATTGCAAATTAAAATAGCCTTGTTCAACTATAAAAAGTTCCTACAGAAGGGTCTACATTAGCCTCCTAAGGTAAGTCTTCGGACGGTGGAGGCACAGATTCAGATGGAGGCGGCATACCCTCAACAGCTTCAGAAGGACCCTTTTGCTACTTGTCCTTTTTATTTTGCTCATCCGTGAAAACAGTAACGTCAGCTTTGAGCTTAGCTTCAAGCTTGGACATGTCAAACTCTGAGTATTCTTTTTGCAACACAAACATGATACAATCATAGCAAAATGTCAAGTCAAAGTTGTATTCATTGACGTCTTGCTTCTCCAGGGTATCAATCTTACCTTGAAGATAACGCGACTTGTCCTCCATGGTCCGCTCAAAAGCAAACCTTTGAATGTCAAGGTTTTTCCATGTATGGATCAGCTTATCATTTGCACTTGCCAACTCACATTCAAGAATTACCACCTTGGAGGCAGACAAGGCAATCTTCTCTTCTAGCCTCAGAATGTCATTTTGAAGCTTAGCAAATTGTTTCTTCCCTCGCTCTACCTCCTTTATCAAGTTTTGGACATCTCATTTCAATTTTTGATTGTAATTGGAGACCTTAGACTTGTAAATAGAGGAGATGAAAGAACGCTTGTAGTTGTTCCATTGAAGAGCGTTGAATAATTCGCCCATCAACCAATCGCCCAAATTTGAGAGCTACTTCTGCATTATAAATTGTATATGATCCCTTTGGAAGGGCTTAAAGCAGGTAACCTCCTCGGTTTGGCGAACATATCTTACCCGGGTCCTCGCAAAAGGGGTAGTAGCAGAAACTAGGGCAAAAGATTCTTCGACCAAACCTTTATTCTCCGTAGAAAGTGGGAGAGCTGGTAGAGCTTATAGAGGAAAGGCCTCTTTAGTAATGGCAGCACCTTTTGATGGACTAGAAGAGTTGCTAAGGGCACTATCAATACAACTGTGCTTCTTCAATCGCTCAAGGATTCTGCTCATTTCACCTACTTTGGATACAAGGTGGGATCGAACGAAGCTAGCAGTAGACAATAGATCTCTGTATGAGTTGGCGTTAACCAAGGTGGTCTCAACTCGTAGCTTCACCTTCTCACCTATGTTATAGACCATGCTCCAAGAAACTAAACAAGAAAGAGAGAGTGAGTTAATAAGATGTATAATAAAATGAAATAAAAAAAAACTATAATAAACGGTGAGCAACCTAGAGTACAAAAACAAGTGGGAATGCAGATGTCTCCTTTGGATGTAGAGGCCATTGACCCCAGTTACCCCTGGCAAAGAAGAATCTACTTTTCCAGTTACCCCTAGAGGTGGGAAGATCTACTATCGATTTTCTTTTCTTCAAGCTACTCATGACGTAGTACTAACTAGCATCTTTTGGACTATTTCTTAATTGGTAAATATTTTTAATTTCCTCCACAATAGATTCATTCATTCCACACCTCTAGTATAGTATAAACAAGCCAGATAGAACCCTCCACCCATTTGATTTGAGTTGACTTGGTGAAAAGTTTAATTTCCTCAGTTTCTTAACAATGTAGGGTTGGAAAGGTAGTCTAACCTGAAATTTAAAACATTCTAAGTATAGGGTAACATACCCTTTTGGGAGGCGACTAGAGGTGTTAATCTTACCAGGTATTTTAAGATCAATATCACCAGAATCCTGTATAGCACCCTAAGTCTGTCTAGATCTTCTTAGGTGGTTTCACAACTCATATCATGAATAGAAAACTATTCATCCTCGGCTCTATAGCTCGTTTTAGGCCTCTTGGTTGGTCGGGGTTCATCAGGGGAACTCTCTTTACCACCTACACCCTCACCAGTACCCTCTGTTTCTCTAATTACATGGTTTCTAGTAGAACTAGTACCCTCTTCATCACTTTCATCATCAGACTCAGTATCCTCAGATGAAGAAGAAACTTCAGGGGACATCCTCCTAGGATAATCTTTAAGCCTAGTTGAACTGTTTCCCTCTATAGTAATTTGAGGATTGGGACTAAGCCTCTTGGTAGGACTAGTCGAGGCATTTAATTCATTCCCACTATCAATTTCTATCACAATTTCCTTCCCCTTAAATATTATTGGAAAAATTAAAAAATAAAAAAAAAATAGTCTGGAAATACTGAACAAGATCAACACAACGAGGAGTTCAGGGAGAATACTTGAAGAGATTTGGAGATTGTGAGAACAAGTATTGCAATCATAAACCATTTCTTATTTGGAAATCGACATCGGGATTCAGTCGTGAAATAAAAGCGAAAGAGAAAAGAGGAATTAGGGATTTATAGAAATAGGTGAGAGGTTTTGCAATGATGTCACAGAAATTTGAAATGATGCGTTGGAAAAATTATGAAACCGTTACTTTAAAGATTCAAACACTTGACTAGGGACTGACCACATCTTGAGCCTTTAAAACGATGTGACTAGAAGACAAGTTAATGAACGATTGCAAATGTGAGGCTACACTTATAGTTTCTAATCTTGTTTTGTTTCACTCTAAACACTAGAAACTGTGGGAATGGTGTTTGGGGAATGGAAATAACTCGACTAGATAAACACGAGGTAAAACCTCCTCAAGACAGCCTCGAACTATTGCATGAATATCTAGGTTACCAGGATGAGAAAGAAACCACTTGGTCATTCTAGTTGCTCACTCGAATATCGCGAGGCGACCAGAATTGGTTTAGGTAATTAGAGTCCCTCGATTAGTCTCTGAACCGTTAAACGACAACTGAGAAGTCAGCCATAACACTTGCAATGAATGTTATAACCGTAGCTTAATTAATTGCTTCATAATGGGCATCTTCTTAAAATGATGAATAACTAGAGCATTGAATTTAGAAACTGTTGTGCATTAAAGAGGACGCTAATGACGCAATAATATAGGAAGCCTATAAAAACTTGAGAGAACTGAAAGAAAGGGGCTTTTTTCCAGGAGAAAGAAAGGAGAGATTATTCTTTTGAAAACAATAACTTGAAAAAAAAAGAAAAGAAGCATCAAAGTAATCAAAGCTATAAAGTTTTGACTCTAATTTCCTCATGAATGACTTGAGTGTCGAAGAGTTATCATTGGAAAAATATCCGACACCCCCTAACTGTTTTGCTTTAAGTGTAAGAAGAAAGAAAGCAAGACAAGAAAAGGAAAAACTACTCAACCCGGTTAATAGTAGGTTGTTCTCATTAGAGTAAATACAAGAGTATGTGAAGCAATCTGATCGTATTATTAACTTGACCAGATTTTAGTATCAACACATAACAATATAGCATATTACATCTTTTCAATAGTAATGTGTGGAATATATATTCCAAAGGCTTCAACGTATTACTAAAGGCCTATAAAAGGAGAGCTTCCATTGTGAAATAAGGGCTAGCAGAAGCACAAGGGAAATTATTGAAGAAGAAAGCTGCTTGATTTTGTGAAACAAACAGATCTCGTGTTGCCAAAGTTTGAGAATTAGCAAAAAGTAGAATGGTATTTTTTTAATGCAATTATTAGAGGGCTTTTAAGTCCGTTGGACCATTTTCCTGGGCCCTGCTGTCTTTATTCCCGCTAAACTATTTTTTTTTTAAATTTTTTTTAGGAAATTATTTCATTAAGACATTTTTTTTTTTGGAAAATAAGACATTCTTTCACTTAAATTTAAACATGTGCACATTTTCAGTTGAACAAATAAAAAAAACAACAAACGTTACTAAATTCTCAGCTAGGATTTAATTAACTATAATGAATCATCTTAAATATTTAAAAAAAAAAAAGGATAAAGAAGAGGTTTGGTAGTAGTAAGAGAAATAAGTGTACAGGAAATATTTCATGCTTACTATTAATATATCTAACAAAATTTTAGAAGTTTATTTACTTATTTCCGTTTCTCAAGAGTCATGACCCTTCGCCCATGTGAATATATAGAGTTGCAACATATTGGATACCTAAGTTCATCAAAAACCCATCTAACGCTACACTCAGAATGATACACATTGTTACGTAATGGAAGAACCCTATAAAAGTCACCACTCACAAATTCCTCGAAGAAAATTGCGCAGCTCGTATTACTTCTGATCATTTTCTTGCTGTGGCTGTCGTATTTCTACGGCGGCGGAAGCTTTTCATTAACTTTTGCTTGCCTTTGATGAATATTGAACGCTCCAAGTTCATTCGGACTGCTTCCCTGCATGCTTTGATGATATAAGTTGTGGATCCATAGACACGAGTCATTACGCAAAGTAAAGAGCAATAGCAGAAGAGCAATGGTCGGAAATATGAACTAGCTCAACATCAGCCTGGTCATCACAATTTAGATCCATGAATTTTTTGATACAAGAGTTTGTTGGTATTGTGATTTTATTTTATTTTTTTATAAATGTATCAGTATTATTAATGCAGTGGCGGAATCATTCTTATAATATAAGTTTTTAAAATATTAAATAAGAACTGAAAGTCAAGAAAAATATTAATAATCGGCCACTATTCAACTTTGAAAACACATTAATATCCTTTTTATTTTATATTTTTTATTATTTTACTTTTTTATACAAAAAGAAAATTATCTAATATTCTTCTCTCTCACAAAAGAGCCGTAGCTGTACATCAAGTCCCGAAAACTCAAAATTAATATCTTCATCTTCTATTTCATTCCTTAAGTTGACATAACATAATTAAAGAAACCATTCAACTTTTTTCCTTACGTTCTTTGATTCTACGTCACAAGGACCAAGGATCCAAACGTTTGATTTCTTCATCTTTCTTTCCTTTTTTTTTTCAAGTTTATATTATTTGTACTTATTTGTTTATATTCTTATTATTTAATAAGGAATCTTCTATTATGAACTTCTAATTTACATTTGTAGGCACAATTTGTTTTTTGCCAGTTTATCAATTATGTCTGTCACTTCTGTGCATTGTTAATGTATTAATTATATATAGTTATTAATTTTTTTTCCATAAGTTTATTCTGCATATATGAATGAATTAGATTATATAATAAATAATTATTTTATATTTTTATTAATTTAAGATTTAAATAAGTATCTATTTTATTTTTGTTACAATTTTTTTTATATGCATTTCGGCAACCCCAAATTAAAATCGTGACTCCGCCCTTATATTAGTGTTGCATCTTCTTCAAAGTATATTATTTTTGCTGAAAAACGGTGCTTTTATTATTATTAGCAATGAATACGTGCTTATAAAGTTGAAATTCTAAGTTTAAAGGCACTTAACATGTTATTCATTTATTCGTTCTATAAAATAATCTCATTAATGATAAATAAATAGTTATCTCTTATCAAACTCATGGTAGTTACTGAATTGGTGACGTGTAATTTTAGGGTACAAACAATTAGCCCATAGTTAATCTATGAAAGATCAGGTATAATTTATAATATTACCCTCAATTTTAATCGAAATAATTTCTTAAAACACTAAAAGAGAAAAGATTTGACAACAATATACGAACGGCCGAGATCTACTCAGGATCAGCTGCATAAGAAAAGTCAGCGACTCACCGTTGATACTATGCCGTTTATAATAAACTTGGACAAAGTGACCATATACAAAAAAAATACGGAAGGACCTAGGAAAGAAGACAAAATAATTAAGTTCAGAGATTTTAAAATATTGGAATGGGGTTAGGGATTAGATTATGACTTATCTGACATCTAGTGTTGGCTGACTGGAGATATGTCAACGGTTTCATGTTGTGGAAATTAGTTCACAAACCGCAACCGGTTAGCTATAAATTGATCCCTTCTTCGCGTATGTCAACTCTCACTAACCTTGTAAACTTCAAAGATTCTGGACAAATTTAAAGAAGACGTAAGGTTTGTGAATTGTAGTCAACTTTATCTGCTATATAATTGATGCATCTCTATGCACATTTGTTATATACATATAGTCGTATTGCATGCAGGTACCTATCGTCATGTCTCCTGCAATAATGGCTATTACAACTGATGAAACGAAGGCAAATGATGACGATCAACTATACCAGAAAGGAGTGAAGAATCTTTGCGAAAACGGCGTGACCAAAGTCCCTGAAAAGTACATATTGCCAGAAATCGATCGACCAGATAAAGTACTACAGGTAGATTTGGCCATGTCAAATCTTAAGCTGCCTGTTATTGATTTTTCCGAATTGCGCAAGGCCCAAATCGTTCCCAGGTCCTAAAATCTGTAACTAGTGCTTGTGAAAAATATGGGTTTTTCCAAGTAGAACTTGATGACAAGTTTTGAGTACGTAAATTGTAAAATTTAACAATATGTCAAGGGCTTGTTTAAATTTGTGCATGTGTTGATGCATGCAGGTGGTGAATCACGGTATCCGGAACGATGCTATTGGCAGCATGATTGATGAGAGAACAAGGTCTTTTGAACTCCCAATTGAGGTAAGATGCAAGAACATGTTATCAGATCTCGCAGCACCAGTTCGATATGGAACTAGCTTGAACCAGAATAAGGACAGGGTCTTCTGTTGGAGAGACTTCTTGAAGCTAGTATGCCACCCCTTACAAGATGTCCTTGTTCACTGGCCTTCTTATCCAACGGACATGAGGTAATTATTACTTGTACGAGGATCATCTCCTCTTGTTTCTTTTCTTCTAATCTCTCAGTGGAATAAGTAGTTGAGGATTACATATTGGAATTCAATATTGACAATTATGTCAACCTTTCCACTTTTTTTTTTTTTTATTCAAGCATTTTTCATTTTATTTATAATCAAATAAGACTTTTTTCACTTTATTATTTTGATTTTTTTAAAAGCACATAAATTTTACAATTTAGGATTTATAAATAGTTTGAACTCAAACACTTATAATATAATCTACAAGTTAAATTTTTAAATATAGTGTATAAAATCCATCTTTATTTTTTTGTTTCTTATATATTATTAAAGATTTGAATTCGGATGACAAGCACAAAAATACTGCTTGAAACCGTTTGATTATATATCTATTTTTACTAATATTTGAGAAGATATATAGTATGTGCCTATTCCCGCATTTATAAGATGAAATTTTTATTGGATTATCCATAACAAGACACATTATAGTGCCCCCAACATAAAAAAATGCCTTATTGACAAGATAATCGGTAATCAGAGAGCTTCTGCCTCAACAGCACTTTCAGGTCCATACAAATCATTTGTTTAATATTTTAATTATATATTAAATCTAGATGTTGGGCTAGCTGGCTGCTTCTTCCCAACAAAAAATAAATTAATAGTTTGGTTTCTTTAATCCAAATTCATGCATGAATAATAGTGATTTTAATGGTACAGTAATAATTTTTTTATGCTGAAACAGGAGATTGGCAGTTACCTAGGCCAAAGAAATCAAAAACTTGTTCGTAATGCTAATGGAGGCTATCTTAGAGAGCTTGGGACTGTGGGGAACCACCATGAATAAGACTGAAGAGGTTGAAAAACTAATAAAGCAATTCCTAGATGGGAGCCAGCAAATGGTGATCAATTGCTACCCTCCATGCCCTGAGCCTCATCTAACCCTAAGAATGCCTCCTCATTCAGATTATGGATTCCTTACTCTTCATTTCTACAAGATAAAGTTGAGAGTTTGCAAATTCAATATAAAGAAAAAAGGGTCACAATTCAACCTTTAGCCAGCTCCTTTGTGGTTAATGTTGGTGATCACCTTGAGGTGTGTACATTAATAGTATTTTATGTAATATAAATTAAAATTTAATCAAATCTGACAAACAAGAGGTGAAATATAAGAATAATTAGATAGATTTTAATAGACATATATACAATACAAATGCTTGGGTAATTTCAAAAAAACATAAACTAACTAAATAATTAGTTCAAACTCTAGAGATTAAAAAAGTATTTGCTAGTCATTGTTAATAATGAATAAAATCTTATCATTATCCAATTTGTATAAATAATTTTTCGTGCGGCTAATATACCTTTCACTTTGACTTTGATTGGATTATATTATAGATATTCAGCAATGGAAAGTACAAGAGTGTGTTATATAAGGTTCTTCTCAATCCAACCAAGTCTCGCATTTCTGTTGCCTCTTTGCATTCTCTGCTTTCAACTCACTACTAGAAAAATGGGTTTTATTGACACTAACTTAGTGTCAGTAATTACTTTTACTGACACTTGTTAATTGTGTCAGTAATACTCCCGCCAAAACACACTATCACTAATTTTTAGTGTCAGTGATTTTAGTGTCAATGATTGGTGTTACTATAGTATCACCAAAATAATGACATTATAACATTAGTATTCAATAATATTATTTACATGTCAGTAATTGGTGTCATTATTGTATCGCCAAAATAATGACACGATGGTGTTATTATTTAATGATAATATTTACATATCAGTAATTTATGTGACCAATTAAGAGCATACTGACTCAAGATATTATTTTAAATATTTGGTATTAGTATTTAGTATTTGATGATGTTATGCTGCTTTTGGTTAGTATTATATTTTTATTTTACTTATATTTTTCCTGTTTGTTTCACAATTAAAAGAAAAATCAAAATATATTAAATATATCAAATCTCCCAACACAATTCATGTAATAAAAATCCCAAAAACATCACATAAATTATCATAATTCAACCACACCAATGTTTGGGAAACAAATAAGTATCAAATTAAGTTTTCAACAAGTTTTAAACAACAAAGTACTAAATTAAGTTTCAATAAACATTAACCAACAAGAATAGGCAAAAGAATGTCATTGAATTTCCGTATGTGGCTTCATTTTTTTCCCACCTACAAGTACATAAATCAATTAGAGTACAACATAAAAGATAAGTCTTCAATATTTGGAAGAAAAAATAATGATAAACTACTCATATATTACCTTGCGATTATAGGCTATAATCAACTTGGCAACATATGTAGTCCATTGATAACGAAGTTGCAAGAGCTCTTTCCTTGAACTTTAATTTCAAAACAACAAATTATTCACTAGAAATCAAATTGCAAACTACTTAATTATCAAAATAGTAATTAACTGATATAATTGTTTTGGATATCTCATAACCCCATATATATATAGATAGATAGATAATATGTGGGTGTGTGTGTGTCCACAATACATTGTGCATATACCAAATACTAATTCATGCCTCTATGTCTATTCACATAATCTCTCCAACCATGTGCAATATATCTATTATTATAAGTACCTTTACTTACAACATATAAAAAACAGACAACATATGGTAAAAGCATAGCAATAACAAAGCACACACTAGGCCTAAGGTTCTAGGTTCTTTTGAGGCGATTCATTTCACAATGCATTAAAATAATATGATGCAGTATTCTAAAAACTGTTTTTGATACTTACATTATTTATAAAGATGTCCACATTTGTAACGATATCTTGAATGTATTTCATGATGTAGTAACGACATTCAAAGTTGTTAGGCTGCCTCAGACAGTACACAATAAAAATTATATTTTTTTTTGTTCTAAAATAAGCAATGATTATTTAGATTTGTCTCAATTTTAATCAGCTCCAACTTTTGCAACTTGATACTCAACATGCAATATACTTTAGCAATCACAACTGCCTTTGACTAGTAAGAACCCTTAGCAAATTTCTTATGACACTAATACATCGTACTTTGGAACACTTAACACTTCTGGTTATTAAACAAATCTTAGACATGAATGATGAAAATAATATTGTGAAATGATAGCAATATTGAATGAATATGCAACAAATTAACAAGGGGACTTGAAAATTGCAGGTGACAGAACAAGGGGACTTGGAGTTTTGCAGGTAGTAGTATAAACAAAAATAATAAAATAGTGTTATAACTTTCCAGTACATAATAATAAAGTCATAACTATGACAATATCAATTCTATTTTAAAAAGGTGCATGGTTACAGTAGCTAGGTACATATATACAGCACAGGTGTCTTGATGATGATGGCAGTTTTTATAACTGAAAACTAAATCCTTTCCCTCCCTTGTTTCTCTCTCCTGCTCCATCGATGTACACCATTCTCTTCTCAACTTATTTGAATCTGCCTTACCTTGCCTTTCACAATCAAATTCAAGAACCTTTATATCGCTGCAACTAATCCAGTTCGAAAATTAGAATCAAGAACTGGAAGCACTTTCTTTCATTCCATCCATTTCAGCATTACACATACATATTCCTTTTACTGTCTTATGCATTCTGTTTTATTTTTTATTTTTTAAATTTATAGGCAGCTATTGTTTTGAGTGAGGTAATGTTGTTGATAATAATAAAGTCATAACTACAAATATTTTGTAAGCAATTTTCTAAATGGATATTGAGTATTGGCCCTTCTCTTAAGGTTTTTACACAAGCCATTGTCTGGTTTGTCCTATAAAACTCATTTAAGGTATTTTTTTTTAATCATATATACATTGGTTAAAGTGTCGTTGAGGGTTTTCGGGGATAACCTTTTCCACTTTTATTTGTCTTTAATTACTGCAGAAGCTTGAGATTTAGTAGAATTTATGGGAAACTTTAGAAGCAAATTTTTAGGATGGTTGTTTTGATTGAAAAAGGACATTTTTCATCTGTTAGGTAGTCATAGAAGGCTAAAATTCTGTAGTTTTTGAGCTGTAATTAGTTGGATTTAAGAGATTATTTAAACTATTTCATTATACACAAAGCTCAGACTGCAAAATTAGCAACAACTGTAGATCAAAACCTCAAGCTAATTTTTTACTCTAATCAGCATTTAACCAAACAAAATCATAACTTGACAACAACCGAAATAGAAAAAAAATGATCTATACCCACAAAAATGGCAAATCATCAAATTCACTATAATCCATGTACAATTAAACAAAATTAAAACTTGAAAGCAAACCCAAAAACAAAGATCATTAAAATAAGTAATCTATAAATTCACTCTAATCCACATATAATCAATCAAACTCATGACTTGAAAATAACCCACAAGCAGAAATCATGAAAGCAAAACTTACCAGGCGCAATCTTGAGAAGAGAAAGAGAAGGAGAGCAATCGCAATTACAAGAAGGACAAGAAGATTAGTTATCACATAAACTAATACCCTTCTTAAATCTCCAAAACAAAGCAAGTCCACACACAACTAAAGCTGAAACTATGGTAAATATTACGAGACAGCACGTCACACAAGTGCCTGATCTCTTAGACATCTCTCTTATTATGCATGAATGAATCTACTTAAGTTTTTATGTGAAAAGTATTTAATGAGCTGTGTGTTACTTGTAATACTTACAAGACAATTATTACATAAATCTATATACATATGTAAAAGTTTTTATTGTGTGTGTGTGTATATATATATATACATATGTATATGTATTTGTATATCTAGATATGTATACATATGTATGTATAGAGATGTGTGTGTGTGTATTAAAAGCGAGATAAGGATTTAACAGGAGCAAAATCATATTACATTTTATCTTGATGGTAATATGTCACTTGCTAAACACTGTGTGAAGTAATGATCTTTCCCAACAAAAGAATAAATAAAAACAATTAATCATCCGACTGTCAGTTGCACTTCAGAAAGGAAATTTCAGAGTTCATAATTAGCTTTTCAGTAAAAAGCTACTAGGAGTAATTTTAGACTCTGGTAACCAGACATGTGAGTAAATTAGAGTGGGATAAGTAAAAGATTGTAGTTGAGTCCAGTAAAAGAGTCTCTCATCAAAATCTACAATTTTCATTTTGTTAGCTGATTGTTTGCATATGAGTCTTTATGGTCCTCATTTTCAAATCCCAACGTCAATTAATTCGCCACATTTGTATGCTTTTGCATTGAAACTTATGAAAATTTTATAAGCTAATAATGGCTTTCTAAAGGAAATGAAAAAAATAAAAAATAAAATTAACATGGAAATTTTTCTTAGTTTTGGAACAATGAGATTTGATGGTAGATTATGAGTAACTAATAAGGCATTTGCATATGTCATTTTCTACAAGTTACGTATCTCGTTCCACCTCTCTAAATATTTTGAAGTTTAATTTTCCTTCAATAAGCAAACAATCTGTTTTGGATTATAAAGCAATTTTCATTATAACCTCAATTTTTTTTGTCCTGTCTTATAAATTTTCATGTATCATAATTTGAAGGTTTGAAATAAAAACTAAGAGTGTAACCATGTGTAAATTAAACCAAATCGACATCTATCTGATGTGTGCTACAATCCATTATAGTGTAAATTAGAAATTTTCACACCCCAAGAATGTTTGCACTTTGCACAAAAGTAGGAACTCAGCAGAGGAATGTGCTCCTGCTCGTGGCACTAGCTAGAAAATTATGAATTCTTTTTTTTTTTTTTTAATTTCTTAAATCTTAAATGTGAAGAATTTCCCATTAAAATATGCACACGAAACTCAAAATAATCTAAAACCTAAATCATATTACAAATTCTATAATCACACCATTTATTCCATAAATAAATTATCAACTAAAAAATTATAACAAAAACAATTTCCATGACCAAAAACAGCTGGAAACCCATTACACTCAAAGCACACAAAAGTAGAAATTGTTTTTGTTATAATTTTTTAGTTGATAATTTATTTAGGGAATAAATGGTGTGATTATAGGAAACCCATTACACTCAAAGCACACAAAAGTAGAAAATAGCAAAGATAAAGCATCTTTATTTTAGGTAAGGTCAGCACATTTTAAAAAGAAAGCAAAAGCAAGAAACATAAGGTTATGGAAGGTAGTTAGAGGACAGGGGGGTGCATTACCGTGAAGAAGAACAGATAAGCTACCGGTGATGGCACAAATTCGTAAGTCACGGCAATGGATTTGCTACTTTGGTGCTCCGGAGATGTCAAGAGATGTAGGCGCTGTGGTGGGATTAGGGATTTTGTAAGTTTTGATTTGTATGTTTCAATTCACAACACGATGAGCAGGGGAAAAGAGGTCAATGGAATTTTGGTTTTTAATTTTTTTATTTTTAATTTGATAATTGTGTCTTACTGGTCTATGGACCAAACAAGAGCATTTTAGGTTTTAGAAGTATTAGGTTCGAGTAGAGACGTTTACAAACTCTAATGATCTTTTTTTAATCTTTAATATTTTAATGTTAGTGATTTTTTATGTTTAATTTATTGACACACTAGTATCAATAATTGATGATACTTATTAAAAATGGAAAAAAATGTATATGTACATAATTATTGACACTTTTTACAAAGTGTTAAAAAATTAAGTGTCGGTAAAGGTCATTTTTGTAGTAATTTCAATGGTTAGCCCATCACCCTCACTCATCAATAAAGCAAATCCAAAGTGCTATAAGGACACTAATTTTGCCTATTTCCTTGAATACATTTCATCTTGGGATCTTAAGAGGAAGAATTTCCTTGACTCAAGGAAATTACCATAAGGAACCATGAAAATGTAAATTTAAAGAAGATGTCTATGTTGACTTTTTAAACTCCAATTATATAACAATAATTGATTGAATTTTGAATTGTAATTTAATTTAATTCTAGCATTCTTTTTTAGTTTAGGTAGCAATCAAATTTCAAACCTGATACATGTCTAACTCCGTGACAAGTTACACATCTATCTAATTCTGAAATAATTAATAATATAAATGGAACTCTCTAGTTGAGATCTATCATTTAAATGAAGAATTCTATACAAGAGTTATCTATCAAAATAATACTCTTAATGATTTATTAATAACAAGTAGATCTACACTTGGGAAATTAGTAATGTTTTACGAGAAATTAGTACAAGAATTGTCAACATGAAATGACATTGTTTCTTCATTTTGTTCTTTGCATCTTTGCAACTTATACAGCTTATGGTCATAGGGTAGCACAAGTGAGTTAACTAAACTTACAAGACAACTAAAACGACATAAATTTTAACTATTTCAACTATAAGCTTAAGTGACACACATGATGCAACATGTGAGGAAAGGAATTAGTTATAAGCCGTTATCCACGCATCAAAATCTGATGCATTCTGGGTTTGCTATTAGCTGTTATATAAGCAAGTTAACAAGGTTGTTTCTAGGATTATGAGTGAGTATTCTAGATAGGGTTCAAGAGAGAGAGAGAGAACTATCTTGTTCCTTACAATTTCCTCTGTAAATGCTCTATAATCTTGGCTTGAATCATCAATAAATCTCATTCAGGTGGCTTATCTCGTGCATGTGGATTGTGCACTCGTGCACAATTGAACCATGTAAATTTGTAGTGTTTGACTGTTTGTTTTTTGCTTCTTAATTTAGTTCATCTTTTGTGATTTTAATCATCATTAATTCTGTTGCAGAGAGTTGTTAATCTTTGAAGTCATCAAGATTGATTTGCTTACCTATTAGCATCTTGCATTGACCTTAATCTAAATCTTGGGCAATGATTAAATTACTTTAGGTTCTTAAAGTCATTGAACTCACTACAAAATCTGTGGACGGCCAATGAGGGATGGTCATAATAAGATTTTTAAGTCGTTTTCAGATGCAACTAATGGCAATGAGGGACTTGGCAAACGGGTTGATTATTCAAGGCATCTGTCATGGTTGTGGGCCTCTCACTTTCACTACATTAATGTGGATTGCCTTTGGCCGAATGGTGTTTTAGTGTTTTTATTTAATTGGTAAGCCAAATTTGAATCATAGGAGAGGTAGGGTCTAAAAACATCACGCACAATTATTCTTCTAGAAAAATTAAAAAAATAGATATAACTAAATATTTAAAATTACCTAATAGAGAGATGGTAAAGAAAATTTGGGTTTCGAATTATGTAATTAATTGAGTTATAATCTAACTATAATTAAAAAAAAATTACTGAATTATACTGAGAAGACAATATGGTGATGATGGATAGTTTGTAACAAGAATATTATTTTTTTCCTTACTCTTTTTAATTATAAGGAGAAATACTCCTATAAATTTATAGACTTTAACTGATGTGTTCTCATAAGGATTAATTCTTGGAAATTTTTTCTTTTCAAATACTTTTATTATCTTGGCAATAAGATGTAAAGAGAATTTAAAAACAAAATGCATCATTTTGCTTTTAAAATAAAATTAACTTAACTTACCATTATGCAATGGTATCATGCTCTCAGCATATGTTGAAGGGAATGACTTTGACTCGAGGAGGGCTCATTCCCTTTAAAGTAGGGGTTGATTTCTCCCTATATTTTAGTGGAATTAGATTCCAAACTTAGTAATATTTGATAGACCTTTATGCTGTACTACATATGTATCTAGATTTTTAATAAATTTCAAATTGTATATATTTATAATTGTAATAATTTCTAAAAAAAAATCAATTTAACTTAGAAAAGAAGTATGGGCTAAAGCTTTAAAATAAGTAGTATTAGAAATGGAGCACACCAAATCAAGCAGTCTGAATCTGCCTTAAGGAGTTAATAAGAATGCTCATTGAAAATTCAAGCCACTTAAAAGAAGCAATGAAGTTGTTGAATTAATTTTTCAGTAAAAATGGCTGGCATTGGATCTAATAAGACTAATATTATTATGTCGACCAATAGGTTCGATCTTGACTTGGACCGCAACAAATCAATCATGGATGACTCAAATGCTTGGTCATACAAAGAAATTGACTTGGTGGCAACTCGATGCCTATGCTAAGACATACAAAATTACTTTAAGGGCTTGTTTATGATGGAAAAGGACTAGAAAAATAGAGAGCACTGAGAAGGCAATCAAAGCATGCAAAACTAATGTGCTTAAGAATACAATATCTCGGTCTAAGAAGGACGAAGGAAAGTGGTTTAATCTCTAGGATATAATGACTACTACCGCGATTTTTTTCGATATATAAACCAATTATAACTCCCTTATCTAAGCAATGTGGGATATTGGTATTTTGAAATACCAACTCAATTTCTAACAATCCCTCATATATTTCAAAATACCAATCTCATTTATCTTCATCCTTGTCTATAAAGTTTAATGTAAATGAACTGATGCCTTTAGGTTATGAACCAACCATTAAACAACTAATCGTGTCTCAAGGGAATATGGTGAAACCTATAGTTTCTATGAACCAATATTACTTTCGTGTAAGGCAGAGGACTAGAGGCTCACACTAAACTTTCACTATGTTTAGCTATTCTGTGGTTTGGCACTTTAATGGCCCTATGCCCCTGGATTCATGAGTGCTTTAGAGAATCATATCTAACTCTTATAGGAATAGACCTAATTCCATACTCACATAGGTGAACCTTCATTAAGTGTTTCATGCAGTTTTGACACACTACCATACACAATATGTGGGCTATGGAGTTCATTAAGAGCTCAATTGCTCAACCTACATTACTGCAATAAGGATTATCTCGCCATAGGGAGGACTCATAAATAAAGAAAATCTTTATTGATTAAGTTAAAATTACAATATATTGATAATGCTACGAGACAACAAATAACTTGTTTTTACCTTTATGAACCTAATTCATGGGATCTCCAATCACATAGGTAGGGTTACCATCACTCTTGTCTTATAATCTAGAAAGTAGTCTTATCCCCCTTAACGTGATCACTATTAAACCCTTGTTTAGTGGTTTTGTTAGAGGATCGACCAAATTCAACTCTGACCTAACAAAGTTAGGCTCACAACACCCGACTCTAGCAGCTGCTTAATAATATTGTCTTTTTCAAATATGTCTATTCTTCCTATTATATACGTTACTCCTAACTCTCGTAATAACAGCTTGACACAGCACAGCAGTAGGAGGATGCGCAGAAATGGGAAGATCTACTAAGAGGTTCGTAACCATTCAACCTCTGCACAAGCCTTTTCTAAGGTAATTAGCCCAGACTCCATGGTAGAACGAGCTATACACATCTGCTTCGAAGATTTCCAAGATACTACTCCTCCACTAAAGGTGAATATATAACCACTAATGGATTTGAGCTCATTTGACTCAGAGATCTAATTTGCATCATTGTACTCTTCAAGTACTGGTAGAGATTTATTATACTTAAGCCTATAATTAATGGTGCCTCTCAAATATCTTGATACTTTGACTATTGCAGTCTAATGATCCTCGTTAGGATTTTGAGTATACCTACTCAATCTGCCTATCGCATATGTAATGTCCGGTCTTGTATTGTTCATAAAGTATATTAAGCTACCAATTAACTAGGCATATCTTATTTGATCAACACAATGTTCAGTGTTCTTTTTCAGATGGGTATTTCCATCATATGGAGTGGAAACTAACTTATAGTCATAATATTTAAATCCCTTCAATAATTTTTCAATATATTGTTCTTGTGATAATATGAGACCATCACTAGTCTTTGTAATCTTGATGCTTAGAATAACATTTGCCTCCCCTATATCCTTTATGTTGAAGTTAGAGGCAAGCATCATTTTGGTCTACTCAATAGTTCCAATGTTGGAACTTAGAATAAACATGTCATCAACATAAAGACATATGATGACAAAGGTATCAGTGTCAAAGAATTTAGAATAGATGCATTTATTAGAATCATTAATCATATATCCATTGGACACTAATACTTGATCAAATTTTTCATGCCACTGTTTCGGTGCTTGTTTTAAGCCATATAAAGACTTAACCAATTTGCACACCTTATACTCAGAACCTGAAACTTCACAACCTTCCAGTTGATTCATATAGATCTCCTCATCTAAATCTCCATTGAGAAAGACAGTTTTCACATCCATTTGATATATATGTAGATTGTGGATTGCTGCTAGAGCACTCAAAACTCTGATGGATGCAATCCGAATTACAGGAGCATAAGTGTCAAAATAATCTATATCCTTGGTTCAGCATCTGAACTTTCATAAGCATCGATTGTAGACTTAGTATAGGATAATTGTTTCTCAATACTAGCCTTCTCAAGAAAAATAGATTGAAAGAACTCAACATTTTTTGTCTCAATAATGGTATTTGCCTCAAATAGGATACCTTCATTCTTTAATATCAAGAACCTGTATGCAGCACTATTGTGGGGATACCCTATAAACATATATTTAATAGTTTTTGGTCCCAACCTTATTCTTTTAGGATCCAGTTTAAGAACTTTGGCTAGACACCCCCACACTTAGAGTTATAATGGGTTAGGCTTATAGCCTCTCCATAATTTGTAGGGTGTCTTACCTATCTTCTTATAAGGTATTCTGTTCTGAACCTGACAAGCAGATAACATCGCTTCCCCTAATATGTTTAATGGTGCCCCAAAACTTATTAATATAGCATTTACCACGTTCGTCAAAGTTTTATTTTTCTTTTTAGCTACGCCATTAGACTCGGGTGAATGTGGAGGTGTTACTTCATGGATGATGCCATGATTCTCACAATAAGTATTTAACATGCTTAAATCATTCATCTCCTTTATCAGTTCTTAACCTTTTAATCTTCTAATTCAGTTCATTTTCAACTTCATTTTTATAGATTAAGAATTTATCTCCTGCTTTATCTTTATTTCTCAATGGGTATACTTTTGTATACCTTGAGAAATCATCAATAAAGGAATTTTTCTCCTCTAGTCATGGTTTTGTTTCAAATCACCAAGGTCGCTATGAATTAGACTGAGAAGTTCAGTTTCTCTCTATTGAACTTGTTTACATGTCTTTTTAGTGGATTTAGCATCCACACACACCTCACATTTGTCATTAGACAAGCTCCTATTAGACAGTAAACCAAGTTCTTTCATTTTTTTAATATAAGAAAAATTCACATGACAAAGTCTCCCATGCCAAAGATTAGTAGAGTCAATTATATAAGTAGAAAAAAAAAAGCCTTTTCATTCATTATGAGATTGAGTACATTGAGTTTGAAGAGTTCTCTAGAACAATACCCCTTTCCCAACAAACACCTCTACATTGAGTTTGAAGAGTTCTCTAGAACAATACCCCTTTCCCAACAAACACCTCATTTTTTGTCATTACAATTTTGTCACCCTCAAAAGATACTTTAACCCTAGCTATGCTTAGCATATAAATAGACACTAGATTGTATATAATTTTAAGAACATGGAGTACATTACTCAGTGAAATGGTTTTTCCGGATGTAAGCTTGAGAAGAATCTTTCCTTTGCCTATGATAGATGTATATCGTAAGTCACCAAGGTAAATAATTTCTTCTCCTTCTCTCACAGGAGTGTAATCAAAGAAAGAGTTTTTATTGTTACATATATGTCTAGTAGCTCCAGAATCAATCACCCAATCCTTGTTTCCATCTACCATGTCCACCTCAGAGACAACCACAACGGCAATGATGTCATCTTCTTCCCCTTCAGCCACATTGGCTTTAAGAGGTTTTTTGTTGTCTCCCCTACGCTGAGCTTTATGCATGCATTGATTAGCATAATGGCCAATTTTGCCACAAACAAAGCAATGTCCTTTCTTTTTAATAATAGGTTTTTTTAGGTTATTAAGGTGTCTATTATTAGGGTCGTTATGCTTTTTATTAGGTTGAGGAGTATTCTTAATTAGATTTGCATTAGAATGCAATTCCTTTGCTTTATCAGATGCATCTCTAATTCTATTTTCTCCTCAATCCTAATATGTATAATAGCATCGTCAAGACTCACTTGTTTCTTCTTATGCTCTGAGCTTCAAATATAATCTTTCCAGGATTCGAGTAGTTTCTCAATCAAACACCCAGTTACAAATCACTCAAGAAGGAATATTTCCTCCTTCTTAAGATTATTAACTAATAAGTGATATTCATGGATATGGTCAGACACAGATTTATCTTTTAACATTCGATATTGTAGAAAATCACCAATATAGTATTGTTGAGTCCCAACATCTTCTACCACATATTTCTTCTTAAGCAGTGCCCATATTTCAGATGCATTCTTGTATGGATAATATACATCATAAAGGGAACTAGCAAGAGAATTGAGTATTGTGTACCTACAGATCTTGTAACCATCTTTCCAATTTTGGAGTTCCTTGTCATAATCTTTGACACCTTGATCTGCCGATGATGATTGTAAATATCCAGCAAGATTATGAATGTCTAGCAAATCAAAGACCTTTTCTTGCTAGCACTTGAAATTCTGGCCATTGAATAGCTCAATCTTTGATGTGTTCGGCAACAAGTTTTTGGTAGGGATAATAGAGGAAGCAAATAGGTCGTGCAGCACAGAGGCTGCTACTGGTGCGGTGGCAGCAATCAGCGAAGAGAGAGGCAGATTATGTAGCAGTGACGGTGGAAGATCACTCATTTTGATCTTAAGATTGATGGAAAAAGATTGGAAAAACAGAGAAAATTGAGAAAGCAGTCAAGGCGTGTGAAAGCATTGTCTTTAAGATCAAATTCCAATGTCTCGGTCCAAGAAGGATGAAGGAAAGCAGTTTGATCTCTAGGATACAATGACTACTACCGAGATGTTGAACTCAACACGATAGTTTAGAACAGCAAACACAAGGACAAAGGGAAAGGAGCGATGAATTGAATGAATTCGGGTGCTTCCCTCGGCCTCCTTAAATAGATGCGCTGGGCTCGTAAAAAGAGGCCAAACCTGCATGTGGGGGTCCCTCCTTGTGCGTGAGTTATTAGGCGCGAGCGCCAAGTTAATAGATTCTCGGAATGGGTCCTCTTTTGGGTTTGTTTCATGCGTGTAGGCCTTCTCTTTATGGGCTTGTTACCACCCCATATTTGGTTTCTATATATAAGCCAATTATAACTGCCTTATCTAAGCAATGTGGGATATTGGTATTTTGAAATACCAACTTGATTTCTAATAATTTGTTTTTTCATCTTCAGTTTGAATGTTGCTTAATTGTTACTTAATTTAACATAATTACATCAAATTAATGGGTTATTTGTTTTTCAAAAAATATAACTTATTTTAAGATGCTATGTCTTAATAAAAACAACAAGAATACTTAAAATTAAGTCTGAAGCCTTAGCTTAAGCCCCTTTAAAACTTATTTATTTGCTATTTATGTTAAAGTGAATTTTATTTTGTAGGTATAGCTTAATGGCAACCCAATTTAAAACCCAACCATATAAGCAGAGCTCGAACCTTGGACCTCTTATTTCCACATATGATATTTTATCAACTAAACTATATGACACTCAGTGTTTTTATTAAAGTATAGTATGTTCTACTATCATTATTAACATTTTTTTTTTCGGTTTTCAGGGTGGGGACATAAATTATACTTATAACTTTAAATCATTACCAATCGATTGAATGGATCTAATGAATGAAAAATTAATTTTTTTTTTAATCAAACTTTTAAGCAAGGCCTCCTCTAAAGTACTAAAGGCCTTAGGCGAAATTTATTTATGAGACAATCTTATATTCAACTACTTTAACACTAACAAAAGTATGAAAGAGCTTAAAAATCTTCAATTTTTAAGTATATTTTGAAACACCAACAATCAGCAAGTTAGTAAAAAAATTTCAAAAAAGAAGAGTAGTCATGAAGATATATTTTTTACATTATATCAAGAAACTATATTTTTCTTTTTTTACTTCAAAAGTGAGCCAATAAACATAATAATTTTTTTTTATAGAAAGTGACTAAGAAATTTATAATGTTAAATAATTAAGGGTTTTTTTTAATTTTTTAAACAGATAAAAAATTAATCTTTTTTTACAAAAACTAATAATGAATTAACAGTTGTAAAATACTATTAATTATAGCTCTTTAACATTAAGGTCATCAAATATAGAATTTATATACAAATTCTTAATTTTGGGATAAATAGAGAGGCCTAAAACTAAGTGTTCCAATTATAAGTAACTTAAAAATTTATTAATTAGAGTATATAAAAAAAATATAGAAAAGTAGTCTTCCTAATATATAGGGCATAAATGACCACAATGAGATCTTTCTAACATATAGGACCTTATGTGACTATCCAATTTGCCTATACTTAAAATTGCCCTTAATTTTAAGTTATGGAAACTCAGCCCTATATATAGGAAAATTCTCTCTTATAGATGTCTGCACGATATAAAGTGTGGATTTAGAGTTTTATAATTGTAACACCATATGGTATTATAGTGTTTTTATCATTATATGTTCAATTAACTATAATACCAGATGGTGATAAGCTGAACACACATTTTAAAAAAATGTAGTTATTTGTGGGATAGAAGGAACACACACACACACACACACACACACAATCAATCTCAGGTGTAGATGTCTGTATTTTTTATAATACAAACATCCATACTATAAAAAGACTACACACACACAGAGAGACATATATATATATATAGAGAGAGAGAGAGAGAGAGAGAGTTTCTAATTAGGTATCCTTGACCATATTAAAGTTAGAAATAAATTAAAAGATGGAAAACACATATTTCAGTATATTACAGGACAAAATGACAACCCAATTTCCTCTATATCTATGTGAGCAAGGTTGAAACCCTAAGCCTCTTGTGTTTCACACAAGTGAGTTTACTATCTCTACCAAATGGCATTCGTAAAATGTTGTCAAGTAAAACATAAGTTAAATTTGACTATTTTAATTGTAACATAAAATTGACCAAATTGTCCCAAAAAAAGAACCAGTGATATTTGTGCCATAATATAATCTAAATATTTAGTTTATGACTTACAAAATCTAATATTTTTAAGAAGCATAACAATTTTTTTGTTAGAATTGACACCCATGATGGGATGGACCAGACTAATAAAAAGTAACATCTAGAAGCTTATTTTTAAATGAGTCTTATACGACTATTGTAAGTCTAATTGGACTCTAAGAGTTATCAAGTCTATTGATTGACTTTAATCACTCTTATTAGCTTCCATATAAACACACTTATTATGTCTAAGGTAGAGGTGTAATATGTGTGTGAGATATGAAAAATACATAAGAATGTATTAGAAAACACAGAGAGTGAAAACAAGAGAAAAAGGTAGTGGTTTCTTTTAATGTGATATGAGAGGATTTTCTTTTATTATAATTATCCTCCAACCATAAGCATATAGTGGCATGAGGTTCTTCTAAGAGATTATCCTCTTTTTCTAAGCAAATTGATAGTGACATAATCTCGTTGTGATTCACTTCTGTGTTCAATGATCAAAAGTTATGCTTTTCTCCTATTAATTGTATGCTGAAAATGCATGAAAATCAACATTTTCGATACCCCAACGTGTAAATGGTAGAAATTCGGCATTCTACTTTATTTTATAAGATATAATGGGAAACCCGTTTTCTAATTAAGTTGAAAATTAATAATCATACTAATAAGTAGTACCATTATTTATATCAATTCAATATATTGAATGTTGTGTACAGTAAAAAAATATTGTTGAAGTCAGAATAATTCTACGAATAATTTGGCACTTTTCCCTTAATAGACTTTTACGTTCAAGCAATCTTTGTGTTAAACATGATAAATAGACTTAAACTAAGATAAATAAAATAGTTCGGAAGAATGTAACTGATTGATTGTCGAAATTTCTTCTTTTGTTAAATTTCTTTTAAAAAAAACTTGGATTATGATTACTTTTTCTGAAATGGGTGTATTTACGCAAATTGTGGGAGAAAATTTCAACAACCTCATGCAAATAGGCCCCAGTTTCTTTAATTTATTAAGGAAAGATTATCCTTCAATACCTAGGGTTTGGACCATATCCAGTTAACCTTTGTACGTCTAATCATTACCATCCTTATTTTTATAGTTATTAATTATCACTCTTCATTGGCAATATGTGATACCTATGATATGAAGTAAAATTAAAACATGTTAATATTTTAGTGTGAAACTCAAAGAATAATTAATATATTTTAACACGCTTTAATGGTCTGTGATGAATCACTCATTGTTAGGTCTTGATTTTTAGTTTAGAAGCACATGAATTTATATATTTCAATTCCGGAAATTTGTGTGAATTAATATGGCCTAAGTTAAGTGAAAATAAGAACCCAATTCATGAAGCCGTAAGTTTATTTTATCATAACGTTTGATGCGGTGATTAGTTCTCTATAAATTTGTTATCGTTAGAAAGATAATTTACAGGCATTTCCATTGATCTATCACATGCATAATTCTAAGTTATATAGAGAATGAGCTAATCAAAACTTCAGTTTGAAATATGATAACTCTGGGTACAAAGAAGATGACAAACAGTGTAATAATTGCGGCTCCACTCTCGAGATGGCAAGTTTACTTCTTCACTGTATTAGAAAACCAATTTCAGATTCAAACTCAGCACGCAATTTAGAGTTAGAAAATGGTTAGATTGTTGCTGTAAAATAGTAAAAACTATGAGTTTGTATTACACGCTCCAGCCCTAAGCTTGGGATACGCTAAAAATGCCAGCAACAGCGTGCTCAAATGTGTAAGCCAGTGCACGAGCAATAGCATTGGAGGTGGCTTGTTGGCTCGATCAATGCACTATTGCCGGGCAGCGTTTAATCCACTCGTCTCTGGAGAGTGAGATGCATGCGTCGCTTTTCCAACCTCTATTTCAGGGGCCGTTTGAGGCAACTGACTCAGAATTTTATCCTCTTTTATTTTATGATTTAAAATTTTTTTATTTATACTAAATATTTATTTTGAGTTAAATTCATTTGAAGATGTTTTAAATACAATATTTAATTTAAAAGAGATATAAAATTCTGGAAAAATATTTTTTAAATATTTTGAGATGTATTGACAATGCTGCGCTTTTGTGAGAGTTATTTC
The DNA here is from genome assembly GCA_030449905.1 of Luvunga scandens. Classification (NCBI taxonomy): domain Eukaryota; kingdom Viridiplantae; phylum Streptophyta; class Magnoliopsida; order Sapindales; family Rutaceae; genus Luvunga; species Luvunga scandens. The sequence continues at coordinate 4,633,186 of JASUUG010001266.1, forward strand.
AACACATTACTGCATATACTCTCCAAATATTGCATATTTATGTGCTTATTTATATTAATATAATGTTTCCCTAACATAGTTCTATGATAGTCTTTATTTTATTATTCTCATTTTTTTTATCTCGAATCTCGTGCTTTAGTGTTGTTGTTATGTTTTGGAATATTCAAGTGAAAAGATTTTAAAGAAGAAACTAATTGGATGTTTAAGGAAAGTAGTAGGAGTTATAATGGAAGAAAATAGAAGAACCCACGGCCTAATTGTGGGAATCACATGAAGACGAGAGAATTAGCATTGGAAATTATCTTTTTTTTATCAACAAGGCAAACACTTACAATTTCTGAACGTGAAGAATAAAGCAAAAGACCAAAAGGGGTTGACTTCTAACTTGAAGCCATTCAAGTTGAGAGCATTTTGATAATTAAATGGAAAGCACGTGATGGGCAATTTTGGGCTTCAAGTTCTTGTTGGCTTTGGGATTAAAAAGTGTGACTGTTAGAATTATGTGCTTTTTAAAATATATTAATTAATTTATTTTTTAATTAATAAAATATTTTAAATATTTTCACATATTTTAATTACATGAATATTTTGAATAAAGTCCATTTAATCATATTATATGTATTTATGTGATCATCATGTGCATTCATAGAAGATATAAATACAAGTTATCTTATGATTAAATAAATTAAGTTCGCAGTTGATAAATAGAGTTGAACACTTTATTTATGTTTATACTATAGTAAATTTATTGAATGCTTTGTCTTAATCATGTATGAATTTATTGATGTAGTTTGAATATATTAAATTGTATTACATGTGAGATTTAATTATTTTAAAAAAAACTTTCAAACTTATTAAATCTCATAGGAATTGATTTTATTGTAATCTCAATCATGAGCTAATTCTAGTTGGATATTTATGATTGTCGTTTCATTTGAGTTACCAATGGGCGCGACATACATTTATAGTCAAGATTACCCAGTATCTTGGTGGAAGTAATTATGACCAATGAGATTATAGATTAACAATATAAAATTTGTATAACATATCTCTTGATGGGTTTTCGGTGCTTGATCATAAAATTCTCTGGTCAGAGTGTGAATATATTTATGAGCAATGAGATTATAGATTAACAATATAAAATTTGTACAATATATCTCTTGATGGGTTTTCGGTACTTGATCATAGAATTGTCTGATCAGAGTGTGTCAACATAATTAGTATATTGAAAATGATCATTAGAGAAAACCAGTAAGTGTCAAGGAAAAAAATGTAACTAAATTGATTAGATAGTTGAGATATCAATTTAATTAGTGATGTGGTACAAAGGATTGTTCAGTAAAGAAATCAATGTGGCATGGATCCAATTATTATTTGAGAACATTATCCTAGATAACATACAATTATAGAGGTCAATTCCAATCTTTTAATGGAGTAGATTTGGAATTAAATAATTGGTCTAATTTAATTGCATGCCTAATTATTGTGGTTACTATTGTATATACCCATATGATTCCCGGGTTAGTTCATTTAATTGACTACATCACCACTAAATTAATAAGAAAGATAACTAGCAATTTGGGTTAAAAATCTAAATATATTGTTTGACAGGAGGCTTCATTTAATATGCTTGTGTGTAATGGGCCTCATGTTATTTTACAAGTTGGGCCCTTATAACAAGATTAAGTAACACCACTTTTGGTTTTATTTTTTTTAATTTAAATCAAAATTGATTTAATAATAAAAAAAAAGATAAATAAGAAGCCTAGGATTTCAACTAAATAGAGATATAAATAGGCTTATTTCTCTACAAAAAGAGACACAGAAGCCATAATATTTAGATCAGAGAAAAAAAAAATTTCTCTCTAATTTTGAGAGAAAAAGTTTTATCTTGCTAGTAGCTTATAGTAGTGATAAATGCATCCACACGTCAAGTACAGATCAAACTTCGGTTATAACTTGGAAGATTGTTGGTAAAAGATCATGATCTAACAAGATTGGTGCTGACAGATCGTGATTTGGGAGCATAAATTACTTCTACTAAAAAGCAAATGTATGAATTCTAGATTATGGTAATTTTATATATTATATGAGAAACGCGATTGATAACTCTATAAAATAAGAGTTATCATGGCCCTTTTACACTTTAAGCAATACTATTTAAAGAGTAAATGATGTGTTTTTATTGTATTTTTAGTGTATTTTACTTGAGTATCTAGTTAAGTTTAAATTTTAATAAATTAATCATGTTTTAAATCACTTGGTGCTCTGATTATATATGATTGTAAGTAACCAAAATAACCCAAGTTTTATAGATGAAATGCCATTGTAACAGATTTGCAGAGATGACAAAGGAACTTGTCTATAGAGGGATTAAAACAAATCTAGCACAATGAAGATACTGTAACCAATGCTGCAATAATCCTATAGCAATTGCAAACGAGATTTTGCGTGTGTTCACTAAAAGATTGCAATCCAAGGTTTCCAAAAATAGAACATGTGCAAATATATGCTTCAAGTTACCTTAATTTTAAGTTACAAAAGGAGCATGTATGAAAGAAAAAGAGGGAGAGTTGTCATTAAAGGAAAATAACAAAGAAAGATTAAAAGAAAATATGGAATAAGAGAGAATGGAGGGATTGCAACAAAGGATTTAAAAGTGAAAAAGAGGGAGAGACTACTCTTATTTCTTATTTCTTATTTTTATTTCTGTATGGGAGTATATTTGATCATTAAACTACTCTTGTTTTTTTTTTTTATTGCAAATCATGAACTAAACATTGTCATGGTTGAATGATAAACAAACTTAATGGTTGTTTGACTAATATATGTTTGTTGCTTTGGATTTTCCATAGCATTTTTCTTGATTTTATTTATTACAATTTCCTATTTTAGTTGGCCACCCATGACTAATTTATGTTTGTTAGTTTGGATTTTTCATAGCATTTTGTCTTGATTTTATTTATCTCAATTTCCTATTTTAGGTGCCTAAAAAGGGACTGACTTAATGGAATAAATTAAGACAATATATGGTTTCAGATTGGGTTTCCAAAGTTGAGTTAATCTCGATTTGAAAAGGGCCATGCTCGATCTAAAATTAGTAAAGAACTAGACATATGAATTCACCTTATATGTTAATAGGAACCTAGAGTGTATAATGCTATATCATATGTTGGTATAACAACTGGTCAGTGGTAGGTTGTATATAAATATAAGATATCCAATAGGCGACAGTTAAGGATGCATAAGGATTCTGCCTATTGCTGTAGTAGATGTTGTAGCAATAAAATTTTAATTGGAAAAATAGTAAAAACCATTAACAGAGTTTAATCAATCAACTACTCTACTCCCATTGAGTTTGTCCTTATGCCTAACTTAAAATTTTTCTTGTTGCATTTTCATTTCTTGCATTTTTAATTCAATTAGTTCATTAGTTTTATTAATTACTTTATTTTAATTTAGATTGAAATTGCACTACTAGGATTACCATAGCAAACCTGATAACATTAGTCCCTGTGGAGATTATCTGAATACTCATGAGTATATTATTTGTTGTGTATACTTGCACACTGACACATATAGCAATAAGTAGGACACCAAGTTTTTAGTGCTGTTACCAATGATTGATTGCTTATTGTGATTTGTGAAGTTAATTTTAGTTGGTGTAAATTTTTAGTTTTCTTTTCATTAGTTTTCCGTGTTGACAAAAATGCTTTAACAACCCTTACATGAGCAGAAACAAACTTGTTGAATTCCAGTTTGATCTAGAAATTGAAAGAATAACAAGAAGATTGAGAAAAGAGCACAGGAATTTAAGAATTGCTACAAATATGGATGATTTATAGGATGTGAGAAATTTGAACCCTTGAGGAGAAATTCAACCAGTCAATGCATAAGAGGACCAGAATAAACAACATGTTCATAGGCAACTAGAGAACAACAATATTATGCATATGGCTGATCATAAAAACAGAGCCATTAGAGACTATGCGGTTTTGACTCTACAAGCTATACATCTAAGAATAGTCAGGCTTGAAGTTCAAGTTAATAATTTTGAGCTCAGACCAGTAATGTTTCAGATGCTGCAGACAGTGGAACAGTTCAATGGACTGTTATCAAAAGATCATCATTTGCACCTTAAATTATTTTTAGTGGTGAATGACGCTTTCAAGATTGTTGGAGCATTACAAGAAGCATTTAGACTTAGTCTCTTCTCATTTTCTATAAGGGATTGAACAAAAGTATGGTTGAACTCTTTACCACATGACTTCACTACTGTTGAGTACTAGAAAGTGTGTATTTATAATGGAGAAAATCATCATTTTACACTCCAAGTCTCACTAACATCCCTATTTTTATGTCTTTAAGTCCCTTATAATTTAATTATGTATGTTTTATTTTAATTAAGTATTTTATGTATTTTAGGGGATATCATGGTCATTTCACAATACACGAGAGATCAGATGGAAAAACGAACAGCACTTTTGAACTCAGGACAGTCGAAAACCTTAGGAGGAGCATAAAAAGAAAAATGGATCTTTCATATATAAGACTTTTTCACACATACGATGACGGTTGATATATACGGTATTGTACAAGATAATCATTCACGGACTTTGTTCACATTGCATCGAGGCCGCGTGTCATTGTACGATGATGTGGCACTATACGATGACGTGGCGGCATTTGATTGGACGAATGATGTGGCATTGACCGCTTATGTGGCATTGACTGATGATGTGGCATTGACTGATGACGTGTCATGATCCTATTGGACCAAAAATGTTGACCGGTGACGTGGCAGAATATTAGTGGATCGAAAAAACGTGTGTACGGTACATGTATATACACAAAATAATAGCCCTGATGATGTGTTCCATCCAATAGGAACTTGCCACGTGGTAATCCAATCTGGCGTCCAAATTGTTTTAATCCGATGGCCATGATTTACTCAGTGTATCTATAAAAGGGGGGCTCCCCCCCTAATTTGACACCCCTGAATCCATTTTTGGACTCCATTTTCTCTAATTCCATCTCCATCTTGTATTTTCTACGTATTTTAATAAAATTGCCATTTTACCCCTAGTTCAAATATGAGTGGCTAATTTCCTTTCAAGCTTGGGTTGAAGGTGAAGTCTCAACATACTCCATGGGCTTAATTTGGTAAATTTACTTTTTCTTCCCCTTTAATTTATGTGGTTGTTTTGACTTTTCGTAGACAGATAGTAATAATCTTGTCGGATATCTATTTGGAATAACCGCCTCCCTAGGCAAGGTTATTACTATTTGGCACGGGAAGCCCTTAGCAACATATCTATTAGAGTGTGGTTCATGATGAGTGGAAGTTCCCCCTTCATGATTTAATTGGTACTAATAATGAATATTAAGCCGATGGTGCATGTTGAGTACAGATCCGGAGATCCAAGCATTTCATTTTAATAGTTTATTCTTACAGCTTTAATTTAAATTAATATATTGCCTACTTCATTGTCATTATAAATCCAATCATCCACTTAGAAAATTAATTCTACAAGCAATTAAAATCCACCTCCTCGTGGGATCGACACTCGTCACCATTAATCTATTCTACAATAGATTCGTGCACTTGCAAGTTCAATAAAATTTGCACAATAAGTTTTTGGCGCCGTTGCCGGGGAGGTAAGTTATTTTAATTTGTAGAATTTTTTTTTCTCTTCTTTATTTATTTATTTTAGTTGTTTCCTTGTAATATTTTTTTATTTATTATTATTAAAAAAAAAAAGAAAAAAAAAGTGAATTAAATTTTGAAGTAGGTATTATTTTCTTTTCTTTTCTTTTCTTCTTTAAATTTCTGTAATTTAATTTTCATGTTATTTTTTTTTTATTTTGTGAAATCGGCAGGTTTAACCGCCTCTTAATTTATTTTAATTTGTTTCACGTATTTTATTTTCTATATATAGCACTTGAGTTATTTTCATAGGAAAATCAGAATAAAGCGTAATAAGGTTAGTATCGTAATTTCTCCCTCTTCTTTATCTTTATTAATTTTGTTATCATTGTTTTTCTTATTTGCATGCATGGTCGTAGGTCACAATTACCGAATCTTGAGCCTATAGATTTTGAATTAGAAAAAACACTTCGCACACACAAGCACGTTACAATTAAAAATAAATTTGAAATGGATTTGCAACCAGCACCACAAGAGAGGCCATTTAAGGACTACTTGATCCTTAGCTAACTTGAGCACATCATGCATACGATACCCAAATGTAGCTGTTAGGAGTTTTGAATTAAAACCTAGTGTGCTAAATTGTCTCCCAACATTCTATGGCCTAGAAAATGAAGATCCATATAATCATCTGAATGATTTTCATGCTATTTGTCAAACTTTTAAATATGAGAATTTTTCAGATGATGATGTTAAGCTCAGATTATTTCCATTTTCTTTAAAAGATAGAGCTCGTTCATGGTTCAACGATTGCATTCTTTTACTGCTAATAAGATTACATCATGGAAACAAATGGTAACAAAATTTTTGAATAAATATTTCCCAAGACATAAAACCAATGCTATTCGCAGGAAAATTTGAGTTTACCCAAAAAGAGAAGACGAGCAATTTTTGAAGCATGGGGAGCGATTCAATGGGCTACTCCTAAAGTGTCCACATCATGGGTACGAAAAATGGCACCAATGCCAATACTTTTTGGAGGATTATTGCGAATGTGCAAGAATGGCTAATGGCAACAAGTGGAGGAGAGCTAATGTCAAAAAGTGCATCGAGATTTGGGATTTCTTCCAACGACAAGCGGATAATTCCCAACAACGGAGTCGTTCACTCGTGAGTACTGAAGAGTTAAGGGAGTAAATGAGGTTCACATTCGGGCCAAGTTTCAGAAATTAAAGAAGTCAAAGACATAGTTGAAGGTCTTTCCGACAAAAAGATCGTTAATTTCTTAAATTAACGGAACCACATGACCAGGACTCATACTCAGATCAAGCCAATGCCATAGATGTAATGAGAAAGCCATCAAACTACAACCCTTACTCCAACACATATAATCCTGGATGGAGAGACCACCCCAATTTTTCATGGTCTCAAGGATTCCAACAGAATGGACTAGCAGCTCCAGCTCCACCAATGCAACCAATTCCTCAAAATCCTCAAGTCTCTCAACCACCATTTAGACCATATAATCAGAACCCAAACCATTCTCAGCCTAGACCATGGGAGGATGCATTTCAGAATTTCAAGAGTCTTATTCACTCCAAAATCGAGCAACAAAACCGCACCATTGATGAACTACGAAATGAGATGAGAGCGGGTTTCAACTCACAAACCCAATCAATTTTAAACCTTGAAAAAATGGTGGGACAACTTGCTTCATCAGTTCAAACCTTGGCAATGACTGTTGAGAAAGGAAAATTCCCAAGTCAACCAGTGCCTAATCCTAAAGGAGTGCATGAAGTAAGTACCAGTTCACCTCAGCAGCATGGAGAGGTCAAAGCCGTCATGACCTTACGAAAAGGAAAAGAAGTCGATAACAAAGTGGAGATGCCGGTACCAAAAACAACTCAAATTGTACCGGTAAATGAAGAAGACTCATCATCAGAGGAGAAAGAAGAAACCAACCCACGAGAATATGTTCCAAAAGCTCCATTTCCCCAGAGGTTAGCTAAAGCAAAAAAGGAAAAATCTACAAGTGAGATTTTTGAAATCTTTAAACAGGTAAGTGTTAACATCCCTTTGCTTGATGCTATAAAACAAGTGCCATCTTATGCCAAGTTTCTTAAAGACCTTTGTACTAAAAAGAGAAACATTCATGTTCAAAAGAAGGTATTTTTAACAGAAAATGTGAGTTCTATACTCTAACATAAACTTCCTCTAAAATACAAAGACCCAGGCTCCCCCACTATCTCATGTAGTATAGGGAACCACACAATTGAGAATGCTTTGTTGGACTTAGGAGCTAGTGTAAATCTGTTGCCTTACTCAGTATTTGTGAAACTTGGACTGGGAGAATTACACCCAACTCCAGTGGTGTTACAACTTGCAGATCGGTCCATGAAAAAACCTCGTGGTATTGTGGAGGATGTGCTTATACAGGTAGATAAGTTTTATTTTCCTGTTGATTTCATTGTAATTGACACTCAACCAGTCCAGGATTTAAGGAAGCAGATCCCCATTATCTTAGGACGACCTTTCTTGGCAACTGCCGATGCTCACATTCAATGCAGGACTGGAAATATGCAGTTGTCCTTTGGCAATATGATGATGGAGCTAAATATCTTCAACATTGCCAAACAACCTCCCAATACAGATGATGAAATTGTTGATGTGGATTTAATCGAAGAATTAGTTGATAATACTTTTCTTTCAAATCTTAGTGATGACCCTTTACAAACATGTTTAATTCACTTTGGTTTGAATTTTGATATTGACAGATCAATAGATGAAGTTAACGCCTTACTCGATTCAGCACCATCCATGGACATTAACAAATGGAAGTCAAGAGTGGAACAACTAGTACCATCAGAGAAGAAACTGAGTCCATTATCACAATCACCACCAGAACTTGAGCATTGTGCATATTGGGCCAGCAAGAAATTCAACTTTGACATGCAGCAAGCTAACTCAGAAAGAAAATCACAACTGGCAGAACTTGAAGAAAGTCGTAAGGATGCATACGAAAATGCCAAGATTTACAAACAGCGAATGAAAGTCTTTCATGACAAGAAAATTATGAGAAAATCTTTCACACCAGGTCAGAAAGTACTTTTATTCAATTCTCGCTTGCGTCTATTCTCAGGTAAGTTACGCTATCGATGGACTGGTCCCTTTATAGTCCACACTGTTTTTCCATATGGAGCAATTAAAATTAAGGATCCAAAGAACGGTGTAATTTTTAAAGTTAATGGTCAAAGATTGAAGCCATATCTAGAGTACCAACCACGTGAAAAAAGGCACCGAAATAGATTTGAGTGACCCACCAAATTTAAATTAAGAATTTTTCTTATTTATTTCTTCTTTTCGGTGATTTAAATTTTTGTGAAAGTGTGTTTATTTAATCATTCAGTTTTCTTTTATCACATCTAATTATGTGTGCCTCAACTAGACAGTTCCTCTTGAACATTCTCAGACAACTTCAACGTGTACAATCTCATCTGAGAAGCCAAATACGATTTTGTAAAACGCATCGTATTTGGAAGCTACAACCTCCAGAGTTGGTATCCCACGTTGAAGATCTAGAAAGACAACTCAAAGAAATTGAGGGAGGTATCAACGAAACCCAAATCGAACTTGAGGAAAACTCAATAAGAGGACAATTGTGAGATTATTATTTTTCTTTTCTTTTCTTTTCTTTTCTTTTCTTTTTTGTGTGTTCTCTAGTTTGTTACTCCGGTTAAGTGGCGGATAACGGTACTCCGTGACAATCAAAGTCGGTTACTTTAGTTTCCCATAATAACTAATATTCTGAGAAGAAGGTATGGACAGAAACGCGATTCTAGCAAAGCTTCACAAGCGATTTCCTTCACTTCCTCAGAATGCCCTCCTTACGATCTATAAAGCTCGGTCCGAACGCATGCGATTGCTTATGAGAAATAACGTCCTGCCGACATCCGTTGGTTAATCGAGGCCAAGGTACGTTTGGCAGGTGAGTTACCTTCTAAATTTATTGCATACATGCCTGGTTGTGGTAAAGGAAATTACTCGAGAAAACGAAGAGCTGAAAAACTTCATGTTAATTGTCATAAGTGTGCCAGGATGAAATGCGATAAAAATCCTTGTTCTTTCGGAATGATGTCTGATAACAGGGAAGATAAGATTCAATTCATTAGGGATGGCTTGAATAAAGAGTCATTGAATGATGTCCTTTTGTCTCTTTCAAACGCATCAGGTGGATACGCATAAAGAGCAATTCTCCAGTTATGGCCATTATTCCAGAAAGAGCAGGTACGATATAGTCTTGGAAATCTGACTATAAACGACCCTGTTTGCCAGTTTATAAGAAAACTGGATGGGAAGCCTATCCTCGACCCATAGAAGGCGTTCAAGCCGTTTCTGGACATAAAACCAGAGGAAGATGTGAGCCACAATCACAACTACCTGTAAATATCCTTTTACTGTTGTTTTACTTTACTGTTGTTTTATTTCACTGTTGTTTTATCAATTACATTATTGTCTTTAATAATTGAGTGCTTTTTCTTTTACTATTTCCTTTTTGACTCTCGAGCCATGTGCTTTACGCGTTAATTGTCATAGACATACTACCTCCTATACAGCTGTAAATCATTGTCACCAAGATCCTTGATATATGCTCATTTTCTTTTAGACTCACAAATTGTTTTTGAGAAGCATCCCAATGGCAGCTACTCCCAATAAACAATTCAAGAACATTTGTGTGCTCTCTGGATTTAACTATGGCAAACATAAAGAGTTCGTTGAGGCAGCCATCGATCTTGGTCAACGCATAGCAGAAAGAAATTTGCATCTGGTTTATGGAGGAGGTGACCGAGGGTTATCAAAACTAGTCTCAGAAGCTGTTTATCTCAGAGGGAGCCAAGTGTTAGGCATCATCCCAAGAAGCCTCAAACAGTTGGCCTGTATGTCTGACTCACCAACTGGAGAAGAGTTAGTTGTCTCAGGTATGCAAGAAAGAATAACTGAAATGCTAAATCATGCTGATGCTTTTATTTTCCTACCAGGAGATCTTGCAACTCTAGAGGCACTAATCACATTAACATCTTGGGCCCATCTCGAACATTCATCGAAACCCATCGGTTTGTTAAATGTCAATAACTTTTATGATGGCTTCATCGCATTTCTTAACCATGCAATAAAAATCATTTCATCCCTTTCACAAATGAAAAAAATCTTTATTTGTGCTCATCATCGCTAACGAGTTAATTGATCATTACAAGCTTATGACTGAGCGGATCCCAAGACCCTTGTCTTTGGAATGGCCAACTAATGATGGTAAAAAGAAAGCCGTAGTAAGAAGTGCAAATTAGATTTAACTCTCCGCTTGTAAATATTTTCTTCCGTGATCCAGCACTCAGGTGATGTCTTCTAAACCCTATTCTCTTTCAAACATTGAGGACAATGTTTTGTTCAGGTTGGGGGGAGGGAATAGTTGACAATTGTGGAATATCTCAATCTTGGTGTAGTTTTTACTATTTTGTATTGTAGAAACTAACTGTGGCTAAATTTTTGAGTCGAAGATGGCTGAATATGGAGTGTAGTAACTCTAAAAACGCATCTTCTTATAAAAAAAAAAAAAAAAAACTAAAGTGTGTGTTGCCACATCTGAAGATCTATCTAACTAGTAGATATGGAAGATTATTTAGAACCCTAAAAGATGACAGAAAGGCCATCTTTGGTCCGTTTGAGCCTTTCTAGCCAACCCTATTAATATGTATCCAAAGTTAACCCCTTTGAGCCTTAAAAAAAAAAATTAATAATAATAATAAAGTAAAAATAAAGACTTTTTCTTTGGCAACCTATTATCTTGTCCCACTCCAATGTGGAGTATCACCTTATATTTTATATTTCTCACCACCCATTGATGTTTGAAAATAGAGATAATTTTGCATAAAAAAAGGTGCTAAAAAAAAAAGAGAAAAAGAAACAAAAGAAAAAAAAATGTTTACAAATAAAAAAAAAAAAAATCAATTGAAAAGCACCTTACAATCTCCAAAGTTCTTTATTTTTCAAACATATATTTTATTTTTCCTATTATCCTTTCTTTGTTAGCCACGTCCTTAGCCTACGTTACGTCCTAATAAAAGTCCTTCTTGATTTTAAGGAACTATAGTCTGAAATGGAAATTAGTTATATGGGTTGAACAGATGTGGTAATGCATACTAAAAAAAAAATAAAAAATAAAATAAAAGGGATGATGAATGTATTGGTTTGATTAGCATTTTTGAATTAAAATCGTACTATTTCTAAGCTGAGGGCATATTTCTATCACCTTGGTGAGAGTGTGTGATATTACTTCTTTATTATTTTCACTCAAATTACCATTCACTGGAGTGATTATTTTTGGGTTTAATTTCTTTGTGAGCGTATTACTACTACCAGTGAGATTTTGGGGTTTGCATGTCATTCTTAAAAGTGACTCGATTACTAAAGTTGTGACAAAGTTTTCTAAACTGATTCATGTGGGAATGATATTTCTTTAGACTGTAGATAATGCTTATACTTTTATTTGATTGTTATCATTAGTCTGATTGAATAAATACCACAGTATAAAAATATATATATATATATTTGTTTCAGTTTTGTTTTCGCTCAAATTGCTAGGGACTAGCAACAAGCTGGTTGGGGGGTGTGTTGAGTACTAGAAAGTGTGTAGTTATAATGGAGAAAATCATCATTTTACATTCCAAGTCTCACTAACATCCCTATTTTTATGTCTTTAAGTCCCTTATAATTTAATTATGTATGTTTTATTTTAATTAAGTATTTTATGTATTTTAGGAGATATCATGGTCATTTCACAATAAACGAGAGATCATATGGAAAAGTGGACATCACTTTTGAACTCAGGACAGTCGAAAACCTTAGGAGGAGCATAAAAAGAAAAATGGTACTGTTCAAAATATACTAGAGACTTTGTTCACACATACGATGACGGTTGATATATACGATGATCGTACACGATTCATTCACGGACTATTCACCATGCAAGTATCCGACGTGTCACCGCATGCGATGACGCGTGGCACTATACGATGACGTGGCGGCATTTGATTGGACGAATGATGTGGCATTGACCGCTTATGGGTTCGATCGATGATGTGGCATTGATCGATGACGTGTCATGATCCTATTGGACCAAAAATGTTGACCGGTGGCGTGGCAGAATATTAGTGGATCAAAAACGCGTGTATGCGGTACATGTATATACACAAAATAATAGCCACGATGATGTGTTCCATCCAATAGGAACTTGCCACGTGGCGCAATCCTCGAGCGTCAAATTGTTTTAATCCGATGGCCATGATTTACTCAACAGATCTATAAAAGGGGCTCCCCCCTAATTTGACACCCCGAATCCATTTTTGGACTCCATTTTCTCTAATTCCATCTCCATCTTGTATTTTCTACGTATTTTAATAAAATTGCCATTTTACCCCTAGTTCAAATATGAGTGGCTAATTTCCTTTCAAGCTTGGGTTGAAGGTGAAGTCTCAACATGCTCCATGGGCTTAATTTGGTAAATTTACTTTTTCTTCCCCTTTAATTTATGTGGTTGTTTTGACTTTTAGTAGACAGGATAGTAATAATCTTGTGCGGATATCTATTTGGAATAACCGCCTCCTAGCGCAAGGTTATTACTATTTGGCACGGGAAGCCCTTGGCAACATATCTATTAGAGTGTGGTTCATGATGAGTGGAAGTTCCCCCTTCATGATTTAATTGGTACTAATAATGAATATTAAGCCGATGGTGCATGTTGAGTACAGATCCGGAGATCCAAGCATTTCATTTTAATAGTTTATTCTTACAGCTTTAATTTAAATTAATATATTGCCTACTTCATTGTCATTATAAATCCAATCATCCACTTAGAAAATTAATTCTACAAGCAATTAAAATTCACCTTCTCGTGGGATCGACACTCGTCACCATTAATCTATTCTACAATAAATTCGTGCACTTGCGAGTTCAATAAAATTTGCACAACTACTACATGAAATGACTTGGCTAATAAATTTTTGATGAAGTACTTCCTATCCATCAAGAATACAAATTTGAGAAATTAGATCACATCTTTCCATTAATTAGAATATGAAAATTTGTATGATGCTTAATTGTCTCAACTTAAGTACTAGATTGATGGAAGATGCGTCAGCAAATGGGGCCTTGCTATCCAAGTCTTACAATAAAGCTTAAGAAATTTTATAGAAAATAGTTAATAACAACTATCAATGGCCATCAAGCAGACAAGTTGAAGCAAGAGGAGTAGCAGAAGTCCACAATGCTTTAATAGAATTATCAGCCCAAGTAAGTTCGTTAATAAATTTGGTGAAGGCTATGACTACTGCTCCAGCAACTGTCAAGCAAGTTACAGAGATATCTTGTATTTATTATGAAGAATAGCATATGTTTGATAATTATTCTGGAAATCCAGCCTCAATCAACCCATATAGGCAACTTTAACACAAAGAGTTAGAACAATCAATACTCAAACACTTACAACCCAGGATGGAGGTAGTATTTAAATTTCTAATAAAACAACCAAAATCAATATACTGCAACAACTAGTGGACAAAATAGGCTTGCTTAATCACTCGGATTTCACCAGCAAAATCAAGGGTAAAGAAACATCAGCAATGATCAACTCAGTTCTCTTAAAGCTCTGATTAAGGAGCATATTGTGAAGAATGAAGAGGTTGTCTAAAACCTAGCTGTATCCTTAAAAAACATAGAAAATCAGATTCGACAGCTTCCTACAACATTAAGCAATAGACCTTAGGGTAGCTTACCCAGCAACATACAAGATCCAAAGAGAGAAGGAGAAAAACATTGCAAGGTGATTAACCTAAGATCTACAAAGAATGTTTGTCTTCTAGTTGGTGTACCAAAAACAAGAATTGAACTCACTTCAACCTAACAATAAACTCAAGTTGAAGAAGAGCGGTAACCTTCCACTTTCTAGCACACTGGTAAGAACAACCAAGTTACAGCATCTGCAAAAACTGATGATTCAACATTTTTTAGTGAAGATGTTGCAGCACCAACCATACTAGTCTAGAGTAAGGCAAAAGAGAAGCAGTCTGTATAGCCTACTATAACACAAAAATTTAGGTATTGACCACTATTCCTACAAAGATACCAGAAGTAAAAAACCAAAAACAAGACAAGTAATTCAACAAATTCTTAGAAGTACTGAAGCAGCTACATATCAACATTCTTTTTGTGGAGGCTCTTAAACAAATGGAAAATTATGTAAAGTTCTTGAAGGATATCTTAACAAGGAAAAAACGGCTTGGAGAATTTGAAACAGTTGCTTTAACACAAAAATGCATCCATATGCTTAACAATAAAATACCTCAAAAGTTGAAGGATTTAAGAATTTTTACAATCCCATGTTCTATAGGAACTAGATACAGTGATAAGACACTTTTTTATTTAGAAGCTAGGATCTATCTCTTGCCTTTATCAATGTTTAAGCAATTGGAGGTTGGAAAAGTTAGACCAACAACAGTGGCTTTACAACTTACTGGCAGTTCTCATACTTATCTAGAAGGCAAGATTGTAAATGTATTGGTAAAGGTGGATAAGTTTATTTTTCCAGTGGACTTTATAATGTTGGACTTTAAGGCAAATAAAAAAGTACCAATCATTTTAGAAAGACCCATCTTAGCTACTAGCAAGACTCTAATTGATGTGCAAAAAAGAGAACCAACTATATGGATTAATGATAAGAAAGTTACATTTAATATACTAGACGTAATGAAAAGCCCTGATGAAATTGAAGAATGTAATTTTATCAGTTTGTGGATTTTACTGTAACAAAACAAGTAAATAGCTGTTACAGTAATCAAGACATCAAATTTGTAACATTTCAAGAACTTGAAGAATAAGGTATTAAAATAGTTGACATAGCATGGCTGGAATAGAAGCAACCCTTTAGAACTGACAAGCACTTTGAATTACTTAATCTCTTAAACAGGGAAGTAAAACCTTTTGTTCTATTGGTTGAGTTACCACCTATTTTGGAATTAAAATTTTTACCTTCAAATTTGAAGTATGTTTATCTTGGTGACAATCACACACTTTTTATAATCATTTCATCTTCTTTGAGTACAAAATAAGAAAAAAGCTTAGTAGATGTATTGGGAAAGAAAGAAATCATCAAATGGCTTGATACTGGAATCATTTACCCAATATCAGATAGCTTAGGGGTAAGTCCCGCACAATGTATTCCAAAGAAAAATGGAGTGACTATTGTAGCAAATGAAAAGAATAAGCTCATTTCTACTAGAATAGTAACTGGATGAAGAGTTTGCATGGATTATAGAAAGTTAAACAAAGTAATAAGGAAGTATCACTTTCCATTGCCTTTTATAGATCAGATGCCAGACCAACTTGTGGTGAAGGATTACTACTGCTTCTTGGATGGATACTCAGGCTATAATTAGATTGCTATAGCACTAGAAGATCAAGAGAAGGCAACATTTACTTGTCCTTATGGAACTTTTACTTTCAAAAGGATGTAATTTGACCTGTGCAATGCTCCATCAACCTTCTAAAGGTGTCCCATGTCGATTTTCTCAAACATGGTTGAGCGAGCACTTAAGGTATTTATTAATGATTTTTAAGTTTTTGAGGAAATATATGATGATTGTTTATATAACATAGTGAATGTGCTCATGAGATCTAAAGAGACAAACTTAGTGTTGAATTGGGAAAAATGCCACTTCATTGTACAAGAAGTCCTAGGCCATAGGGTTTCTAAAAAGGGAATAAAGGTGGATAAGGTAAAAATATGGGTGATTGATAAACTGCCATTGTCTACTTTAGTTAAGGGTGTAAGGGGTTTTTTAGGGCATGCTAGATTCTATAGAAAATTCATTAAGGATTTTTCCAAAATAGGAAAACCCTTATGCATGTTGCTGGAGCATGACAAACCCTTTAATTTTGATGAAGATTGTTTAAAGGCTTTTTGTTAAGTTGAAGGGAGCTTTTGTTACAGTACTAGTTGTTGTAGTATTCGATTGGAGTATGTCTTTTGAGTTGATGTGTGATGTTAATGACCATTCTGTTAGAGTAGTGTTAGGGTAGAGGAAAGGCAAATTTGTTTTACTCTATTTATTATGCCAGCAAGACCCTAGCTAATGCCCAACTCAACTATACCACCATTAAACAAGAGTTGTTGGATGTTGTTTGTACATTCAATAAATTTAGAACTTATTTGATTGGCACTAAAGTGATAGTATATACAGATCACTCAGTTATAAAATATTTGATTTTAAAGAAAGATGCCAAATTGAGGCTCATTAGGTGGATTCTTTTACTATAAGAGTTAGACTTGCAGAGATGACAAAGGAACTTGGCTATAGAGGAATTAAAACAAATCTGGAATAGTGAAGATGTTGTAGCCAATGCTACAACAATCTTGTAGCAAAATACAGATAAGATTTCATGTATGTTAACTAAAAGATTGCGATATAAAATTTCCAAAATGAAAGACACACGGCTATACATTTCTAATTACCCTAATTTTAAGTTATAAAAGAAGCATGAATGAAAAGAAAAAGAGGGAGAGCCATTATTAAAGGAAAATAATAGAGAAAAACAAAAAGAAAGCAGAGAATAAGAGAGAATTGAGGGGCTGTAAGAGAGGATTTAAGATGAAAAAAAAGGAGACACGGTAAAATCAATTGGAACCCAATTCCTTATCTTATTTTCTTGTTTTTACTTCTTTATGGGAATGTGTTTGATGCTTAAACGTACCCTTGTTATTGCTTTATTGCAAATCATGAACTATACCTTATCATGGTTAAGTGATAAACAAACTTAATGGTTATTTGACTGATATATGTGGATTGCTCTGGATTTGTTACAACATTTTGTCTTGATTTTATTTATTACAATTCCTTATTTCGGCTGACCACCTATTTAGTGGATACTAGCTAAGAAGATGTTTAAAAAAAGACTAACTTAGCGGAATAAATTAAGATAATACATGGTTCTAGATTGGGTTTTTGAAGTTAAGTTAATCTCGATTTGAATAGGGTCATGCTCGATCTAAAATTAGTAAAGAACTAGACATAGGGATTCACATTGTAGGGTAATAGGAACCTAAAGCGTATAATGCTATATCATATGTTAGCATAATTACTGGTTATTATTATATTGCATATAGATATAAGATATCCAATAGGCAATAGTCGGGGATGCATGAGAGATTCTACCCATTGCTGTAGTAGATGCTGTAGCACTAAACCTTTAATTGGAAAAATTGTCAAAACCATTAAAGGAGTTTAATCACTCAATTACTCTTCTCCCATTGAGTTTTTCCTTGTGCTTGACTTAAGATTTTTCCTATTACATTTTCATTTCTTGCATTTTTAATTTAATTAGTTCATTAGTTTCATTAATTATTTTATTTTAATTTAGATTAAAATTGTACAGCTAGGATTGCTATAGCAAATATGATAACATCAATCCTTATAGAGATGTCTGAATATTCATTAGTATATTACTTGTTGTGTATACTTTCATACTAACACATATATCAATAAGTAGCACATCAACAACAATCCTAATATTTCCACTACAAAAATATTTTTTAAAAAAACCAATAGTGACTTTGCTTGGATTTGCTTTAAATTCTTTTTGGTTATGTTTTAGAGGTGAATTATTTTTATATAAAGGGGGCAAAGCTACAAAGCTTGGAAAAAAGAAGAAGACGAAGAAGATGAAAAAGTAGCAGAAGTAGAAAAGAACAGAGGCAGCCGCTGCATGAGATCCAAAGAGAAGTTGAGATTAATTCTTGAGTTTTTCTTCCCTTTTCGCTATTTTCTTACTTGAATGTTTCCTATTATGTCATCGAATTATCATTGTGATAACATGAACTAATCTTTATGATGTAGTCTAATTATGAAGACTTAATTCCATAAATCAATGTTATTTTTAGTTTATTATTCCATGATTGAGTGTTCATTATTATGCTTAATGTTTTTGAATGTCTGACTAATATTTAAATGATTTGAGGATACATAATGAGACCAAAATGAGATTTATGTGTGTTTGCTTTGTGTAATGGATGTCGTGAATTGAATGAAAGACAAAAATGTGCCAACTATTTTGCAAATTTTATTGAACTCGCAAGTGCACAAATCTATTATAGAATAGATCAATAATGATAAGTGTTGATCCCACGAGGAGGTGAATTTTAATTGCATATAGGATTAATTTTCTAAGTGGGTGGTTGGATTTATAATGAAAGTGACGTAGGCTATCTTATGATTTAAATTAGAGCAGCGAGAATAAACTATTAAAATAAAGTGCTTGAGTCTCTGAATCTGTACTCAACATGCACTATGGGTTTAATATTCCTTATTAGTGTCAATTAAATCATAAAAAGGGATTTTCCACTCTTCATGAACCTTACTCTAATTAATATGGCGCTTAGTGCTTATCGTGCCAAATAGTAATAACCTTGTACTAGGGAACGGTTATACTGGTATAATATCTAGACAAGATTATTATTATCTATCAATGAAAAGTCAAAACATCCACCAAAATCAGAGGGAAAGAAAAAGTAAATTTACCAAATTAAACCCATAGAGCATGTTGAGACTTCACCTTCAAACCAAGCTTGAAAGAAAATTAACTACTCATAATTGAATTAGGGATAAAATAGAAATTTATTAAAATATAGGATAGAGAAGAAATTACAGAAAATAGAGCTAAAAAATAGATTCTGGATTGTAAATTAAAGGGGGGAGCTCTCTTTTTATAGATACAATGAGTAAATCGTGGCCATCGAATTAATACAATTTGGACGCTTAGGATTGCTACACGTGGCAAGTTCTGATTAGATAGAACACATCATCAGGGCTGTCATTTTGTGTATATGCATGTACCGTACAGACGTTTTTTGGTCCATTAACATACTGCCACATTGCCGGTCAACGCCATATAAGCATTTTAGTTCAATAAGATTGTGACATATCATCAATCAATGCCACATAAGTAGTCAATGCTATATCATTCGTTCAATCGAATGTTGTCACATCATCGTATAGTATATGTGAATAGTAATGTATATGTAAACAGTGCCATTTATCTTTTTATGTTCTTCTTGAGGTTTTTAATTGTCCTAGATTCAAAATTGCTGTCCGTTTTGCTATCTGATCCCTTGTTCATTATGAAATGACCATGATGCCCCCTAGAATACATAAAATACTTAATTAAAATAAAACATACATAATTAAATCACAATGGACTTAAAAATATAAAAGTAGGGGTATTAGTGGACCTGGAGTGTAAAATGACGATTTTATCCTTTAGAAATACATACTTTCTAGCACTCAACACACCCCCAAACCAGCTTGTTACTAGTCTCTAGCAAATTAAGCAAAAACAAAATTCAAACAAAAAAATATATTTTTTTAAAACAGTCGTATTTATTCAATCATACTATGATAACAATCAAATAAAAGTATAAGCATTATCTCAAGTCTAAAGAAATATCATCCCCACACCAACTCTCTATATGAATTAGTCTAGAAAACTTTTTCATATCTACAGTAATTAAGTCATTTTCAAGCATGACATGTCAAACCCTAAAATCTCACCGGTAGTAGTGATACAATCACAAAGAAATTAAACAACAAAATAATCACTCTAGTGAATGGTAAATTGAGAGAAAATAAAGAAATAATATCACACTCTCACCAAGATAAAAGAAATATGCCATGAGCTTAGAAATAATACGATCTTAAGTCAAACAAAATGCTAATCAAACCAATGTATTCATCATTTATTTTTTTTTTCATTTTTTTCTTCTTTTTTTTTTCTTATTATTATGCACTACAACATCTTTTTAGCCTATATAACTAGTTTTTACTTCAGACTATAGTTCCCTAAAATCAAGAAGGACTTTTATTAGGATGTAATGTGGGCTAGGAATGTGGCTAACAAAGAAGAGATAATAGGAAAAACAAAATATATGTTTGAAAAATAGAGGACTTTAAAGATTGTTATGTGCTTTTCACTTTTTTTTCTTTTTTTTTCTTCTTTTATTTATTATTTTATTTATTTATTTATATATATTTTTTTAAAGCACCCTTTTCATGAATGCAAAATTATCTTTATTTTCAAACATAAATATGTAGTGGAAAATACAAAATATAAGGTGATACTCTACATTGAAGTGGGACAAGATAATGGTTACCAAAGAAAAAGGTTTTTTTTTAAAGCTCAAAGGGTTAACTATGATACATATTAATAGGGTTGGCTGGAAAGGTTCAAACAGACCAAAGATGGCTTTCTGTCATCTTTTAGGGTTTTAAATAATCTTCCATATCTACTAGTTAGATGGACCTTTAGATGCAGCAACCCGCACTTTTCTTTTTTTTAGAGAATGTTAACTCCAAGGAAATCTAAAAATAATGTATAAAACAATAAACTGCTAAGCTGAATGAAGAATGGGCAAAAAGGGTTACTCTCCAAGAAAAATGACAAGCTTAAAAGCTCACTTGTAATTTATTATGACATCTGCATTTTTTCAAACAACTTATATTTGTCTCCAACATCAACATGTAGAGTAACAAACATGGTGTAACATAACTTAAGACAAAAAATAATACAAATACTAAATTTTGAAAGTTACATGTCATCCAATGTGAAAAGATCACACAAAATATTTTTTTACTTTTTTGCTAAGAAGATGTGTTTCTAGAGTCACTACACACCATATTCAGCCATCTTCGATTAAAAAATTTAGCTACTGTTATTCTCTATAATAAAAATCAATAAAACCTCCACCAAGATTGAGATATTCCATCATTGTCAACTATTCTCTCTCCCCAACCAGAACGAAACATTATCCTCAATGTTTGAAAGGAAAAAAATAGGTTTAGAAGACATCACCTAGGTGCTGCATAACAAAAGAAAATATTTACAACCAGAGAATTAAATTTAATTTGCACTTCTTACTACGGCTACTGTTACCATCATTAGTTGGCCATTCCAACACAAAGGTCTTTGGATCTGACTCTAGTTTATAAGCTTGTAACAGATCAAGTAACTCATTAGTAGTATGAGCACAAATAAAAATTTTTTTTACTGTGAAATGGATGAAATGGTTTTTTATTGCATGATTAAGAAATGCGATAAAACCATCATAAAAGTTATTGACATTTAACAAGCCGATGGGTTTCTGATGAATATTCAGATGGGCTCAAGATGCTAATGTGATTAGTGCCTTTAGATTTGCAAGATTTCCTGGTAGAAAAATAAAAGCATTAGTATGATTTAACATTTCAGTTATTCTCTCTTGCATACCTGAGATGACTAACTCTTCCTCAATTGGTGAGTAAGACAAGTAGCCCAACGGTTTTAGGCTTCTTGGGATGATGCCTAACACTTGGCTCCTTTTAATATAAACGGCTTCTGAGACCAGTTTTGATAACCCTCGGTCACCTCCTTCATATACCAAATGTAAATTTCTTTCTGCTATACTTCGACCAAGATATATAGCTGCCTCAACGAACTCTTTATGTTTTCCATAGTTAGACCTAGAGAGCACACAAATATTCTTGAATTGTTTATTGGGAGTAACTGCCATTTGGATGCTTTTGAAAATCAATTTGTGAGTGCTAAAGAAAAAGATCATATTTAAAGATCTTGGTGACAATGGTTCACAGCTTTATATGAGGTAGTATGTCTGTGTTATTTAACACGTAAAGCACATGGCTCGAGAGTCAAAAAGGAAATAATAAAATGTAAAAGCAAACAATTATTAAAGACAAGAATGTAATTGATAAAACAACAGTGAAATAAAAAACAGTAAAAGGATATTTACAGGTAGTTGTGACTGTGGCTCACATCTTCCTCTGATTTTACATGCAGAAATGGCTTAGGTCGGGGATAGGCTTCCCATCTAGTTTTCTTATAAATTGGCAAATAAGGTCGTTTATAGTCAGATTTCCAAGAATATATCATACACGCTCTTTCTAAAATAATGGCTATAATTGGAGAATTGCTTTTTGTACGTATCCATTAGAATGCGTTTCAAGAGATAAAAGGACATTATCCAATGACTCTTTATTCAAGTCATCCCTATTGAATTAAATCTTATCTTCCCTGTTATCAGACATCATTCTTAAAGGCAAAGCATTTTTATCGCATTTCATCCTGGCACACTTATGACAATCAACATGAAATTTTTAAGCTCTTCGTTCTCTTGAGTAATTTCCTTTACCACAACCAGGCATGTATGCAATAAATTTAGGAGGCAACTCACTTGCCAAGTGTTCTTTAGCCTCGATTAACCAACGAATGTCAGCAGGGACGTTATTTCTCAAAAGCAATCGCATGCGTTCAAACCGAGACTTATAGATTATAAAGAGGGCATTTTGAGGAAGTGAAGGAAATAATTTATGAAGCTTTGCTAGAATCGTGTTTTTGTCTATACTTTCATCTCAGAATATCAGTTATTAGGGAAAATTGAAGTAACTGACTTTGATTGCCACGGAGTACCGTTATCCACCACTTAACTGGGGTAACAAATTAAAGAACACAAAGAAGAAAAGAAATAATAATAATAATAATAATTTTCCAATTGTCCTCTTATTGAATTTACCTCAAGTTTCATTTGAATGTCGTTGATGCCTCCCTCAATTTCTTTGAGTTTTCTTTCTAAATCCTCAACGTAGGATACCAACTCAATGGTTGTAAATCCGAAATACGATGTGTTTTACAAAATCGTATCTGGCTTCTCAGATGAGATTGTACATGTTGAAATTGTCTAAGAAGGTTTAAAAAGATCTGTCTAGTTAAGGCACACATGATTAAAAGTGTTAAATAAACACACTTTTACAAAAGTTTAAATCACCAAAAAGAAGAAAGAAAGAAAAAATCTCGGTTTAAATTTAGCGGATCACTCAAATCTATTTCAGTGTCCTCTCCATGTGGTTGGTACTTTAAATATGGCTTTAATCTTTTACCATTAACTTTAAAAGTGACACCATTCTTTAGATCCTTAATTTCAATTGCTCTATGTGGAAAAATCGTGTGAACTACAAAAGGACCAGTCTATAAAAAATGTAACTTACTTGAGAATAAGTGCAAGCGAGAATTGAATAAAAGCACTTTCTGACCTGGGTTGAAAGATTTTCTCATAATTTGCTTGTCATGAAAGACTTTCATTTGCTGCTTGTAAATCTTGGCGTTGTCGTATGCATCATTACAAATTTCTTTCGAGTTCTGCCAGCTATAATCTTCTTTCTAAGCTAGTTTGCTGTATGTCAAAGTTGAATTTCTTGATGGCCTAGTATGCACAATGCTCGATTTCCACAAGTAGGTGGCAAGCTTTTCCATATACTAGTCTATAAGGTGACATCCTAATCGGGGTCTTCAAAGTCGTTCTATATGCTTATAATGCATCATCCAGTCTTAATGACCAATCTTTTCTGTCTAGTCTTACCATCTTTTCTAATATGTGCTTTATTTCTTGATTGGAGATCTTAACTTGGCCACTGGTTTCCAAATGATATGGGATTGGCACTTTGTTAGTAATGGAATACTTTGTCAAAAGTGCTTTGAAAGATTTGTTACAAAAGTAGGCTCCACCATCACTGATAATTTCTCAAGGAAATCCAAAACGTGAAACAATGTTGCTTTTGAAAAATTTGATCACCATTTTGTGATCATTAGTTCTACCTAGAACTACTTTTACCCATTTCGATACGTAGTCAGCAGCGCTCAATATATATTGATGGCCAAAAAAAGAGAGAAAAAGGGTCCCATGAAATCGATACCCTATACATAAAAAATCTCAACCACTAAAATTGGGTTTGGTGGCATCATGTTCCTTCACGTAATGCTCCTTATTCGTTGACACCTATCACATAAAGAGCAAAAAAAGTAATCATCTTAAAATACAGTTGGCCAATAGAAACCACATTGTAAAATTTTAATAGCTATTTTCTTAGCGCTGAAATGGCCTCCACAAGCTTGGTCATGGAAGAATGAAAGGATATTTTGAAATTCACTTTCTGGGACACCACGTCTGACAATTTGGTCTGTACAATATTTGAATAGATAATGGTCATCCAAGAAAAAATTCTTTATTTCCGCAAAAAATTGGGCCTTGTCCTGCTTAGTCCAATGCTCCGGAGGTTTACCTATAACAAGATAGTTAAATATATCAACATAGCATGGTAATACTTAGACACTTATCAATTTTTTATCTGGAAATGACTCATTCAATGGTAATGGTTCTGTAATTGTATCAAAATTAAGATGAAAGAGATAGTCTGCCAAAACATTTTCTATGCCTTTCTCATATTTGATTTTAAAGTCAAATTCCTATAAAAGTAACACCTAACGAATTAGTCTAGATTTTGTATCTTTCTTTGTGAAAAGATATTTAAGAGCAGCATGATCTGTGAAAACAATTATTTTACAACCAATGAGATAAGATCGAAATTTCTCTAATGCAAACACTACTGCTATCATTTCTTTTTCACTGGTTGAATAGTTTAACTGTGCATCATTCAATGTCATACTAGCATAGTAAATGACATGGGAAATTCAATCAACTCTTTGTCCTAATACTGCTTCTACTGCATAATCAAATGCATCACACATGAGCTCAAATGGTAAGTTCTAATTTGGGGGCTGAATGATAGGTGATGATGTCAACAACTGATTTAGTTTTCAAAAGCCATAAGACATGAATCATCAAAGACAAAAGGTACATCCTTAACAAGTAAATTGCATAAGGGTTTAGAAACTTTGCTAAAATCTTTAATGAAACGTCTATAAAAGCCCGCATGCACAAGAAAAGATCTTACTTCTCTGACTTTTTGAGGTGAAGGAAGATTGGAAATAAGATATACCTTGGATTTATCAACCTCAATACCTTTTCTTAAAATGATGTGACCAAGAAAAATACTTTGTTTAACCATAAATTGGCACTTCTCCCAATTTAAGACGAAATTCTTCTTTATGCATCTCTGCAGAACTAGTGTTAGATGATGTAAATATTGATCGAATAAATCACCAAAAATAGAAAATTCATCCATAAAGACTTCAAGAAATCGTTCAACCATATCAGAAAAAATGCTTAACATGCATCGTTGGAATGTAGTAGATGCATTACATAATCCAAATGGCATCTTTCTATATGCAAAAGTGCCAAAAGGGCAAGTGAAAGTGGTCTTCTCTTGATCTTTTGGTGCTATAGGAATCTGATTATATCTTGAGTAGCCATCTAGAAAGCAATAAAATTCATGACCTGTTAATCTATCAAGCATTTGATCGATAAATGGTAAAAGAAAATGGTCTTTACGTGTGACAGAATTCAACTTTCTATAATTAATACATACGCGACATCTTGTAGTCATTCTAATGGGTATTAATTCATTATCAGCATTGGTAACTACTGTGACTCCTGATTTTTTGAGGATAATTGGCACAGGACTGACCCATGAACTATCAGAAATAGGGTAAATGATACATGTGTCAAACAATTTAAGGACTTTAATTCTAACAACTTCTTTCATGTTAGGGTTCAATCGACGTTGCATTTCCCTGGTAAGTTTAGCATTTTCATGAAGGTGAATGTAATGCATACAATCCACTGGGTTTATACATTTTATGTCGACTATGGTCCATCGTAATGCTCCTTTATGTACTTTTAAAACTTCCAACAACTTACCTTTTTTTCTGTTATTTAGGGATGATGAAATGATTACTGGCAAAGTGTTTTCTTTTCCTAAGAATGCATATTCCAAAGTGTTAGGTAATGGTTTAAGCTCGAGTTTTAGTGGTGATTTTGATGATGGGCTGAGTTTCTTCTCTGATGGTGCTAGTTGTTCAACTCTTGACTTCAATTTATTAATGTCCATGGATGGTGCTGAATCAAGTAAGGCGTTAACCTCATCTACTGGTCTGTCAATATCAAAATTCAAATGAATGTGAGTTAAATATGTTTGTAAAGGGTCATCACTAAGGATTGAAAGAAAATTATTATCAATTAATTCTTCTATTAAATCCACATCAACGATATTATCATCTGCATTGTGAGGTTGCTTGGCAATGTTGAAGATATTTAGCTCCATACTCATATTGCTAAAGGACAACTGTATTCCAGTCTTGCATTCAATGTGAGCATCGGTAGTTGCCAAGAAAGGTCGTCCTAGGATAATAGGGATGTGCTTCTTTAAATCCTACACTGGTTGAGTGTCAATTACAATGAAATCAATATGAAAATAAAACTTATTTACTTGAATAAGCACGTCCTCCACAATACCACGGGGTTTTTTCATAGATCGATCTACAAGCTATAACACCATTAGAGTTGGGTGTAATTCTCCCAGTCCAAGTTTCACAAATACTGAGTAAGGCAATGGATTTACACTAGCTTATAAGTCTAACAAAGCATTCTCAATTGTGTAGTTCCCTACAACAAAGCATTCTCAATTGTGTAGTTCCCTACAACAAAGCATTCTCAATTGTGTAGTTCCCTATACTACATGAGATAGTGGGGGAACCAAGGTCTTTGTATTTTAGAGAAATTTTGTGTTGGAGTATAGAGCTAATGTTTTCTGTTAAAAAGACCTTCTTTTGAACTTGAATGTTTCTCTTTTTAGTACAAAGGTCTTCAAGAAGCTTGACATAAGATGGCACTTGTTTTATAATGTCAAGCAAAGGGATGTTAACACTTACTTGTTTAAAGATTTCAAAAATCTCACTTGTGGACTTTCTTTTCTTTGCTTTAGTTAACCTTTAGGGGAATGGAGCTTTAAAAATTTATTCTCGTGGGTTGGTTTTTTCTTTCTCCTTTGATGATGAGTCTTCTGCATTTACAGGTACAATTTGAGTTATTTTTTACACTGACATCTCCTATTTGTTGTCGGCTTCTTTTACTTTTCATAAGGTCATGATGGCTTTGACCTCCTTATGCTGTTGTGGTGAACTAGTACTTGCTTTATGGACTTTTTTAGAATTAGCCACTAGTTAACTTGGGAATTTACCTTTTTCAATAGTCAATGCCAAGGTTTGAACTGAAGAGGCGAGTTGTCCTACCATCTTTTCGAGGTTGAAACTGATTAGGTTTGTGAGTTGAAGCCTTCTCTCATCTCATTTTGCAGTTCATCAATAGTGCAATTTTGTTGCTCAATTGTAGAGTAAGTAAGATTCTTGAAATTCTGGAATGCATCCTCCCATAGTCAGGGTTGAAAGTAGTTGGGTTCTGATTGTATGGTTTAAATGGTGGTTGAGAGGCTTGAGGATTTTGAGAAATTGGTTGCATTAGTGGAGCTAGAGCTGCTGGTCTATTCTGTTAGAATCCTTGAGACTATGAAAAATTGAGATGGTTTCTCCATCTAGGATTATATGTGTTAAAGTAAATGTTATAGTTTGATGGCTTTCTCAATACATCTGTGGCATTGGTTTGATTTGGGTATGAGTCCTGGTCATGTGGCTCTGTGAATTTAGCAGCTGTTAACAATGCTATTTGTTAGGAAAAACTTTTAACTATCTCTTTGACTTCTTTAATTTCCGAACTTGACTTACCAATGTGAACCTCATTCACCCCCTTAATTTTTCTAGTGTTCCTGAGTGAACGACTCCATTGTTGGGAATTATCCGTTTGTTGCTGGACGAAATCCCAAATCTCTTATGTACTTTTTGCATTAGCTCTCCTCCACTTGTTGCCATTAGCCATTAGCCATTCTTGCACATGCGGCAATAATCCCTCCAAAAAGTATTGGCATTGGTGCCATTTTTTGTACCTATAATATGGATACTTTAGGAGTAGCCCATTGAATCACTCCCATACTTTGAAAAGCTACTCATCTTCTCTTTGGGTAAACTCTGAAATTTCCCTGCGAATAGCATTGCTTTTATGTACTAGGAAGTATTTATTCAAAATTTTGTTACCATTTGTTCCCATTGTGTAATGCTATTAGCAGACAATGCATTGAACCATGAATGAGCTCTATCCTTTAAAGAAAATGGAAATAATCTAAGTTTAACATCATCTTCTAAAAAAATCTCATATTTAAAAGTTTGACATACAGTATGAAAACATTTAGATGATTATATGGATCTTCATTTTCTAGGCCATAAAATGCTGGGAAACAATTTAGCACACTAGGTTTTAACTTAAAACTCCTAGTAGCTACATTTGGGTATCGTATGCGTGATATGTTTAAGTTAGCTAAAGGACTGAAGTAGTCCTTAAATGGCCTTTCCTGTGGTGCTGGTTGCAAATCTATTCCAATTTTATTTTTAATTGCAACGTATTTGTGTGTGCGAAGTATTTTTTCAGTTTAAAGTCTATAGGCTCAAAATTAGGTAATTATGACCTACGACCATGCATGCAAAGAGCACAAAAAAAAAAAAAAAGAGAACAAAACTAATAAAAATAAAAAAAGAGAAATTATGATGCCAATCTTATCACGCTGTTACAACCTTACTATGAAAACAAACTCAAGTGCTATATAGAAAAATATGCGAAATTAATTAAAATAAATTAATAGGCGGTTAAACCTATCAAATTAACAAAATAAAAAAAATAACATGAAAATTAAATTATAGAAATTTAAAGAAGAGAAAACAAATACTTACCTCAAAATGCATATTTACTTATTTTTTCTTTTTTTAAATAAAAAAAATTACTAGAAAACAAACAAAAATAAATAAATAAATTATTTACAAAAATTAATTCTACGAATTAAAATAACTTATCCCCTCGGCAACGATGCCAAAAACTTGTTGTGCAAATTTTATTGAACTCGCAAGTACACGAATCTATTTTAGAATAAATTAATGATGACGAGTGTTGATCCCACGAGGAGGTGAATTTTAATTGCATGTAGGATTAATTTTCTAAGTGGGTGGTTGGATTTATAACGGAAGTGATGTAGGCTATCTTCTGATTTAAATTTGAGCAGCGGGAATAAATTATTAAAATGAAGTGCTTGGATCTCTAGATCTATACTCAACATGCACTATGGGCTTAACATTCCTTATTAGTGCTAATTAAATCATGAAGGGAGATTTTCCACTTCTCACAAACCTTACTCTAATTAATATGGTGCTAAGTGCTTATCGTGCCAAATAATAATAACCTTGTACTAGAGAGACAGTTATATCGGTACAATATCTAGACAAGATTATTACTATCTGTCAACAAAAAGTCAAAACATCCACAAAAATCAAAGGGGAAAAAAAAGAAAATTAACCAAATTAAGCCCACAGAGCATGTTAAGACTTCATCTTCAACCCAAGCTTGAAAGAGAATTAACTTCTCATAATTGAATTATGGGTAAAATAAAAATTTATTAAAATAAATAGAAAATACAAGATAGAGAAGGAATTACAGAAAATAGAGGTAAAAAATGGATTCCCGGGTGTCAAATTAGGGGAAAGAGCCCTATTTTTATAGATACAATGAGTAAATCATAACAAACAGATTAAAATAATTTGGATGCTCAGGATTGCAACACTTGGCAAGTTCTAATTGGATAGAACATAGCATCAGGGTTGTCATTTCGTGTATATGCATGTACAGTATGCATATTTTTCGGTACACTAATATACAGCCACTTTGCTAGTCAACGCCACATAAGCATTTTAGTCCAATAGAATTATGACACATCATCAGTCAATGCCATATAAGCAATCAATCCCACATCATTCATCCAATCGAATGTTGCCACGTCATTGTACAGTACATATGAACAGTGTCGTGAACATTACCGTATATGTGAACAATGTTATTTATCTTTTTAGGCTCCTCCTAAGGTTTTCAACTGTCCTAAATTCATAATTGCTATCCGTTTTACTATATGATCTCTCGTTCATTGTAAAATGACTATGATGCCCCCTAGAATACAAAAAATACTTAATTAAAATAAAACATGCATAATGAAATCACAAAAGACTTAAAGACATAAAAGTAGGGGTGTTAGTGAGACTTGAAGTATAAAATGAAGATTTTCTCCTTTATGGGTAATTATCTTTAATAACAGAAATAGAGGATTAAATTGGATTTGTTATGGTGAAATTCAATGTCCTAGTGTTTAAATCTATTTGTGAATTCTATTACTGGTAGCATCTTTATTTAATTCTTAGTTGTATCATTTTATTTTAATTTTTAATCTAAACTCACTTATTTGATTGTTCAAATAAATTTGGGCTAGAATGATTTCAGTAGCTATACGTACAATTTTATTAGGACGATACTCTACTTTACATTATATTACTTGTGTCGACTATTATAGTTACTAATTTATGCAGCTCATATTGATGAATCATCTAATATTTGTTAAGATAAAGTATGCTACTTGTTTGAAAATAAGCATAATTGTTCTTATTAATTCATGTGATGATCATGATAAATTGATTTATGAATAACATTTGTATATCACATGTAATTATTTTAATGAGAATACAATAAGATATTTTAAATATATTATGATTATTAAACCCTTCGTAGTAATGTCAATCTATGCATGTTTAAGAAAATTTTGTTAAAAAGCAGAATAAGAGTCTAAGGAAATTTGATATTTAAGTAGGACTCTTAGACTACCAATTTCTTGAGAACATTTTTGGTGCATTATCCATATGAATGGATGCATAAAGGCTATTTTGTTCCCATTGTATTTATAATTCTTGGTGGGAGTTCTATTATTATTAAGATTCTAAGAATAAATAGTAATTGAACTAAAGATTTTGTGCAATAGAATAGAATTATGTTAATATAATGTTTGTAAAGGATGATGATTAGTGTTGTGCGAATTTTATTATACTCACAAGTGCATGAATCATTATACTATAGATTTAAGGTGATGAGTGTCGATCTTATGAGAAGGTAAATTTAATTATATGTAAAGTTAATTTTCCAAGTTTGTTTGTGAATTAATTAGATGTGATTTTTGAGCAGTACTAAGATAAAGATGGCAACAATTCAAATGAAACACTTGAGTTTCTAGATTCACACTTGACACTTCACCATGGGCTAATACTCTTTTTTAGTTCCAATTAATTTGTAAATGGATATTTTCACTCATCATAGTCCTCATTTTGGTAAATATACTATCAAACACTCATTGTGCTAGGGAAAATAATCTTCTACTAAATATGGTGTCAAGTATATGTTTTGCTAGGTGATTACAATCTCTCCATTCACAATGTGGCAATATAGTCTACTAAATA
This sequence comes from Luvunga scandens, assembly GCA_030449905.1. Taxonomy (NCBI): domain Eukaryota; kingdom Viridiplantae; phylum Streptophyta; class Magnoliopsida; order Sapindales; family Rutaceae; genus Luvunga; species Luvunga scandens. The sequence goes on from JASUUG010001266.1 coordinate 4,665,083, forward strand.
ACTTAGATGCACTTTCTATCAACATTTAGTCAAGATAAACCACGAATATTAGAGGGAAGTTGTTTATCTAATATATATAGTGTAAATTGTGCATCGTACCAAACAATAATGATCTTGCACTAAAGAGCAGGCACACCATGCAAAATCTAGACAAGACTTACTACCTGTCACAATAAGTTAAAACAATCCACATAAATTAGAGAGAGATGATGAATAAACTTATCAAATTAAGCCCATCTATTTTGTTAAGGCTTTACCTACAATTCAAGCTTAAAATTAAATTAGCCACTCATAATTGAACTAGGGGTAAAATGATAATTTTGTTAAAATGGATAAAAATACAAGGTAGGGTGAGAATTATACAAAATGGAGCTTAAATTTAGATTCAGAGCTGTAGAATTACAAGGGCGAAGTCCTATATTTGCAGATAAAATGTAATCATGGCCATTAGATATAAAACAATTCGAACACTTAGGATTGTGCCATGTGCAAGCTTTAATTTGGTGGAACAAGTTACCAAGGCTGTGAATTGCTGTGAATTGATGAATTGTATGTAACATGCGTGCATTTTTAGTCCAATAATATGCTGACACATCATCGGTAAACATAAAAGTGAACTAGCATGGATTCAATGTATTGTATGTATTTTGAGCTCATTTTTTGGTCCAATAGGAAACTGCCATATTATCAGTCAACATAATAGGATGCTACCATGTCATCCGTCAATGCCATGTCTAATGGGCCCCATTAAAATTCTAAAATTATTATTTTGCTTTTTATGCCCTTCTTAAGGTTTTTAACTAATTTGATCTAAAAAATGCTATTTGTTTTGCCGTCCAATCATTAATTGTCAAATAACCAAAATACCCTCGAAATACATAAAATACTCAAATTATAACAAAACATGAGCAATCAAAAAGAACTTAAATACATAAAAGTAAAAATATTAGTGAGACTTAGAGTGTAAAATGATGATTTTATTTTTTATAAATATACATTCTCCAGCGCTCAACACACCCGCCAACCAGTTTACTGCTAATCTCTATCAATTAAGCGATAATATCTAGCGAAATCCAAACCTAAATTGAAATCTTCATTGTTCTTGGGTAATTGTGTTTACTTCTTTAATCAGATTAAAGACAACAATAAAATAAAAGTGTAAGCATTATCTTCAGCCTAAAAAATATCACTTCTATATCAATCGTTTACACAAATCAATTGATTAAACTCATACAAGATGATTAATTGTCAAAGCTATATTAATCAAGTTATTTTCAAGAATGACATGCTAAACCCCAAAATCTTACAGGTAAGAATGACACTCTCAAAAGAAAATAAACCTAATAAAAATTGTCACTCTAAGGAATAGTAGATTAAGAGAAAATAATAGAAAAACAGTATCACACACTCTCGGCAAAATGAAGGAACGATGTCCATAGCTTAGAAAAGATTATGATCTCAAATCAAACGAATTACTAGCCAAACCAATAATATTATTTGTATGTATTTTTATGTATCACCACATCTTTTAATCTATATTACCAACTTTTACTTAAGATTATACTTCCCTAAAATAAATAAGGACTTTACCAGGATGTAATATAGAGTAGGGAAATCACTAATAAAAAAGGGATAATAAGAAGAAAAAAATATATGTTTGAGAAAAAAACAAAGAACTTTTGGAAAGTGTAAGGTGCTTTTATTTATTTATTTATTTATTTCTTCTTTTTTCTTTTTTTTTTCTTTTTCGCTTTTTTTAACACTTTTCTAAAAAATTCTCCATATTTTTCTAAAAAATGAATAGGTGATGGAAAACATAAAATATAGAGTAATACTTCAAATTGGAGTGGGATATGACAATAACTTAACAAACAAATTTTTTTTTTTTTAAGGTTCAAAAGGGATAAATATGGATATTTAACAATGAGGGTGACAGAAAAGGGTCAAATAGATCAATGGCCCTTCTATCATTTTTTAGAGCCCTAAATAGTCTTTCATATTTACTAGTTCAATGGACTTTCAGATATAGCAATGTACAATTTTTTCATTGGTCGACTAAAAAATGAGATAAAGATCATAAATAAAATAATAAACTACTAAGCTATGAGAAAGGGGTTGCTCTCTAAGAAAAATAATAAGTTAAAAAACTCAGTTGAAACTTATTTTAACATGAACATTCCTTCAAATAACTCAATCAATTTCACTTATTAAATTTCTCAATCCACACTTGTGACCCCCATGAATATGCAGAATGGCAAACATGGCTAACATAGCTCAAAGCCAAAGATAATACAAATATTAAAATTTAAAAGTCATCATGTCATCTAATGTCAAATGATCACACAAAATTCTTGAATTTTATTATTTTTTAACTAAACTCTAAGACTAGGAAGATGCATTTCTAGAGTAACTAAACTCTACATTTGGCCATGCTCGACTAAAAGAAAGAGTTAGTAAAAATACAACAATACAACTATCAATTATTTCATAATTGTCAACTATTCCTTCCTCCTAACTAGAGCCAGAAATTATCTTTAATATCTTAAAGGAAAGAAGTAGAATTTAGAAGACATCGCTTGAACACTGCAATAGAAAATATTTACACACAGAGAGTTGAATATAATTTGTGCTTATTATTACTATTACTACCATCATCAATCGACCAATCTAATGCAAGAGTCTTGAGATTTAGCTCTGCTCTATAAGCTTCTAAAAGATTAAGTAAATCATTAGCAGTGGGAGTGTAAATAAAAAGCCTTTTTTACTGTGAATAAAATAAAATGATTCTTAATTACATAGTTAAAAAATACCATCAAGCCATTATAAAAATTATTAATATTTAACAAATTGATGGGTTTTTAATGAATGTTTAAATGGGCCTAAAAAGTAAATGTAATTAAAGCCTTTAGAGCTACAAGATCCTCTGGCAAGAACATGAAAGTGTCAGCATGATTTAGCATTTGGGTATTCGCTCTTGCATGCTAAAGACAACTAACTTTTGTCTAGTTGAAGAGTTGGGTTGGTATTTTAGAGGTTTTAGGGCTTTTAAGATGACACCTAATACTTAGTTGCCTCTAGTATAAGTGGCTTCTGAAATAAGTTTTGATCACCTTCTCTATATACCAAGTGTATTTTCTCTCTACCAGGACCCGATCAAGATTTATAGCTACCAATGAACTCTTTGTATTTGCCATAATGAAACCCAAGAAGCATATAAATATTTTTGAATTGTATGCTTGAAGTTGCTGCTATTGGTAAAATTTTAAAAAAAAATTTGTAAGTGTTTGAAAGAGAAACTGGTATTTAAAGATCTCAATGACAGACATAATAATACACAATTGTAAATGGATTGGTATATTGTTCAAATGATGCATGAAGTTCATGGCTTAAGAGTCAAAAGTAAATAGTAAAGAAAACAAATAGTAAGTAGATATAAAATCACACTATGAAAAACAATAATGTAAACAGCAAAAGAACAAACAAAAGGATATATTGGTAGTTGTAACTATAATTCACATTTTTATTTGGTTTTATATTAAAAAATGGGTTGAATGCCCTGTATAGATCAAGGATAGGCTTTCCATCCAGTTTTCTTATAAATTGGGTCGTTTATAGTTAGATTCCCAAGACTATATTAGGCATGTTCTTTCTATAATAATAGCCATAACAGAGAAATTGCATGCTGTACATATCCACTAGGATGCATTTTAAGAGTTGAAAAGATGTCATCAAATGAGTTTTTATTCAAGGCATGTCTAATGAATTGAATCTTGTTTTCCTGTTTCCAGACATTAGTCCCAAAGATTTGCAAGGGCATCTATTGCAATTTGTTCAAGCACACTTATAACAAGAAACTTAGAGCTGTCTAGCTCTTTGTTTTTTTTAAATAGTTTCTTTCTCTATAACCAAGCACGTAGTAAGTTTGGGAGATAACTCTCTTGCCAACTATACTTTGGCTTTGATTAACCAAAAAATGTCAATAGGGATGTTATTCTTCATAAACAATAGGGATGTTATTCTTCATAAACAATAGGGAAGTTATTCTTCATAAACAATCGCAAGCATTCAGACCGAGTCTTATAGATTGTGAGTATTATACTTTGAGAAAGAGAGGGAAATCGCTTGTGAAGCTTTGCAAGAATTGTATGCTTTTCCATGCCTTGGCTTAAGAATATTAATTATTTTAAAAAAAATTAAAAGAACCGACTCTAATAGTCATGGAGTACTATTATCCACCACTTAACCAGGGTAGCAAATGTTAGTACACCAAATAACAAAATCAATCTAGCAAAGATAGAATACATGTGAAAGAAAACAACAAAATGAATACACAAGATGCAAAAAGTGGGATTTTAACTCGCCACCTTCCTTTATTGAATTTATCTCAAGTTCTAATTATTATTTTTAAATAGTTTCTTTCTCCACAACCAAGCATGTAGTAAATTTGGGAGATAACTCTCTTGCCAACTGTACTTTGGTTTCGATTAACCAAAAAATGTCAATAGGGATGTTATTCTTCATAAACAATCGCAAGCACTCAACCGAGCCATATAGATTGTTAGTATTATATTTTGAGGAAGAGAGGAAAATCGTTTGTGAAGCTTTGCAAGAATTGTATTCTTATCCATACCTTGGCTTAAGAATATCAATTATTGTAAAAAAATTAAAGGAACTGACTCTAATAGTCATGGAATACCATTATCCACTACTTAACTAAGGTAGCAAATGTTAGTACACCAAATAAAAGAATCAATCTAGCAAACATAGAATACATGTGAAAGAAAACAACAAAATGAATAAACACGATGACAAAAGTGGGATGTTAACTCACCGCCAATCTTTATTGAATTTATCTCAAGTTCTAATTATTTTTTTTAAATAGTTTCTTTCTCCATTACCAAGTATGTAGTAAATTTGGGAGATAACTCTCTTGCCAATTGTACTTTGGCTTCGATTAACCAAAAAATGTCAATTGGGATGTTATTCTTCATAAACAATCGCAAGCATTCGGACTGAGCCATATAGATTGTAAGTATTATATTTTGAGGAGGAGAGGGAAATCGCTTGTGAAGCTTTGCAAGAATTGTATTCTTATCCATACCTTAGCTTAAGAATATCAATTATTGTAAGAAAACTAAAGGAACCGACTCTAATAGTCATGGGGTACCATTATCCACCACTTAACCAGAGCAGTAAATGTTAATACACCAAATAAAAGAATCAATCTAGGAAAGATAGAATACACGTGAAAGAAAACAACAAAATGAATACACATGATGCAAAAAGTGGGATGTTACCTCACCACCATCCTTTATTGAATTTATCTCAAGTTCTAATTATAAATACCATTTTTTATGTCCTTGAGTTGTCTTTCTAGCTCTTTAAAATGGGTTATTAACACTACTGGCAAAAGCAATGAAATAATTAGATTGTAAATGAATTGAAAGAAATATGGAGCATTGATGATGCTGTAATTGTTGCTGTTGCAATCTTAGAGTCTTGAGAGAGAAGATTTTGCATGAAATAATTAAAAGATTTTAATCTAGAGTTTCCAAAAATGTAGGGTGCTCACCACACGCTTTCAGTTGCCCTAATTTCATTTTATAAAAGGAGAGCCATCACTCAAGGAAAAAATACAAAGGAAAAACACAAGAAAACCAAAAAACAAAAAAAAGGATTGAAGGACCATAACCGAGAATTACAATGAACAAGAAGGAGTTATCATAAGATCAAGCATATTTCCACTCTTTCTTTCATTTTCTTGTCTTTCTATCTATTTATAGGATTGTGTCTGATGGACAAACCTCTTTTATTTATTGTTTATTCACAAATCATGAACTAAATTCGATTGTAGTTGAGTGATAAGCAATCTCAATAGATGTTTTATTGATATAAGTGTGTTGCTTTATGTTTGCTATAGTATTTTGTCTTAATTGTACTTATTTTAATTCTCTTTTTCGGTTGACCACCCATTTAGTAGATACTAGTTAAGGAAGAGCCTAGAAAAGGTTTGCCTTTGTGGAATCGATTAAGACAATACTTGGTTTTAAATTAGGTTTCCCAAGTTGGTTAAATCTTAATTTGAAAAAGGGTCATGCTTAATCTAGAATGAGTAAAGAACTAGACATAGGGATTCACCTTGCATGGTAAATAGAACTTGGAACAGTAATGATATATTTAATATAAATATAACAATTGGTCACTATTAGGTTGCATTAGATATAAGATATCTAACAGGCAACAATTAAGGCTGCATAAGTGATTCTGCCTAGTGTTGTAGCAAATGTTATAGCAATAGTTTTGTAATTTCATAACAAGTTAATGTGGTTGAGAGAGTTTATCCACTTAACTACTTTATTCCCATTGATTTTATCCTTTTCTTTGACATGATAATTTCCTTTATTACATTTTATTTATTGTCATTTAGTTATTTAATTCATTAGGTTTAAAAATTACTTTGTTTCGATTAGAATAAAACTACATTAAGGTTGTTGTAGCAAGTCTCGTAACATCAATCCCTGTGGAGATAATCTGAATACTCATCATTATATTACTTGTTATGTATACTTGCTCATTGACATTCATAGCAGTAGAATAATCAACAAACAAGTTTTTAACGCCGTTGCCATGGATTGATTGTTTATTCCAATTTATTAATTTAATCTGAACAATGCTAAGTTTTATTTTGTTTATTTTGTTGACAACAGTGATACAACAATCTTTGCGTGCACAGAAATAAATCGGTTGAATTTTAATTCGATTTAGAAATTAAAAGAACTATAAGGAGATTAAAAAGAGAGTAAAAAAAATTTAAAAACTGCTGTAACAATGGATGATTTTGTAAGATATGGGAAATTTAAATTCTCAAGAGGAGATACAACTAGTGAATGCACATAAAGGGTAGAATTGGCAGCATATTTATGGACAACTAGGGAATAATAATATTATCTATATGGCAGATGTTGACTCCTCGAGCTATACATTTAGAAATAGTTAGATTAGAAGTTCAAGCTAACAACTTTGAGCTCAAACTAGTGATGTTTCAGATGTTGCAGACAGTAGGGCAATTTAATGGATTGCCATTAGAAGACCCACACCTTCACCTACAGTTGTTTCTGGAAGTAAGTGATGCTTATAAGATTGTTGAAGCATTATAGGAAGAAATGACGTTTAGACTTTTTCCATTTTCTTTAAAGGATCGAGCATAAGCATGACTGAATTCCTTACCACTAGACTCTATCACTATATGGAATGACTTAGCTGATAATTTTTTGATGGAATATTTCCCGCCTACTAAGAATGTAAAATTAATAAATGAGATCACATCTTTCCATTAATTAGAAGATGAGAACTTGTATGATGTGTGGGAAAGGTTCAAGGAGTTGCTAAGCAGATGTCCTCACTACAGTATTCTTTGCTGCATACAGCTGGAAACTTTTTACAATGGTCTTAACCCAAGTACAAGATTGGTGGTAGATGCTTCAGCAAATAGAGCCTTGCTGTCTAAGTCTTACAATGAGGCATATGAAATCTTAGAGAGAATATCTAATAACAACTATCAATAGCCATTAACTCGAAAAGTTGCAACAAGAGGTGTAGCTGGAGTGCACAATATAGTTGCTCTGACAGCTCTATCAGCTTAAGTAACTTCACCGAAAAACATTGTAAAAGCTCTAACTACTTCTTCAGCAACAGTTAATAAGTTATAAAAGTGTCATGTGTCTATTATGGAGAAGGGGATTTCTTTGATAGTTGCCTTGTCCCGAGAATCCAGTTTTAGTCAATTACGTTGGCAACTTCAACACATAGAGGCATAACAATCCTTACTCAAACATATACAGTCCAGGATGGAGGCAGCATCTAAATTTTTCATAGAGCAATCAGAATCAGAATTAGCCTATTGCAGTAATCAGTGGACAGAATAAACTTGTGCAACCACTTGGATTTTACCATCAAAATCAAGGGCAAAGAAACAATAATAGTGATCAGCTAAGCTCTCTTGAGTTTTTGATTAAGGAATACATAGTAAAGAAAAAAGCAGTTGTCAAAAGTGAAGCTGCATCCTTAAGAAACCTAGAAAATCAGGTTGGACAACTTGCTTCAGCATTAAGCAACAAACCTCATGGAAGTTTACCCAGCAATATAGAAGACCCTAAAAACGAAGGAAAAGAGCAGTGTGAAGTGATTAATATGAGATTAGGAAAGAATGTTAATATCGTAGTTGGTGTACTAAAAAAAAAGAGTTAACTCCACTTCAACTAGAGAGGAAACTCAAATTGAAGAAAATACACAACCTTTCACAAATTAGCACATCGGTAAGTACAATCCAGCCATAACACTTGTAGAAAATGATGAACTAGAACATGTGAGAAAAGATACTACAGTACCAACTACAACAAACTAGAATGTGACAAAAGAGAAACAGTTTGCACAACCTGCTATAGCATAGCAATTCAGATATCTACCACCTTTTCTACAAAGATTTCAGAAACAAAAGCAAGACAAGTAATTCAACAAATTCCTTGAAGTGCTGAAACAACTACATATTAACATTCCTTTTATGGAAGTCTTAGAGCAAATGCCAAATTATGTGAAATTTTTTAAAGACATTTTAATAAGAAAAAGAAAGCTTAGAGAATTTGAAATAGTTACTCTAACTCAAGAGTGCAACTATATGCTCAAGAACAAAATTCCTTAGAAATTAAAAGATTCAAGAAGTTTTACAATTCCTTGCTCGATTGAAACTAAATGTAGTGGTAAAACACTTTATGTTTTGGGAGCTAGTATCAATCGCATGCCTTTATTAGTTTTCAAGTAGTTAGGAGTTGGAGAAGTAAGGCCAACAACAGTGGCATTATAGCTTACTGATAAATCCTACACTTATCTAGTGAGAAAGATCAAAGATGTATTAGTAAAGGTAGAAAAATTCATTTTTCTAGTTGATTTTATAGTCTTGGATTTTGAAGCGGATAAAAAGGTGCTAATCATTATAGGAAGACCTTTTTTACTTATGAGAAAGACTTTAATTAATATGCAAAAAGGAGAATTAACTATGCAAGTGAATGACTAGAAAGTTACATTCAATGTGCTTGAAGTAATGAAAAACCCTGATAAGATTGAAGATTGTAACTTTATAAGTGTTGTGGACCTCGTTGTAGTAAAAAAAATGAACAGTTGTTACAGCAATACAAAATTTGAAACTACAATAGTTGAAAAACTTGAAGATGAAAATGATCATAAGACTGACATAGCATGTTTAGGAGAAAGGCAATCTTTCATATCAGAAAAACATTTTGAATCTTTTGATCTCTTAAATAGGGAAGTAAAACCATCTGTCCCTCTATGGAGTCACCATCTATGCTAGAATAGAAACTTTTACCTTTATATTTGAAATATGCTTACTTTGGTGACAATGATACACTTCCTGTAATTATTTCATCTTGTTTGGATGTAGATTAGGAGAAGATTTTGGTAGATGCATTAGGGAGGCATAAGAAGGCCTTTGGATGGACTATGGCAGACATCAAAGGAATTAACCCTTTTATATACATGTACAAGATTCTGTTGGAAGAATGCTACAGTAACTTAGTAGAATAACAACAAAGACTGAATCCCATCATGAAAGAAGTTGTGAAGAAAGAGATCATCAAATGGTTGGATTCAAAAATAATATACCCAATATCAGATAACTCTTGGGTTAGCCCAGTACAATGTGTACAAAGAACAAAGGAGTACTATTGTAGCAAATGATAGGAATAAGCTTATTCCCATAAGAATAATCACAGATTAAAGAGTTTGTATGAATTATAGAAAGTTAAACAAGGTAACAAGGAAGGATCATTTTCCATTACCCTTCATAGATAAGATGTTCGGCAAACTTGCTGGAAATGAGTATTATTGCTTCTTGGACAAATACTCAGACTACAATCAGATTGCTATAGCACTAGAAGATTAGGAGAAGACAACATTCACTCATCCTTTTGGCACCTTTACATTCAGAAGGATGCCATGTGGCTTGTGTAATGCTCCAGCAACGTTTCAGAGGTGTATGATGACAATTTTCTTCGATATGGTTGAGCAAACATTGGAAGTATTCATGGATGAATTTTTGGTCTTTGGAGAATCATATGATGATTGCTTACATAATTTAGAAAATGTGCTTAAAAGAAGTAAGGAGACAAATTTGGTGCTAAATTGGGAGAAGTGTCATTTCATGGTACAAGGGAGAATAGTTTTAGGTCATAGAATTTCTAGAAAAGGCGTTGAGGTAGATAAGGCAAAAATAGAGATAATTGATAAACTCCCACCACTCACCTCAGTCAAAGGCATAAGAAGTTTTTTAGGACATGCTGGGTTCTATAGAAGATTCACTAAGGACTTTTCCAAAATAGCGTAACCTTTATGCATACTGCTAGAGGATGACAAACCCTTCAATTTTTATGAGAATTGTTTAAAGGCCTTTGTTGAATTGAAGAAAGCTCTTGTCACAGCATCAGTTGTGGTAGCACTAGATTGGAATAAGCCTTTCGAGTTGATGTGTAATGCTAATAACCATTCTGTTGGAGTAGTGCTAGGACAAAAAAGAGTTATCATAGCACTTTCAGCTTAAATCAAATTATTTAAAGAAAAAATATGGTGTTTTTATTGCATTTTAGTTTCATTTTGCATGAACACCCGTTCTAATTTAATTTTCTAATAATTTGAGTTGTTTGAGATTAAATGATGCTTAAATTATGTTCTTAATTGTAAGTGACTGAAAGCTCAAGTTTTAGGAGAGGAATGTTGTTCTAATAGACTAGTAGAAATAATGAAAGAATTAAGCTGCAAATGAATTGAAACAAATATGGAGCATTGTTAATGCTATAGCCATTACTATAGAAATCCTGGAGAATTGACAGATAAGATTTTGTGTGAAATAATTAAAAGATTTCAATCTAGAGTTTCTAAAAATGTCGGGTGTGTACCACATGCTTTCGGTTGCCCTAATTTCACTTTATAAAAGGAGAGCTTTCACTCAAGGAAAAAATACAGAAGAAAAACACAAGAAAACTAGAAAAGATGAGAGATTTGAGGGCTGCAACCAAGAATTACAGTGAGCAAGAAGGAGTTATCATAAGATCAAGTGAAGTTCAACCCTTTCTTTTATTTTCTTGTTTTTTTACCTATTCATAGGATTGTGTTAGATGGCTGAATCTCTTTTATTTACTGTTTATTCATAAATCATGAACTAAATTCAATTATAATTCAGTGATAAGGAATCTCAATGGATGTTTGACTGATATAAGTATGTTGCTCTATATTTGCTACAGCATTTTGTCTTAATTGTACTTATTTTAATTTCCTATTTCAGCTGACCACCTATTTAGTGAATACTAGCTAAGGAAGAGCCTAAAAAAGGTCTACCTTGGTAGAACCAATTAAGACAACACTTAGTTTTAGATTAGTTTTCCTAAGTTGGGTAAATCTCAATTATGAAAAGGGTCATGCTTGATCCAGAACTAGTGTTGTAGTAGATGCTGTAGAAATAGTTTTATCATTGTGTAACAAGTCAATGCCAATGAGAGAGTTTATCCACTTAACTACTTTATTCCCATTGATTTTATCCTTGTGTTTGACGTGATAATTTTCTTTATTGCATTTTATTTATAGTCATTTACTTCTTTAATTCATTAGGTTTAAAAAATGCTTTGTTTCAATTAGAATAAAACTGCATTGTTAAGGTTACTGTAGCAAGTCTTGTAACATCAACCTTATTGAGACAATTTAAATATTCATTATTATATTACTTATTGTATACATTTACGCATTAACATTCATAGCAGTAGAATAATCAACTAATAGGTACTCATGACATATAATACAAGTGATAAAAGAAAATATAATGTTAAAAAAATAAACTTAAGTGAGAAAAAATCAAATTATTTTAATTAGCAAAACAAAATAAAAAAAATACCTAAAGAAAATACTCAATCAAGATTTGATGGATCTCTCAAATTTATTTTAATGTCTTCTTTATGTGGTTGGTACTTTAGAAGCAACTTTAATTTTTTAGCATTAACTTTGAAAGTGACAATATTTTTTAGATCTTTTATTTCAAAGGCCTCGTGTGAAATAATAGCAGAAATCAATAAGTGGACCAGACTATTGAGAGCATAGTTTATCTGAGAATAAATTCAATCAAGAATTAAATAAAAGCATTTTCTGACTTTGTGTAAAAGATTTCCTCATAATATACTTATCATGAAAAACTTTCATCGACTACTTATAATTTTTTATATTTTCATAAGCATAACTATGAACCACTTCAAATTCTACTAGCTGGAATCTCTTTTCTGAACTAGCATATTGTATGTCAAAATTGAATTTCCTGATGGCCTAGTATACAGGATGCTTGAGTTCTATGGGTAGGTGACAAGGCTTTTAGATACACTAGCCTGTAGGGTGACATCTTAATAGGGATCTTGAAAGCCATTTGATATGCTCATAATGCATCATCAAGCTTTAATGACCAATCTTTTCGATCTGGTCTTACTGTTTTTTCTTATATATGCTTTATTTCTTAATTGGTGTCACCGTCTTTTCTTATATATGCTTTATTTTTCGATTAGAGATCTTGTCTTCGCCATTAGCTTATAAATGATATGGGGTAGCCACTTTATGTGTGATGGAGTACCTTGCTTATAAAGGTTTGAATAATTTATTGCAAAAACGGGCGTGACCATCACTAATTATCGCCCGAGGGAATCTAAAGCACAAACCAATGTTGCTTTTCAAAAATCTCATTATCATCTTATGATCATTAATTCTAAATAGGATTGCTTCTTCCCACTTGGATATATAGTCAATAGTAACCAATATGTATTGATGGCCAAAAGAAGGAGGAAATGGTCCCATGAAATTTATAGTCCACACATAAAATATCTTGACCACTAGAATAGGGTTTACTAGCATCTTGTTCCTTGGTGCAATGCCTTCAATACACTGGCACCTGTCATATGAAAATAAAAAGTATAAGCATTTCAAAATAAAGTTGGCCAATAAAAATCACAAAATGAAATAACTTTTTGAAATTCATCATCAGGGACACATTTTTCTGATTGTTTGATCCGTGTAATACTTGAATAAATAGAGAACATCTTAAAGGAAATTCTTTATTTTTGCAAAAGAGTTTGCCTTATCTTGTTTAGTCTAGTGCTCTAAAAGTTACCCTATGCAAGATAGTTAACTATATTAGCATACTATTGCAGTACTTTCACACTCATTAGTTGTTCATTTTGAAATGATCCACTCAACGGTAATGGTTCTACAATTTTCTCAAAATTGAGGGGAGAGATGATCTGTCACCACATTTTCTATGTCTTTTTTTTTTTTTTTATCTTTGAACTCAAGGTTAAACTCTTGCAAAAGTGACACTCATTGACTAAGTCTAGGCTTTGCATCATTCTTTGCAAAAAGATATTTAAGAGCAGCATGATCTATTAACATGATCTATAAACATAATTATTTTACATCTTATGAGACAAGATAGAAATTTTTCTAATGCAAACACTACTGTTAGCTTTTTTTTTTTCAATGGTTGAGTAATTCAACTATACATCATAAAACTTCATATTATCATAGAAAATGATATAGAGAATATGATCAACTCATTGTCCTAATATTGCTCTTATTGTATAATCAAATGTATCAAATGAGCCTAAAAGATAAGTTCCAGTTTGATGGCTGAATGATGGTTATAAGGTCAACAACTGGTTTAATTTTTCAAATGCTTCAAGACATGAATCATCAAAGACAAAAGATACATCCTTAGCAAGTAGATTACGTAAAGGCTTAGAAATTTGGTTAAAATTTTTAATAAAACATCTATAAAAGCTTGTATGCCTAAACAAACATCTTACTTTTCTAACTATTTTAGGTGGAGGAAGATTGGAAATGAGATCTACCTTGGCTTTGTCAACCTCAATTCTTATATTCAAAATGATGTGACCGAAGACAATACTTTATTGTACTATAGAATAGTACTTTTCCTAGTTTAAGACCAAATTCTTTTCTATACATCTTTACAAAACTAGTGTTAAATGATGCAAACACTGATCAAATGAATCATCAAAAGTAGAAAAGTCATCCATAAAAAATTTAATGATATGTTCAACCATATTAGAAAAAATGCTTTGCATGCATCGTTGAAATGTGGTAAATGCATTACATAATCCAAATGGTATTCTCTCATATGCAAACATGCTAAAAGGCAAGTAAAAGTGATTTTCTCTGATCTTTTGGTACTATGAGAATTTGGTTATATCCTAAGTAGCCATCTAGAAAGGAATAAAATTTATGACCCATTAATCTATCAAGCATTTGATCAGTAAATCATAAAGGAAAATGGTCTTTTCTTGTGACAAGATTCAATTTCCTATAATCAATGTTTATGTGCCACATTGTAATCACTTTAGTGGGTATTAATTCATTGTTCACATTGTAACTACTATGCTTCATAACTTTTTGGGATTGCTTGCACAAGTCTAACACATGAACTATTAGAAATGGGACAAATGATACCTGCATCTAATAGTTTAAGAACTTCAGTTTTAATGACTTCTTTCATATTAGGATTTATCCAAAGTTGCATTTCCATGGTAGGTTTAGCATTTTCATCAAGGTGAATGTAATATATACGATCTACTAAGATTATAACATTTCTATCGATTATGGTCCATCCTAATGCCTCTTTGTGCTCTCTTAAAATACTCAACAACTTACTCTTTTACTTATCATCAAGAAAAGATGAGATGATTACTAGCAAAGTGTTTTCTTCTCCTAAGAATGCAAATTCTAAAGTGTTGGTTAGCAATTTGAGCTCGGGCTTTGATGGTGTTTTTAATGATAGCTACATTTCTTCCGTGATAGTGTTGGTTGTTGTATTCTTGCCTTCCATTTATTATTATCTATCAATGGTTGATGAATAGATTAAGGCATTCACCTCATCAATATCAAAATCCAAACTAAAGTAGGTTATACATGTTTGTAAACGGTCATTATTAAGTTTAGAAGGAAAAGTACGATCAACTAATTTTTCAATTAAATTCACATCAACAATTTCCTCATCTTTATCGTTAGGGTGCTTGTTGCTCGGCAATGTTAAAGATATTCAACTCTATAGTCATGTTGCCAAAAGACACTAATAGAAAAATGGCCTTCTCTTATACTACTTTGGTATCAACAACTTGTTTTCCTAACACCAGTTTAATATCACTTATCACAGTGCAACAAATTTACGAACATAAATTTTTTGTGTCTGTAATTCCCCGTTATCGTAGTATCAAATGAATACCGATTCTATAGTCTCAAAATAATTGCTCGAGTATCATTTATGTTCTGATTCAAGAATATTACTATCTATCCATCTTAAACTAGTGCAGACAATTTTAAAGTTATTTCCAAACAATAATAAAATGATCATTATTACAATTGTCAATAGGCTGGAATCAAAACCTAATAATCAACAATTTTGATCGATGATTATTAAACAAATGTTGGTATCAAAATCCATTAAACTCCATTTAACAATTGCCAATGGACTCCATTCAATATTGAATATCCAAGATTCAACACTGAACAACCATATTGGTTCTATCGAATATTCAATAACCAAATTCATCAGCCATAGTTTCAACAGCACAACAATAGCAAAACCATAGCTAGTTTTCTAATATAAGAAAACTACAACTTATTTATCACTATGACAACTTGAGTAGCAGTACTAAAACAATAAGGGCAAATGGAATTGGTGTGCTACCGCCATCATTCTCTGTGCTCTTTAATAGCTTGAATAATAGTAGCAATAATAACTAGTGACAATGCTCAATTCCAAAAAAATCCATCCAAAAAAAGCACATCCTGAAAGTAATAACGGAACTACAAACGCATCACACATAATTCCGAACAAAAACAAAGTCTCTTAATATTACTTATAACACTACAAGAAAACTGGTGATAGATGAAAAAATAGTTTATGATAGATTTTAGGCAAAATGGCTTATATCATAATAATATGACAGGTTTGTGATAGAATTTTCAATTTGTCATAGATTAATGACGGTTTTGTTATATAATTATTTTCTATCACAAATTTATGATGATTTTATGATAAAATTATTGTTTATCACTAATTTATGATATAATCATGATAGAAATTTGATCTATCAAGAAATTGTGATAGAAAAATGATTTTGACTGTGTTTGACCCAAATTTAATGTATTATTTTATTTAAAAGCAAAAGGATGCATTTTAATATCTTAAAAAAAAAAAAGAGAAAATGCTATCGTTTTACCACTATTAATTGAGTCTCCTTATAACACCAGCAAAATGCTAATGGTTTTTATACTATTAAACTTTTTTTTTCTAAATATTAAACTTAAAAATAATTATAAAACCAAAAGCAAAACTTACTGTTTTACCACCTTTATAAAACACTTACTCGAAAGAAAAATGCAACAAATTTTTTTAAGTGTTAAAACCCTCCAGTCGATGCTCTCAACCTCTCAAACCTTTCGAAGAAAACCCTCACTGCATCCAACGAAATCACTTTTTCTACCGCTTAACCAAAACCCTAGCCGTCATGCTCACCCATCTATGCCGCTTAGTGCCATGATCACTACTGTCTTTTGTTGTCATTCTTTAAAGTAAAAAATCAGTCATTTAGGTCACCAAAAACCACCTTGCCGCCACATCAGAGAAGTTATGGTCAAGAAATTAATCATTTGTCATTGTGCTGGAGAAACCCTCACTTCATATGGAAACAACAACCATTGAGTAATTCTAAAACAAGTGATTAACCCTAACCCTAGCCTTAATTTTTTCTTGTTGTGTTCTTAGAAACCAAAACATAGACTAATTAGTTGATTAATACATATTAATTTATCTCTATTTTGCATTTGCATAATGTTGATCCTTTACCAGAGGTGAGTTTTTTTTCCTCCCCATAAATTTTAGTATTTTTTTTATTTGCATTTTAGAGACTTATAGTGAATTTTAATGTGTCTCACAACCCAAAAAATCCATGGGACGGGGGCATTTCATTGTTGGATTGGGAACGAATAAATTTAAGAAATGAGAGAGTTAAGGATACCCACCAGAAAGACTAATCCAATCCACAATGATGTACCAGAAAATATGACATTTTTTTTACTTGACCAACCATCCGAAGAAGCAAATACAACAGGTACACTAATCAGTAAGATTGAAGAAGTAGCAATTAATTCAAAAATAGCCAATTGAAAAGCAATAGTCATGTTTCTAATCCTCCAAGCTACCAACAAACAAGAATTATACCATTTGATCACTCTATCAGCCAAAAAATTGGAATAGAATGTATCATAGGGGGATTTTACCATGAATCCATTGATTTTATATGACGTATTTCCAATCTTTTACCACTTTGATTCAGACATGAAGTCGAGAGTACTTTTTTTTACTTAAAAAATGGGAGTGTTGGATCATACATCGATCTATTTTCTACAATTCATGTGAATTAACTAATTAAATTTTGAAATTGTGTTATCTTATTTTTGAGATTTTATTAGATTAGGCTCAATGGGTATTTTTTTACAATGATTGATTTTCTGTTGAATTAAATCTTTAGATATTCATGAATGGTTTGATTAGAATGAACAAGTGTAGTTTATATTTTTTAATTTGAAACACTATAAGATTATAGTGATTTTTTTTTATAATCAATTATAAATTTGTTAGGAGTTAACGTGAATGAAGTATGTTGAGAAACATTTTTCTTGTATTCTATTAGTTTGTTTACCATTTGTTAAGTAATAAATTCATTCTGCATTTTTTTATGCAACATTTTTATACGCTTCTTTTTACAGGAAATTCACCTCTGGACACAAATGATGGCAGTGATGCTGATTGGTTCTCTCTTGTAGAATGTTGTTAAGGCTTAATGTTGACGATATCTGGTTATGTCCTTCCTTTAGTGGGGAATGCTGTAACTTTACAGCTTTTATAAGTGAAAAAGATTCTTGTAACTCCAATATATTTTTTTCAAATTTGAAAAATTGAGATAAACATTTCATGTTTAACTTCCAGAATGCCATCACTTAATCTATAATCTGAATTTTCAACAGCCTGCTGTAAATGTTTTCCTAAGTTAATGCTGCAAACCAATATTGTCCTATTAATATTCCTAATTTGACAATTCAATGTGAGTTCTATTACAACCATTGTATATAGATTACTTAGCATATATTATTTTAATTATGAGTATAATTAATATATATATTATGTAATAGTTGTCCTATTGAACTAGTTAGCTCCCGCTATTGAAATGTAGAAGCATAAATTAAATGAGCAAGTCTAAAAAAAAATATTAAAACATTGAAATTGAGGAAAGGAATATTTATTTCCTTAATTCAGAACAGTAGATTTTGTTAAAGCTTTCTCTATTTTCTTATCTTTTATTTTGGTACATACTCAGTACACTATTTATTGAAGCAAAGGTCTCTGTTTATAGCAAATGAGCCTTTGCTTCTTACAAGCTTCATTATGCCACATTTATAATGCTCTTAGATGCCGAGTTGATGAATCGACACCTATCTTTAATTTTCCACCTCATTTTGGCTTAGCATACTACACTTGGCTTTTCTTTACTTTATTTGATTGGTATGTATCACATTTTAATAGAACTCTTAAATTTGGGTCGTTCTACATATATGGTACAATTAATTAGAAAAATTTAATCAGCATTTTATTTACTCGTAGAACAAACATTGGGTCACTGCAATTTGCCAACTGCTCAGTTGCTGCAATCCTGAAATTTATACAGGTATTGTGCTTCAATTTGTTCGGCCTGTTTGATTCGTTTTTAACTTCTTTGTTAGGCTTACGATGTTGGTTGGGCTTTTATTCATAAGCTAAAGGAGCTTATACCCCGACAAAAATTTCAAGTACCTATCTAAGGAAGATCTGCATAATTATCAGTAGGATATTTCTGTAAGTTAAAATATCATTTTCATCAGATTTATAAACATTCATGCGTCACGAAAACGTCGGAAATGTTTATTGAAGGCATTTTTTTTCATTAATGAAGCATTTTCAATTGCACAAACTGATAATAATTTCGTCTATGCTGCTTTGGATTGATGGCCCCTTGATAAGGGAGACAATGACTGTGTTTTTATCTGTATTTGCTCGGCTTTTTTAGTTGTATTATAGCATCTTCAAAAGACTTTTCAAATAAGATTTTATTACTTATTTGAAAAGCCACATCAATATTTAAGATTCCAAAAGACACTTTAATTAACATTCTTCAAATAAGAAATAATTCTCTCTCTTCAATTTTGTAGAGCTGTTTTCTCTCTTTTCAGTTTATATTTATTACTTTTTATTGGAGAGAGAGAGAGATAAGTGTTTTAATTACCATTTATTTTTTCTTTGAAAAAATATTTATTTGATTAAAATAATATTAACTTATTTCTATTTGAAGAGTCTTTTGGAGAATAACATATTTTTTTACTTTCTTTTTCGCCACATAAGTAAATATATATTTAAAGAGTAAAATTAATAGAGACTTTTGGAGATGCTCTTCTGGGATTAATATTGGTTCAAGTTAGGATGGATGTGGCTTGTATGGCACTTGAATATTATGATAGATGTACAAGTTACCTTATAGTTACATTGCTTATTGTTTTAATTTTTTTTCCTTTTTTTTTTGTAGCAGAAATATATTCAAAATAAGTGAATTGGTATTGTAATAACAATTGAAAGGATTACTTGCTCAAAGGAACGGCTTCTCTTGTTGTGTTTGAAGGTCACATTATTGCAGGACTGAAATGATTCAAAATATTGTACAAAATTTAAGGTTGATGTAGTATGAATACTTGACCAACTGAGGGAGTTATAGTTTGTATGGTAAAATGGATTTTGTGATATTAATTCACTACAACAAAAACAATGTACGATAGCATTTAGAAAATGCTATGAAAGGTGAATGGTAGCATTTTGAGCAATGCTAAATTAGCTTGTGTAACTAAAAGAATTTCACATAAATAACATTTATTGAATGCTACAAATTATAATACATAGCATTGAAAAACTACCATGCAATTAATTAGCTATTGTTGCTTTATGTTAATGCTATCACTATGTAAAGTGATAGCATTTCGAAAACAAGACCAAATTGTATAAAGTTCCCTAGGAAAACATTTATAATAACTTTATAGAAATGCTACAAAACATTTATAACTTGGGGATGAAGCATTTCTAAAGGTTAGGGACATAAATATGTTTTTTTTTTATGACTAATTTCCAGTACTCTTCATTCAATACATTCATTTAAACCATCATTGCAGTCATTTCATCGACGAAAAAGAAATCGTACATCATACATTGATTTAAAGTAACAAAGTTTAGACATCCAATAATCGTATACTAGACGTTCAAGTACACAAACATTTACAAAAGATAAGTATGCGAGTGTTATACTTTAATAATTTCTAGTGATCGCAAAAAACGCTCTACATGTTTTGTTCAACGCCTTTTAGCAATATGTCCTTGATCTTCATAACCTGCATTAGGAATTTGGGAACAAATTATAATTTGTTCCATTAATAAAAGAAAGAAACAAAATAATGGCACCTTAACAAAATTTTCCCATGTACATAAATTACAATAACTAAATTATCTTCAATTTAAAATCGGATTTATATTCACTCAAGGTAATCAACTTTGACATATCATCTATAAATGCTAGGCACTAAATCAAATCAAACAAAAAATTAATAAATTCTATAGGTATATTCTTTTTAACTCAAATTGAAGCTTTATTATTTTTCTTCATATTACTTCTACCTAACTAATCTTCTATTGGTATTTCATTGCTAATGTTAAAAATAAATTTTAGAACAAGTATTTTGACACGACTCAAAAGTGTTATTACTCTCAAGTATAAGAGTATTTATTTATAATATAACCCAGTGAGTCTGGGATCGAACCACAGGGAATTTAAAATCTAGTAATGAATTTGTTGTAAAAAGGAAATTAACGGTGCGAAAAGAAATTGATAGGAATCAATCTAAAAATATACTAAGGCTACAGGATCCATTCTCAGATTTTAAATTATGATTATAACAACTCTCTCATATTTGTATTTTGCATTTATCTTACTATTTAATTACTCTATCATTTAATTCTTGACTAACCATTAATGTGATAAATATATAACCAAGTACCTAATGTGCCACAACTATATTGAATTGTTGACATTATGTCAAAATACCATATAAATAAAAAAAGATGTAGATATATAAATTAACATGATATAAAAGAAACTGGTAAGGGAAAAAATATGATAAATAAAATAAACTTTAAAACTCACTTGAGAGAGTAGTTCAATCAATAATTTGAATCCTTAAGTTTTACCTTTCACCTTACCTTAGAAAATTTAGCCACTCATATTGAAAAAAAAACACTCATTTTATTTAATAAACTTCTAAAATATATTAAAAGGAAATTGAATACACAAGAAAAACAAGAAAGAAAGAAAAATTTCTCAGCTCTCAATTCAACCCCCAACTCTCTCTCTCGGCTCCCTCTTTCCCCTTTCTCTTCTACATCTGCTTGCCTTTTATAGGCAAGGATGTATTCACTTTTCATTATTTTATTTTATTATTATATTCTATATATATACATTATAGGGTGTTTTAGTCAGGTCGCGAAATGGCCACCTGACCATCACACTATTATTACATCATTTTTTCTTTATTTTATTTTATTTATTTTTTTACGTTTCCTCAATAATACATTCCAATACCTCTAGCTATTCTTCTTTGTTTCCACTTTTAGTTCCAAGTCCTTCTTTATTCCTGAAATATTTACAATATAAAAAAATTAACATATTACAAATTAATTTTAACACAAAAATTTATTAAGGGAATGTTAAGATAATTTAAGAATAATGAGTACATTAATCAACACTATAAGTGAAAAATTGATAATTTTAAATTTATTAAATGTACACTTTTTATTGTTAATCACACCCCCAACCAGCTTATTGTTAGACCTTAGCAATTTAAGCGATAAAAATTTAGCAAAATTTAAAACCCAAATTGAAAATCTTATTTTTTTTAAATTGAGGTTTTTTTTATCAAATTAATGAAACAATCAAATAAAAGTATAACCATTATCTTCCGCCTAAAGAAAATCACACCCACACAAATTAGATAAGCAAAATCACGTAAAATGATCAATTATCAGAGCTAGATTAATTAAGCCACTTTTAAGAGTGCTGTGTCAAACCCCAAAACCTCACAGTTAAGAGTGACTCACTCAAGAAAAAATATAACCTCAGAAAAAGCGGTCACTCTAAGAAGTGGTAGATTAAGATAATAGTAAAATAACATCAGATGCTCTCACCAAGATGAAAGAATAATGCCTACAACTTAGAAATAAAATAATCTTAAGCCAAGGGAATTACTAACCAAATTAATTTATTTCTATTTTTATGCATCACCACATCTTTTAGTCCATATTACCAGCTTCTATTTAAGACTGTAGTTCCCTAAAATTGTGAAGGATTTTCATTATCACGTAACGTAGGCTAGAGACATGGCTGACAAAGAAGGGATAGTAGGAAAAACAAAATATATTTTGAAAAATAGAGGACTTTGGAGATTGTAAGATGCTTTTCACTTGAATTCTCTTTTTTTTCTTTTCATCTTTTCTTCTTTTTTTATCTTTATTTATTTATTTATTTATTTATTTTTTATCTTACCATTTTCATGAATGCATAATCATCTCTATTTTCAAACATAATTTGGTAGTGGAAAACATAAAACATATGGTGATACTCCACATTGGAGTGGGACATGATGATAGGTTACCAAAGAAAAAAATACTTTTTTTTTAAGGCTCAAAAGTGTTAACTATGATACTTAATAATAAGGTTGGTGTTGAGTACTAGAAAGTGTGTATTTATAATGGAGAAAATCATCATTTTATACTCCAAGTCTCACTAACATCCCTATTTTTATGTCTTTAAGTCCCTTGTAATTTAATTATGTATGTTTTATTTTAATTAAGTATTTTATGTATTTTAGGGGATATCATGGTCATTTCACAATAAACGAGAGATCAGATGGAAAAACGGACAGCACTTTTGAACTCAGGACAGTCGAAAACCTTAGGAGGAGCATAAAAAGAAAAATGGTACTGTTCACATATACGGTACTGTTCACACATACGGTACGGTTGATATATACGTTACTGTACATGACATTGTTCACGGCACTGTTCACCTACATTGTATGCTGACGTGGCATTGTACGATGACGTGGCACTATACGATGACATGGCGGCATTTGATTGGACGAATGATGTTGCATTGACCGCTTATGTGGCATTGACTGATAATGTGGCGTTGACTGATGACGTGGCGTGATCCTATTGGAGCAAAAATGTTGACCGGTGACGTGGCAGAATATTAGTGGATCGAAAAAAACGTGTGTACGGTACATGCATATACACAGAATAACAGCCCTGATGATGTGTTCCATCCAATAGGAACTTGCCACGTGGCGCAATCCTGAGCGTCCAAATTGTTTTAATCCGATGGCCATGATTTACTCAGTGTATCTATAAAAAGGGGGCTCCCCCCCCTAATTTGACACCCCTGAATCCATTTTTGGACTCCATTTTCTGTAATTCCATCTCCATCTTGTATTTTCTACGTATTTTAATAAAATTCCCATTTTACCCCTAGTTCAAATATGAGTGGCTAATTTCCTTTCAAGCTTGGGTTGAAGGTGAAGTCTCAACATGCTCCATGGGCTTAATTTGGTAAATTTACTTTTTCTTCCCCTTTAATTTATGTGGTTGTTTTGACTTTTCGTAGACAGATAGTAATAATCTTGTCTGGATATCGGCTGGAATAACCGCCTCCCTAGGCAAGGTTATTACTATGTGGCACGGGAAGCCCTTAGCACCATATCTATTAGAGTGTGGTTCATGATGAGTGGAAGTTCCCCCTTCATGATTTAATTGGTACTAATAATGAATATTAAGCCGATAGTGCATGTTGAGACAGATCCAGAGATCCAAGCATTTCATCCAAATAGTTTATTCCTACAGCTTTAATTTAAATTAATATATTGCCTACTTCATTGTCATTATAAATCCAACCACCAACTCAGAAAATTAATTCTACACATAATTAAAATCCACCTCCTCGTGGGATCGACACTCGTCACCATTAATCTATTCTACAATAGATTCGTGCACTTGCGAGTTCAATAAAATTTGCACAACAAGTTTTTGGCGCCGTTGCCGGGGAGGTAAGTTATTTTAATTTGTAGAATTTTTTTTTTCTCTTCTTTATTTATTTATTTTAGTTGTTTCCTTGTAATATTTTTTTTTATTTATTATTATTAAAAAAAAAAGAAAAAAAAAGTGAATTAAATTTTGAAGTAGGTATTATTTTCTTTTCTTTTCTTCTTTTCTTTAAATTTCTGTAATTTAATTTTCATGCTTTTTTTTTTTATTTTGTGAAATCGGTTAAGTTCAACCGCTCTTAATTTATTTTAATTTGTTTCACGTATTTTCTTTTCTATATATAGCACTTGAGTTATTTTCATAGGAAAAGAATAATGATGATAAGGTTAGTATTGTAATTTCTCCCTCTTATTTATCTTTATTAATTTTGTTATCATTTTTTTTTCATTTGCATGTATGGTCGTAGGTCACAATTACCGAATCTTGAGCATATAGACTTTGAATTAGAAAAAACACTTCGCACACACAAGCACGTTATAAATAAAAATAAATTTGAAATGGATTTGCAACCAAAGACCACAAGAGAGGCCATTTAAGGACTACTTGATCCTTAGCTAACTTGAGCACATCATGCATAAGATACCCAAATGTAGCTGCTAGGAGTTTTGAATTAAAACCTAGTGTGCTAAATTGTCTCCCAACATTCTATGGCCTAGAAAATGAAGATCCATATAATCATCTGAATGATTTTCATGCTATTTGTCGACTTTTAAATATGAGAATTTTTTAGGATGATGATGTTAAGCTTAGATTATTTCCATTTTCTTTAAAAGATAGAGCTCGTTCATGGTTCAATGCATTGCCCGCTAATAAAGATTACATCATGGGAACAAATGGTAACAAAATTTTTGAATAAATATTTCCCAAAGACATAAAACCAATGTTATTCGCAGGAAATTTGAGTTTACCCAAAAGAGAAGACGAGCAATTTTTCGAAGCATGGGAGCGATTCAATGGGCTACTTCTAAAGTGTCCACATCATGGTTATGAGAAATGGCACCAATGCCAATACTTTTTGGAAGGATTATTGCCGAATGTGCAAGAATGGCTAATGGCAACAAGTGGAGGAGAGCTAATGTCAAAAAGTGCATCAGAGATTTGGGATTTCTTCCAAATGACAAGCGAGATAATTCCCAACAACGGAGTTGTTCACTCGGGAGTACTAGAAGAGTTAAGGGAGTGAATGAGGTTCACATTGGCGAGTCAAGTTCGAAATTAAAGAAGTCAAAGACATAGTTGAAGGTCTTTCCCACAAAAAGATCGTTAATACCGCTAAATTAATGGAACCACATGACCAGGACTCATACTCGATCAAGCCAATGCCATAGGTGTAATGAGAAAGCCATCAACCTACAACCCCTACTCCAACACATATAATCCTGGATGGAGAGACCACCACAATTTTTCATGGTCTCAAGGATTCCAACAGAATGGACAAAGCCTGACTCAGCTCCAGCTCCACCAATGCAACCAATTCCTCAAAATCCTCAAGTCTCTCAGCCACCATTTAGACCATATAATCAGAACCCAAACTATTCTCAGCCTAGACCATGGGAGGATGCATTCCAGAATTTCAAGAATCTTACTTACTCCAAAATCGAGCAACAAAACCGCACCATTGATGAACTGAATGAAATGAGATGAGAGCGGGTTTCAACTCACAAACCCAATCGTTTTCAAACCTTGAAAAATGGTGGGACAACTTGCTTCTTCGTTCAAACCTTGGCAATGACTGTTGAGAAAGGAAAATTCCCAAGTCAACCAAAGGCCTAATCCTAAAGGAGTGCATGAAGTAAGTACCGACGCCGCCTCAACAAACATGGAGAGGTCAAAGCCGGCCTGACCAAGCGAAAAGGAAAAGAAGTCGACAACAAAGTGGAGATGCTGCACTCAAAAACAACTCAAATTGTAGGTAAATGAAGAAGATTTATCCTCGGAGGAGAAAGAAGAAACCAACCCACAAGAATACATTCCAAAAGCTCCATTTCCCAGGAGGTTAGTTAAAGTAAAAAGAAGGAAAATCTACAAGTGAGATTTTTGAAATCTTTAAACAGGTAAGTGTTAACATCCCTTTACTTGATGCTATAAAACAAGTGCCATCTTATGCCAAGTTTCTTAAAGACCTTTGTACTAAAAAAGAAACATTCATGTTCAAAAGAAGGCATTTTTAACGTAAAAACGTTAGTTCTATACTCCAACACAAACTTCCTCTAAAATACAAAGACCCATGCTCCCCCACTATCTCATGTAGTATAGGGAACCACACAATTGAGAATGCTTTGTTGTACTTAGGAGCTAGTGTAAATCTGTTGACTTACTCATTATTTTTTAAACTTGGAATTGTATAATTACACCCAACTCCAGTTGTTTTACAACTTGCAGATCGGTCCATTAAAAAACCTCGTGGTATTGTGGAGGACGTCTTATGGGTAGATAAGTTTTATTTTCCTGTTGATTTTATTGTAATTGACACTCAACTAGTCCAGATTGAGGAAGTTAGATCCCCATTATCCTAGGACGACCTTTCTTGGCAACTGCCGATGCTCACATTCAATGCAGAACTGGAAATATGCAGTTGTCTTTTGGCAATATGACGATGGAACTAAATATCTTCAACATCGCCAAACAACCTCACAATGCAGATGATGAAATTGTTGATGTGGATTGGATAGAAGAATTAATTGATAATGCTTTTCTTTCAAACCTCAGTGATGACCCTTTACAAACATGTTTAACTCACTTTGGTTTGGATTTTGATATTGACAGATCAGTAGATGAGGTTAACGTCTTACTTGATTCAACACCATCCATGGACACTAATAAATGGAAGTTAAGAGTGGAACAACTAGCACCATCAGAGAAGAAACTCAATACGTCATCAGAATCACCACCAAAACTCGAGCTCAAGCCATTACCCGACACTTTGGAATATGCATTTTTGGGAGAAAAAAGCACTCTACCAGTAATCATTTCATCATCCCTGAATGAAGAACAAAAAGGTAAGTTGTTGGAAGTTTTGAAAGTGCACAAATGAGCATTAGGATGGACCATAGCCGACATAAAAGGTATAAACCCAGTGGACTGTATGCATTACATTCACCTTGATGAAAATGCTAAACCTACCAGGGAAATGCAACGTCGGTTAAACCCTAACATGAAAGAAGTAGTTAGAACTAAAGTCCTTAAGCTATTAGACGCAAGTATCATTTACCCTATTTCTGATAGTTCATGGGTCAGTCCTGTGCAAGTTGTCCCCAAAAAGTCAGGAGTCACACTAGTTACCAATGCTGATAATGAATTAATACCTACTAGAGTAACTACAGGATGGCGTGTATGCATTGATTATAGAAAGTTGAATTCTGTCACACGTAAAGATCATTTTCCTCTACCATTTATTGATCAAATGCTTGATAGATTAGCAGGTCATGAATTTTATTGCTTTCTAGATGGTTACTCAGGATATAATCAGATTCCCATAGCACCAAAAGATCAAGAGAAAACCACTTTCACTTGCCCTTTCGCACTTTCGCATATAGGAGAATGCCATTTGGATTATGTAATGCCCGCTACATTTCAACGACGCATGTTAAGTATTTTTTCGATATGGTTGAACGATTCCTGAAGTCTTTATGGATGATTTTTTGTTTTTGGTGATTCATTTGATCAATGTTTACATCATCTAACGCTAGTTCTCGCAGAGATGCGTAGAGAAGAATTTGGTCCTAAATGGGAGAAATGTCATTTTATGGTAAAACAAGGTATTGTTCTCGGTCACATCATTTCGAGCGAAGGTATTGAGGTTGATAAGGCCAAGGTGGATCTTATTTCCAATCTTCCTCCACCTAAAAACAGATTAGAGAAGTAAGATCTTTCCTGGGCATGCGGGTTTTTACAGACGTTTCATTAAAGATTTTAGCAAAGTTTCTAGACCTTTATGCAATTTACTTGCTAAAGATGTACCTTTTGTCTTTAATGATTCCTGTCTTGTGGCATTTAAGAAGCTTAAGCAGTTGTTAACATCATCACCCATCATTCAACCTCCAAACTGGAACTTACCATTTGAGCTTATGTGTGATGCATCTGATTATGCAGTAGGAGCAGTATTAGGACAAAGAGTTGATCGAATTCCCCATGTCATTTACTATGCTAGTATGACATTAAATGATGCACAATTGAACTATTCAACCACTGAAAAAGAAATGCTAGCAGTGGTGTTTGCATTAGAGAAATTTCGATCTTATCTTATTGGTTGTAAAATAATTGTTTCACAGATCATGCTGCTTTTAAATATCTTCTCACAAAAAAAGATACAAAAGCTAGACTAATTCGTTTGGTGCTACTTTTGCAGGAATTTGACTTTGAAATCAAGGATAAGAAGGGCACAGAAAATTTTGTTGCAGACCATCTGTCTCGTCTAAATTTTGATACAATTACAGAACCATTTCCATTAAATGAATCATTTCCAGATGAACAACTAATGAGTGTGGAAGTATTACCATGGTATGCTGATATAGTTAACTATCTTGTTACAGGTAAACTTCCGGAGCATTGGACTAAGTAGGACAAGGCCAAATTTTTTGTAGAAATAAAGAATTTCTTCTGGGATGACCCCTATCTGTTCAAGTATTGTGCAGATCAAATTATCAGACGATGTGTCCCAGAAAATGAATTTCAAAATATCATTTCATTCTGCCATGAACAAGCGTGTGGAGGCCATTTCAGTGCTAAGAAAACAGCTACTAAAATATTACAATGTGGTTTCTATTGGCCAACTATATTTCGAGATGCTTACATTTTTTGTTCTTCATGTGATAGGTGTCAACGAATGGGGAGCATTACACGAAGGAACATGATGCCACTAAACCCAATTTTAGTGGTTGAGATTTTTGATGTATGGGGTATCGACTTCATTGGACCCTTTCCCCCTTCTTTTGGTCATCAATACATATTGGTCGCTGTTGACTACGTATCGAAATGGGTAGAAGCAGTTCCGTGTAGAACCAATGATCACAAGGTGGTGATCAGATTTTTGAAAAGCAACATTGTTTCACGCTTTGGATTCCCTCGAGTGATAATCAGTGATGGTGGAGCCCACTTTTATAACAAATCATTCAAAGCTCTTTTGACAAAGTATTCCATTACTCACAAAGTGACGACCCCATATCATTCGCAAACCAGTGGCCAAGTGGAGATCTCCAATCGAGAGATAAAGCACATATTAGAAAAAACGGTGAGACCAGACAGAAAAGATTGGTTATTAAGACTAGATGATGCATTATGGGCATATAGAACAGCTTTCAAGACCTCGATTGGGATGTCACCCTATAGGCTAGTATATGGAAAAGCTTGCCACCTACCTGTGGAACTCGAGCATCGTGCATACTGGGCCATTAAGAAATTCAACTTTGATATGCAGCAAGCTAGCTCAGAAAGAAGATTACAGCTGACAGAACTTGAAGAAATTCGTAATGATGCATACGAAAATGCCAAAATTTACAAACAGCGAATGAAAGTCTTTCATGACAAGCACATTATGAGAAGATCTTTCACACCAGGTCAAAAAGTACTTTTATTCAATTCTCGCTTGCACCTATTCCCAGGTAAGTTACGCTCTCGATGGACTGGTCCCTTTATAGTTCATACTGTTTTTCCACATGGAGCAATTGAAATTAAGGATCCAAAGAACGGTGTAACTTTTAAGGTTAATGGTCAAATATTAAAGTCATATCTAGAGTACCAACCACATGAAAATGACACCGAAATCGATTTGAGTGACTCGTCAAACTTGAATTGAGACGTTTTCTTATTTATTTCTTCTTTTCGGTGATTTAAATTTGTGTGAAAGTGTGTTTATTTAATCATTCAATTTTCTTTTATCACTTTTAATTATGTATGCCTCAATTAGACAGATCCTCTTGAAACATCTCAGACAACTTCAACGTATACGATCTCATCTGAGAAGCCAGATATGATTTTACAAAACACATCGTATTTGGAAGCTACAACCTCCAGAGTTGGTATCCCAGGTTGAAGATCTAGAAAGAAAACTCAGAGGAATAGAAGATGGGATATATAACTTCCAATTAGAGCTCGAGGTTAACTCAATAAGAGGACGAATGTAAGTTCATTTTTTTTTTTATTGTGTGTTTTCTTATTTTGTTCACTTTCGTGTTTGATTCGATTTTACAGATTTGATTTTCTTTATTTAGTGTGTTTTGATTTATTTTCCCGTATAAGTGGCGGATAACGGTACTCCGTGACAATCAAAGTCGGTTACTTTAGTTTCCCATAATAACTAATATTCTGAGAAGAAGGTATGGACAGAAACACAATTCTAGCAAAGCTTCACAAGCGATTTCCTTCACTTCCTCAGAATGCCCTCCTTACGATCTATAAAGCTCGGTCCGAACGCATGCGATTGCTTATGAAATATAACATCCCTGCTGACATCCGTTGGTTAATCGAGGCTAAAGTACGTTTAGCAGGTGAGTTGCCTCCTAAATTTATTGCATACATGCCTGGTTGTGGTAAAGGAAATTACTCGAGAAAACGAAGAGCTGAAAAACTTCATGTTAATTGTCATAAGTGTGCCAGGATGAAATGCGATAAAAATCCTTGTTCTTTCGGAATGATGTCTGATAATAGGGAAGATAAGATTCAATTCATTAGGGATGGCTTGAATAAAGAGTCATTGGATGATATCCTTCTGTCTCTTGAAACGCATCCCAGTGGATACGTACAAACAGCAATTCTCCAGTTATGGCCATTATTTCAGAAAGAACGTGTCCGATATAGTCTTGGGAATCTGACTATAAACGACCCTGTTTGCCAGTTTATAAGAAAACTGGATGGGAAGCCTATCCTCGACCCATAGAGGGCGTTCAAGCCGTTTCTGGACGTAAAACCAGAGGAAGATGTGAGCCACAATCACAACTACCTGTAAATATCCTTTTACTGTTGTTTTATTTCACTGTTGTTTTATCAATTGCATTATTGTCTTTAATAATTGAGTGCTTTTTCTTTTACTATTTCCTTTTTGACTCTCGAGCCATGTGCTTTACGCGTTAATTGACATAGACATGCTACCTCCTATACAGCTGTAAATTATTGTCACAAAGATCCTTGATATATGATCATTTTCTTTTAGACTCAAATTATTTTTGAGAAGCATACCAATGGCAGCTACTCCCAATAAACAATTCAAGAACATTTGTGTGCTCTCTGGATTTAACTATGGCAAACATAAAGAGTTCGTTGAGGCAGCCATCGATCTTGGTCAACGAAGAGAAAGAAATTTGCATCGATTTATGGAGGAGGTGACCGAGGGTTATCAAAACTAGTCTCGAAAGTTTGTTTATCTCGAGAGGAGCCAAGTGTTAGGCATCATCCCAAGAAGCCTCAAACCGTGGCTTTGTATGTCCGACTCACCAACCTGGAGAAGAGTTAGTTGTCTCGGTATGCAAGAAAGAATAATCGAAATGCTAAATCATCGATGCTTTTATTTTCCTACCAGGAGATCTTGCAACTCTAGAGGCACTAATCACATTAGCATCTTGGGCCCATCTGAACATTCATCAGAAACCCATCGGTTTGTTAAATGTCAATAACTTTTATGATGGCTTCATCGCATTTCTTAACCATGCAATAAAAAATTATTTCATCCCTTTCACAGCGAAAAAAATCTTTATTTGTGCTCATACTGCTAACGAGTTAATTGATCATTACAAGCTTTTATGACTGCAGCCAGATCCCAAGACCTTTGTGCTGGAATGGCCAACTAATGATGGTAACAGTAGCCGTAATAAGAAGTGCAAATTAGATTTAACTCTCCGCTTGTAAATATTTTCTTCTATGATACAGCACTCAGGTGATGTCTTCTAAACCCTATTTTCTTTCAAACATTGAGGACAATGTTCCGTTCAGGTTGGGGGGAGGGAATAGTTGACAATTGTGGAATATCTCAATCTTAGTGTAGTTTTTACTAATTTTTGTTTTAGAAACTAACTGTGGTTAAATTTTTTGAGTCGAAGATGGCTGAATATGGAGTGCAGTGACTTTAGAAACGCATCTTCTTATTAAAAAAAAAAAAAAAAAGGCATTTTGTGTGATCTTTTCATAATTAGATGACATGATAACTTTCAAATTTTAGTATTTGTATTATCTTTGGTCTTTAGTTATGTTACACCATGTTTGTTACTCTACATGTTGATTTTGGAGACAAATATAAGTTGCTTGAAAGAATGCACATGTCATAAGAATTTCCAAGTGAGTTTTTGAGCCTGTCATTTTTCTTAAAGAGTAACCCTTTTTGCCCATTCTTCATTCAGCTTAGCAGTTTATTGCTTTATACATTATCTCTAAAAAAAAAAAAAAAAAAATGTATGTTGCCACATCTGAAGATCTATCTAACTAGTAGATATGGAAGATTATTTAGAACCTTAAAAGATGACAGAAAGGCCAGTTTTGGTCCGTTTGAGCCTTTCTAGCCAACCCTATTAATATGTATCCATAGTTAACCCCTTTGAGCCTTAAAAAAAAAAAAAAAATAATAATAATAAAGTAAAAATAAAGACTTTTTCTTTGGCAACCTATTATCTTGTCCCACTCCAATGTGGAGTATCACCTTATATTTTGTATTTCTCACCACCCATTTATGTTTGAAAATAGAGATAATTTTGCATAAAAAAAAAAGGTGCTAAAAAAAAAAAAGAGAAAAAGAAACAAAAGAAAAAAAAATGTTTACAAATAAAAAAAAAAAAAAAAAATCAAGTGAAAAGCACCTTACAATCTCCAAAGTTCTCTATTTGTCAAACATATATTTTGTTTTTCCTATTATCCTTTCTTTGTTAGCCACGTCCCTAGCCTACGTTACATCCTAATAAAAGTCCTTCTTGATTTTAGGGAACTATAGTCTGAAATGGAAAATAGTTATATGGGTTGAAAAGATGTGGTAATGCATACTAAAAAAAATAAATAAAAAAATAAAAAAGGATGATGAATGTATTGGTTTGATTAGCATTTTTGAATTAAAATCGTACTATTTCTAAGCTGAGGGCATATTTCTATCACCTTGGTGAGAGTGTGTGATATTACTTCTTTATTATTTTCACTCAAATTACCATTCACTGGAGTGATTATTTTTGGGTTTAATTTCTTTGTGAGCGTATTACTACTACTAGTGAGATTTTGGGGTTTGCATGTCATTCTTAAAAGTGACTCGATTACTAAAGTTGTGATAAAGTTTTCTAAACTGATTCATGTGGAGAGTTGATGTGGGAATGATATTTCTTTAGACTGTAGATAATGCTTATACTTTTATTTGATTGTTATCATTAGTCTGATTAAATAAAAAAAAAAAAATATTTGTTTCAGTTTTGTTTTCGCTCAAATTGCTAGGGACTAGCAACAAGCTGGTTGGGGGGTGTGTTGAGTACTAGAAAGTGTGTATTTATAATGGAGAAAATCATCATTTTATACTCCAAGTCTCACTAACATCCCTATTTTTATGTCTTTAAGTCCCTTGTAATTTAATTATGTATGTTTTATTTTAATTAAGTATTTATGTATTTTAGGGGATATCATGGTCATTTCACAATAAACGAGAGATCAGATGGAAAAACGGACAGCACTTTTGAACTCAGGACAGTCGAAAACCTTAGGAGGAGCATAAAAAGAAAAATGGTACTGTTCACATATACTGATGTTTGTTTACACATCTGATGCGGTTGATATATACGATCTTGTACACGAGACTGCATTCACGTGACTGTTCACCTACATTGTATCTTTGACGTGGGCCGCATGCGATGACGTGGCACTATACGATGACATGGCGGCATTTGATTGGACGAATGATGTGGCATTGACCACTTCTGTGGCATTGACTGATGACGTGGCATGATCCTATTGGAGCAAAAATGTTGGCCGGTGACGTGGCAGAATATTAGTGGATAGAAAAAAACGTGTGTACGGTACATGCATATACACAGAATAACAGCCCTGATGATGTGTTCCATCCAATAGGAACTTGCCACGTGGCGCAATCCTGAGCGTCCAAATTGTTTTAATCCGATGGCCATGATTTACTCAGTGTATCTATAAAAAGGGGGCTCCCCCCCCTAATTTGACACCCCTGAATCCCTTTTTGGACTCCATTTTCTGTAATTCCATCTCCATCTTGTATTTTCTACGTATTTTAATAAAATTCCCATTTTACCCCTAGTTCAAATATGAGTGGCTAATTTCCTTTCAAGCTTGGGTTGAAGGTTAAGTCTCAACATGCTCCATGGGCTTAATTTGGTAAATTTACTTTTTCTTCCCCTTTAATTTATGTGGTTGTTTTGACTTTTCGTAGACAGACAGTAATAATCTTGTCTGGATATCGGCTGGAATAACCGCCTCCCTAGGCAAGGTTATTACTATGTGGCACGGGAAGCCCTTAGCACCATATCTATTAGAGTGTGGTTCATGATGAGTGGAAGTTCCCCCTTCATGATTTAATTGGTACTAATAATGAATATTAAGCCGATAGTGCATGTTGAGACAGATCCAGAGATCCAAGCATTTCATCCAAATAGTTTATTCCTACAGCTTTAATTTAAATTAATATATTGCCTACTTCATTGTCATTATAAATCCAACCACCAACTCAGAAAATTAATTCTACACATAATTAAAATCCACCTCCTCGTGGGATCGACACTCGTCACCATTAATCTATTCTACAATAGATTCGTGCACTTGCGAGTTCAATAAAATTTGCACAACAGTTGGCTAGAAAGGCTTAAACGGACCAAAGATGGCCTTTTTATCATCTTTTAGGGCTCTAACTAACTTTCATATCCACTAATTCAATGGACTTTCAGATGCAGATACAAAAGTTTTTTCATTTTTTTTACTTTTTTTTTTTAAGAAAAATATAAAGATCCTGTATAATAAACTATGCAGCAGTATAGGCAAACATGGTTACTCTCTAAGGAGAGTAGGCTCAAAAACTCAGTTAGACTTACCATGGCATGTTTATTCCTTCAAATGGTTTAATTAGTTTCACTCATCAAATTTCTCGCTTTACATTTCAACATGCAAAGTGAAAAACATGGTGTAACATAACTCAAGGCCAAAGATAATACAAAAAATAAAATTTAGAAGTCACCATGTTATCCAATGTTAAAAGATCACAAATCTTTTTTTTAATTTTAAAGAAAACATAAAAAAAATTCCCTCAAAAGTTTTTTTAAGAAAAAATAATAGAAGAAGTTCGAACTGATTGTAAAAATTTAAAGGAGATGAATAAGAAAAAGAAAAAAAGAAAAAAATGTTAGAAAGCAATTTTTTTTTAAGAAACAAAACTTTAAAATTAAGAAGATACGTTTCTAGAGTATTACACTCCATATTCAGCTATTTTTGACTCAATTTGTTTTTAATCTAAAGTTAGTCTTTACAACAAAAATTAGTAAAAACACCACTAGGACTAAGACATTCCACAATTGTCAACTATTCCTTCCCTCCAACCTGAACAAGACATTATCTTCAATATCTTAAAAGAAAATAGTAGAGTTTAGAAGACATCATCTAGTTACTGCAAAAAAATATTTACAAGTGGAGAGTTAAATCTAATTTACACTTTTTACGATGATTACTGCATCATCATTAGTTGACCAATTTAATGCCGAGGTCATGGGATCTAACTGTAGTTTGTAAGCTTGCAAAAGATCAAGTAACTCATTAATAGTAAGAGCACAAATAAAGAATTTTTTCACTGAGGATGAATAAAATAATTATTTATTGCATGATAAAAAAATGCTATTAAGCCATCATAAAAGTTATTAACATTTAACAAACTGATGAATTTTTTATGGATATTGAAATGAGCCAAAGAAGTAAATTTAATTAGTGCCTTTAAAGTTGCAAGATCTCCTGTTAAAAAAATGAAAGCATCAATATGATTTAACATCTCATATATTCTTTCTTTCATACTTGAGACAATTAACTTTCCTCTGGTTGGTGAACCAGGCAAACATCCCAAAGGTGACTTTTGGAATAATGCCTAGTACTTGGCTTTCTTGAACAAAAATAACTTCTGAGATAAGTTTTGATAACCCTCGGTCACCTCTTCCATATACAAGATGTAATTTTCTCTCCACTATAGCACGAGCAAGATCTACGGCTACCTAAACAAACTCTTTATACTTTTTATAGCGAAATCCAGAAAGAACACAAATGTTCTTAAGTTGTCTATTCGAAGTTGCTGCCATTAAAACAATTCTCAACAAAAATAATTTGTGAGTGCCTGAAAAGGAGAACCTATTTAATGATCTTGGTGACAGATACAATGATACACAGCTATAAATAGGGTTGTGTGTTTTGTCAAATGACATGTAAAGCTGGTGGTTGAATAATTGAAAAGCAAACAAAAGAAGAAACAAACAATAAAAAAAGAAACAAACAGTGACTAGATATAAAATCACAAAAATAATAATAATGTAGAAAATAAAAAATATTTACTAGTAGTTGTGATTGTAGCTTATATTTTCCACTAGTTTTACATCCAGTAATAGCTTAAACACCCTCTATGGGTTGAGGATAGGCTTCCTATACAATTTTCTTATAAACTAGCAAATAGAGTCTTTTAAACTCAGATTCCCAATATTAAACTGTGCTATTTCTTTTTGGAATAGCTTCCATAAGTTATAAATCTCATGTTCCACATATCTGCTCGAATGCATCTTAAGTGATCGTAAGATATGATCCAACGATTCTTTACTCATGCTATCCTTAACGAATTTGATTTTATCTTCACGATTTACAAAAACCATTCCTAAAGTTTTACAACATGGTTTATTACAAGCAAGTCTTACATAGTTTGGACATTTAGAGCCAAGTCGTTTAGCTCTTCTTTTTTTTTTAGCAAATGTGCTTTTACCAAAATCAAGCATGGAAGAAACAAATGGATAAAAGAACTCACCTGTAAATCGGACTTTGCTTCAATTAACCAACGATTGTCAGTAGGAATCTCATTAATCATTGACAAACACAGACGTTCACAACAAGCTTTGTAAATCTTTTTTAGAGCATTTTAAAGGAAAGAAGAAAAATGCTTATGCAATTTAAGTTATATTTCTTTTATGCTTGATTTTAGGGTTTCAGTTCTTGTGGGAAATTGAAAATACCAACATAAAAAGTCACAAAGTACTGTTATCTACCATTTTTATAGGAAAGTAAATCAAACATACCAATGAAACAAATTAAATTTGCAAAATCAAGTCAAAAGTGAACAAAACAACAAAATAAAAACACATAACAATTTTAATCAAACATGCAACTCATCTTCATCCTTTTATTGAATTTACCTTAAGTTCTAATTGGAGTTCATAAATACCACCCTCTATTATTATGAGTTGTCTTTCTAGATTTTCAATGTGGGATACTAACTCTAATGTTGTAAGTTCCAAATAGGATGTGATTTACAAACTCATATCAAATTTCTTAGGTGAAATTTTACATGTAAAAATTCATTAAGATGTTTGAAAAGGATCCTTCTCATGGAGGCACAAATGATTAACTTTAAAAATGATGAAATGAAACAAAATTGTCAAACAACCACACTTAAATAAAAAAAATAAACGTAATACACTTTATTAAAAAAAATCAAATAATTCAAATGGTGAAGTATCAGTAAAGAAAAATGACAAAAAGTTAAAAGCAAACGATTTAATTAACATTGGTGGGTCACGTAAATTGATTTTGGTGTCTGCTTCACGTGGTTAGTATTTTAAATATGGTTTCAATCTTTGACCATTAACTTTAAATATGATATTGTCCTTTGGATTCTCAATTTCTACGGCCCTATATGAATGTACATTTTTTACAACAAATAAGCCACTCCACTTTAACTTTAACTTTCTTGGAAACAAATAAAGACGAGAGTTATAAAATAATACTTTTTTATGAATCTCAAATGTCTTCCGAAAAATTCTTTTATCATGAAAAGTTTTTGTTCTTACTTTAATAATTATGGAATTCTCATATGCATCATTCCTTAATTCCTCGAGTTCATTCAATTGTAATTTATGGACATTACCAACATCATCAAGATTTGAATTAAAAGCTGTAATAGCCCAAAATGATTTATGTTCAAGGTCAATTGGTAAATGGCAAGGTTTACCATTAACAAGCCTATAGGGTGACATTCCTAAATATGCTTTAAATATAGTACGATATGCCCAAAGTGCATTAGTTAGTCGAAGGGACCAATCTTTAAGATTTGGGTTAACTGTCTTTTCTAAAATTTATTTTATCTCTCTATTTGCTAATTCAACTTGATCACTAGTTTGAGGATGATAAGGGGTAGCAACTTTGTATGTAATTCTATATTTCTTCATTAAGGACTCAAATGGCTTGTTGCAAAAATGCTTACCTCTATCACTGATAATGGCTCAAAGGATTTCAAATCTGCTCAAAAGATTTCCTTTTAAAAAGTGGATCATAGTCTTGTGATCGTTATGCCGATAAAGAATCACTTTAATCCATTTTAAAATATAATCAATGGCAACTAAAATATATAATCCAAATGATGATGGAAAAGAGCCTATAAATTCAATTCCCCAACAATAAAATATTTCAATGACACGGATGAGGTTTAAAGGCATCATGTTTCGTTTTGAAATAAACCCAACCATTTGACAATTCTTACACACATTGCAAAATGCATGTGAATCTTTAAATAATGTAAGCCAATAAAATCTACATTGCAATATTTTTGTAACTTTCTTTTTTGAAGAAAAGTAGCCACCATATGCTTCAAAATGACAGAATTGAATGACCCTACTTACCTCGTCATCTGGAATACATCTCAAAAAAATTTGATCAGAATAGCACTTAAACAAGTATAGATCATCTTAGTAAAATTTTTTACCTCTGTTAAGAATTTCCTCTTTTCTTGGGAGCTCTAGTCACATGGCATTTCACCTGTTACAAGATAATTAACAATATTAGCATACCAAGGCATTTTGCTTATAGAAAATAAAAATTTGTCAGGGAAAGAATCATTTATGAGTGTTGTATTAATTAAAGACTTATTTGTAAGTTTTAAAAGATGATCTGCAACAACATTTTCGGCACCCCTTTTGTTTTTGATTGTTAGGTTAAATTCTTGAAATAGCAAAATCTATTGTATCAATCTTAGCTTGGAGTCCTACTTAGACATTAAATATCTCACAGTAGCATGTAACAATCGTAGATGAACCAATTAAATATGAATGAAATTTATCCAATGCAAATATTACCGCAAGTAGTTCTTTTTCAATTGTGGTGTAATTCATTTGAGCACTATTCAAAGTTCTACTTGTGTAATAGATGACAAAGGGCTTACCATCCTTTTTTTGTCCAGAACAGCAACAATATCATAATCACTAGCATCATACACTAGTTGAAATGGCAAAGACTAATCAGGGGGTTGTATTATTTGGGTTGATGTTAAAAAGGCTAATTATCTTTTCCAAAGCTTGTTGACAATCACTAGTCTATTCAAATATTGTGTCTTTTATCAAGACGGTACAAAGTGGTCTAGATATGGCACTAAAGTCTTTTATAAACCTCCTATAAAATCCTACATATCTTAAAAAAAACGGACTTCTCTAATTGTCTTTGGTGAAGATAATTTTGAGATGATTTCAACTTTGGCTTTGTCAACTTCAATTCCTTTTAAAGACACAACATGGCCCAAGAATATTCCATAAATAGTCATGAAATGACATTTTTCCCAGTTTAAAACTAGTCCTTTTTCTTTGCACCTTTCCAAAACTTTTTCTAGATTCTCAAGACAAGTATCAAAAGAATTACAAAATACAGGTAAATCATCCGTAAACATCTCCAGACAATTTTTAATCATGTCACTAAAAATACTAAGCATGCATCTTTGAAA
This sequence comes from Luvunga scandens, assembly GCA_030449905.1. NCBI lineage: Eukaryota > Viridiplantae > Streptophyta > Magnoliopsida > Sapindales > Rutaceae > Luvunga > Luvunga scandens. The sequence goes on from JASUUG010001266.1 coordinate 4,705,342, forward strand.
TATTGCAGGAGCATTACAAAGTCTAAAAGGCATTCTACTAAATGCAAATGTTCCAAATGATCATGTAAATGTAGTTTTTTCTCAGTCTTCTAAAGTTATAAGAATTTGAGAATAGCCTGAGTAGCCATTAAGCAAGCAGTAGTAGGGATGTCCTGTTACTCTCTCGAGAATTTGGTCTAAAATTATAAAAGGAAAATAGTCTTTTCTAGTGGCATCATTTAATTTTCTGTAATCAATGCACATGCGCCAACTAGATGGAATTCGATTGAAATTGGTTCACCTTTTTCATTTTTTACAATAGTTATTCTAGATTTTTTGTAGTACTACTTGCGTTAGACTTATCTATTTATTATCAAAAATAGGATAGATAATTCCTACATATAATAGTTTAATGACCTCATTTTTTACCACTTTTTTCATGTAAGGGTTTAGTCCTCTTTGTGGTTGATGGGTTGTTTTGGCATTTTCCTTTAGGTGTATTCGGTGTGTGCAGATTAAAGGATTAATGGCCTTTATATCTCTGAAGGTCCAACCAAATGCAGTTTTATACCCTTTTAGCACAGCCAGTAACTTACCTTCTTGATCACTTGTAAGTTGAGAAGAAATTACCACTAGATATGTTTGCTGCTCTCCAAAATAAACATATTTTAATTCTTCTAATAAGAGCTTTAATTTGAGCTCTGGTACTTCTTCTTTATTTGGCTCTTTAAATTGTATCGTATTTTTAAAGTTTGATTGGTCATCATCACCCGTGGGTATCTGCATAGAATCAAGTATAGAACACATCTTAACAATATCACATTTTAATTCCTTACTTGATTTAAAACAACTAGTAAAACAAATTTCCACTGGGTTTGTAAAATTCTTGTCCTGAATGTGTTTAATCAGCAATTGGTTCATTTTCCAAAATAATAAAATCCATAGGATATATGAATTTATTGACTTAGACTAGTACATTTTCAATTATTCATTTTGGGACCTTAATCGACCTATCGGCAAGTAAAAGAGTGGTAGAAGTTGGCTTTAACTTACCAAGATTGAGTTCTTAGTACATTGAGTATGGAAGTAAATTGACTCTAGCACCAAGATAAAGTGAAGCATGTCCAAATTTATGGTCTTCAATAATGCAAGAAATAGTTAGACAACTATGATCCTTGTATTTCAAAGCATTATTAGTTGAGAGAATGAAATTTACCTATTCTGCTAAAAATGCTTTTTTTTGCACCTTATGTTTCCTTTTCACAGTGTATAGAACTTTCACAAATTTAGCATAGGAAGGTACCTGTTTAATGACATGTAACAGAGGAATGTTAACCTTCAATTATTTAAAGAGTGTATAAATCTCTAGACTGTAGTTTGGTTTTTTTAGCTTGATTAATGCTTGAGGAAATAGGAGTGCAGATGAAAAGTTAATTATTTTTTCATAGGTTAAAGGTTCAACAGACCCTTCCCTATTCTCTGAAATTGAATCATTGCTCATTTTACGAGGGTCCAAAATGTGTTTTTCCATAATTTTACCACCACAAAGAGTTATAATCAATTTGACTTGGCTCATATTTTGGTTTCTTATATTACCCATTTGAGAATGTTGTTGACTCTTAGGGTTTGATTCAGGTTAAGTAGGAGACTTACCTTTTTCATGTAGGGTGAGGGCTGATGTAAGTTTCAAGATAGTTTCTGTCAAATTGGTAAAGGTTTGCATGGTTTGGTTATTGATTGACTCTTATTTTTCAATGAATGAATGCAAAGTATCTTTCAGATTTTTTCTTAGAAGTAGGATATATGGTGGGTAATTTTAGAAATTTTGACATATAGGAGCTGGTTGTGAAGGTTGTGCATGATTGTCATTTCCCTAATTGAAATTTGGGTGGTTTCTTTAACAATAATTGTAAGTTTGGGAGTATGGATCGGCATTTGGCTTTTTGAAATTGTCAATGATATTTACCTATTCATGCAAACTTTCTCTCAGAGCTAGCAAGGTCAGACAGTCTTACGTAGAATGATCAATAGAATCACAAATATAATATGCAATATCTTGAATAGATTTTACATGATCATTCTTTTTGGACTCTAAGACTTTAACTTTACTAGCTAAAAGATGAAAATTTTGCTTGAAGGTCATGGTCTTCTTTAAGGTTGTACATGCTTCCACCAAATGGAGATGACTAGGGTTTACTCAATGACTCATAAGACCTAACTATATCCCAATGTTGTGCACTCTTTGCTATATAATCAAGGCGATTTAATGCATCTTTAGGATTTTTGTCTCGAAACTCACCATTACACATCATTTCAGTAGCTTGTCTACTTTAGGATGTTAGTCCTTCGTAGAAATAAGACACTAACCTCAATATTTCCAAAACAGTGGTGTGGGCAAATGTTAAGTAGCTCTTTATACCCATCCCAACATTAATAAAGGGTTTCTTCTGGCTTTTGAGGGAACGTGGTGATTTGTCTTTTAAAAGAATTTGTTCTGTAAAGTGAAAAGAATTTTTTCAAAATAAAAATAAATAAACTAAAAATTAATTAACTAAAATTAAAATATTAGGCGGTTGAACCAACCATAAAAATAAAATAATTAAAAGCAACAATAAAATAACACATCAACAAAATATTAACAATTCGGGTGGTATTTTAAAACCAGCCATATAAACAAAGAAATTAAAAGAACAATTTTGGCAGTCTTTTAGAACAAGCCATATAATAAAAATTACATAAATTAATATACATGAATAATTAAACAAAAATAAAAATGATAGGCAGTTAAACCAACCATAACAAAATAAATGAAATTTAAATAACAATTCAGGCGTTGAACTAACCATATAAAATAACAAAATAAAAAAAATATGAAAAGTAAATTGTAGAAATTAAAAGAAAGAAAAGAATGCAGTTTTTTATTTTATTTTAAGAATTACCAGCCAAATAAATTTTAATTATTGGACCTTAATGGTTATTTTAAAAGTCTAAGTCCATGTCCATTATGTCCACAAAGTTCAACGGTCCAAGTGCATTAAGTCTTTAAGTCCAAAAGTCCAAAGAATACCACAAAGTTCAAAGATCAATGTTCAATTCAAATTTAGAGATTAGTTTGCAAAGTTTTTTCGGTCAAAATAAATTTTTTTACAAATTTATAGATTATGTTAAAATATCAAAAGAATCGGGGGCTAAATAAAAAATAAAATGGCAAGACTAAGACAGAAGCTGGCCGCAAAAATAAAAAAAATGAAAATAAACTGATACCAAATTAGAAAACTCCCTAGAAACGGCCAAAATCTTGACACGAGTCAAAAGTATTATTACTCACAAGTATAAGAGTGTCTAGTTATAATATAACCCGGTGAGTCTAGGATCGAACCATATGGAATTTAAAATCTAGTAATCAATTTATTGTAACAAAGGAAATTAAGTAGGGGAAAGGAAATTGACAGGAATCAATCTAAAAATATGCTAAGGTTATGGGATCCGCTCTTGGATTTCAAATTATGATTAAAACAACTCTCTCATATTTGTATTTTGCATTTATCTTGCCAGTTAATTATTATACCATTTAATTCTTGACTAACCATTAATGTGATAAAAATGAACCAAGTACCTAATGTGCCACAACTATATTGTAGTGTCGACATTATCTTAAAACACAATAGAAATCGAAAAAGATATAGATCTATAAATTAACATGACATAAAAGAAACTAGTAAGGGAAAAAATATAACAAATAAAATAAACTTTAAAACTCACTTGAGAGAGTAGTTTAATTAATAATTTAAATCCTTGAGCTTCACCTTTCACTTTTGCTCAGAAAATTTAGCCACTCATATTGAAAAATAAAATACTCATTTTATTTAACAAACTTCTAAAATATAATATAAGAAAATTAATTACACAAGAAAAACAAGAAAAAAAGAAAAATTTCTCAACTTATAGTTTAGCTCCTAGCTTTCTCTCTTAGCTCACTCTTTCCCCCCTTCTTTTTTTCATCTACTTGCCTTTTATAGGCAAGGATGCATTCACTTTGCATTATTTTATTTAATTTTATTATTTATATTATATATATACATTTAAAGGTGTGTTCATGAGGTGGCGAAATGGCGACCTGACCATCACACTATTATTACATCAATTTTCTTTTTTTAATTTTTTTATTTACATTTAGTTTTCCTCAATAATACATTCCAATGGCTCCAATAATTTTTTTTTGTTTCTGCTTTTAGTTCCAATTACGTCTTTATTCCTGAAATATTTACAATATAAAAAATTAACATATTACAAATTAATTTTAACATAAAAATTTATTAGGGGAATGTTAAGATAATTTAAGAATAATGAGCTCATTAATTAACACTATAAGTGAAAAACTGACAATTTTAAACTTATTAAATGTACACTTGTTAGTAATATCAATAACCATTGACACTAGTTTATTAAAGGCCTTAAAAGTTGCTCCGGTCATTAAATGCTAATATTTTTGTATTTCGTATTAGCAACTTAGTATTAGTGAAAGTTATTTTTCTAGTAGTGATAATTGCATATTTTCAGTCCTGTATTAAATATAGGCATTGGCAGTTGCCAAGAAAGTTCAGACTAGAAGAATAATGAGGATGTGCTTTTTTTAATCCTACACTGGTTGAGTGTTAACTATAATAAAATCAATAGAAAAATAAAACTTGTCTACCTGAATAAACACGTCTTTCACAATATCATGAGATATTTTTATGGATTGATCTACGAGATGCAACACAATTGGAGTTCGGTGCAATTTTCTTAATCCAAGTTTCACAAGTACTAAACAAGGCAAAAGATTTACACTAGCTTTTAAATCCATTAAAGCATTCCTAAATATGTGGTTCCCAATATTACATGAGATAGTGGAGGAGTTTGGGTATTTAAATTTTGGCAGAATTTTATGTTAGAGTATAGAACAAATGGTTTTTGTTAACATGTCTATCTTTTGAACATGAATAATTCTCTTTTTAGTGCAAAGTCTTTAAAAGACTTTGCATAAGAGGGCGCTTGTGTTTAGCATCAAGCAAAAGGATGTTAACATTTACTTATTTAAAGATCTCCATAATCTCACTTGTGGAATTCATGTTAGTTCTCATCTTATTCCATAGCTTGTCAATGGTGTGATTTTGTTGTTCCATTGTGGAGTGAGTCTAATTTTAAAAATTTTAGAGTGCTTTTTCCCATGATTTATTTTGTAAGTAGCTCTGATTCTGATTATACTGTCTAAGTGGTGGCTAAGAGATTTGAAAATCTTGATGAATTGGTTATACTAGTACTTGTGGAGTTTTTGTTTTGTTCTGTTGAAATTCGTGAGACCTTGAGAAGTTGAGATGGTATTTCCATCTAGGATTGTAAGTATTAGAGTAAGGATTGAAGTTTGACTACTTTCTCATCACGTTTATGGCATTGGCTTGATCTGGCTATGAATCATGGTAAAATTGATTGTAGGCATATGGCTCTTTTAGTTTGGCAGTCGTTAAAATGCTATTAGGTGAGAAAGTCCTACCATTTCATTGACTTCTTTGATGTCTAATCTTCTTTTGTTTATTCTTGAGTGATTGGCTTTACAGTTGGGAATTATCTTCTTGTTGTTGGAAAAAAACGAAAATCCAAATTTTTTATATGCTTTTAGACATTAGCTCATCTCCACTTGTCCCTATTAGCCATTCTTGCACATGTTACAATAGTGCCTCTAAGAAGTATTGACATTGGTGTAATTTCTCATACTCATGATGTGGACATTTCCAGAGTAGCTTGTTGAATCGCTCTCATACTTTGAAAAATTGCTAGTTTTCTCTCTAAGTAAACTTTTAGATTTCCCTATAAATATCATTGGTTTTTTGCATTGGGAAGTATTTACTTAAAAACTTAGTTACTATTTATTCTCTTTATGTGATACTATTAGTAGGTAATATATTGAACCTTGAACAAACTCTATCCTTTAGAGAAAATGGAAATATCTAAACTTAACATCTTCATCAGAAAATTTTTCTTATTTTAAAGTTTGGCAAATAACATAAAAATCATTCAAATGATTGTATGGATCCTTGTTTTCTAGAACCTAGAATGATAGGAGAAAATTTAGCATACTAAGTTTTAACTCAAAACATCTAGTAGTTATATTTGGATATCTTATGCATGATGTGCTCAAATTTGCTAATAGACTGAAGTGATATTTAAATGGCCTCTCTCATGGTGCTTGTGCTTGATGTTGTTCTAATTCCATCTTAATTTTATCCATAATTTTACCTTGTAATGCAATGTGTCTTAGTGTGCGACTTGTCTTTTCTAGATCAAGGTCTATAGGCTTTAGATCATATGATTGTGACCTTTAACTGTGCATACAAAGAATATGCAAAAATTAAACACAGAACTAATGAGAATAAAAATAAAAAAGAAGTTATGATACTAACCTTATCATGTTATTATACACTTAGTATGAAAACACTCTCAAAATTTGCACATAATTTACATAATATTTTAAAAAAATTAACTTTACAAATTAAAATGACTTACCCCCCAACAATTGCGCTAAAACCTTGTTGTACAAATTTTATTGTACTTGTAAGTACATAAATCTATTATAGTGATGAGCCTTACTCCCACGAGAAGGTAGATTTAATCATGTTAGTATATATAGCCATAAAATATTGATTTTGATGATAACAAACCACATATTTTAGATAAACAAGGAATTACACTTTATGGTTTTATAAAAAAAGAAAATGAGTATTTTTAAAATAAAAATGTATTTCTAGAACTAACCAAATAATCGGATAAAATAAATAGCAAACTGGAAACCACCAAGTTATGTAGAAATTGAAATCTTTGAATATAACGGTAACATTAAGCGGCAAATCAATCAACATAAAAAGTAAGTCGGTTAACACTAGAAAGTCAATAACAATTAGTTTTCAGCTCCAACTATAAAAGGCTCAATTAAATTCAATTTTTGATAGATTCAACAATTGTCACTGAGCTTGCTACTGAGTATACAATCTCTATTAAGCTTTAAACTTATTATTGTTTCATTGAATCACACTTTGAGCTTTCATTTGTAAACATATTTATTGCGTGAGGGAAACTCTTTTGTAATTTTTATTTTTGAGTTATTGTAAGTATAGGAAACACTTAGGTTAAGAGATTCGAGATAATCTCTTATGGTAAAGGTTGATTGACACCTGTGAAGTCAATTGTAAAAGTTATTGAAGCCTTGGAGGCTTAGATAGTGAAATCCTTAAACACGTTGAGCTTGGAGGCGTGGACATAGGCGAGATTGGATGAACCAAATAAAAATCCTTGTGTTTGAATCTCTCTTCCCTTATCTCTTTACATTTTGATTGGTTCATTTATTATTGTTTTGAATTTGTTTAAGATTTGCATCAATTTTTATTCAAGCATTGCATAATTTTTAGAAACCCAATTCATCCCTTCTTTTGAGTTGCATAGCTAGTATTTCAAATCATGTGTATCATTAATTTTCGAGGTTCATTTGTGAATTAATTAGATGATATTTTTTAGCAATATTAAGATAAAAATAGCAGGAATAAATTAAAGATAACACAATTCAAATAAAACACTTGAGTCTCTGCATTTATAGTCAAGACTTCACCATAGACTTGATATTCCTTTTTAGTTCAAACTATTTTTTTAAGGGTATTTCCGCTTCCTGTAATCCTTATTTTGGTAAGTATGGTATCAAGCATTCATCGTTCCAAGGGAAATAATCTTCTACTAAATATGGTGTCAAGTACACATTATGCTAAGTGATTACAATATTTCTATCGACAACATAACAAGATTGTCCACTGAATAACTTATATATACTCTTTGTCAATACTGAGTCAAGATGAACTATGAATGCTAAAGGGAAGATTTTTCTCTAATAAATATAGTGTAAAGTGGTCATTGTGCCTAACAGTAATGATCTTTCACTAAGGAGCTGATGTACCCTGCAAAATCTAGACGATATTTACTATTTGTCATGATAATTTCCAATAATATGTTGCCACATCATTAGTTAATGCAAAAGTCAATAACATTGATTCATTACGTTGTATGTATCATCAACTCATTTTTTTATCCATTGCCACGTCATTAGTCAACTCAATAGGATGCTGTAATGTAATTGGTTAATGCCATATCAGTTGCACCCCACCAAAATTCTCAAATTTAGATTTTTTCTTTTATGCCCTTTTTAAGGTTTTTAGCTATTATGGGCTAAAAAATGCTATTTTTTTACTATTTGATTTCTTGTTAATTGTAAAATGACTAAAATACTTTGAAATATTATGAAATACTCAAATTATAATAAAATACACACCATGAAAGTTTAAAAGACTTAAATACATAAATGTAGAAATGTTAGTGAGACTTAGAGTCTAAAATGACGATTTTACCCTTTATAAATATATATTCTCCAGCACACAACAATCCAAAGCCTCGAAAACTTTTTGATTCCAATGTTTATGTTAAATTTTCATTAATTCAATTTGTGGTTACTGGAAAATATATTAAATATATGTGAATTAAATGAATACTATGCTAACATTGACTGTCTCTTGATAGAATTTATTTTATATTTTAGAATGAGTAGCATATAAATTAAATAATGAGACTCTAAATGAATATTGATTTTAAGCTAAGGCATATCACTTCTCTTTAGAATATAAAGAGCATTTTATAGGGTGCTACCAAAGCCTAGCATGCTCGCATCTTATTGTTGAGTAACTTTCATTATGCCCTTGTTAATGAGTTCAAGAAACATTGGGTTGCTTATATAAGAGAGCTTAAATATGCTAGAGGCTTTGTAATTGACAATGTCGAACCTGAGTAGTTGGCATAATATGGGAGTTTATATAACACTTACCCTTAAGGATTTGAAGGCTAGTGCTGAGAGGCCGTTAAAAATTCTAATCAAATATATGTTGCTTAGATGTAAAAGATGAGTGATTAGAAGTAGCTAATGCTTCCAGCTATCTCTATATTACTAAGTCCAACTATAGAAGATGAGCGCATAGGGGCAGTTAAAGTTTCTAATGAACTCTATATGATTGATTCCAATTTGAGAATGTAAGCACTTAGAAGTGGCTAATGCTTCTAAAATTAACTCAGCAAGAAATAGTTTGGCGGTTTAAAGCTTAAATTTTTAAGCATAAAGTGATCGGGTAGTTTCTCCTAGTGGAACTTAAAGATTCAATCCCGATCTAAGCCATCGAATACTAAGAATGCCAAAATAAGGCAAGCATGCATGTGAAATAGAATGATATTACATGGATAGTTACTCACCATTAAGGTGAGTTTAAGTTATTTTATTCATGATTGCACTAAGTAGAAATAGACCAAGTAGCTGTACCTTGTGAGTATAAATCACAAAAGGGTTTTGATGTTTTCCACTGCAATTACCAAAGGAAAACACAAATACATATAAGGATATCCACATTGTAAAAGTCAAAAGTATAAGCATCTGGAAGTTGGCATTGCATGGTCCTTATTTTTCTAATGAAAGATGTACATAAAAAATTCATTAAAAACTTGGTCTTAGTCATTAACCTTTTAAGATCAGGATATTTACTTTTAAATGTCTATTTTACCATTTTATAAAAGCGTTTTTATGAAAAGTTATTAATCATGCATCATCTTATAGTAATAATATACTTGCCAAAATTTGGCATATTAAACTGAGACATATGGCTAAGTTGGCTAGAGGGAGAACATTGGGCTCACTTGCTTGAACGATAAAGCATATGTGTGAAAGTCATTTAATATAGGAGAATAACTTGGAAAACTTTTGGCAAAAGAACTAGTGCCAAATGGTTATTACAAGTTGTCCATTTTGACACTTGTGGTAAAATGAATGCAAAGGCTAAGAACAGAGCCCATAGTGATTACATTCATATATCTATCCATTTTGGTCTAATCTTTTTTATTTTTTATAAATCGGTTGTACTAGGTTGCTTTTCATTACTCTTGGATATGATAGAGATCGAGTAAGATGGACCAAAATGTTTATGTCTTTCTGAGCAATTCTAGGAAATGTAAATGAGAAAGATACATCTAGATAACTGATTACTCCTAAAATATGCACTACTTAGAGTAGTGGAAATTAAAGAATATGACATTATGAGTATTGATAAAGTGATAATAGTGCATGAGTTTCTTTCATATGTTATTTAGAGACACTCTATTGATTGCAGCTTAAATATTTAATTAATTTTTCACATAATAAGTCACTTATGCTCCACTCTAATTACAGGTAAAGTACTTAAAATAACTCATCTACAACTTAGGGTTTTTAGTAAGATATATTGAATAATCAAATAAGGTATGTGTTCCGTCGTAAATGAATAGCTAAGGTAATGATTCGTAAGAAACCACAAACATCAAAATTTTTAAATTCCTAAGCATTATAGAAGTTGAAAAAAATGTATCCCAAATTATGATTTGGATTATCTTTTGATATCACTTTTGAGTTGAGAATTGAGTACACATAGGTCAAATTCACTTGGAAATCCTAATCCTAATAAGAACAAACACTTAATGAGGTGGCTCTACTAGATAACTCAATACAATGGAATAATTGTAAAGCATTTGTATATCATCTTTCAAAGGTTGAAAGGAATTGCTTTACAATTACTTCATATTATAGTGATGAGGTAGCATTACATGTATGGAGCTTGCGCTCTAAATTTTAAGGAACTACGAATAAAAATAATAATTAATAGATAAAGCCAATAAATGAAAATTATGCCTGGGACATAATAGGTCAATTGCCAAATAAACTATTACAAACAATAAGGTTGTGCATGTGTAAGGCAAAAGGCGTAAGTGCAATCATAGTCTTGATTGATTGTTTAAAGCAATGTGAAGTGCTATAAAGCAGAAAGAAACTCTTGACTACGATGTTTCTCTAAAGCAATTATTTATATTCATTGTTATACATGCATTTGTCATTATATCAAATACATGTAATAAATGCATCTCAATAGTGCATTAGAGGGAGAAATATACATATGGAACAACTACTAAATGTTGATGCTAAGTTTTGACTTTGACCACACAACTTGCACACTCTAAAGAATTTTGCCAAAGGTTTTGAGTAAATGGGCTCATACTTAAAAGGCTCTTGCTAAAGACCTTAAGCGCATAATTTGCTTGCTCTAAAAAGTCTAAATATGTATATTATCAATGACATCCTTCTAATAATGGTATTTTAAATTTCATCAAGCTATGTTTCATTACAAGTCTTAGATGATTTGAGATAGCAATTGTATTTATGCATGTGGGGTTATATTTTTAAATGGCTATAAATGAAGAAGATTTTGTCAGAACCATCAGTATTGATTATCGAATAGCATATGGGAAATTATGTATGTTTAAGAAATCTAAATCCAAAATAGAATCCTTTCACATATAGAGGACGTTTATATGCCACAAAATAAAAAACATGTGGAGACATAATGATAAATAAAATATTATAGCTTTACAATATGTATATATACACAACATGGTATTGATCGATAAAAAGATATGACCAAATATGTTTAATTGTCATAAGTTTGATATTTGGGAATCTATAGGCTTATTGTTGCGGATTAAGAATGTAATCACTAGATATTCTTATAATTCTGCATTGTTAATAATAAAGTATCTACTGAGTACTTAAAATGTAGAGCTAGCATAACCACACATATAAGATTGTAAAAAGATATGTCATCATGTTAATTCTGGCTTTCATACATGAGAGGTCGCCTCAGTTACTATAGTAGCGAGCTAAGAAGAGACACAGAGAATTATAAAAGAATTAGATATGTATGTATTGTCATGAAGCTTACGTAATTCTAAACAATGTGTTGCCTTGACCAGGTCAAGATAGGATTACTTTAAGTAAGTTACTGGACCTACTATGATCTACTTTATTTTTATAGAAACTTGATTTAAGCTAGATATGAGTTTAATCCCTCATGAAGGTGAGCTTATTAAAACTCAAATTAGGCACTTTTAGCGGCAACTCAACCATGATCTATATAGTGAATAGTTGGACATATGCTTTTATTAAAAGATAATTCACTATAACGCGTGATTTATACTACATGTGCTTTTTGTGACCAATAAGGAAAATGAGTTAAAAAAGGGATTAATGAATCCTTACTTCTTAATTTTTGTCAATTCTTTTAAGGTAAAATTAGACCTCATCAACTATATTTTGAGGTGAAAGATTAACGTTTGCTATTTTAGCATGTTATTTATAACTATAATATTATGTATCTTATAAAACATGCTTAAGAAAGTAATTAGTCTAGAATTTTCAAAATATGAGTAGGATGGGAAGATTTATTTTTCTTACATCTGACTTATGTATTCATCGGTTGATGAGTTGTACAATCTATATGGAGATAGTTACAATTATGGATACATAGAGCTCATAGAGTCAAGCATATCTGTTATTAAGGAATTAGGTATGCTTGGACTAAATGAATAAAAATAAAATTTGTGATACATGATAAATAAATACTCAATGTCTTGTATTCATTTACAATTGATATTTCTAACTATTTAAGCTCTATTTACTATTCGTGGGTCATATGTTATGTTTACCCATTTGATACTGCATTTAACGCTTAGGGTCAGATTACATTTATTACTCTGTCTATTAAGTCATCCTATCACATACAAGCGAGGGACATTGGAATTGGCGTCCATGACGGGCTAAACTGCCCAACAAAAAGCAATATCTAGCAGTTTATTTTAAACAAAGTTCTATATGACTATTGTAAGTCTAATCGGACTCTAACAGTAATGAAATTTTTTGGTTGACTTCAATCACTCTCATTAACTTCTACATAAATGCATCTATTGTATCTAAGATAGAGGTGTAATACCTGTGAGAAGCACAAAAAATACAAAGAGCATAATAGAAAATACAGAAAGTGAGAATGACAGAAAAAGGCAATGGGCTCTTCCAATGTGATCTGAGGGGATTTTCTTTTATTTTGATTATCCTCTTATCATAAGCATACAGTAGCATGATGTTTTTCTACAAGATTATTCTCTATCTCTAATTAAATTGATAGTGACATAACCTTATTGTAATCCACTTTTATTCTAGGGTCAAAAGGTACACTTTTGATCTCTTATTCATTATAAATCGAAGATGCACGAAAATCAACATTTTTCATACCCTGAAGTGTAAATGGTAGAAATTTGGTATTCTAATTAATTTCATGCAGTATAATCGGAAACACATTTTCTAATTGAATTAAAAATTAATAACTATACTAATAAATAGTGCTATTATATATATCATGTAGAAATATTGAATTTTACACACAATTAAAAAAGTTATTGGAATTAAAATAATTTTACGAACATTTTAGTACTCTTACCTTAATAGACAACAAAGTTAGATTAATTTTATGTTCAAACAATCTTTGTGTTAAAAATGATAAAGAGACTTAAACTAAGAAATATAAAGTAGTTAAGAAGAATGTAACTGATTAATTGTTAAAATTTCTTCTTTAGTTGAATTTTTAAAAAATAACGTGGATTATAATTACTTTTTTTGAGATGGATACATTTATACAAATTGTAGGAGAAAATACCAACACCCTAATGCAATAGTCCCATCTTTCTTTAACTTATTAAGGAAAAATTATCCTTCAATACGTAGTGTCTGGACCATATCTTGTTAACCTTTAAATCTTTAGTAATTACCCCCCTTAATTTTATAGTTATTAATTATGACTCTTCAATGGTAAGATATGGTATTTATGATATGACTTAAAATTGAAACATATTTATACTTTAGTGTAAAATATAAGAATAATCAAGTAAATTTTAGCAGAAACAAAATATCAACTAGCATAACACTTAAGGGTCTGGTCAAATGGTTTTCAAATAATTTTATTTGCCCAATCACTCGAGTTTGAAATTTCAAATATTAGGGTTGGTATAAACGTTTTAAAAATTAAGTTCTTTGTGAAATGACAATCTCTAAAATAACCCCAAACTATTATAAACCATTACTTTTCCCCATTCCTGTGAAGAAGACAAAAGCATTTTCATCAACCACCACTCCCTATTTTTTTTCTTATCCCTCAACCAAAATAAAAATAAGTTTAAGTTTCCAGTATTTTTAAGATATTTTGAAGATTATCATTTTACAAAAGTGTAATTCAAAATTAAAAAAAAAATAATTTATGACTTTGCCCACGACTTTTTTTAAATAAAAAATTACAAATAAAAAAATTAGATATTGTAGATCAATTCTAAAGTACAAAGAATAATTGGAGCATTAGCTTAAACTCTCATAACCAAAAGCTTAGTTCATTTGATCTAGATAAAGGAAAAAATAGTTAGTTATGTTTTCTAACTCTACCATTTCAAAGTATTTTCAATTGTTCTGACCTCATAAATGCTATCTGTTTTGTTGTTCGACTTCTCATTGATCATAAAATTCCCAAGATACCACTAAAATACCTAAACTACTCAAATTATAACAAAACACACACAATCAAAGTTTAAAGAACTTAAACATATAAAAGTAGAAATGTTAGTGAGACTTACAGTGCAAAATGACAAATCTATCCTTTATAAATATGCATTTTCTGACACTCAACATAAAATAGGCTTTATAAGTTCATCCACTTCTGTCATCCTTTCAAATGCTACTTTAAACTTCACATCAGTCGTCAACATCAAATTGTTGGAATTCCACATAGTAATATAGTAAAAACTGCAATTCCATTAGCCCCTTTCACATGATCCACACATTGTTTAAATGTTTTAACCTCAAAGTGTTTGATCTCACATACTTTACAGGATTCTAAATACAATAACTGAGGCATACAACTCTTTCAACCCCTAGTGACAATCCAATTTAAGATATGTGTAGAACAACACACATGCATGTAATCACCCGCAACATAAGTGCATATTCTTCCACATAAGCATTTGGTTGCTTACATAATCAATAATAACATCATTGCCTGATGCCTTACCAACAGTTATTGCACACACATTCTCTATTCCTTATTCAAGCAAACAAGCTTCAATCTTTTTGCCAATTACCTTTCTTTTATGGTCTTTAATCTCACTAAATCTGATAATCTTGTTATTTAAACACCAGTCACTATCAATAAAATGAGTTGTGATCATTTTATAACTCATATTCTGAACCAAACTGTATATATTAGTTGTAAGAGACATTCTCTGCTTTTTTATCCATATTAAACTCTTCAAAATTCCTTTTTCTTCTAAGAACAACTCTATAACATCTCTACTAATAGGTCTTCAAGATGGCATAATAAACTAAGGAACAACTATACTATCGAAATGCCTAAACCCTTTGTTATCAACAAAATTAAGCGGCAACTCACCCAAAATAATCATTTTAATGATTACCCTTTTACAAGATTTTTGGCTTGAGCCTTTGGCTAAAACCATATTATAAGCATTTCCTTCACCACTCTTGGCTGCCAACTTCTATTGCCTTTCATCTTGCTCTTGTTTTGTTTTCAAGTATGCTTCACATACTTTTAAATGAGTTCCCACATTGCTAATCTCATCATACTTTGAATGACATTGATATATATTGCCTCAGTAGTTGCACTTTGCTTTCTGCTGATTGTCCTCAAGTAAAGTGAAATGATTCCATATCTCAGCTCTTTTCTTCATTGGTCATCTCTAAGGTTTCTTTTTCTGCTTTTTATTTGTCCTTCTTTCTTTTGTGGGTAATTGTACCCTTTGAACTTCATAGTTATCATTGGAATTTGATCTTGAATCCCAGTCATCTAAAAATAGAAAACCATATCAATCATCATTGCTTTATTTATGAATTATTAATTAAAAGTTATATATGGCTTTTGACTATATATAATCTCTCCAACCTAGCAATACAAATTCATTCATCAAAATCATTACTTGGAAATAAAGCAAATCATTTCATTAACTTATCAAAAAGTAATCCTAGTACCACAACACACAATCTTTTCATATTTCAAAAGAATAAAAAGAAGTGCAACTAGCGGTGTAAAGTACAATTTTTAATTTTGAACAATCAATATTGTTTCTTAATTTATTAATAATTAAGAAATTTTAGAGAAGCTCCTTAAATAATGAATTATCAGATAATGAAATAATGAAAAATTAAAAGAAAAAAATCCAGCTATAGAGATAATAAAATAATGAATTATCAGAGATCAAAAAATACAATTGTGTATGTTCCTTTACTTCTCAAAGCCAATACATGGTGATGTTCTTCTCAACTAATGGCACAAATGAATAATTATACATTAAGAAAAGAAAAAATTAGTAAAATTCAAGAAAAGCAGTATAAATACTCGTATATACAAACAAATCATATGGACTACTAAGACAAGTATAAAATTCAACATTTCAAACACAAATTGTTGGGAGTTATCATATGTTGAGGTTAGTGGATTACCATGAACTAGTCACTAGTAGCTCCTCGGGATTAATGGATTATCGGTGTTCAGTGTGTAACTAGCCAGGTGGACGTGATTAAGACGTAGTTAGGTTTTAGATTCAAATTCAGATTAAGCTGGATGTGATCAAGACGCGGTTGGATTTTAGTCAATTTATATTGTTAACAGCTGGGTTTCATTCAGCTTTGTTTGCATCTAGCTAGACGTGATCAAGATGGACTCGGGTATAATGTGGTCATGGACTCATGGGTCCGATTTCAAACCATTAGTGGTTTGTTTTGTGTTTGGCGGTGGGTTTTTTTCGGCAGTTTGCTTGTTTCTATAAATGGTGATTTATGAATTAGGTTTACGAATTTATGTTTTCAATTTTTTAATTTCAGCATTTTTTAAGCATTAATAGTATAAATCCAATCGGATGATTTAGATCAATTTGAATCCAATCCAATTAGAATCAAATATGATTGGATTGCACAAATTCCATCTGATCGGGATTTGCTTTAGATCTAAATTTGCTTGGATTAGATCAAGTCTATCTTAATTTGATTCGATGCCCACCTCTAATAAAATATTCATAGGTTTGTTAAATGTTAATAATTTTTATGATATCTAGATAGCATTTCTTAACCATGCAATTGAAAATCATTTCATTTTAGTAACAATTAAAAAACTCTTTATTTGTGCTCCTACTGCTAATCCGTTACTTGATCTTTTAGAAAGTTACAGATTAAAGCCAGATCTTAAGACCTTTGTGTTGGCTTAATCGACTAATAATGGTAGCAATAGCCATAGTAAGAAGCCAAATTTAATTTAACTTCCTTTTTATAGATATTTTCTTTTTAATACTAAGATGATGTCTTCTAAACTATACTTATTTCTTTTACAATATTAAGAACAATGTCTTGTTTTGGTTAGGGGCGGAAATAATTAACAATTATGGAATAGTTGATAGTTGTGTATATATTATTTTTTCTAGTCTTTGTGATATTTTTACTAATTTTGAATAAATTTGAGTTGAAGATGGCTGAATATGGAGTATTGTAACTCTAAAAATGCATCTTCTTAGTCTTGCTAATATTTTTCTTGTCAAAAAAAAAAACAAAGAAAACAAAAAAAGAAAATCAAAGCATTTTGTGTGATCTTTTGACATTGGATGATATGATTACTTCTAAATTTTGATATTACACTATATTTGCCACTTTGCATGTTGATGATACTGACACGTGTGAATTGAGAGATTTGATGAGTAAAGTTGATTGAGCTATTTGAAGGAATGTACTTGTTATAAAAAGTTCCAAGTGATTTTTTAGCCTATTAGTTTTCTTGGAGAGCAAGCTTTTTTTTTTGTTATTTTTCATAGCTTACCAATTTATTATTTTATACATGGTCTCCATATTTTGCTTTTGAGTTAAAAAAAATTGTGTTGCTGCATCTGAAAGTTCATTGAACTAGTAAATATGAAAGATTATTTAGAGCTTTAAATATTGACATAAAGGACATCCTTGATCCCTTTGAGCCTTTTCGAGTTATCTCTATTGTGAAGTATCCATAGTTACCTCTTTTGAGCACGCACACGCACAGACATATGTATACTCTATATATACATTTATAAGCTTTTTCTTTGTTAACTAATCATTCTATATCACTTCTATTAGAGTAATAGCCTATGTTTTATGCTTTCTGTCACTTATTAATGTTTAAGAAAAATATGGATGATTTTTTTTTTAAAACAAAATGGTGCACTACAAAAAAAATAATAAAAAATATAAATATAAATAAATAAATGAAAGAAAATGAAAAACACTTTATAATTCCCGAAATATCTTTGTCTTTTCTCCAACATATATTTCATCTTTCTTACTATCCCTTCTTTATTAGTCGTGTCCCTAGCCTGTATTACATCTTAGTAAAAGTCTTTCTTAATTTTGAGAAACTATAGTAAAAATTGGTAGTATGGACTAAAGATGTTGTAATGCATAAAAATGAATGCAAATAATAAAATTGGTTTGACTCGTAATTCATTTGACTTGAGATCATATTCTTTTTTAAGGTATGGACATTATTCTTTCATCTTGACGAGAGTGTGTAATTTTTTTTATATTATTTTCTCTCAATCTACCACTCATTAGAATGATTGTTTTTATTGGGTTTATTTTCTTTTAAGAGGAAGTCAGAGCTAAAATGAGGAGATAAAAAGATGGATTATATTGAAGTGGAACCATTTGCAATATATTATTGGGGAAATATAATTAATAAAACAAAGCGATAGTCAAATGGTAGCCACCAAATTTGACTATTGCTTCTTCCGTTCCTTCTTTCTCTCTTCATAATAAAAAAGATAACAATAATAAAATAAGAAGAGAAAACTGTCTATAAAAGGGCGTGGAAAGGAGAAAGGAAAAGAGAGGAGAAACGGAAGACAGAAGCTTAGAAAATAAGTTATTTTTTTTCTTATATAGTTAATTTTCTTGTAATATATTTCAGAAGTTTGTTAAATAAAATAAGTGTTTTATTTGTGAATATAAGTCATTAATTTTCTAAGCTAAAGTGAGGGTGAAACTCAAAGATTTAAACTATAGAAGCAATTAGTCTCTTAAATAAGTTTATAGTTTATTATTTTAATTATATATTTAATTGTTATTTCCATTTCACCTTAATTAGTGGATTTGGATCCACTTTGGATCTATATGTATTTAGACATATAGATTTATAATGTTGACACACCAATATATTATGCAAATTTTATTGTACTCACAAGCACACGGATCTATTGTAGTATAGATTTATAGTGATGTGTTGATCACACAAGGAGATAGATTTAATTTAGTGTAAGGTTAATTTTCCCAATTTTCATGTTAGAGACGATTTATAAGCAATTCTAAGATTTAAAACAAATGGCAGGAATAAATTAAGGATGAAACAATGTAAATGAAATATCTAAGTCTCTAGATTCACACTTTACCATGAGCTTAATATTCCTTTTTAGTTCTAATTAATTTATGTAGGGTATTTCCACTTCTCATAGTGTCCTCATTCTAGTAAATATGGTACCAACCATTCATTCTCTGTTAACACTGAGTTAAGATGAACCACTAGTACTAAAGGGTAGTTTTTTGCTGATAAACATAGTGGAATATGCTAATCATGCCAAACAGTAATGATCTTACACTAAGGAGTTGGTCTATCGTGAAAAATCTAAACAAGATTATTACTTTATATCGCCGATAAGTCAAAATGATCCACATAAATTAGAGAGAGAGTTAATAAACTTACCAAATAAACCCATGGATCATGTTGAGACTTTACCTTCAACTCAAGCTTAAAACTAAATTAGCCACTCATACTGAACTAGGGATAAAATGATAATTCTGTTCTAAAATACTGAAAAAAAACAAGATGGAGAGAGAATTAGATAAAATGGAGCTCAAATTTGGATTTAAAGCTGTCGAATTGGGGAAGGGTCCTTTATTTATATATATAACGGGGAAGTCATGACCATTGTATGAAAACAACTCGGAGACACTTAAGACTGCACCACATGACAAGCTCTGATTGAATGGAACAGGTCCTCAAAGCTGTGATTCAGTAAATTGTATGTAGTCCAATAATATATTGCCATATTATTAGTCAACGTAAAAGTTAACTAACATTGATTCAGTGTACTATAGGTATTGTAAGCTCATGTTTTGGCCCAACAGGATGCTACCATGCCATTAATAATGCCACGTTGACTGGACCCCACCAAAATCCTAAAATTATAATTTTACCCTTTATGTCCTTCATAAGGTTTTTATCTATTATGAGCTAAAAATACTATCTATTTTGCTATTCGATTTTTCGTTAATTGTAAAATAATCAAAATACTTATAAAATACATAAAATATTCAAATTATAATAAAACAAAAATAATCAAAGTTTAAAGGTCTTAAATAGATAAATGTAGAAATGTTAATGAAGCTTGAAGTGTAAAAGGATGATTTTACCTTTTATAAATATACAACCTCTAGCACTTAACAAACATGAACGTAGCACATCATGTACTATCTCTATATTTATCTATAAGTGGTTAATTAATAATTAAGTCATATGATAGTTAAGTTAGTAAAAATATAATATGAGAGAGTATTATGACCATAATTTGAATAAAAATAGTGGATTATGTAACCTTAGCACTTCTTAAATGAATAATTCTTTTTTGTAATTAATTTTATTTAATAATTGAGTATTAGGTTTTTAAATTTTCTGTGGCTCGACCACGAACTCACTCGGTTATATTAACCAGACACTTTTATACTTGGGAGTAATTAACAATTTTAAGTCATGTCACTTGCTTATTCATTGCATCCACCACTTTATTATGCTGACCAGATTTATGCTTTAAAAAGAAATTGAACTTCTGCATATAGCTCACTTATTGTTCTTACATCTTGCTCAAATTTTGCTGGCTATTAAAGTACTCAAAACAAGTGAGCATCTCTCCTTCATTTGGCTTTTACTCTAATGCTTCTTCATCGTCCCCATCCACAACATCATTCACTTCTATCTTATTGACTTAAGCCTTTACTGGGTTTAAAGTTTTAGGACGACAATCACTTGATCAATGCATTGGTTCCACACATTTCAAACATTTATTCAGCATAGGCTTTGCATATGGATTATTCTGTAAATGTTGTTGGTTTTGGTACTCCCTAAGTCCCTGCTATTGCCTTGCTTACTATATCTGAGTATTTTGAACCTACGTCTTCTATTTGTTTTCAACCCTAACATTACTTGGTCTATTTATAGACCACTAAGTTGTCGCCATTAAGTTTTAGAAACAGCACGCTGCTTTCGTCCTTCCAACTTCATTACCTTAACAAATGTTGTACCTCTATCCCAGATTCTATCTAAGATTGCATCTTGTAGCTCTTACCTCAAATTCACTCATATATTTCGTAACTATTTGAAATTTGGCAATCCTTATTATTTTGCCTGTGTAGATGAAAAATTTCTTTTGTATATTCATTGGCACTATGATTTGCTTAGTGCAGTTTTTATATTTCAAATATAACTGTTGTTAGTAATCTACTATTAGGAAATGTTCTTTCATCATTCTCTGCATTTTAGGTTACGGTTTTATAAATGACTTTCCAACAATTCTTCTTCGATTCTATATGTATTGCCACCATGTAAAAGCCGTGTCTTTAAATTTAAACACCATAAGCTTAACTCACGTTTCTTGGGGAATCTCCACATATCCAAAGAAACTATCCACTTGTGATATCTAGTGTAAAAACAACATGCATCCCACCATAAAAATCTGGAATATCAATATTAATCTTGTTATATGAACTCTTTCCATGCTTGCTATCATCATCCATAAATTCATCTTCTTCTAAATAGCTTCCCAAATCCTCACGCATGCACGTTGGCATTTGTCTCATAGGACCTAAATTCTAAGGCACTACTTTGTGATTGATGCCTAAGGTTTTATTTCACAATTAAACCCCTGAGGTATCTCTACATGGTTGTAATCTTTAGATTGCTCAACATAATTGTAACATATGCACCGAAATTTTTATTAATTGAGTGTAATGTTATTTTTATCTTCGTCATAAGTTTTTTTTTAAATTGGATTATTACAAATCATTACGAGTAATCGGTCGTAATTATTAAAATTGATCGCGTTCGAAATAATTCAAATTTGTCGCGACACAAAATTGAGACATTTTAAACACGATTCAATAGCTGTGTAATCAGATTTTTATTTTGGCACTCGGGTCCGGATTCAATTTAAAAAAAAAATATTGGTTGCTATAAATGGAAAGTGATGACAGAGAGAGAGGAGGCATTTTGCTTTCTAAAATAGAAAAGAGAAAGAGAGAGAGAGAAGAAAGAGAGAGGACTCGTTGACCCGCAACCCGACCCGTATAACCCGCGGCGTTGACTCGGCCACTTCTTCCATTTCCGGCCACCTCTCCGGTCAAGGATGGTACCGATGTGAAGCTTGTGAGTCGGCCGATGTATCCCTGCCGTCCTTGTCACCGGAAACTGAACAGAACGCCGGCAAACAAACCTGAAAACCCGCGGCAATAACCGTTTTGGTCGCCATTGATTTCGCCAGTTTTAAGCCGATCCACCGCTTGGATCTTGTTCCTCAACTTCCCCTCATTTTTTCCGACCAACTCTATCACCTGAAACGGCCAGATTGCCGTCGATCGATGCCGGAAAGCTCACGATTTTTGGGGAGCTAGATCTGCCGCTACCGCCGTGCGTGGAAGCTCACCGCCGACACCATTGGACTCACTGAGGTCAGATCTAGTAGATCTGAGCTTCTCGTCACCATTGAATGAGTTCCAGTTACCCTTGACCGTTGGGGCAATTTGGTAAATTTATAAACTTTTGGGGTAATTCTGTAATTTTAAAATTAATGGACATTTTGGTAATTTCATATTAGGGCCGTTATCTAATTTGAGATTTCGGAGGTAATTAAGTAATTTATGTCATTAGGGGCATTTTGGTAATTTTATAGTTTTTCAGGGGTAATTTTTTAAATTCAAAACTTGTGGATATCTTTGTAATCGGAATTGAGGATAGTTTGATAATATGTGATTCTGAGGATAATTTGATGAATTTTGATGTCGAGGGCATTTTGGTAATTTTATGAATTCGAGAATATTTTATTACGGATAAATGTCGTTTCGAGCATATTAATTATAATTCGTGATTATAGTTAGTAATTATGTTATTTCCTCAAATTAGGAGGATCCGTGAACAAGAATCAACGTATGGGCGTTGTCGATACCGAGTTCGGATACCGTCACTGTGAGTAGAATATACAAAACCTACTTTCATTGTAGTTTATTATGATTTTAAAATATGGTAAAGCATGTTTGCGAGAATGATTCTAAAGGTTTCGATTTAATGATTTTATATAAATGGATTTTATTGTGTTTTGGTATTCATTACGAGAAATGTGTTTGATTAATAATTTTAGTTACCGATTTTGAATATGCATGATAATATTTTAAAGAAAAGAAAAGCAGATTTAAGAGATGTTAAATGAAAAACGAAATGAGATTTTGGATGAGATTTCGAATGTGATTTTGGATAAGATTTCGGATGAGATTATATGTTTATGTATATGTGTACGAAGGTATATGAATATGAGCATAATAATTATTTTTAAAATCATTAGACAGTACCCTCCCCTTTCGGATATAGTGATACAAATGAGATGAGATATGTATATGGTATGATGAATACAGAGATACTGATAATGAGATACAAATGAGATACAAGCTTTTGGGCCCGTCTGAATACGCACAGAGGCTTTAGGCCGTGTACTTGGGCGACTTTGTCCTTTAGGGACGAGATTATGCATGCACAGATATGATGAGATATGAGATGATATGTTCCGATCTATCCATACAGCTCCAAGGAATGGCGGTACTCAGATAGTACGTCATTGCCTGTCCATTGAGGTCTGGATATGATGTGGTATGATATGGCTTTTCCCGATCTATCCGTGTAGCTCCGTGGTGTGATGGTACCCAGATAGTACGTCATTGCCCGTCCGTCGAGGTCCGGATATGATAAGATTATTTCCCCTGGGTACTTGTTTGGTGATAGTTTTTGGTATTTCGATATTGATGTTATAAGTATTATGAATTTCCATTGATTTATAAAATATATTTGCGATATCGTTATTTGAGTACATGGATTTGATTTAATAAATTATTTAAGCTTTTGCGATATTTTAATGAGTTGGTATTTTGATATGATTAATTAATTTAGAATAAAATTATATTGAAAAACTACTATCCACTCACTGAGCTCACTGAGTTTTATAGTCGTTCCATTTTATTATATTTCCCCCCCCCCCTCAACAGGAGATTCGCAGGTACAACAGTTGACCCAGCCACAATAGTTATATTCAGATTTATGGCCACGTTGTGATGTTAGGAATTATCAATTGATTTGTTGAGATAATTTGGGATTGTGTAATTTATTATATTTTAGGGATTGCGGATAATATATGTATTTTATTTGATAATGAATGATTGAGTGATTGGCATTTTGGTTGAGGTAATTGATTGACGAAGTGGGTTATATTTGAAATTATTTAGGAGTGCTTGATTTATAATTTTGCGGATATGGTTTTATAATAAATATAGGGGAGATTTTGCCGATTTTTTGGTAGATCCCTGATTATTCAGATTACGTCATAAAGATTATATAGAATTAGGCAAACTCGTCCTATGGATTCGGGGCGAGTTGTGTGAACAATTGACTCATTGAAGCTTTTCCTCATGATTAACTCCTTGCGATTGACCTTTCTCTCTTTTTTTCAAGGAAATCCTATGAGTCTTAATTGTCTGCTCTATCATCACCAATCTTAGGTTATAATCATCCTTCATCACTTACAAAGCTACTTCCCTGGCCGCTTGTCTAACAACCTCCACAACCGTGCTTGTGTCCCTTGATCATCATCTTTAAGATTGTTGCTCTTTATCATGTGGTCTCACCATGATGACAACCAAATTTGCTCTGATACCACCTGACGACACGAAAGCGTAAGAATTTGATCAATAAAAGAAACAAAGTTTTCAAATAATAAATTTTTCTTAAAAGACTATGAATTAACAAAACTTTTAAGCTCCCTTTATATAATAACCCTAAATATCACAAATTTAATAAAATAGGCAAATCTAAAATGATATTTTATAATAACATTCTTCTCATCTAATTGCAAAATCTAATACAAACAGCACCCAAATTTGATGTCTAGAAAAAAGATAAAAATCCTGAAAGAAATAGAAAAAATAAAAAATATCTTAAAATTAAAAAATATCTAGGAAAGAAGTGGAATTTTCAACTTGATTATGGGATAGAATAGCACAACAATTGTGCCTTTTGTTTGTCTCATTGCAAGCTTCAAAGCGCTATATTATATGCCCAAAATGGATACTTGTAGCCCAAATTATGATCTCCCATGCAACTAGCTTTCATCATTATGGCATATGTAAAGCTATATGGATTGGATCCTTCATGCATTATATCAAAATATTTAAAATCATGACTTAAGGGTAAATTCATGTTTTTATTTGTGTCATTTAAACTTATTGAAAACTTAGGTAAATTTTAAATATCAATTTTTTTAACTAAGATTTCCTAGTATTGTTCCATGGACTACATGTTTTTTATCTTTTATTCTATTTTTGGTACTGCTAAATTTATTGGGCTATCTATTCCTTCTCTAAAATGAGCTTTTATTATAGTTTGGATTCCTCCAATATGAATGTATCCAATTTTAGAACGATACTAGATTTTATTTTCTAATTTTATCCTCTATGTCTGACTTTAATGATAGAGGATGTTTGTATTTCCAATGGCATACCTAATTTCCATTGATTTTTCTTTTATGGTGGCATCAAAGTACATTTTTTCTCTTAATCATGTTAGAAATTATTTGTGTTAACTTATTAATTGATGACATAGAGGTTTCTAATCTCGTTTTATTAATCTTAAGGTTTTTTTTTTTAATCAAAGATCAATTCTTGATCAAAAGAACTTGTTTTTCTAATTCTTTATCCTAATAAAGATCTCTAATATCTATTTCCTCTATACTTATTCTGATTCTAAATAACTTAGAGTCTCTTCAAAAAGATAGAATATGCTATCATTTTCACCAATTTATTCACTGTCAGTGATTAATTCTAATTCATTGAAATCTTCAAACATTTTAATGTTTGCTTTCTTTTTCTTAGAACATTCATTTTCATAATGCCCTTCTTAATTCATAACTAGCAATTACACATTTTGGGGTTGTTAGTTTTATGTCTTCCCTTGAATTTATTCTTTTTGAAAACCTTTCTACTATATTTATTTTTCTTATAGTATTTTTTGTTAGTTTTAAACAATTTCTTCTTTTTAATTTCATTCTAAATTTTTCTAGACTTCTAAATCTTGGTAGTTCCTCTAACTTAGAATAGCTTCATAAGTCCTTTATCTCTTATTTTAAGAAACCATTAATTTATCCTATTTCTTGCAAACCTGATTCTATTTCCAAGTGTAGCAGTGTCTGTACTATCTCTTTGTTCTCTGTTATATTCTAGTATAATGCTTTTACCCACGGGTCTAGTAGTTTTCAAAAAATATAAATTATTATAATATCCTACTATTGGCCCTTGTTCTTCACCATCAAACTGACATTTATAATATACCTACTCAAAGCTACAACTATATGACTTTGAGTAACATATATCACATATTTCAAGCCTAATTAGCTTCATTAGATTGTTTGTTCTTTTTTTTTTTTTCTAATTCTTGCTGAAAATCAACTTTCCAATCATCTTTTAAGAATTCTTTTCTTATTTCACTTTCAAATTTATTTAAGATTTGTTCTTTTGTTTCATTTGTATTAAGACTTTTTCTTTCATATAATATCATATTTTTATTTCTTTCTTTTAACCCCATGAAATACTATGTTGCTGTTCCTATAAACAAAGTTTTAAGGAACTCTATACAATTATTTTTATCTAAATTGTTAAATGCAAGAGTAATTTTCATAGATTTAATCTAAGCAGTTATTATTTTATCTCTATCTTTAGGCAATCTTTATCTCATTATGATCAATCATGGCTAATTGGTCCTCTTTATATTCATCTAGAGTTTTATATTGTTTTTTAGGTTTGCTAGACCTAAAATGTTGACTCTATAGTCCTGTATAAGTTGATATTTCTTCTCTAACATAAGATGCTTTATCATTAGATTTACCTTGTTCAGAAATTCTTGGCTTTGCCTTAATCATCTTTAGATTTTCTATTTTGTTTTTGATATCCTATAGATTAATAAATATGTTATACTCTTCTTCATTTTCGAATTCTTCATCTCTGTCAGATATTTCTTTTAATCCATTGTTTGGGTTTTCACTCATCATTCTTAGACTCATTTATTTTTTTTCGTCAATTTTGCTAAATATTGGTCTTGATATAGATTGAATTTCATAATTACCTTTTTTTCATTAAAATAGATTATATATCACATAAGATTTTATTTTTTGCTTGAATTACAATGAGTAACTCTTCCACGTTATTATTTATCTTTTGTACTTTAATTTTATTGATGCTTTGCATGTATATTTATAGCAAATTTATTATGAAGTTGCTCAATAATTTTTTCAATCTTATTTAATTGAATTTCTATTAATAGCATTTATGACTTCTTACTTTAACACATTTTGGTCTTTAATATTGAAATCTTTTGTTTGTTGTTTAACTTGATCAAAATCTTTACTCATTTGATCTCCTATTCTTTAAATTTGTTTTATATCTTGTTCATTAAATTATTAATTTCTCATATTTCATTTAGGATTTCTATATCATTTATAGATAAATTAGGGTAGTTACCTAATTTATTTAATAAATATAGAGGAGTCAAATTTAACAGATTATTTTCCCATATATCTACATCATTAATTAGATCAAAATGTTGAAATCTTTGATAAGTAAAGTCTCTTTACTTATAACTAGATGGTGGTAATGTACTAGTTTCTATATTTTGATAAATTAATAATGGTTCCAGTAATTTATTTGTCATACCATTTGTAATAGGGTTGACTTATTAATTCCGTATTTAGTGAGATTCCAATTTATTAGAAATATTTATTTCTTATTTTAATTAGATATCTAATTTAGGAAGATAGTTAATGATGTGATTCTATAATTGGCACATGCAATCTATTTAGAGTAAAAAGTTAGTCCAAACAGGAAATTTATTAAATACTCTAGATATTTCTTAGGAGACAAGCAAGGTAAGAAGATCAAATTTATTGTTATTCAAGAAAGAAACTCTTATTTGAAAGGAATCCAAGTTTTTTATGACTTGCAATTTTTGTGAAACCCTAGTGCCTATATAAAGAGAGGTATTTCACAATTGAAGGTGGGTGTGCAACACAAAGCATAAAACAGAGAAGCAAAATTTGGCATCCTCCCTAGAGAATCTAGATTTAGTGCATAATGTTGTGTTGATTTGTTATGAGATTATTTCTTTTCATCTCCGTGGAAATGCTATGTGGATCTTGGATCACTAGACAGTAAAGAATTGAAGAATTGCTATTAATCACTTTGAGAAGTGCCTTGAGAATTGTGGATGAAGAGGGGTAACAATTATTCAAGAAAAGCAAACTCAGTCTAAGGTTGAGTAAACTGTATAGTGATAAACTGTAAGTGGAAGTCTTAGGTTTGGTAAATCCATAGGTTATAACATCTCAACTTTGTGAATTACTTTTCATCTAGGCATAGCCTCATGGATGTAAGATTGATTAATTCGTACCATGTAAAAATCTCCTTATTGTTTAATTTCTGCAATTTATTGTGTTTTGGAAAATTATTTTTTTTTATGCATATGAACAATACACATGAAAAATTTGATGAATAGTAATGGTGAACAATAATTTTGAAAATTAATTAAGTTGTTAATACTAGGGTTGTAACTGCCTATATCTATTTGCAATAGATCTAAATTTCTTTCAATTGATATTAGAGCGGGACACTAACCATTTGTTTAGTGAGACTCTTAAAATCTAGATCTATTTTGTAAGTATGAGTTTACAAAGAGAAGGAGGCTCTTTGGCTCGTCCACTTGTACTAGATGGGACAAATTATGCTTATTGGAAGTAAAGAATGGATATTTATCTAACAACTATTAGTGAAAGAGTTTGGCAATGCGTACTCACTTGATATACTCCACCTATCAAACTTGATGAAGATAGAGTCGAATCTCTAAAGCAAATTAAAGAATGGACTAATGATGAACTTGATGCATCTGGATGTAATGTAAAAGGACTTAAGGACATTGTCAATGGAGTTGATGTGTTTCAACACCAACTAATTTTTACATGCAAGACATCTAAAGCTATTTAAGATATACTTCAAAGTACTTTTAAAGGTGACAATACTGTAAGACATTCTAAACTTCAGAAACTTATATTTGATTTTGCGAACTAGGAAACCATATCTGAATTTAATTCTAGAATCCTTGGTACGGTTAATGTTTTTTTTCCTCTTGGAAAACCTATTTCTAAAGAGGAAATTTATAGAAAAATCTTAAGATCTATCCATCCTAGATACCATTCTAAAATTTTATCCATTGAAGAATATGCTGATATATCTACCATGACTAAAGGTTCAGTTATAGGAAAATGGATGGTCATGAGACTAATTACTTGAATTTGAATTCCAAGAAAAAAAAAATGTTGTTTTCAAGTTAAAACATAAGTTCCCACCCCAAAACTAAGTGAGGATAATGATCCATATCTGTATGTGGATAATTCTCTTGCATTCATTGCATAAAATTTCAAGAAGATGTTGAAAAAGATAAACTTTAACAAACCAAAAGGACTTCTACATCAATGGCTCTAACAGTTCAAAAAGGTTCTTCTAATCCTAATCCTAATCCTAAATTGTTTGATCTTAATAAGAATGAGGGTATTGGATGTTAATCTTATAATAATGATTTTGATGATAACAAAAATTATATGTTCATGATTAAAATGTTGGGGCTATTAAAATGAACTTCTTAAAGTCATTCATTTGTTTAAAGAAACAAAATATTGTTAAAAAATGATGAAACTGGAAATTAACGGTGAACTGTTAATTTATAACAGCTAACCGATAAATTCCAGTAAGGAATTTTTGTTAGCCTTGAACTGATTAGCACAAACTGTAAGCCAAGTTTGTTCTGGACATTAACGGTGAACCGTTTATTTATAACGGTTAACCGAAAAATTCCAGTAAAGAAAAGTTTTCTAGTCTTGAACCGTTTAGCTAAAACGGAGAGCTGATTTTTGTTTTGCAGGTTTCTGGAAATAAACGGTGATCCGATAATTTTAAACGGCAAACCGTTTATTTGAAATCAAAGGATAACGGCTAGTTGGAAAGTCAAATCAGCTAACCGATTGTGACAAACGACGATCCGATTATTCTTAGAAAGTCCATAACGACTAGTTTTCAGCTCCAACTATAAAAAGGCTCAATCAAATTCAAACAAAAAAGAGATCCAACATTTGATATTTGAGCTTCCTACTGAGAAACAATCTTCTTTGAGCTTCAATCTTGTTTCATTTCGTTTCCTCACACATTAAGATTTTAATTATAATCATCTAGATTGTGTGAGAGATTGTTTGTTTATAAATCTCTATTATTGAGTGATTAAAAGTGTTGGGAAACACTTGGGTTAAGAGATTGGGGTTAATCTCTTATTGTAAAGGTCCATTGACACCTTGAAAGTCAAGTGTAAGTGTTTTGAAGCCTTGGAGGCTTGCATAGTAGAATCCTCAAGCCCGGTGAGCTTGGAGGCGTGGACGTAGGCACGGTTGGCCAAACCATGTAAAAATCAAGTGTTTGATTTCTCTTCCCTTATCTTTTTTAATTTTGAGCATTGTTGAATTTATTGTTTTTAATTTTGATTAAGACATTAGTTTTAATATTGTACAATTTTATTGGCTTAGTTTTTAAATACCCAATTCACCCCCCCTTTTGGGTAGCCTGATAGAATTTCAATTGGTATCAGAGCAAGGTTCTCTTGTTAGGACTTAATCGTCTAGAGTAAACGATCCATGGCAACCCAAAATGATTCAAGCTATAGGGAAGGACAATCCACCACTAGGCCACCATTCTTTGATGGTAATGATTATCCTTATTGGAAAACTAGGATGAGAATTTACTTGCAAGCTTTAGATTATGAAATATGGAAAGTTGTATGTGATGGTCCATTCATGCCGATAACTAAAAATGCAAAAGGAGAAGATATTCCTAAACCTTCAGGTGAATGGAATGATTTAGAAAAGAGAAAAGCTTCACTAAATTCTAAAGTTATGAATGCCTTATTTTGTGCCCTAGATAAGAAAGAATTTCATAGAGTCTCAAGTTGTTCTAATGCTTATGAAATTTGGAAGAAACTTGAAGTTGTTTATGAAGGTACAAACCAAGTCAAAGAATCTAAAATAAGTAGATACACTAGGCAATATGAATTGTTTTAAATGGAACAAAATAAAAGTGTCTACTCTATGTATACTAGATTTACAGACATTGTAAACACTCTAGGGGCACTTGGTAAAACCTTTTCAAATAGCGAGAAGGTAAAGAAAATTATTAGGTCATTACCAAAAGAATGGAGACCCAAGAGAACTGTTATTGAGGAAGCCAAAGATTTAAACATTTTGTCTATTGATGATTTAATTGGCTCACTTATCTCTTATGAAGAAGATTTAGCAGTCGAGAGAGGAGATGAAGATAAGAAGAAGAAAAGCATTGCTTTGAAAGCATCAAAATCTGAAAGTGATGAGGAGAGCGAACTTGAAGATGAAGAAATGGTCATGATAGCTAGAAAATTCATGAAGTTCTTCAAGAAAACCGGTGATCGAAGAAAGTTCAGAAACTTCAAAAATCAAAAGGAGAAGAAGGAAGCAATCATATACTATGAATGCAAGAAGCCGAGTCATATAAAATCGAAATGTCTCATTCTCAACAAATTCAAGAAGAAAGATATGTTGGCAACATGGGATGATAGCGATGAAGAGTCAAGTGAGGATGAACAATCACAAGAAATATCAAACTTGGCACTCATGGCAATAGGAGAAGATGAGCTTGATGAGGTAAGTGATCTTCCATCTTATAATGAATTATATGATGCTTTTAATGAATTGTATAGTGATATGATGAAAATTGGAAAGAAAAATGCATGTCTTAAGAAGAACATATTAGAACTTTTAAATGAAAAGGATGCTATGCAAAAATGTAATGATTTGTTAAATGATAAGATTAAATAGCTAGAATTAGATAATGAAAGATTGCATGATAGAATTACATCTTTAAAAGGTAAACAAAGTACTTCATATGAACATGAAAAATTACATGTTGATAACTTGCTCAAAGAAAATGAAGAACTTAAAAAGAAGAGCAATGAACTAAATGAAATTGTGTCAAAATTCACAAATGGGCAAAAGAACTTAGAAAAATTACTTGGTGCTAAAAAATGTGTGTTTGATAAAGGAGGGATTGGTTATAAACCATACTTGAAACAAAAATACTACAAAAGCTACTTCGTTAAGGCTACTTCCACTAACAATCATAAAATTGTTTGTCATTATTGCAATAGAGATGGTCACATGAAATATAGATGTCCTATTAATAAAAATGCATATTATGGAGTTAAATGTGTTTGGGTTCCAAAAGGAACCATTACTAACACTCAATGACCTAAAAAGTTTTGGGTACCTAAAACTTGAGATATTCACTGCAGGAATCAAAGAAGAAGGGAAAGAGAAATAAGTGGTATTTAGACAGCGGATGCTCAAGACATATGACCGGTGACTATTCATGGTTCTCAAGCTTTACCAAAATCGAAAATGGTGGAGATGTGTCCTTTGGAGATAATTCAAAAGGAAAAATCATTGGCATTGGTAATGTCGGTAAAGTATCCTCAACTCTCATCGAAAATGTATGCTTAGTAGAAAATCTAAAACATAACTTGCTTAGTATTAGTCAATTGTGTGACAAAGGATATAAAGTTATTTTTGATAAAACAAATTGTGTTATTGAAAATGCATGTGATGGTAAAATTATTTTTGTTAGAAAGAGATGTGTTAATGTTTATACCATTAATATAGATTGTGCATCTACCCTTGATAAATGATTTTCTGCATTACATGATGATAGTTGGTTATGGCATAGAAGACTAGGACATTCAAGCATGGATTTAATTTCAAAGATTTCCAAAAACGATTTAGTGAAAGGTCTTCTGAAAATTGGTTTTGAAAAAGATAAAATTTGTGAAGCATGTCAATTTGGAAAACAAATCAAAACTTCTTTCAAAAATAAAAATCATATTTCTACTTCAAAACCACTTCAACTTCTTCACTTGGATTTATTTGGTCCGTCTAGACATGCTAGCTTAAATGGAAAATATTATGCATTTGTAATTGTAGATGATTATTCTAGATATACATGGGTATTATTCTTAGCTAGTAAGGATGAAGCATTTGATGCATTTAAAATTTTCTGTAAAAAGGTTCAAAATGAAAAAGGCTATTTCATTACTTATATTAGAAGTGATCATGGTTGAGAATTTGAAAATCATGCTTTTGAAAACTTTTGTAATGATTTTGGGATTAGACATCAATTTTCATCCCCTAGGACTTCTCAAAAAAATGGAGTTGTTGAGAGAAAGAATAGGTCTATTCAAGAAATGGCTAGGACCATGCTAAATGAGAATGCACTACCAAAATATTTTTAGGCCGAAGCCGTAAACACCGCATGTTATGTGTTAAATCGTGTTTTGATTAGGCCACTTCTTAATAAAACTCCTTATGAGCTTTGGAAAGATAGAAAGCCCAACATTGGTTATTTTAAAGTTTTTGGATGCAAATGTTTTGTATTGAATACTAAAGACAATCTTGGTAAATTTGATCCAAAATCAGATGTTGGTATTTTTCTTGGATATTCAACTACTAGCAAAGCTTATAGAGTCTATAATAAAAGAACCTTAGTTGTTGAAGAATCTATGCATGTTACGTTTGATGAGACTAACCCCTCCTCGATGGAGAAAGTTATTAATGATGCAGATGAAGAAATACCACAAGAAGAAACTTCAAATGCTAAACAAGATTCTTCATCTTACGAGAATCAAGAGAAGCAACATGAAGAACAAAACAATGTGGAGCAAAATAAAGGTAACTCTCAAACACTCCCCAAGGAGTGGAGGTATGTATCTTCTCACCCTAAAGACTTGATTTTAGAAGAACCTTCACGAGGTATAACTACTAGATCATCACTTAGGAACACATGTGCACATACCGCATTTATATCTCAAATTGAACCAAAATCCTTTGCGGATGCAGAAAATGATGAATCTTGGATTATGGCAATGCAAGAGGAGTTAAATCAATTTGAGAGAAACAATGTGTGGGAATTAGTTCCTAAACCAGAACATCAATCCATTATAGCACTAAATGGGTATTTAAGAATAAAATGGATGAATCGGGTGTGGTTGTAAGGAATAAAACTAGGTTAGTGGTTCAAGGTTACAATTAAGAAGAAGGAATTGATTTTGATGAAACTTTTGCACCCGTAGCAAGATTAGAATCCATTAGAATGCTTTTAGCATTTGCATGTTATAATAATTTTATATTGCATCAAATGGATGTCAAAAGTGCATTTTTAAATGGGTACATCATGGAAGAAGTGTATGTGAAACAACCCCTTGGTTTTGAAAATGAAAAATTTCCAAATCATGTTTACAAGTTGTCAAAAGCTTTGTATGGATTAAAACAAGCACCTAGAGCTTGGTATGATAGACTTAGTAAATTTCTTTTGGAAAACGGCTTTTCAATGGGTAAAGTGGATACTACACTTTTTATCAAGCATAAGAATCAAGATATACTTATTGTTCAAATTTATGTTGATGATATCATTTTTGGTTCTACTAATGAGTTTTTGTGTAAGGATTTTTCATCTTGTATGAGCAAAGAATTCGAGATGAGTATGATGGGAGAATTGAAGTACTTCCTCGAATTACAAATAAGACAAAATGAAGAAGGAATCTTCATCAATCAAGCCAAATATTTGAAAAATTTACTAAAGCGATTTGGACTTGAAAATGGCAAGATTAAAAGTACTCCAATGAGCTCAACAATTAAGCTTGACAAAGATGAAAAAGGTAAAGATTGTTGATGTCAAAGCATATCGAGGTATGATCGGATCCTTACTTTATTTAACTGCTAGTAGGCCCGATATTGTATTTTGTGTATGTTTGTGTGCAAGATTTCAATCATGTCCTAAAGAATCTCACTTGCTGCTGTTAAAAGAATTTTTTGATATTTGAAAGGAACTGTAGATCTTGGCATTTGGTATCTTAAGGGAACTCATTTAGATTTAATTTGTTATTTGGATGCCAATTTTGCTGGGCATAAGATTGATAGGAAGAGTACTAGTGGAACTTGTTTCTTTCTAGGTCACTCTCTTGTCTCTTGGTTTAGTAAGAAACAAAACTCGGTTGCTCTTTCAACCACCGAGGCTGAGTATATTGCAGCCGGTAGTTGTTGTGCGCAATCATTTTAGATAAAACAAACCTTTAGAGACTTTGGCATTAATCTTGATCATATACCTATCATGTGTGACAACACAAGTGCCATAAACCTTTCAAAGAATCCCATTCAACATTCTAGGACCAAGCATATAGAGATAAAACATCATTTCCTAAGAGATCATGTTCAAAAAGGAGATATTTCATTACATTTATTTCAACTGAAAAACAGCTCGCTGATATCTTTACAAAACCTCTTGGCGAAGAACAATTTTCAAAGATTAGGCATGAGCTTGGAATGATAAATGTCTCATAATGTTTTATTCAATATCTTCTTTGCCTTTCTATAGTATGAAGTTTGTTTGTCTTTGGATGTGTTTTTAAATTTTGTAATCATACATTGTATTGGCCTCTCAAGACATTTTTTATCAATAAAATGATTTAGAAATGTATTGAAAGCTGGCCGTAGATAAAAACATATGTGCGAAATCAAAGTCAAGAAAACGGATTACCGTTTATAGTTAAAACGGCCTACCGTTTAATTCCAGAAACACTAGAAATTTTTTTGGATATTAGTGGCTAACCGTTTATTACTAACGATTAACAGATTACGTTTTCTA
This sequence comes from Luvunga scandens, assembly GCA_030449905.1. Classification (NCBI taxonomy): domain Eukaryota; kingdom Viridiplantae; phylum Streptophyta; class Magnoliopsida; order Sapindales; family Rutaceae; genus Luvunga; species Luvunga scandens. Next base: position 4,741,475 of record JASUUG010001266.1, read on the forward strand.
GCTCTCTGGACGCTATCGGTGAACCGATTTATTTAAACGGCTCACCGTTTTCGTGCGATATAAAACTGGGTCTGTTCTTCTTCTTCATTTCCAGTTACCCCCTCACCGTTTTCTCTTACCAGCAAACCCGAAGCTTTCTCTCTCTCAAATTTCTCGCTTCTCTTGCCATTTCTTGCCAAAACACGGTCATAGAAACATTCCTCATCATCTTTAGACCTATTTTAACCATTCAAAACATCAAATTGCTGCCCAAATCCTGAAATCCCAATTTGAAACCCTAAGCGCAGCCGAACAAATTTTTTGATTTTTGACTCACTTTTTGACGATTTCCCACCAAATTGAGCCTTCAAAAACCTTTCTTTGTCCTTCCTTGTTCACCCGATTGGTCTTGTTTGCTTCATTTTCATCTTTTTGCCAAAATCCCAAAATTTTCAAACTTCATTAATGGCCGAATCTTCAAGAACTAGCAGGAAGAGAAAATCTGTCCCAAGGAGCAACCCCATATCTCCTAGAGAGACAACCGAGTTCTAGAGACTCCATTTTCCAACTGCTCCACTTGCTAAACATTTTGAAACCCGATTCATGGGTCGTAAGGTAATCGACTCTTACTTTGTGAATTTAGATAACTTTGAGGAGTTGGTTGTTTGTAGAAAAAGAGTTAAGCAGATGTTGTTGCCATGGGAGTCGACATTAGACTTAGAGGAGAGGAGAGGATTTATCCTAACCTAGTTCGTGTTTTTTATTCGAATATGGAATTGTCGGCAGAAAAAGTAGATAGAATAGTTACTAATGTCGGGGGTGTTCTTATTGATTTTGATGTTATGGATTTAAACAACATTTTAAGACTCCCACTTTCTGGACATAATATCTAAACTTCTAGGAAGGAATTATCCTTTGCCGATTTTAACCATACCAAAGGGGTTGGAACATTTGTCGGCAACGAGATCTCACTGATGAGATCTGCAACTTTCCTTTTAGAGCCCAACTTTTGCCGCTGCATGTTAGGATTCTACACACCATTTTGCAGCATATTGTTACGCCTAGGAAGGGACATTCAAATGAGGTCACTAGGCTCGATGTCAGGATTCTTGATAGTCTTCTTAGTGGACGCTGTATTAACCTTGGGTATATTATTTTGCGCCATATGTTGAATACCCCTGCTGTTACACATAGGCTACTTTCGTACGGTAACATTATCTTTAAGCTTTTGCGACACTTTCGCGTACCTCTTCGAGACTCCGTGTATGTTGAGACCAAGAAGATTAGGAAAGAGGCTATCTCGGCGATTGGGTTTTCTCGAAGGCGTCAAGATTGGATCAAAATGCCAAATGCGAAACACCAAGACACCCTCGTAGCTCCAGAAGATGCCCGGTTCCTCAATGACATCTTTACTTCTGATCAGCTACCTGACTTTCGACTCGGTGCTCGCCCTCCGCCCCCTCGTCGCGGATCTGCCTCACAGCCTCAGGCAGAATCTGATTCTACGGCGCATGAGACGGAGACCAATCGGTCATCGACTTCAGTTGCTACATCTGCTCTTGATCATCATCTTCAGCAGCTCATTAGCGATATTCGCGCACTTTCCGAGCGGCAGCAGCAGCTTCAGGATCAGTTTGCATCATTCCATCTTTAGCAGCAGCAGATACTGGATGGACAGCAGTGCATCTTTTCTGCTCTCGACATTCCTCCTTCCTCCTCTACTCCTCATCCTCTCCTCCGTAGTAGTAGTTTCTTAGTGTTTCGAACTTATTGATTTCGCACAAACATTTCATATGTTCTGCACTATTTATGTATGATGGATGTTTTTATTATCTATGATCGTTTTCTCATTTTGATATTATTCTTATTGATTGGATTCAATTGGTTGTATCTTGGTTTCTTATTGTTTTTGTTAGGTGTATATTTTTGGGGATGTTTAATATACAGTGGAGATGCTGCCGAAATTTTTACTTGTCAAAATGAAGCTATTGTTTTTTAATTCTTTTCTTTTTTATTCTGAAGGGGGAAAATAATTTCAAATTTCAGTTATATTTCAAAAGGGAAAACAAAAATTTTTATTTATTTTTCAAGGGAGCTTATTTTCAGGGGGAGTTAAAACAAAATTTTTTGTCCTTCACATATAAAATTTGTCATCATCAAAAAGGGGGAGATTGTTAATCTTATAATAATGATTTTGATGATAACAAAAATTATATGTTCATGATTAAAATGTTAAGGCTATTAAAATGAACTTCTTAAAGTCATTCATTTGTTTAAAGAAACAAAATATTGTTCAAAAATGATGAAACTGAAATTAACGGTGAACCGTTAATTTATAACGGCTAACCGATAAATCCAGTAAGGAATTTTTGTTAGCCTTGAACCGATTAGCACAAATGTTAAGCCAAGTTTGTTCTGGACATTAACGATGAACTGTTTATTTATAACGGTTAACCGATAAATTTCAGTAAGGAAACGTTTTCTAGTCTTGAACCGTTTAGCTAAAACGGAGAGCTGAGTTTTGTTTTGCAGGTTTCTGGAAATAAACGGTGATCTGATAATTTTAAACGGCAAACTGTTGATTTGAAATCAAAGGATAACAACTAGTTGGAAAGTCAAAACGGCTAACCGATTGCGACAAACGGTGATCCGATTATTCTCAGAAAGTCAATAACGGCTAGTTTTCAGCTCCAACTATAAAAAGGCTCAATCAAATTCAAACAAAAAAGAGATCCAACATTTGATATTTGAGCTTCCTACTGAGAAACAATCTTCTTTGAGCTTCAATCTTGTTTCATTTCGTTTCCTCACACATTAAGATTTCAATTGTAATCATCTAGATTGTGTGAGAGATTGTTTGTTTATAAATCTCTATTATTGAGTGATTAAAAGTGTTGGGAAACACTTGGGTTAAGAGATTGGGGTTAATCTCTTATTGTAAAGGTCCATTGACACCTTGAAAGTCAAGTGTAAGTGTTTTGAAGTCTTGGAGGCTTGCATAGTGGAATCCTCAAGCCCGGTGAGCTTGAAGGCGTGGACGTAGGCACGGTTGGCCGCACACGTAAAACTCAAGTGTTTGATTTCTCTTTCCTTATCCTTTTTAATTTTGATCATTGTTGAATTTATTATTTTTAATTTTGATTAAGACATTAGTTTTAATATTGTGCAATTTTATTGGCTTAGTTTTTAAATACCCAATTCACCCCCCCTCTTGGGTAGCCTAGATAGAATTTCATTTGATGCAAAGAATATGGAGGCATATGGCATATATAAGCACAATGTGCTAACACTCTTATGAAAAAGAAAGTGATGCAATCCGTTGTGATGATTCAAATGATAGTTTTGATGAAAAGGACCTTGTTGGAGGGCTTGTTGTCCCTGATGATATGTTAGAACATTCTAATGCTAATATACAGGAATCAAATATTGAAGGTGCATCCACATCTAAAGCCTCGCACAAATCTTCTTACAAGGAAGACACTAATTTCCATCTTGATATAACTATATAACATGATGACAAGAATAATAATTTAGATAGTGACGTTAATGACGTTGACATAAATGACAATAAAGCTTTTCATGAAAGTTATAAAGTGATGTTTACTAAATCGAAAGAAATCTACAATGAAAATATTACCTTGATGACTCAAGTATCCAATCTTTTGGATGATAAGGCAAAACTTGAGAGTGAGATAATTCATTACAAGTCTTTACTTACTAACAAAGATAACCAATTGCTCATAGTGACCACAGAATTAAAGAATACTAAAGAGTCACTCAAAAGTTAGACCATATCTTGTCAATTGGCAAATCTAGCTTAGATCATTATGGTCTTAGATATCAAGATGGTAAAGACTCAAATTCTCAAGGTGTGTTTATTAAAGTTTCTTCCAAAATAACTTTTTCATCAATAGTTAAAATTTCATATCATCAAAAAGGTAAAGTTGTTGCTCATTCTTCACCAGTTCATTAAGGTAAGAACAAATTCCTACTTGTCATTTTTGCCATGGTAAAGGACATATAAGGCCTAATTGCTTCAAGTTAATAAAATATATGAAAAAGGCTATGTTTTTTAATTATTCTTATAGAAAACCTAGCATGACACCTAGCCCGAAGGTTAAGATAAAAGGAAATAAACCTAAAACCATTTGGATAAGAAAGAATGATTGTAAACCTTACGTTTCCTTTATTTCATTGAGAACTTATACTACTAACTTTTGATACTTTGATAATGGTTGCTCTAGACATATGACAGGTGATAAGAGTGCCTTAATCAATCATTAGAAAATTGATCGAGAAAATGTGACTTTTGCTGATGTCGTGAAAGGTGTGTACTCGGAAAGGGAATGCTAAATGTTGAAGATTTTTCAAAACTTGACAACGTTCTACATATAGAGGATCTCAAAGCAAATTTTCTCAACATTAATCAAATTTGTGACTAGAACCTAATTGTCAGCTTTAACAAGAACAAATGTCGTGTTCTTAATATTAATGGAAATTGCATTTTAGAAGGACATCAATCATCTGATCATTGTTAAAAGTGGACTAGTTCAATTATTTGCCATAAGACCACTCTTTATGACATAGAATTATGGCATCAAAAGTTAGGTCATTTAAACTATAGGTTACTAACTAGAATTGTGAAAACAAGGGTTGTCAAAGGAGTTCCAATGCTTGAAAAGAAATAACCTAGATTATGTGGTTCATGTTAATTTGGCAAACAACAAAAGGGCTTCACATAAAGCCATTTAGGATAGAGCAACATGTAAGATATTATAACTACTTTATATAGATCTTATGGGACTAATGCAAGTTAAGATTTTAGCTGGAAAAAGGTACGTATTTGTGTGTGTAAATGATTTCTTTAAGTATACATGGATTGACTTTATTAGAGAGAAATCAAATACATTTGATGCATTTAGAAAACTTTGTGAACATATTTAAAATGAACAAAATTACAATATTGTCAAAATTAGGAGTGATCATGGAAGAGAATTTAAAAACTCTAGTTTTGAGGAATATTATAGTTTACATGAAATTTCACATGAGTTTCCATTACTTAGTACTCTAGAACAAAATGGCGTTGTAGAAAGAAAAAATAGCAGCTTACAGGAATTGACTTAAGTGATGTTAAACTCGAAGAAGCTTTCAAAAAGATTATGGGCTGAATCACTTAACACTACTTGCTACACCATTAATCATGTTTATCTATATTCAAGTACTAAGAAAACTCCTTATGAGCTATGGAAAGGTAAAAAACCTAATTTGGATTACTTTTGTATTTTTGGGAGTATGTGCTTCAACAAAATGATTGTGAGCATCTTAGTAAATTTGATTCAAAAAGTGATGAAGGTATTTTTCTTTGTTATTCCAGTAACAGTAGAGCATTTCATGTTTATAATATGAGAACTCATAGTATTATTGAATATGCAAATATAGTTATTGATGATTATTACGATTTTGCAAATTACTTAGTTGATGAATAAATAACCAATCTTTTAGAAACACCAAAGGGTGCTATTGTCAATCCCGTAGATTGAGTCATTGAGAAAAGTTAATCTAGTGAGCCTTCTTTAAGAAAAAGAAGCAACTAAAGAAAACATCTCTAAGGAAACTTCAGAAAATGTGAAGGAGAAAGTTTCAAAGCTCAAGGCAACCATGGACCTACAGGACCAAATTAGAAAAGAACCATTATTAAGAGTTAAGAAAAATCACCCATCTGACTTTATTTTAAGCAATCTTGATGAGAGAATGGTCACAAGGAAGGGGTATGCCAATATAGTAAGATTTACTTGCTTTATATCCTTAATTGAACCAAAGAATGTTGGGGAAGCTTTCGTTGACGAATTTTGAGTTAAAGCTATGCAAGAAGAATTAGAACAATTTAAACGAAATGATGTGTGGATGTTAGTACCTAGACCTAGTCACATTAATGTTATAGGAACCAAATGGATTTTTAAAAACAAAACTAATAAATTTGGTAACATAGTGAGAAATAAAGCTAGGTTAGTTGCATAAGGATACACACAAATCCAATGTGTTGCCTTTGATGAAACTTTTGCAGCCATTGCTAGACTAGAATCCATTCGATTGCTTCTTACAGTTGCATGTCCAATAGGCTTTAAATTATTTCAAAATGAATATCAAAAGTGCCTTTTTTAATGGCATCTAAAATGAATAAGCCTATGTTGAACAACCCAAAGTTTTTGAAGACCCTCATTTCCTAAACCATGTTTTTAAATTGAAAAAGACTTTGTGTGGTTTAAAGTAAGCTCCTTGAACTTGGTATGAAAGGTTGACCAAATTTTTACTTGAAAATGGCTACAAGCGACGGAGAGTAGATAGAACTCTATTTATTAAGCAACTTAATCTAGGAATTTTAGTTGTTCAAATCTATATTGATTATATAGTGTTTGGTTCTATTTCTTCTGATCATGTGCAAGAATTTGTTAATCAAATGAAAAAGGAATTTGAGATGAGCATGGTGGGAGAATTGGCTTACTTTTTAGGTTTGCAAGTGAAACAATTGGAGAATGGAATCTTTGTTAATCAAAGCAAGTATGCGAAGAATTTAGTTAAGAGGTTATTCCTTAAATTTTGGAAAACACATGAGAACTCCCATGGGTACTAATACCAAGTTGACTATTGATGATAGTGGTTCCAATGTTCATCCTAGTCTGTACAGAAGCATGATTGGTAGATTACTTTAATTGACTGCAAGTAGACCTAACATATGTTTCAGTATTGGTGTATGTGCTACACACCAAGCAAATCCAAAAAGAGTCACACTTAGCTGCTGTTAAACGAATCATTTGTTTTGTCAATGGGACAGTCAATGGTGGTATTTAGTACACTAATGATAGGAATGGTAATTTGACTCGATCATAATTTTGGCCTAATCGACCCAACCTGAATATTTTGGGTTAAGATCGAGCTTAATCTGACTTGACTCGACCCGACTCTATATTAAATTGAAAAAAAACACGCACATGCACACGCATGAGTACACTCATCATAATCACACACGTGCATATCACAATTACACACTCACACATTTCACAATCATAGTCACAGATTCATAAAACCAAACCAAGCAAATACCAATTACCAAACTCACAAACCCTAAGTTAGCCACTAACAACTAGCGTCGTGGCCGTCAACACTGCTCGCCTTCTCCAATCAGTTGCGAGTTGTCTCCCACTGCCACTATCTCGACCGAGTGAGGTTGCGAGTTGAATCAACTAACTTCAAGCCTCCAATCAGCTGCACAACGTTGCAAGTTGAACCGGCCTCACATTGTCTCATCATCGCTGCCAGCCGATGAAGAGGGATCGATAGGGGTTAAGTCCAGTTGACTGGTTGAGTGAGTCTCTACTACCAACTCTAGTAATTTTATAATTCATAAAGATTAATTAATTTTTTTATTTAAGCTTATAAATTAATTGAGAATTTAACTAAACATATTTATAATAATTATATAGTTTCAGTAAATATTATATTTTGTTAAATATAAGGCTATATAAGATTATAAATATTAATTATTAAGTTGTAATTCTAAATTAAGTTTAAATTATTATGTTATAAATATTAATTGTTAAGCTTATAAATTAATTTAGAATTTTATCTAAATATATTCGTGATAATTATGTAGTTACTGTAAATATTATATTTTAGTTAAATATAAGGCTATATAAGGTTATAAATATTAATTATTATGTTGTAATTGTAAATTAAGTTTAATCATATTTTAAGTTTGCAAATTAACCTAAAATTTATAAGTTCAATCATATTTTAAGTTTATGAATTAATTTAAACTTGTTACATATTTAATTTAGATCATAATGTCAAATTTGCATGCAAAAAAATTGAATTCACATGAGGATTTTCATGTGGGTGACGAGAATAGAAATGATGCCATTTTAAACATTGAAGGGGTCCAAGATGTTGAAGGGGTTGAAAAGGTATCTCATAATGATGATGGGGTAGCACAAAGTAGTAATAAAAAAAAAAGTGAGGGGCGTGAGAACCATTTTATGTTTGGGGACACTTCGCTCAATTGGTAGCATCTAGTACTAATCTTGTATTTGGATAGACACTTGAAAAGATGTAAGGAAAAGGGAGTTCCCTCAGTTTCTGATAGCCTACAAAAAACTCTTAGTGTGACAAGGAAAGATGATGGAACAAGTTGTGCTGAAGCGAGAGAATTTGATCCAATTGTTGCTTGGCAAAGGATTGCAACCTTGGTTGTAAAACTTGAGTTACCACATAATTTTGTGGAGTATGATGCATTTAGGGATTTGATGTCTTATGCCAAACCTTTGGTGAAGAATTTGAGTAGGAACACTTTAAAGAGTGAGATCCTAAAATTATTTCAAGCTAAAAAGGAAAAAGCAATGGCTTTATTGGAAAATAATGATAGTAGGGTGACGATTACTACAAATATGTGGACTGCGAGTAATCAAAAGAAAGGGTACATGATTGTTACGGGACATTTTATGGACAAATCTTGGTGGTTACAAAGTCAAACTTTAAGGTACTTTTCTTATTAATTGATATTTATTTGTAATTCAATTTAATTAATTCTAAAATTTAGTTTTTTGGTAATGAATAGGTTAATATATTTGCAAAGTTGGTATTATGTTTATTTATTTCTAATTCAATATAATTAATTCTAAAATTTAGTTTTTTAGTAATGAATAGGTTCATATATTTGCAAAGTCGGTATTATGTTTACTTATTTCTAATTCAATTTAATTAATTCTAAAATTTATTTTTTTGGTAATGAATAGGTTCATCTATTTGCAAAGTCGGTATTATGTTTATTTATTTTTAATTCAATTTAATTAATTCTAAAATTTAGTTTTTCGGTAATGAATTGGTTCATGTATTTGCAAAGTCAATACTATGTTTATTTATTTCTAATTTAATTCAATTAATTCTAAAATTTAGTTTTTGGTAATGAATAAATTCATATATTTTTCGGCTCCAAATACCCATAAATTTCTTTCTGAAGCATTTTTTAAATGTATGTTGGATTGGAATATGGATAGAAGGATATCAGTTGTAACTTTAGATAATTGTTCCACCAATTATGCTATGGTTGTTAGGTTGATAGGATTTATTCCGATTGATTGGGATGAAAGTTATTGAGGAGTGGATTAAAAAGATTTGGGATAGTGTGGCTTATTAGACGGGCACACCAAAGAAGGTAGAAACGTTTGAGATGACTGCAAGTCAATTACAAGTCAAGTGTGAGAAAAAGTTGGTGTTTGATTATGTAACTAGATGGAATTCTACATATGTTATAATTGATGTTGCTGTGAAATATAAAAATGTCTTTTCTAGACTACAACAGCATGATGAACACTACACCTCTTTGCCAATAGATGAGGAATGGGAGATGACTGAAAAGATGTTGGAATATCTGGTACCATTTTACTCGATGATAGAGTTATTTTCAGGTACACAATATCCCACATCTAATCTTTTTCTTCCAATGATACGTGAAATAAGGATTAATTTGGATGAATGGGAACTTCCTAATGTGCTTGTGGTTAGATAAATGGCTGGTCAAATGATTATGAAATTTGATAGATATTGGGCCCAAATTCATGAGATTTTGGTGATGGCTGTTATTCTTGATCTGAGGTTTAAAATGTAGTTGGTTAATTATTATTTTCCACTACTTTTATGGTAAGGGTGCTGCAAATGAGATTCAAAAGGTACGCAATTTAAGTAACGATTTGGTTAAGTTTTATAAAGGTAAGAATGGGAATGTGAATGATGTAGTTGTTGGTGAATCTTCTTCGATTGATGTTCGCTTTAATTTTAATATAGGAACTAGCCATAAATTTTTTATATAAACAAGTTTGAGGAATTTGCAAGCCAAAATAGTGAGGCCACAGTATCAAAGTCTGTTCTTGAAAGATACTTAGAAGAGCCTTTAGTGAAATTCACTTCGGACTTTGATATTTTGAATTGGTGGAAGGTGAATCAAGGCAAATACCCTATCTTGGCTCAAATGGCCAAGGATATCTTAGCTGTTCTCATGACAACCATTGCCTCTGAATCTGAATTTAGCATTGGAGGTAGAGTCTTGATTCCACATTGAAGCAGACTTCATCCTACGACATTGGAAGTGCTTATGTGCACTTAACATTGGTTATGGGCGAGCTCCAAAGGTCTAAATACAAATAATGTACAAAATATTTAAATAATTGGTTTAGTAATAATTTCAAAAACTTAAATTATCTTCTCACTTTCTTTTTCCTTTTTTTTTACGGATAAAATTCTAGAAAGTGATTTTTACCGGAGAGGAATTTGTGGATGAAGATGAAAGTGACCTGCAAGTATTGAAGTAGTTTTTTTTTTAATGTTTTGTTGTGGAATTGAATTATGTGTTTTTATTTGTATAAGACATGATTTTTATTTTTTAATATTGAGTTGTGGAATTGAATTGTATGCTTTTATTTGTATAAGACATGAGTTTTTTTGTTTTTTTATGTTGGGTTGTGAAATTGAATTGTATGTAGTTGAAATGGTTTTGGAATTACATTTTGTGTTTTTTATTTATTTGCATTGTGTGTTTTTATTGTTGGATTTTGAAATTGAATTGTGTGTGGGGTTGAAATGGTTGAGGAATTAGATTGTGTGTTGTTAATGTTGGATTTTGGAATTGAATTGTGTGTAGGGTTGAAATGATTGTGGAATTGGATTGTGTTTTTAATTTAATCGCAATGTGTGTTTTTAATGTTCGATTTTGGAATTGAATTGTGTGGGGTTGAAATAGTTGTGGAATTAGATTGTGTGTTTTTAATTTAATCACATTGTGTTTTTTTAATGTTGGATTGTGAAATTGAATTGTAAAAAATTATTCCTATTAATTGGTTGTTTTGTGAATTATTTTATGATTAATTATATTGTATATTTTGCCTGTGTTGTTAATTAGTTTAAATTAGAAAAATCATTGACTATGTTAATTCAATTTCTCTCCATAGCTGACGCTGAATATATTGCAACTGGAAGTTGTTGCATCCAACTGCTTTGGATGAAACAAATGCTTGTAGATTATAGTATATTTCAGGATACTTTAACTATATTTTGTGATTACATGAGTGCTATCAATATTTCTAAAAGTCCTATTCAACATTTTAGGACTGAGCATATTGATATCCACCATCATTTTATTAGAGATTTAGTACAGAACAAGGCTCTATCATTAGAATACATTGATACAAAAAAGAGCTTGCAGATATTTTCACAAAAGCTTTGGATTTCAAATGATTTGATTCTTTAAGAAACACTTTAGGCGTGTGTTCTATGTGATTCAAAATGTTTTTGTATTTAGATTTAAGTCATGCATTTGTGCATTGGATATAGGACATGCATTTAACCATTTTTAATTTTGGGCATTTGTTTTTCATGTTTCATTTAAAAAAAAATTAAAAGTCTTGGATTAATAAATGACAAGCATTCTTTCATGTTTTTATAAGATTTGAAATCCTTCAATAAGTTTTTATTAGAGTTATTTAACCTTTCTTCAAAAGCACATCAATAGCAATTTAGTCTTTACTTTGACTCAAGGTTTTGATATTAATATGGTCCTTGTTGAAAATATTTAACTTGAGTTATGACTATGTGCCTTGATTCTTATCTTGCCTTAAGATCATAAAAATATACAGACACAATGGTCAGAAATAACTACCTATAACTCTTAAGAGTAAAGTTATCCTTAAATAATTTGAGTTTGCGTATCACAAAAATAACAGAGGACGAACTACCATAAGAAGAAAGCTATCTTAAGAGGTAGAGTAAAAGCTCCTAACCATAGATCATTTGTCAAAAAGCAAATGCTATGCTTTTATTAAAAAAAAAGGAAAAAAAGTATATGTCGGTTACAATTGAAATGGTCAAAATTGGAGGTTAAGATGATAAGGTTAGTTTGACCAACTCTATATTTTATATTTAAGATTTTGACTATGAATATTGATTATATTGAAATTGTTTGCACAAACACACAAAAGCTTATATTTCTCTAATCTTTACTTATTTGAGGAAATAAGAGTCTTGATTACATAAACTAATGCTTATTGTGAAAAATCCCTAGTCATATTGTTTTACTTGTTCAAGTTTGTTATTAATGCATTTTAACCAAAAACAAAAAAATTACATGTGAATTCTCATATTCTTACATGATGATATGATTTTAGATTTTGAGAGTTAAATATTTTTGAAGCAAAACTCAAATTTTTGTTTTCTAAGGGCATTGACTAGCTTTTGCTCATCACAACTGAGCATGTCGCGTTCTTTTAGTCATAACATTATCTACAAAACTCCAAATTTAGTTCTGTAAAATTCAATAAAAATCTGACTCAATAAGATTTCTAACAATATATGGATTGCATTCTAATTCCATTTCATTCATTTCCAGTTTAATTTCAAAGTCCACCGCTTTGCACTATGTGTCTGTTTCATCAAATGTCATGCATAACACTTCGTTTTTGGTATTTTCCTTTATGTTTCTGACTTGTTTCATTGGATTATGTTTATTTATTACTCTTCTATGAAATTTAAATATGTTAGTTCCTTAAATTGGAATCAAATCTGTCTTTTATTAATTATTTCCTTATAAGGATAGGATTTACAAAACCTCCTTGCACAAGGATGGCTCTTCTATATAAGGAACCCTCAAGGATCATTGTTTTGCATTCAAATTTGTGGCTTCCTCCTTCTTTCTTTTAGCTAGTCCATAATTTTTGCTTCCTCTTCCTTATTTTTTTCTTGTTTTTATTATTTCTCATCCATGGCTTCAACTCTTTCTAACCTTAAGATAGGTGAGAGCCCTCATGCTCAACCTAATTCCAAGCATCATCACACTCTTCCTTCCTACCTTTGTTTTGGTTGTGGAAGAGCTCATGACATTCATATGCTTGATGATGATGAGGATTTTGGTCACAAATGTGGACAAGTACCTCTTGAAGAATCCATGCATTCAAGTGACGATGACTCCATGGAAACTGATCCCCGTGAAGATAGTTTTCACTCTAGACCTTCCACCATTGACCTTGGCATCACCATCATTGGCACCCCTATTGCTGCTGTCATTACCGACCTTCAGTCATCGCTGTACGCTTCCTTATACGCTGTCACTAGTGGAGCTCCTCCAAGTAATCTTGGTGCTTTTCCTTCCTCTGTTATAGCCTCTATTCGCTCTTCTCCTTTATCTAATTATTTTGGTTCTGATCTTGCCTATCTCGAGGCTAAAATTTTGATGCAAGGGCATGATATTGCTGATCTCTCTACTCATTCTGTCGAATTACATACCAAACTTCTTCCCTTTTGCAATCTTTTGGCACAAGAGGGAGAGTAATTATTAATTGTTGTGTGTGATACAATGAATTAGGGAGAGTAGTATTTCAATTCTAAGGGGAGATTTTATTTTTGTTCAAGAATTTCGGATTACTAGTTCTTAGGGGGAGTTAGTCTTTTTATTGCTCGTGATTTTCTACTTAATGTTGTCTTACAATTTATTGATTAATAAAATTAGCATTTTATTTTAATACTTCCCTTGATTTGTTTAAATGAACTAACATGCTAATTGCCAATTATTTTGGTTAGTTCATTATTGTTGTTTACTCTTGTTTCATATTCATGTTTTAATGCCAAGTTTCATGGAAGATTTGTGTTCCATTGCTTTTGCCACAAGAATGCCAAAGGGGGAGATTGTTAAGTCTATTTTTTATAGACTTTGCATTTTATGGCAAATCTAATTAAATTGAAATTTTATTTATTGCATATCTTGTAATAGGATTAATTTATTGATTCCCTAATTTAGTGAGATTCTAATTTATTAGGAATATTTGTTTCCTATTTTAATTGGATGTCTAATTTAGGAAATCAATTAATGATGAGATTTTATAATTAGTGTATGAGATCTATTTAGGGCAAGAAGTTGGTTTAAACATGAAATTTATTAAATGCTCTAGAGATTTCTTTGGAGACAAGCAAGACAAGAAAATCATATTTATTCTTATTCAAGAAAGAAACTCTTATTTGGAAAGAATCCAAGTCTTTTAAGACTTGCAATTTTTGTAAAACCTTAGTGCCTATATAAAAAGAAGCATTTCATAATTAAAGGTGTGCAACATAGAGTATGAAATAAAAAAACAAAATTTGGCCTCCTCCCAAGAGAATTCGGATTTGGTGCAAATGTTGTGTTGATTTGTTTTCATTCTAAGTCTTATTATAAGATTATTTCTTTTCATCTCTATGGGGAGTCTATGTGGATCGTAGATCAATAGATATTGAAGAATTGAAGAATTACTATTGATCACTTTGCGAAGTGCCTTGAAGATCGTGGATCAAGAGGGATAGCAGTTATTTAAGAGAAGTAGATTCAGTCTAAAGTTGAGTAAACTGTATGGTGATAAACTGTAAGTGAGAGTATTAAGTTTGGTAAATTTCCATAGATTGTAACATCTTAAAGTAAGGATCGTGGATCAAGAAAGGTAGCAATTATTCAAGAGAAGTAGATTCAGTCTAAGGTTCAGTAAATTGTATGGTGATAAACTATAAGTGAGAGTCTGAAGTTTGGTAAATCCATAAGTTGTAACATCTCAACTTAGTGAATTATTTTTTATCTAGGCGTGGCCTCATGGATGTAGGATTGATTAATCAAAATCACATAAAAATTTCCGTGTCGTTTAATTTTAGCAATTTATTGTGTTTTGGAAAATTAATGATTTTTTTCATGTAGTTGAACAGTATCCCGGAACAGTAATGATGAACAGTATTTTTAAAAATTAGTTAAGTTGTTAATACTAGAGTTTTAACTATCTACATCTTTACAATAGATCTAAATTTCTTTTAGATACAATTACACTAACTATTTAATACCTAAATCAAATGGTTCTAATAAATAATACTATATATGCTTAGTCATAGTATTCATTATCTCCTTAAATCATATCCTGCATCAATTATTAAACTATTCGTTTTTTTTTCCCCAAAAATAGATTTTTCGGGCTTTGATACCATTTTTGTGATAAGGGGTGTTAATAATCAATTTTTAAATTTAACAATATTTTGCAATTCGGTACGTTCGGTTTTAACTATTCTTCGGGGCTTGTATCGTTGTGCACTCTTATTAGCTATACCTATAAAAGCGTTGAAGCTGCATCTCAACAATTAGATAATTGGTCTCTAGTTTTTCTTCACACCACATACACAATTTTCATCGGCCAAAATGACGGAATGCTTGATTCAGTGATCTCATGCAAACAATTAATAGATATTTATCCACTATTTCTAACTTAATTGACAAGGACAACTTTAAATAAATGCGAACTGAGCGGTTGCATAGGATATATATGTTAGGAAAGCTCCATTGTGATTGTTTATACGTCATATGTTAGGAAGATACTCTTTTTTTTTCAAGTATTTACTTGATATACTGAAGTTAATTGATTTATTAAGTTACTTATGTTAAAAAACCTAGTTTTTAGGCCTCTCTTTAATTAATAATTATGATAAAATATAGAATTTTCATACAAATTCTATATTTGATAACGTTAATGTTAAAAAGTTATACATAACGATATTTTCTAACTATTAATTCATTTTTAGTTTTTCTAAGAAAAAATTTAAATCTTTATTTATCAAAAGAAAAATCCTTAATTATTTAACATTATAAAATTTCTTGTGCTCTTCTCTACAAAGAAATCTATTACATTTATTGATTAACTTTTGAAGTTAAAAAAAAAATTCTTAAACTAATAGCTGTAAAAAAAATAAAAAAAGATACCTTCTTGATTATTATTTATTTTTTAAATTCATTTTTATCTTGTTGATTGTTGATATTCAATATAGTTAAAAACTAATTGAATTTTGAGTTCATTTATATTTATTTCAGTATTAAAGTTATTGAATTCAAAGAGATCTTATTAAAAAAATTTCGTCTAATACCCCAAATGTTATAAAGCCGACTCTAATCATTGGCCTCAATAGAGACTTTACTTGACAGGAAGATTTGATATAACGATGTTCACCGTAATCAAATAAATTTATGCTTAGATTTCTTATTGTATTTCACTACCAAGAAATAAAATCAAACATATTATTATTTAAAAGTCTTGAAAATGGCCTAAGAAATTAAATTAACTTGAAAATTCAAAGAACCACTACAGTCGAGCAGCCGTACCAGAGTGGAACTCAACTTATTTGACTGCAATTGCGCACCACTCGATTCCAAGTAGAAATTTCTATAAAGCCATAAACAATTGAAGGGAATTTTTTGTTTGCACGTCAAGTCAGACAAGACGTGGCGGGTTTTAAAATAAAACCTGCCGTGCACGATATAATGTTGTAGATATTTGTTTGCGTTAGCATGTCATGTCACATTGTAACACCGCAAATGTAAGCAAATGTAACATGTGCACGTTGTGAAAGAGATTACTTAGAAACTGTAATCCTTACACAAAAATTTTAAACTGAATTATTTTAAACTTTATTCGAATAATTTACAAATTTACAAGTTCAATACTAAATATTTTCTTCCAAAGCTATAAACAGAACAAAAGTCTCATAACTTTTCAATTATAAGTTTAGAAAATAAACAAATTTCAAGGAAATAAAAGTTTATCATTCTTTTATTTAACTATCAAAAGTAAATGAATATGGGGCTCCAAAGATAAATACACCTTTCAACAAGTTACTCAATATACAAAAAGTAATGATGAAGGTGAGCCATCAACTCGGTAAAAAAAATTATTCCTAACACACTATGGTTATGGGGTAACAAAAGTATTGCAATCCTTTTTAATCAAAACATATATTAGAAACATAAGTTTTATAAAATGACATGCTTCGACAAAAGGACATAAATTTATAAGTGATTCAGAATATCAAAAGTATAATTAATTATGAAAACAATCATATAACATATATACATAAAAAACAAAATGATAGCTCATGTCACATAGTATTACTTATATTATAAATGACCCAACCAAAAGCAGAATTAAAATTACTACAGATGATGAGTTAAAATATTTAAATTCATTTTTTATACGTAATGATTTGCATGTGATATTTTGCACTAAGTATAACATTTTAGGTGCTTTGTCGCCCAAGAAGTGGCCACCATACAACTTCAAGAGGTGGCTCCCACACAAACCTTTATAAATAATCTTAACTGTATATATAAACAAAACATTAATATTGGATTCATAAAAGATCATAATAATGACTTAGCCTTGCAAAACAAATTTCATTCTAACATTTTATAGACAATTTCATAAAAGATAATCATTTAGCAAAATGAATTACATATCTATTTAAAATATTTTATTAAAATCATAAAAATAACATTTAAAGGCATTTAGAATATTTTATTAAAACCATAAAAATAACACAATCTTTAGATTTGAAAACATTTGCATAAACTAATTTTATTATGAAAATTAATTAATTTCTAAAAAACTATAAAAGCACATTTACTTATAATACTATCAAATAATCACACATGTCCAATACACTAGGAATGAAGTTATCTACCTCCATAAAAGTAATAAACTAAACACAACTCTAATCCTTCAATACCGTCAAGTACCTTAAACAAATACAAAATATAACTATCAATAGCTTATCCCTACATGCTGATTTTTAAACCCATACAAATATGATTCTTTGAATTTTTACTCTTAATCGGAATATTATAATATTGTATAAGACTATTCTGGACATCTACAGGTATCTCTTGTAAATTTTCAAGATGATCCAATACCAAAAACATTTTCCAAACTATTTGTATCTTTACAAGTTCAAAAATATCTCATAGTTACTTAACTAAATATAGTATAAATTCTAAGATTTTTATAAAATTACGTATTAATAAAAAAAATTGAAATTACAATTGGGAATACTAGACGCATATAATAACCTCTACTTAAAATTTCAGAATTTTTAGAGTTCATTTGTCACTTCAAGTAATTTTAAATTGGTTGTTCTACATAAATCATAGTTTCTAGTGCAACAGTGCACTTTAAAAATTCATATAAAATCAAGAACAAGGTCAAATCTTATTAAATTGGTTGTTCTACATAAAACTTTTCAGTACATTTACTGCATCAAGGATTAACTAACAAGACTCAATAATAAACTAACACAATTTAAACACAGTATGAATCATGTGTAAAGACTATAACTTTCTAAATCGTGCAAAATAAAACTCTTAATACAACACAAAGACATACCAACTATTAACAATCTCTACTAAGTAAGAGTTTAAATCCTAGGGCATGAGGAGGGGGTGATGAGCAGCTGAGATAAAAAGAAAAATTTCATGTGTGACTTTAGGGTAGTGAAAGAGGCAACAAAAAATGTGAATTTATAGGAGCCATTGAATAACCCTTATTAATTTTGGAAAGAATAAATTTTTTCCAAAAAATATTTTATGAATTGTAATTAGGGATATTATCATCTTTATTCTAAGTTATCAATGATGCTATTTGTGATTTCTTTATAAAAAATTTCTATAATAAACATTATGGAAATCTGGCGTTATGCACATTGTCTTAGAATTTGGACTTCTTTGTAATTTTATATTACTCTTAAATTATTGTCAGGAAAATTGATGTAATTTTATGGTAATTTTATAGCAAATAAATGTCAAGCATGGACGTCAATATTCTTTATAATTTTATTATTAAATTTTGGAAGATATTTTAGGTTTAAAAAAAAGTAAGGATTTTGGGTTCCCACCCAAGATTTTTACTAACAATGTCTCAAACAAATAGTAAACAAAATAAAGACGGAGAATAACACTAATTACACAACACAAAATTTACATAAAAAAAATTATATCTTCTAAAAATGAAGAGATAAAACATTCATTATATGAAAAATTATTACAACCATACTTTTAAAATTTTTATCTTATACTCGAATTTCAATTACGCCCGAATCTTTCCATAAACTCAATGCACTATCTTTCTCTAATAAGTCTCTTGTTATTCACTTTCATCTCTTATCTTAACACTTTAGTTGAGTTCTCAAGTTATACATGTTGGGGCTCTCTCATTGCAAAAGAAATTGGACCAAATCTGGGTGATCAAATCTTGCAGCCATCAAATCAGTTTTGATAACTTCGACCAAGTTTGCCAAAAATTTATTATGTCTTTGATGTAGCATTTATTGTTCGTAGATTCATACATTCATTCAAATGTATGTAAGTCAAAAAGTTCATGTCAACATTTAATACCGATACAAATCCCTTTGATCAAACTAATTAAACTTTCAGAAGAACAAATGTAAATTGTTAGTTCTTTTTTCAATTTTTACTACAAATGAATATCTAAACTACTCAGTTCACTTTATCCAACAAAAAAATAGCTAATAAGCCACAACCATATGCGAAAAATTTTGTTTTAGCTTTCCTTAAAAGAATTCTACTATTTAAAAAATTGTTATCCTCCTGTATATTTTCTAAATTATATTTCCTATCAACATAATGGTTATCTTTTGCAACAGTCTTGCCACCATTTTCTCCATTTTATTTCAAATCATTGACCTTTCAACAAGAAAAATTGACAGGCACTGTTATTAATTAGAAATTCACATACGATATTATAAATTTTCTCATATGATCTAATCTTTTATAAAATAAAAATTTAAAAATTGTGATTAGTAGTTAATAAATAAAAAAATAAAAAATTAAATTCTACTAATATACTATCACTAGAACATACATGATTTATAAAAACTCTCAAATCTAGAGAGGATCTTACTGTCCTCAATCACGTTTGTCTTTTCAGATCCCCGCTCTCAAACTCAACATGCTTAATACCATTTCCGGATTTTGCTGCCTTGCTACTCTTAGTTTGTTCTTTAATTCTCATCAAACCTTCTCTGCACACACAAACGAGACAGATCGTCTTGCATTGCTTGCCATAAAGTCACAGCTTCGTGATCCACTTGGATTTACAAGTTCATGGAATAGTTCTATAAACATATGCCAATGGACAGGCGTGACTTGCGGTCGTTGGCATCAAAGGGTAATCAAGTTGGATCTGAGAAACCAAAGCATAGGAGGTACCTTATCTCCTGATGTTGGGAATCTCAGCTTCCTCAGGTACATTAACCTTGAAAACAACGGCTTCCATGGTGAAATCCCACACCAAATTGGCCGTCTGATCTCACTTGAAGAGCTGATACTGTCCAACAATTCTTTTTCGGGTACAATACCTACAAATTTGTCTCGTTGCTCTAGCCTTATCGAACTGTCGGCCGATACCAACAAACTTGTCGGGGAAATTCCTTCAGAGATCGGCTGCTTGTTCAAGCTTGAGCGACTGTCCATTTCCGACAATCATATAACAGGACAGCTCCCACCTTCCATTGGGAATCTTTCATCTCTTCTGGTCATTAATGCTCGGGAGAATAGATTGTGGGGGAGAATTGACAGCCTAGGCCAACTAAGAAACTTAATTCTTCTTAGCCTAGTTGGGAATCAATTCTCTGGTATGCTTCCTCCAATTTTTAATATCTCTTCCCTTGAGTACATATATCTCTATGATAATAGATTCAGAGGAAGTTTACCGTTTGACATGGGAGTCATTCTTCCTAACCTCAGAGAGCTTAGAATTGGTAAAAACAATCTTACTGGATTTATCCCAGATTCATTGGCTAATGCTTCAAGTCTTGAAATACTTGGCGTCACTAGAAATCAATTCAGAGGTAGAGTCTCAATTAATTTTAGTAGGCTCAAGAATTTTAGTAGGCTAAATTTGGGGGTTAATAATTTGGGAACCGAGGCCGGCAATGATATTGATTTTATAAACCTTCTAACAAACTGTAGCAAATTGGAAAAGCTTGACTTTAGTGCGAATAGACTTGGAGGAGTGCTACCACATTCTATAGCAAACCTCTCATCAACAATGAAGCAAATTGCCATAGGCATGAACCGAATATCCGGTGCCATACCTTCAGGGATAAGAAATCTTGTCAGTCTAAATTGGTTAACAATCGATTCAAACCAATTAACTGGCACTATTCCTCCTGAAATTGGTGAGCTTACAAACTTGCAATTACTGGACTTGGGTGGAAACTATTTACAGGGTAGCATTCCCTCATCTCTCGGCAATTTGACGCTACTAACGTACTTGAGGCTGGGATTCAATAACTTGCAAGGCAATATACCATCCTCCCTAGGAAATTGCAATAATTTAATGGGGTTGAACGTATCTGACAATATGCTCACTGGTACTTTGCCTCCGCAAATTCTCAGCATAACGACTCTTTCACTTTACTTGGAGCTGGGTAATAATCTTTTGAACGACTCTCTTCCTCCAGAAGTGGGTAACTTGAAGAATCTCATGCGCTTGCATGTATCTAAAAACAAATTTTCTGGTGAGATTCCTGCGACTCTAAGTGCTTGTACAAATTTAGAATATCTTAATTTTTCGGGCAATTCTTTTAGTGGAAGCATTCCACTTGCATTGGATTCCTTGAAAAGCATCAAAGAGCTAGATCTCTCAAATAATAATTTAACAGGCAAGATTCCAGAATATCTTAGGAATTTATCCTTTTTGGAATTCTTGAATCTTTCATACAATAATTTTGAGGGTGAGGTACCAACGAAAGGAGTTTTCAACAATAAAACGAGATTTTCAATTGTTGGGAATGCAAAACTTTGTGGGGGTTTAGATGAACTGGATTTATCATCTTGCCATTCCAAAGGATCCTTAACCACTCTCATCAAAGTAGTGATTCCGGTGGCAGTGTCGTGTTTGATCTCATCAGTATGTTTTACTGCTGTTTATGTTTCGAGAAGGAGATCTGCACGTCAAGCTTCTAATATGTTGCCGATAGAACAACAATTTCCGATGCATTCTTATGCAGAGCTGAGTGAGGCAACCGATAACTTCTCACCAGCAAACAAGATTGGTGAAGGAGGCTTTGGCATTGTTTACAAGGGAATTTTAGGCGAGAATAGAACAAAAGTTGCGGTAAAGGTACTTAATCTAAAGCAGAAAGGGGCTTCCAAGAGTTTTGTGGCTGAATGTAGAGCATTAAGAAATATTCGCCACCGAAATCTCATTAAAATCATCACAATTTGCTCTAGCAGAGATTTCAAAGGAGTTGATTTCAAGGCTATTGTGTATGAATTTATGCAGAATGGAAGTTTAGAGGAGTGGTTGCATCAAAGCAATGATCAACTCGAAGTTTGCAGTTTAAGTCTCATTCAAAGACTAAACATAGCCATTGATGTTGCTTCTGCAATTGAATATCTTCACTATTATTGTGAACCATTCATTGTTCATGGAGATCTTAAACCAAGTAATGTTCTCCTCGATCAAGATGTAGTGGCCCATGTGAGTGACTTTGGGCTAGCAAAATTTCTATCTAGTCACAATCCTGATATTGCTGTGGAAACTCGATCAAGCTCAATTGGGATAAGAGGCACTGTTGGCTATGTTGCTCCAGGTAATTTTTTTCATGTTGGATACACTTGATACTTATGTGTAAATAACTTACACATTTACTAGATATTAACAATCATCAGATGGCAAGTAACACGATGAATCAATATGTTTATAGAGTATGGCATGGGCGGGGAAGCATCAATGAAGGGAGATGTATACAGTGTTGGAATTCTGTTGCTAGAGTTATTTTCAAGAAGACGACCAACCGATGCCATGTTTAATGGAGGACTTACTCTCCATGAATTTGCCGAGATGTCTTTACAAGGAAAGGTGATACAGATCGTTGATTCTTCACTTTTGTTGGAGGTAATGGTAAACAACTCTAAGAGTACAACTTGGGGGGACAGAAGGACCAGAACAGAGGACTGCTTGAAGACTGTAATTAGAATTGGTGTTCAATGCTCAATGGAATCTCCAACTGAGCGGATGGAGATGAGAGATGTTGTTGCTAAGTTATGCCATGCAAGGGAGACTTTCCTTGGTTAGAGGATTTGATCTAGTGTTGATGTTACAAGCCTAATTGTCAATGTAGTCTTGTGAGTTTATACTTGGATTTTCTCCATGTGTCATAGCTAGTTATTCCTGTATCATAGCCAATTTTCTCTATGTTTCATTTATCGAATTTGGAGTTTTGAGTCAATTAGTCAATTAATTCTTAAGCATACAAGAGTACCATAAAAACAGAGGATCATTGGCTACAAGTCCCCGTAACAAATCATGTTAGAAATTTACTTAAAAGGGTTTATGATACTTGTATTAGAAGATCGGAGGCCATTTTGCAGGCTGTAGAAATATACTCAAAACTACAATTCAGTATTTTTTTGTACCGCGAATTCTCATAACAACTCTGGGCCGGAGCATGGGCATACGGCGAACTGGGTGCAAATAAAATTACATTTGAAGACAAAAAAGAATTAAACACACATAGACAAATTTTTTAACATCTTATTTTTTTCTTAATATCATTACTTAAAAGAACTTCTTTTCTTTTTGCAATCTTGTTGTCATGCTACACTAAAATTAAAAAGTTTTCTAAGTGATGAATTTTTGAATGGTAATCTGTGACTTAAATAAGAAAAAATATTTAATCAGTTAGAAATAAGAAAAAAATTATTTATTTTGTCTCAATAGAATGTGACAAGTAAAAATTTAAAAAATATGAATTTATTATAAATCCATTTATTAGTGGATTTACCTTCAAAGAGAATAATTAATGGTCCCTTTGAAAGCATTTTCCTTTGAGAACAGATATATACCATTATTATGCTCTAATTTACTAGTAATCCATTTCTTTTAAAATAAAAAAAAAAGAAAAATTCTTAGTGGTCATCTTCTCACCCAATTTCCTTTCGAGCTCTTAAATTCTTAAAATATAAAAAATCCCAAAGTTAAATCTTTATTTCTAATTAATCTTTATAGTTCCATCTTCAATCCAAAATTTCATTCAACCACTCTCTAATTCATTGTTTTTACATTCTTTAGGAAGGAAATTAGACAGAATGCTTCAGTTCAAAATCATAATACATAGTTTTTGTTCCTTGAAACTTGAAAGGAGGTAAGTTTTAGATATTTTTGTTCCTCGAAAGATGAACTTTGTAGTTCTGTTTCTGTACTTGCAAGATGCTTTGATATAGAATGTGGAATTTTATTAAAAGATGTAAAACTATTTTTTTTTCACAATCTTAATAAATTCTTATTTAAAATAGAAATTTGTATCTTTTTTTTGTCGTAAGCCTTTGTAGCCATTCTGTCATGATTGGTCTAGAAGAAATTATAAAGACTCTTCTGAGTCGGGTAGTTTTCTAATTTTTCGTTTCTTCTTTTTCAATTTTCTTTATGTAGCTTCAAGTTGAGACTCAACACTTACTCATTTTTTTTCCTTAAAAGTTTCAGTCTCGTTTCGAAAAATTCGACTTTTGCAGAATAATTTTTGAAACATGCACTGTTGTCTTATTCTATGTTCTTAAATGAGAAGAGTAAGTACTTTGAGCGCGTTTGACACACTGTATTATATTATATTATATTGTATTATTTTAATACTAGTATATTATATTATGTTGTATTGCATTATGTTATATTGCATTAACAATGTATTATAATAATGTTATTTAATATTTGGTCCTATACTGTATTATATTAATTTTTAATTATAATATATTTAGTGTAGTACTGTATTGTATTAATTTTTTGTGAGTAATTTAAATTATATATTTAAAAAATATATATTTATTAGTATTTAGAAAAATATTAAATATAGACGTCTTAAATTTTATAAAGTTAACAATTTTTTTAGTGTAAATGTTAAAAAATATCATAATTTTTCATAAAGATTGAAGCTTATAGCCTTAAATTTTTTAAAGCATAGCATTTAATTTTTTGTATTTTCTAAATATATGACATGTGAAATAAAGGTCAAAACAAATAATTTAATCAAATAATCTCTAATAATATAACAACATAAATAAGTAGTTAAAACCTAAAAGATTAGCTCAAAAATCATCTTAGGATAATAGAATAAAAATTTATACATACCACAAGATAATAACAAAATAATAAAGTGATATAATTGTTACAACATATTCACTAACAAAATGAGTTGTGCTAAATAATCCAAATAAAAGTTTTGTAGCATATGTAATAACATTTTTATTATTATTTAATTAATATTATTATTAGTTATATTAAATTATAAATTTACTAATAAATTATAACATAAAAATAAAAAACATAATACAATATTATTGACTAATAAATTATTAATTTATTAATTTATATCAATAATTATAATGTAAAAATTAAAATTAAAATTATGTAATATAATACTAAATTCAAAAGTTATATTTATTTAATATTATTATTATTATTATTATTATTATTATTATTATAAAGAAAGTTATAAAAAAAAAAAAAAAAAAGAGGAATTGCCGCATTAGCTAAACCCAAGCGTGATTTGAGTTTAACTAATGCGGCAACTACCGCATTAGCACAGCCCATTAATACAGTGTGGCTGCAGCTGCTTTTAGTGCCAAACATGTGTTTGCATAAATTTAATACAAAACAATGTTTTTATCCCATATTATGTGCCCTGTCAAACATACCCTTTTATGTATTAGGGCATCGTATTATAGGACAAGGATTTTGCTTCCTGTTCTTTTTTTTTATCTCTTTTGGCTGTTTTCACCATTTCGATGGAAATTTCACTGAGTCCATATGCATAATCAGATGATTGTGATGCCTTCAAAATCAAATGTACCAGCAAAATGTTAATCTTCATTAAAATTAGTCATTGTTTGCTGTTCACATGTTCAGTTTGGCCCCCTGAATTCTTTTTGGCATCGACAATAGTCAGCTTACTGGCTAAATTGAAACCATTGGAATGTTGAGATGGTCGTGGTACTTCTGCTCTTGTGTCTCATTTGTTTATTTCTTATTTTATTTTTTTGTTTACTTCTTTGTTAAGTTAGTGTTACTTGCCGGTAAGATTCCGGTAAGATTTAGGATTTTTGTTCCCTCTTTTTTTATAATGTTTTCAGATTTAATACCGGTTAGTGATTAGATTTTTGAAGAATTTGATGTAATGGGATTGTTATTTGTTCCAGGTAATTTATGACAAGGTCACTAGGAGAAGCAGATATTGTTTGATATTATTTCTGCACATGTGGGGAAATCCTTGTTGACTCGTTACAATTTCTAGCTAATACCACGGGGCCTAGGAAATTTGGAGCTGCATTGATTTGATTTTCATCCAAAGATTTTTCAGAACAGGACTAGCACTAGTTGCATCTGGCGTTCTGGCAATCCGATCTCGGTGACTACTGATGAACAAGAGCTAAGATCTGTGTTGCTAACTTTTTAATCTATGTTCTGAAAACCAGAACTGGCACAAGAATAGATACTTAACTATAGCCTGAAATTTGACTTCATTTCACATAAAATATGTATTGCTTGGCTGGCCCATACATATTTTGCAGGAAGGATTTTGAAACTGTTAAGTCAATTATCTTCTCACGTATTGTTCGGCTTAATAATGTGGGTCTCTTTATTATTTTAACGTTAATATATTATTAAACTATACAATTAAATAGATTCTGTTTTTAATGCATTATAAAATCATTCGGTTTAATAATTTGTCTATACTGACTCTATTAAATTCCACAGTTTAACGTGTTCACAAGAAAAAAAAAT
Source organism: Luvunga scandens (assembly GCA_030449905.1). Classification (NCBI taxonomy): domain Eukaryota; kingdom Viridiplantae; phylum Streptophyta; class Magnoliopsida; order Sapindales; family Rutaceae; genus Luvunga; species Luvunga scandens. The sequence continues at coordinate 4,768,120 of JASUUG010001266.1, forward strand.
AAAGGTGGCCACATGAGAGAAAGACACTTGTTTGGCTTATCCATACATGTTTTGCTGGAAGGATCTTACCCTTATAAATTGCATAGTATTTCTTTGGCAGTCCAAAAATATACAAGAAATTAAAGGCATCTTAATTCTTATTAGCCATGCTTATAAAAGAGTTGAAGCTGCATCATAACATTCAGATAATTGGTCTCTAGTTTTACTTCACACCACATACACAATTTTCAATGGCCAAAATGAGGAAATGAGCTTGATTCCTTGATTTCATAGAATCCATTAACAAATATTTATCCACTATCTCTACTATTAGCCGTTGCAAGCTTCTTAGAGAAAAGCGAATGGAGTTCCAACAAAGGTTAGCCATCGATTTAGAAAGAGGGCGGTTATTAGCCAAACTGGAATTTCAGACGATATACTTAATTAATTATAATTTTTCTTTTTTTAAATTTAGCCCGGTCCAACATCATTGGCTTCAAGGAAGACTTTTCTTGGCAGGAAGATTTGACATAACGATGTTCGCCACAGTCAAATAAATGGCTTAGATTTTCCTGTTTTATCTCACTATCAAGAAATAAAATAAAAAACATTGTTAGATAAAAAGTCTTGAAAATGGCCCACAAAATTAAATTAACTCGACTTTAAAGAACCAATCTTTGGACCATTTTAGGCTTGGTTTGTCACATTTCTCGTGACCATATATGATCAATGGTCGGAAATTCGAAGTAGAAATTTCAATAAAGCCATAATTGAAAGGGATTGTTGGTTGGCTCGTCGTGTCAAACAAGACATGCTGGGTCTCATTTTAAAATTGATGTATAACGTTATTTTAAAATTTTACAATTTTATTATTTTAAGTCTTTTGATATTTTTATTTTAATTAGAGTTAATTATAATATATATTTTAATTTATTTTTTTTTTATAATTGTGATTTAATTTTTTTTTCTAAATTAGTTTAGGAATGGATTACTCTATTATAAATATAGAGTTCCTGTTACTATTTTTATAATCTTTTGATTAATAAAATCTCTTTTTATTTGTTCCCTCATAGGTTGTTTATTCTTAACCTCATGTTGCTGAGTGTTATTGTAAAAATCTCACGTGTTGAGTCGTTTGGATTACAAAGATATCTATTTCATCACAAAGCCAAATTCGTTTGATAAAGTAATTCACAACCCCCACATCAAACTTAAAACCATACGTTCATGTCCTTTTGTCGAGTGATTAGTTTTATTTTACAAATACTCTACTATGCTACCCTGCTCTGTTAGTTAGTTTCTCAGTATTGTAAAATGCATATTTATAAAAGGTAAAATTGTCATTTGATGTTCTAAGCTTCACTAACATTTATACTTTTATGCGTTTGATTCCTTTAAACTTTTATTATGTGTGTTTTTATTACAATTTAAGTATTTTATGTATTATAGGGATATTTTGTCCATTTTACAACAAAGGAGAAGTCAGACAGCAAAACATATGGCATTTTTTTAACTCAGAACGGTCGAAAACCTTAGAAAAAACATAAAAGAGTATTCGACATTATTCACGTATACGATATATAGTATTATTCACAAGTACAACATTGTTCACCTATACTATACGATGACGTGGTAGCATCCTATTGGACCAATGATGTGGCATTAATTGATTATGTGGCGTTGACTGACTGATGATGTGGAGGATGCTATTGCTTTAAAATATTGATATGGTATTGACCGATGACGTAACATCATCTTATTGGACCGAAACGTTAATGTGGCATTGACTGATGATATGTTCCAACCAATCAAAATTTGCCACGTGGCATGATCCTTATTATTTTCATCAATGACCATGATTTACTTATTGTACCTATAAATAGAGGACTCCTCCCCTAATTTAACACCCCTAAATTCATTTTTTAACTCCATTTTCTGTAATTATCCCTCTATCTTGTATTTTCTATGTATTTTAATAAAACTCGCATTTTATCCCTAGTTCATTATGAGTAGTTAGTTTAGTTTCAAGCTTGAGTGGAAGGTGAAGCCTCAACATAATCAGTGCTTTTAATTAGATAAGTTTATCTCTTTTTCCTCTCTAATTTATATGGTTGTTTTAACTTATTGTCGACAGATAATGTATCCTTAGATATTGTATCTTGTTTAGATTTTGCACAATGTACCAGCTTCCTAGTAAAGGATTATTAATGTCTGACACAATGAGCACTTAGCACCATATTAATTAGAGAGAAAATTCCTCTCTAATACTTTATGGGTCATCTTGGCTCAGTGTTGACAGAGAGTGCATCTAAGCTATTTAGTAGATGTTCTTGCCACATTGTCGACAGAAAGATTATTATCATCTGGCACAGTGTGTTTTTAACACCACACTTGTTGGAAGATCATTATTCTCTGGCACACTGAGTACTTGATACCATAATTATTAGAGTGAAGATCATGAGAAGTGGAAATACCCCCTCATAAATTAATTAAAACTAAAAAAGAAATATTAAGCTCATGGTGAATGTTGAGTTTGAATCTGAAACTCAAGTGTTTCATTTGTATCTGAAACTCAAGTGTTTCATTTGTATCGTCTTATCTTTAGTTCATTTCTATTATTTTATTTTAAATCTTAAGATAAAAAAAAAAAGAGAAAAATTCACTTCCATTCAACTCCCAAATACACTTAGAAAATTAACCCTACACATAATTAAATCTATCTCCTCATGAGATCGACACTCGTCACCATAAAATCTATTTTACAATATATTCATGTGCTTGCAAGTACAATAAAATATGGACAACATTGTTATAAGAGCAATTTTGTGCCAATCACACAATTTTCATAGCTAAGCACATCCATCTCCACCAAATCCATCACTGAACAAAAATTCTAAAAATTTTGGAAACCCTATCCACCACACCCACCACTATTGTCACTACCACAATTCAAAAACCACCACCACCAACTGTTGTGGCTGATAGACTTGCTGTTAGCCATCGACTAAAAACCTTACCTTTACACCTTGTTTCTACCAACATATATTGCTACAATGATAACCTAAATCCAAAAGCTCCACTACTCAACCTAATGTAGGAAGCATATTACATAAAACAAATTAGAATTTATTAGGAATTATAATATTTGGGTATTTAGTATTTCATTATAATTGTCTTATTTTGTCAAGCTTATTTGACTTATGATTGCAATCCAAGTCTAATTAGGATTTCAGATTATCCATCTTATTTTATTATGGATAAGATAAAATAGGTTTGTTAGGCTTGTTTCTATATACAAATTTCTTATCAATAGTATTCAATACATCTTAATTGAGATATTTTTTCTATTGTGAGAGTCTTTTTTCTTGAGTTTCAAGAACGTACTCTAGAATGAAATCTAGTATTATTCCGAGCTATGTCAAATGTTATTAGAGCTTTCCTAACCATCACCCACCCTTTATGCACAAATCCTCCATCTACCATCCATTAATTTCGTCTAGTTTTTAAAAAAAGTTTTTGCAAAACCCGAAACTGCCATTACAGCCATTATACGTGACTATGAGCCACCATTATTTCATTGTCTTTCTGTTGATTCCCTCTACCAACAAAACCAGAAGACATTGGTAATCCAAAACTAACCCATCTCATCATCGATCGACAGCTAGAAGCTGCTGAACAACACTTAAAATAGCCGCTCCAACCGCCACTCGGTTGATGGCTCTCCACCACAATTTGATAGTCATCACCACCTCTAATTCGTCCACCATCATTAGGCCTTTCTTTCCAGTCCACTCCCGCAGCCGATTGCCGATCTGTTCATAAAAAACTGAAACAACCTTCAACTGCGACTTTAAATTCAATTTTTCAATCAATTCACGATGATTTAAGTCAAAACACCAGCACTATCGCACTTACTGAACTCAGATCTTCTAGATCCACCTATTCTCGCCTGATTTTTTTATCACCATTGTCAGTAACACAAACCTTTACTTATTTTTAATTTTTCCTTATTACTTTTCTTTAATTATAGTATTCCTTTATAACTTTATGTCCTTTAAAAAAACCCAAAAAAACTTAAAAAAAAAAAAGAAAATCCAAAAAAATGATTTCTGGAAAAAGCAATACTTCATTTGATGCTCAAATTACAAAGGGGATAGAGCAACTCAAACAATCCCAAGCTCATTCAGTAGAAGCATTGTATGAAACATTAACAACGCTACAATCAATACAAGCTCATATTATGATGATGGAAGAATCATTAATTGACATGAGACAAGAATTGAAGGAGATTAGGCTTGCCTAAATGAGTCATCAAGAAGATAAGGGTATTAACATTGTTGATTCAGAAAATAATTTTAGTGAGCCAAAAAAGACCAATGGGACAAAGGAAGTAGGTAGCTCTACTACAAATACAAAAGCTACTCCATATTTTGCAAGTTTTGAGGATTCAGATGAAAAAAAGATGGAGGATGCATGATGAGAAATGCATCAGAGTGACTATCCCATCAAAATTAGCCTTCCATCATTCAATGGACAACTAGGCATTGAAAACTTTCTTGATTGGTTATCAGATGTTGAACGATTCTTCGAAATAATGGACTTTGCAGAATCAAAGAAGGTTAAGGTAATAGCCTATAAACTCAAAGGTGTTGCTGCAATTTGGCGGGACAATCTACAAACTTCTCATGTGCTACAAGGAAGAGGAAAGGTCAAGACATGGCATCGTATGCATCACTTGTTAAGGGAATAATTTTTGCCTCTTGATTATGTACAAACCTTATTTCGTGAGTACAACAATTATCCTCAAGGAGCCAAAATGGTCGAAGAATATGCCCTCGAATTTTAAAGGCTTACAGAATGAAATAATCTCGCGAGACAAAGGCCGAGATAGTTGGTCGATTCTTGAATGGTTTACAACCTAAAACATAAGATCAAGTTAGGTTGTAACTACCTGAAATATAAGATCAAGTTGGGTTATAACTAGTACATATATTGCAAAATGCCATTTGAATAGCCAAAAAGTTTGGAATGCAACTTGAGAAATAAAGGGCTCGTAAATAAGCCACCTTACGCTTAATCATTCTTGGCCAGCAACATGAGTAGAGGTACAAAATTAATAGGGGTAAAACTCTTATAGAAAACTTTGAAAGGCCAACAAAAAATCATAATGGGCAAAACATACGACAAATAAAAGATCCACTAAGTAACAGTAATCCTTATGCAGTTCCACAAGGCAACAAATGTTTTCATTACTTGAAACCAGGCCATACATCAAACCAATGTCCAGAATGAAGACACTAAGCAATCAATTTGGCAACTCATGCAGAGAAAAATGAAGAGCCCAAGGATAGACCATATGAAAATAATGATGACATAAAAGAAGAGGGAGAATGGACATATACAGTCATAGAAGTATCACTAGTAACACAATGTTATACACAACAAAGGAAGAAAACAACACTCAGAGACATAACATTTTCAAAACAAGATGCACAGTTAATGAGAAGGTATATGATCTTATTATTAACTGTGGTAGTAGTGAGAACATAATTTCCAAGACCATGGTTAACAAGTTACAACTTATAACTCACAAACATCCTTCTCCTTATCGCATTGAATGGATAAAAGATATTGGAAAGACTAAAGTTGCTAAGCAATGCCGCATTCTTTTTTCCATTGGAAAATACAAGGATAAAGTAATCTGCGACGTTGTCGACATGAATACTTGTTATATCTACTTGGATGCAGAGATGGCCAATACGTCAGACGACATGAGGCACGACACTAGCATGATACGTTTCTGTATAGCATGACACATAAGTTCACGCTTAGGTGGAGCACGCGGCACTACTCGGTAAGCATGTAGGTTGTTATGGGCTTAGAATTTTAGGCATGCAGGCCTTAAAAGCATGGCACGATTAGAGATGGGCCAAAGCACGGCACGCAAAAAAGTATGCAATATGCACGTTTCACTTTTAATGAAAATAAAGTTAAAATTTTATGATTTTATAAATAACATGAAATTGAATCTTTTAATATATTTTATTAGCTCAAGTTTTTTTAAATTTATTTGATCCTTAGTTTTAAAAAAATTATAATTGATTTATGTTTATAATTTATTAAGTAAATAATTGATATCATGATTTTAATAAATAAAATTTTACATATCATGATTTTATAAATATGTATTAATATTATTTATGAATTATAAGATATATGACTGTACGTAATTTCAAGTTAATAGTTAAGTTACTCCTTAAGAAAAATGTATTATTATTGTTGTTGTTAAGTATTATAAAAGAATTCTAATATCGTAGAGTCAAACTTAGTAATTAAAATTACATTCTCTTATTATTATTGAATATGGACTTGAGTTTTGAATTTTTGATTTTATTAAATTTGAATAAAGGGACATGGATTTAAAAGGGTACAGGGGCTTGAAAAAAATACGCCAATAACTTGGTATGTGCTCTTAAGAAAAAAAAAAAGCTTAATGGGCTTTTTTTCTTAGGCACGGCATAGCATGACTCATGGCATGACACGTGTGGACACGACATGCCGGCCAAGTTGGGTCTAAGAAAAAAAACTTAGGCATGGTACGAAACGTATAGTGGGCACGACACAGCATGAGCACGAGCATGAGCATGAGCACATATGGACTTACCTTTGCCGGCACGACCTATTAGCTACCTCTACTCGGAAGACTATGGCAGTTTGATCATAATATAGTCCATCATGGAAAAGATAATACATAAAGGTTTTATAAAGATAACATAAAGATTATCTTTGCGTTAATGAAGTCAAACATCAAAGGAACCTATCTTTTAGTGCCAAGAGAAATAGCTGAAACAGAATTGGTGCCCAAACAAGTCCGACCACTACTCTTAGAATTTCAAGATATCGTACCTAAAGAACTTCTTAATAAGTTATTTGCTATGAAAGATATTCAGCATTAAATTAATCTGGTCCCTAGAGCTTTCAAAAGAGCCATATTCAAAAGCATGAAAAAGATGAAATATGAAGTATTTAAAGTTTCAAGGAAGATTGATATAAAAGACTACGAGTGCGAGGTTCAAGATTCATTGTTACTTTCTTACAAGTTTCATCGTTTAGATTGTCTTTATTTTTAGCAAAACTCAAGGACTAGTTTTTCCAAAGAGGGGGAGATTGATGTAGGAAACATATTAGATAAAATAAATTAGAATTTATTAAGAATTATAATACTTGGGTATTTAGTATTTCATTAGGATTATTTTATTTTGTTAAGCTTATTTGAGTTATATTTGTAATTTTAGTCTAATCAGGATTTTAGATTATTCATCTTATTTTATTAGGGATATGATAATACTAGCTAGTATAAATAGGTTTGTTAGACTTGTTTCTATATAAAAGTTTCTTATCAATAATATTCAATACTTCTCAATTGAGATATTTTCTCCTTGGTGAGAGCCCTTTCTTAAGTTTTAAGAACGTATACTAGAATGAAATCTAGTATCACTTCCGCTTTGCGTCACAACCCATCAGTGTTCAACCACCTTTAATATCGATTGACATCACTAACACACTCCTCTTTAGTCACATTCCAAAACCAGTCACCATCGCCACCAAATACAAGCCATAAACTACCATAAATTGTAGCCAAACTCACTATAAGTCGCCATTAATTCAAGTTGACTTTCTGGTCAAATTACCGCTAGTTGACCTTCCCTACCACTAGCACTACTCTTCTTACTACTATATCTACTGGATCTAACCATCACCACTCTATGTCATATCCACTAGCCTCTACACACCAAATTGAAATTTTCCCTTATTTATAGTTTTGCTACTGTGTAAAAACTCAACAATAAATGGCAAATTACCTTTTTTGCCCTCGATTTTTATGTGCTGGACTTACATCCTGAGAAATTTCTTGATTGGGATAGCAAGGTTGTCCATTGGTTTATAGCTTTGCGTGATCCTAAACAAAACTAAGTTTATCCTTCACAAGGTACAAGATCAACTTTGGATTGTGCTTGTGAGTTTAAACAATTTAATGTGCATACATATTAGTTTCTGATTATGCTTATGAGTTTGAATAATTTTATATTATAATGAATCTAAAGAGCATATTGTTACAAGATTTTAGAAGAGGCTAAGTTTTCATATTCAAAATAAAATGCCTATATACATTATGCAATTCATTTGACCATGTAAATTGAGTTAAAATATCAAAAAGACTTAAATCATATGATTAAATGAATTGACAAAGTAAGAATTTAATCAAGTAATAGCGTGTCTTTAAGATAATGCCTAATGATGTACGGATAAGTTCATCTATTATTGAGGAAGAAGACTCTCTTGAGGTACCAAAATGTAAGGTACAATTTATTACTCCTTTAAAGTTCCAATCTAACAATTTGTGTGAGAATGTTCATGATGTTTCCATAAAAGGCATGACAAGTGTTGAAGATGATAAGATTATTGATCTATCAAAGATTTTTAAAGAAGAACAACAACCTACTCTTGATTTGACTATTGAACCTAACAGTACAATCAATTTTATATTAAAAATATCAATTTGAAAACACCCCAAAAATGATTGACACGATTATGCCTATCCACGTTAATGAAAAAGGTTATACTTGAAGAAGATGTGGCTACAAAGATAAATTCAATTGGTAAGAACAATTAGCAAGATTTGGAAAAAGACTTAAAAGGCTTATAAGTGACTACTCATTCGTATAGACTTTATCTTCTTGAAGAGTTACTCATAGGCATAAGATAAAGATAAAGCATCGAGAATTTTAAGTTCAAAACATGATTGATGAGCATGGTTACAATTTTAAGCACCAAGATGCATTAATGCTCCACTACAAGTTCCATCCTTAAGATAAACTCGTGGATGAGTTTTCTTCCAAGAGGGGGAGACCAGTGTAGGATGTCATTTTAGGATTTTAGAATTTAATTATTTTAGGTTTTTTAATTATTTCTATTTTGATTATAGTTAATTATGGCTTGTGTTTTGGTCTTTTATTTCTATTATAATTGTTATTTAGTTTCTCTTTTTAAGTTAAATTAAGAAAGTAGGTTTACTTTATTTTAAATATAAAGGTCTCGTTATTATTTTCATAACCTTGTGGTTAATAAAATTTCCTTTTATTTGTTCCCTCAAGTGCTTTATCTTTAACCTCACATTGTTGAATGTTATTATAAAAATCTCACTTATTAAGTCATTTGGATTACAACTATATTTAGTCCATCTAAAGTAGCATTCATTCAATAGATGATTCACTATCCCCATATCAAACTTTGATCTATACAGTTGCATCTTTTTATTGTGTATTAGTTTTATTTTATAGATAATTTGCTTCTGTTAGTTTGTTGTCTTTGTTGATATTATACCCTTTGAGATAACAAATGGTCTACTATCTATTTGAGATATGTAGCATCATATAGACTTGATTCTTGGTGCGAGTTTACCTAACTTGCCTTACTATTGTATGAGTCCTCATAAGTTTAAATTGATGAGTTATTTAAAAAAGGGTTCATATGTGAAAGCATAAGTCCATATATTATACCAGCCTTGTTAATGTCAAAGAAAAATTAGAGTTGGCATATATATATGGATAGTAGGCAAATTAACTAGATTACTGTGAAGTACCAATTTTTTGTTTCGGTGTTTCAGGATTTGTTGGATTACTTTGATAGTGCTCATTTTTTTTTAAGATAAATTTACATAATGGGTATCATCAAATCAGACTAGGCTTGGAGATGAGTAGAAGGCAGTGTTTAAGATAAAAGAAGGGTTATATGAATGGTTTGTGATGCCATTTGGGTTATCAAATACACCAAGTACTTTAATTTATACGCATTTTTCCTATAAATTTGTAGTAATGTAGTTTGATAATATTTTGATTTATTATATTGATATAAGGACAGACCTAGAACATTTGAGAACGGTTGTAAAGGTGTTGCAGAAGAATAAATTTTACATTAACCTAAAGAAGTGTCATTTTGTGTAGAGTAATGTGGAGTTGTTTAGGATTTATAGTTGGTGCAAATGGGCTTGGAGCTATTGTTTCGAAGATGAAAGCCATTAAAGAATGGCCTATGCCTAAAACTATGGGTGAAGTCAGGAGTTCTCATGTGGTGGTGATATTTATATGAGATTCATTCACTATTTTACCACCATAGCCATACCAATTATGGATTACTTAAAAAAATGGGAGTTCGAATATGGGGAAGAGTAAGAGGAGAGTTTTTCTTTATTGAGTGAGAGGTTGTCTGTCACTTTATACTTTGATAAGTTGTTAGAAATTGAGTGTAATGCTTCTAGTAAAAGTATCAGGGTTTTTCTTTTTTAAGATGTTTGACCAATTGAATATATGAGTGAGAAGTTGAATGAAACATGATAGAAGTATATGAGTGAGAAGTTGAATGAATCACGACAGAAATATCTGAGTGAGAAGTTGAATGAAACACTGCAGAAGTGATCTATATATAACCAAGAATCTTGTGTGGTCTTTAAAACATTGAAGAATGTGAGCATTACTTGATTCAAAAGAAGTTTATGCTTTACAGTGATCATCAAGCATTAAAGTACTTTAGCAGCTAGTAAAATTTGAGGAAGATGCATGCAAGATGGGTGAGTTTTATGCAAAAGTTTACTCTTGTAAAGCACAAGTCTGGGCTGCGAAATAAAGTGGTGAATGCACTAAGTAGATAAGTAACCTTCTTGATAACTCTAGTCATTGACGTTACTGGTTTTAAATACTTAATAGAGTCATATGCTCAAAATGAAGACTTCATGCATATTTATGATTGGTACATCAATTATCAAATTGTAAAAGATTTTCTTATTCAAGATAGGTATTTGTTCAAGGCTAAATAGTTATGTCTGCCTTGTAGTTCTTTAATAACGCAGATTGTCTGTAAGTTACATGGAAGTGGTTTGAGTAGCCACCTTAGTTGTGATAAGCCAAAACTGTTGTCAAGGAGTGATACTTTTTTGCATTAATTAAATAGAGATGTGTTCAAGATTGTGCAAAAGTTCTAGATTTGTCAAAAAGGCAAGTTACAATTGTAAAACATAGGATTATACACATCATTACCTATTTTGAAGAAATTTAGTTAGATCTATTCACAAATTTTATTTTGGGGTTACCTCATATAAGGGTTGGTTAAGACTCTATAGTGGTTGTTGTCAATAGATTTTGAATGATAGTTCACTTTATTACTTGAAAGATAATTGGAGATGCTTCTTTTGTGGTGCATCAATTCTTTCAAGAAGTAGTGTGTTTGCATGGTGTTCTAAAGGCTATCAGTTTTGATAGCAATATAAAGTTCGCCAGTAAGTGTTGGCTTTATCTTTGGGATAAGTTTTGATATGTAATTTTAGTGTAGTGGTGCTTTTTATCTCGAAACAGATGGACAAATGAAAATGGTAAATCAAACTTTGGGCTATATGTTCAGATGCGTCTATATTGACAAGCAAAGAAATTGAAAAACTACATTGCCTCAAGTTAAGTTTGCTTATGACAACATTGTGAATCAATCTATGGCAAGGCTCTTTTTGAGATTGTCTATACTTATTCCCCGTGCCACGTCTATGATCTGGCTATCAGGCCAATAGTAGTTGGAGGCAGTAAAGCAGCGAATAATGTGGCAGAAAAGGCTCTGTAGATTCATGCTGAGGTGCAAGCTCACTTGAAGTTTGTCGTTGCCAAATAAACGACTGATATGGACAAGCTCCGATGTAAGAAAGTGTTTTAGGAAAGCAATTTAATGATGGCACATCTGCGATGAAGTTATTTTCCTGGCATTCACACTAAATTGGAGAAGCAAAAGCATGGCCCATTTTGTTTGGCAAAAAAGATTAATAATAATGCTTGTGGGCTCTAGCGATCGGACAATTATAATATCTCTCACACTTTCAATTTGGCTGATCTATTTGAATATCATTTGAATGATGAGGAGTTATCTCAGCACAATTCGAGGATGAGTTCTTTTCCAATTGAGAGGGAGTAGTACAGGACAGTGGCATAGGATCAGTGGAGGTGCCTTTTGAAGGTCATAGCTCGGCTGTAGGTGTTTGTTTTAGATATATAATATATTGTTTTAAAGCGTGGGATAAGATGAATCAAACCATAATCATTTATATTGTTTTATTCTATGGTCAAGCTAGAAATTCTACTTCTTCCCTGATCATTTTGTAGTTTTAAGTTATTTTCTTACTTTTTTTGTTACTTTTAGGATTTTTATCTTTTTTCTTTCAAATATCAAATTTGGGAGCTATTTACTTTTGTTTTTCTTATCTAGATTGGAGTATTTTATTATAAAATAATAGTTTAAATTTACCAAGTTTTATAAATACATAATATTTAGGGTTAAAATAAAAGAGGCCCAAAACCCTAGTTTTATTCATTCAAACTTTTCTGATAAAATTTTATTATTTAAAATCTTACTTTCCCTTATCTGCCCATCTTTTACGTTTTTGCATTGTCAAAAATCCGTTGTGCATGATAATGGTTGATGATGTTTATGTTAGTATTCATGTCACATTGTCTTAGATGTTGAACATCAACATTCTCTGTAATTTGATATTACTCTTAAGTTATTTAGGAAATTTGACGTAATTTTATTATAATTTTATACTAAATTAATATCGAGCATGGACGTCAACATTCTTTGTAATTTTATTATTAAATCTCAAAAGATATTTTGGCTTAAAAAGATGCTAGGGTTTTTCAGTTTCAACCAAGATTTCTACTAGCAATATGTCAAATAAGTAATAGAAAAAATAAAAATGGAGAATAACAACAATTAGACAACATAAAATTTACTTGAAAAATACTATGGCCTCCAAGAAATATGAGATAAAAATTTCACTATGTGAAAAATTGTTAAAACCACATGCCTAGAATTTTTATCTTGCACTTGAATTTAGAGGTGATAATATAGGTCAGGACTCGTTTTTTTTTTTTTAAAGGAAAGGAGGGGGTGGGCAAGCCCAAATCAATTTTTACCCCCCTCCCCACTCCCAAGGCTAGAACCCGAGTCCACATAAGTGAGGGGCGACAGACTGCACTGTCAACCAACTCGGCTACGCCCTTGGGGGCATATAGGTCAGGACTCGTTTGTTTGATTCCATTCAAAATGAATTTCATGGATTTGGGTATAGAAAAATTGAGTCATTTAATAAATGGATTAAATTCAACTTGATTCACTTAATAAATGAATGTAATATGGGTTTAAGCTCCCAAATTTGTTTATTCATTTAATATTTCTTTATTGAAATGAAGATATGAAATAATAAAGTCATTTTGATCTTTAAATTGTTTATTGTGAGTATTTTACTTCTTATTGACTATATTTTTAATGGACTTGTAATTTGAAGTTTAGAACTTTGGAGTTAAGATGTTTAAAACTTTAAATATTGATAGCATGATAAATTTATGATAGTTTTTTTTCTTGATTTTTTTGTTTATTAATTATTATTTGATATACAATATGATAATTGTATTCTAATGAATTTTAACGAATTCAAATTTGATTCAATTTGCTTACTAGTTATGTTAAACGAATTAATGAATATTCATTTATAATTCTTTTAATAAATGAATGGAATCCAAATCTTAAGGTTATGATTCATTTATTAAATGAATCAAATTCCAATCCACTGAATTTTGACTCAATTCATTTTGTATTCGACAAGAATTTGATTTGTGAATTCATTATGCCACCCTTACATCCAATGCACTCTCTTTCTCTAATAACTTTTTATTTATTCACTTTTGTTTCTTATCTTTGCACTTCATTTCTCAATTTATAGATGTTGGGAATTTCTTATTGCCAAAGTTGAAAAAAAATGGAGCAAATTCTAAATTTATAGACGTTGAGGATTTCTTATTGTCAAAGAAAATGGAATAAAATCAGATGATCAGATCTTTCACCCACCAAATTTGCAGCTTTATAACTTGGACCAAGATTGCAGAAATTTTACATGTCTTTGATGCAACATTCATTGAGCATACATTTATCCATTCATTCAAATGCATGAAAGAGCAGTCAAAATGATTATGCCAACATTTAATGCCCATACAAACCTTCAAAGAAACTAACTAAATTTTCAGGAAAATGCATGCGAACTATTAGTTCTTTTTTCAACTTTTACTACAAATGAATGTCTAAACTATTTAATTTACTTTATCCATCAAAGAAATAGCTAATAAGCTAGAGCCATACGACCAAAAGTTTGTTTCAGCTCTCGTTAAAAGAATTCTAATATTTTAAAAAACTCTTATCCTTCTTTTCAATTTTCAAAGTTATATTTCCTACCAACCAAACGGCTATCTTTTGGTAAAAGTCTTGCTACCGTTTTCTTCATTTTATTTTCTACCAACATAATGGCTATCATAGTATAGGATTGACCTTTAAACTAGGGGTGGACATTTAAATCGGGCTGAAGCTTGCAATCCGTTTAGGTTGAAAGTTCAAACCCGATTGGGTTGTATTTCAGTTAAAGTTCAATCCAAATCGAATAGTCAACCTGACAAGTAAAAAAACCAATAATTTAAAAGCATATTCCCAACCCGAACAAATCACATTCCGAAACATACACTGCTTAGCCGCCACCTGACTCCTCCATCTTCTTCTTTTTCTCCTTTTTTTTTTTCTTTTTCTTCTTCTCCTTCTTTTCTTATGCCACTGCCAATTGCCAAATACCATTCTTCTTTTCTTTTCCTTTTTTTTCTTCTTCTCTTTTTATTCTTCTTTCCTTCTGCCGCTAAAGAACATCTTCTTCTTTCTCTTCAATTTTTCTTTTCTTCTTTTTCTTCTTTTCTTCTTTCCTTCCTCTGCTGCGAAATGTCTTCTTCTTCTTTTCTTCCTCCACTACCAAATATTTCTTCTTCTGTTTCTAATCTCCCATTAATTAATTGTTTAGTAATCTATTTTTTTAATTGTTAGTTAACCTCTTAACTTTCTTTTGTTAATTGTTAAACATAGAATTATTTAAGTTAATTAGTTACTTTGTGAATAAGATTATGAGAAATTTGTTTGATATTTAGTTCATTATTCCTTTTTTGGATGGAGATAAACTTAGGGTTTTTAATATAAATGAACTCAAATTTATAACTTGAACCAAACCGAATTAAATTTGGTTTAGCTTAACTCACGTTTACAGTTTAAACCCGATTGGGTTGAATTTTCCAAACTGAATAGGTTGAAATCGAAACCTAAACAACCCAAACCAAAATTCAATTCACCCACCCCTACTTTAAACAAGTAAAATTGGCACCCACTATTATTAGTCAGAAATGCACAAAGGATGCTGCTAATTTCTTATGATCTAATCTTGTACTAAACAAAAATTTAAGTGGTGATTAATAGTTAATAAATAAATGAAAAAAAAAAAAAGAGAAATTAAATCCTACCATACACCATCCTTGAAAGACAATTCTTAAAGACAAATGAAGCAGGATTTATAAAAGCTCAAGCGAGCTCAGTTCAGAAGAGGATACTAATGCACCAAAAACAAGCTTGAAGTATGACATATTTTTTAAATATAAAGTCCCATAGCTGAACTTGTAGCAATAATACCATGATGCTCTTGCATTTGCTCAAATCTCTTTAATGCTTGCTTTCTCTCTTTCTCTCTTGATTTGCAATTGAATTTCTAATGTAATTTTAATAGCATCCCAATATTTATGAGTAGCAAAAATTTATAACAAAACTTATTCATTAATATCAACACATTATGCTCTCACAAAACTTGAAATTGCATCTTCACCACTTTTAGAAATATTCGCATGGCTACACTATTTTCAAAGTTGAGATTTATAAAATCAAATGAAATTCATATCTATTTGGCAACTCTTGAATTTATAATTAATCATTTGAAAATATTCAGGAGGACTAAAATAAGATTTTGTACTCCTTTCATGTCACTACTACAAAATTGATCAACAATGATAGTTTTAAACAATATAAATAGAGGGTTTTAAAACCGTCATCTTAGTCAGTGATGTTAAAAGTAGTACACTTTTTATGATAGTTCATTAACAATCATTAAAAGTGTATTTACGATGACGGTCATTATATTAAATAGTCATTATCTATAATATATATTAGTTTTAATGACAGTTATTTAAATAATAGTCATGTATTACACTTTTTCATTAATTTTTTATGACATTTTTTATTCATAACTGGCATTGGATGTGCCTTTTTAACGATGGGTTTTAATCATAACACTAACAGTCATCTAATATCAGCCTTTGATGACTGTTCTTATTTAAGAATCGTTATCTTTGGCATGAGTGAAAAGAAAAAAATTAATAATTTAAAATTACTAAACTTCAATTATTTTTTAAAATTGAAATTTGCATAGTTTTTTTCACATTCTAAGTTGTACAAACATATTTAATATATCTTTCTTTATCTGAGAAAAATATTACTACATCAAATTTCTCATAAAACCTTCAATAATTACTTTTCATAGTCCATATCTTTTTAGAAAACAATATATCAACCAAAATAAATATCATAATCTAACAAATCATGCCCTCATATAGAACTATACAGAGGTTCACACACATCACGTAAACTACTATCTGTTGAGTATTAGAATGTGTATATTTGTAATGGAGAAAATCATCATTTTACACTCCAAGTCTCACTAACATCCCTATTTTTATGTCTTTAAGTCATTTATAATTTAATTATGTATGTTTTATTTTAATTAAGTATTTTATGTATTTTAGGGGATATCATGGTCATTTCACAATAAACGAGAGATCAGATGGAAAAACGGACAACACTTTTGAACTCAGGACAGTCGAAAACCTTAGGAGGAGCATAAAAAGAAAAATGGTACTGTTCACATATACGATCGTTCACACATACTGATGACGGTTGATATATACGATCTTGATCGACACCATTAATCGCTCACTTTGTGATGCTTTGCATCGATGCCGACGTGGCATCGCGATGACGTGGCAAAGCATTTGATTGGGACGAATGATGTGGCATTGACCGCTTATGTGGCATTGATCGATGATGTGGCGTTGATCGATGACGTGTCATGATCCTATCAACCAAAAATGTTGACCGGTGCGTGGCAGAATATTAGTGGATCGAAAAAAACGTGTGTACGGTACATGCATATACACGAATAACAGCCCCGATGATGTGTTCCATCCAATAGGAACTTGCCACGTGGCGCAATCCTCGAGCGCCCAAATTGTTTTAATCCGATGGCCATGATTTATTCGGTGTATCTATAAAAAGGGCCCCCAATTTGACACCCCCTGAATCCATTTTTGGACTCCATTTTCTCTAATTCCATCTCCATCTTGTATTTTCTACGTATTTTAATAAAATTCCCATTTTACCCCTAGTTAAATTATGAGTGGCTAATTTCTTTTCAAGCTTGGGTTGAAGGTGAAGTCTCAACATGCTCCATGGGCTTAATTTGGTAAATTTACTTTTCCTTCCCCTTTAATTTATGTGGTTGTTTTGACTTTTCGTAGCAGATAGTAATAATCTTGTCCGGATATCTACCTGGAATAACCGCCTCCCTAGGCAAGGTTATTACTATTTGGCAGACGGAAGCCCTTAGCACCATATCTATTAAAGTGTGGTTCATGATGAGTGGAAGTTCCCCTTCATGATTTAATTGGTACTAATAATGAATATTAAGCCGATGGTACATGTTGAGGCATGGATCCAGGAGATCCAAGCATTTTATTTTAATAGTTTATTCCAATAGCTTTAATTCAAATTAATACATTGCCTACATAATTGTCATTATAAATCCAACCACCAACTCAGAAAATTAATTCTACACATAATTAAAATCCACTCTCTCGTGGGATCGACACTCGTCACCATTAATCTATTCTACAATAGATTCGTGCACTCATGAGTTCAATAAAATTTGCACAACAAGTTTTTTGATTCTTGGGGAGGTAAGTATTTTAATTTGTAGAATTTTTTTTTTCTTCTTTATTTATTTATTTTATTTGTTTCCTTGTAATATTTTTTTATTTATTATTATTAAAAAAAAAAGTGAATTAAATTTTGAAGTAGGTATTATTTTCTTTTCTTTTCTTCTCTTCTTTAAATTTCTGTAATTTAATTTTCATGTTATTTTTTTTTATTTTGTGAAATCGGCAGGTTCAACCGCCTCTTAATTTATTTTAATTTGTTTCACGCATTTTCTTTTCTATATCTAGCGCTTGAGTTATTTTCATAGCAAAATTGTAACAGCGTGATAAGGTTAGTATTGTAATTTCTCCCTCTTCTTTATCTTTATTAATTTTGTTATCATTTTTTTATTTGCATGCATGCATGGTCGTAGGTCAAAATTACCTAATCTTGAGCCTATAGACTTTGAATTAGAAAAAACACTTCGCACACACAAGCACGTTACAATTAAAAATAAATTTGAAATGGATTTGCAACCAGCACCACAAGAGAGGCCATTTAAGGACTACTTCAGTCCCTTAGCTAACTTGAGCACATCATGCATAAGATACCCAAATGTAGCTGCTAGGAGTTTTGAATTAAAACCTAGTGTGCTAAATTGTCTCCCAACATTCTATGGCCTAGAAAATGAAGATCCATATAATCATCTGAATGATTTCCATGCTATTTGTCAAACTTTTAAATATGAGAATTTTTCAGATGATGATGTTAAGCTTAGATTATTCCCATTTTCTTTAAAGGATAAAGCTCGTTCATGGTTCAATGCATTGCCTGCTAAAGATTACATCATGGGAACAAATGGTAACAAAATTTTTGAATAAATATTTCCCAAGACATAAAACCAATGCTATTCGCAGGAAATTTTAGAGTTTACCCAAAGAGAAGACGAGCAATTTTTGAAGCATGGGAGCGATTCAATGGGCTACTCCTAAAGTGTCCACATCATGGGTACGAAAAATGGCACCAATGCCAATACTTTTTAGAGGGATTATTGCCAAATGTGCAAGAATGGCTAATGGCAACAAGTGGAGGAGAGCTAATGTCAAAAAGTGCATCAGAGATTTGGGATTTTTTCCCGACAAGCGGATAATTCCCAACAACGAAGTCGTTCGCTCGGTGAGTACTAGAAGAGTTAAGGGAGTGAATGAGGTTCACATTGGCGAGTCAAGTTCAGAAATTAAAGAAGTCAAAGACATAGTTGAAGGTCTTTCCCGACAAAAAGATCGTTAATGTACCGCTAAATGACGGAGCCACATGACCAGGACTCATACTCGGATCAAGCCAATGTCATAGATGTAATGAAAGCCATCAAACTACAACCCTTACTCCAACACATATAATCCTGGATGGAGAGACCACCCCAATTTTTCATGGTCTCAAGGAGGATTCCAATGAATGGACCAAAGCGACTCCAGCCTCCACCAATGCAACCAATTCCTCAAAATCCTCAAGCCTCTCAACCACCATTTAGACCATATAATCGTAACCCAAACCATTCTCGGCTAGACCGTGGGATGATGCATTTCAGAATTTCAAGAATCTTATTCACTCCAAAATCGAGCAACAAAACCGCACCATTGATGAACTACGAAATGAGATGAGAGCGGGTTTCAACTCACAAACCCAATCAATTTCAAACCTTGAGAAAATGGTGGGACAACTTGCTTCTTCAGTTCGGACTTGGCAACGTTGAGAAAGGTAAATTTCCAAGTCAACCAGTGCCAAATCCTAAAGGAGTGTGTGAAGCAAGTAGCATTCACACCTCAAAGCATGGAGAGGTCAAAGCCGTCATGACCTTGCGAAAAGGAAAAGAAGTCGACAACAAAGTAGAGATGATGGTGCTCAAAACAACTCAAATTGTACCTTAGGTAAATGAAGAAGACTCATCATCGAGGAGAAAGAAGAAACCAACCCACGAGAATACGTTCCAAAAGCTCCATTTCCCGGAGGTTAGCTAAAGCAAAAAAGGAAAAATCTACAAGTGAGATTTTTGAAATCTTTAAACGGGTAAGTGTTAACATCCCTTTCGCTGATGCTATAAAACAAGTGCCATCTTATGCCAAGTTTCTTAAAGACTTTGTACTAAAAAGAGAAACATTCATGTTCAAAAGAAGGCATTTTAAAAAACGTGAGCTCTATACTCCAACACAAACTTCCTCTAAAATATAAAGACCAGGCTCCCCCACTATCTCGTAGTAGTATAGGGAACCACACAATGAGAATGCTTTGTTGACTTGTGAGCTAGTGTAAATCTGTTGCCTTACTCAAGATTTGTGAAACTTGGTGGGAGAATTACACCCAACCCAGGTGGTGTTACAACTTGCAGATCGGTCCATGAAAAAACCTCGTGGTATTGTGGAGGACGTCTTATACGGGTAGATAAGTTTTATTTTCCTGTTGATTTCATTGTAATTGACACTCAACCATCCAGTGATTGAGGAAGCAGATCCCTATTATCCTAGGACGACCTTTCTTGGCAATCGCCGATGCTCACATTCAATGCAGGACCGGAAATACGCATTGTCTTTTGGCAATATGACGATGGAACTAAATATCTTCAACATCGCCAAACAACCTCCCAATGCAGATGATGAAATTGTTGATGTGGATTTAATCGAAGAATTAGTTGATAATACTTTTCTTTCAAATCTTAGTGATGACCCTTTACAAACATGTTTAACTCACTTTGGTTTGAATTTTGATATTGACAGATCAATAGATGAGGTTAACGCCTTACTTGATTCAACACCATCCATGGACACTAACAAATGGAAGTCAAGAGTGGAACAACTAGCACCATCAGAGAAGAAACTGAGTCCATCATTACAATCACCACCAAAACTTGAGCATTGTGCATACTGGGCCAGCAAGAAATTCAACTTTGACATGCAGCAAGCTAACTCAGAAAGAAAATCACAACTGGCAGAACTTGAAGAAAGTCGTAATGATGTATACAAAAATGCCAATATTTACAAACAGCGAATGAAAGTCTTTCATGACAAGCAAATTATGAGAAAATCTTTCACACCAGGTCAGAAAGTACTTTTATTCAATTCTCGCTTGCGCTTATTCCCGTGTAAGTTCGCTTATCGATGGACTGGTCCCTTTATAGTCCATACTGTTTTTTCATATGGAGCAGTTAAAATTAAGGATCCAAAGAACGGTGTAATTTTTAAAGTTAATGGTCAAAGATTGAAGCCATATCTAGAGTACCAACCACGTGAAAAAAGGCACCGAAATAGATTTGAGTGACCCACCAAATTTAAATTAAGAATTTTTCTTATTTATTTCTTCTTTTCGGTGATTTAAATTATTGTGAAAGTGTGTTTATTTAATCATTCAGTTTTCTTTTATCACTTCTAATTATGTGTTCCTCAACTAGAGAGGCAGATTCTCTTGAACATTCTCGGACAACTTCAACGTGTACAATCTCATCTCGAGAAGCGGATACGATTTTGTAAAACGATCGTATTTGGAAGCTACAACCTCCGAGTTGGTCTCACTCGTTTAAGATCTAGAAAGACCTCTCAAAGAAATTGAGGGAGGCTTCAACTACACCAAAATCGAACTTGAGGAAAACTCAATTAGAGTACAATTGTGAGATTATTATTTTTCGTTTCTTTTCTTTTCTTTTCTTTTCTTCTTTGTGTTCTTTAGTTTGTTACCCCGGTTAAGTGGCGGATAACTGACTCGTGACAATCAAAGTCGGTTACTTTAGTTTCCCATAATAACTAATATTCGAGAAGAAGGTATGGACGGGATGTAAACGTGATTCTAGCAAAGCTTCACAAGCGATTTCCTTCACTTCCTCGAATGCCCTCCTTACGATCTATAAAGCTCGGTCCGAACGCATGCGATTGCTTATGAGAAATAACGCCCCTGCCGACATCCGTTGGTTAATCGAGGCCAAGGTACGTTTGGCGGTGAGTTACCTCCTAAATTTATTGCATACATGCCTGGTTGTGGTAAAGGAAATTACTCGAGAAAACGAAGAGCTGAAAAACTTCATGTTAATTGTCATAAGTGTGCCAGGATGAAATGCGATAAAAATCCTTGTTCTTTAGGAATGATGTCGATAATAGGGAAGATAAGATTCAATTCATTAGGGATGGCTTGAATAAAGAGTCATTGGATGATGTCCTTTTGTCTCTTTCAAACGCATCCAGGTGGATACGCATACAAAGAGCAATTCTCCGAGGTTATGGCCATTATTTCAAAAAGAGCATGCACGATATAGTCTTGGGAATCGACTATAAACGACCTGTTTTGCGGTTTATAAGAAAACTGGATGGGAAGCCTATCCTCGACCCATAGAGGCGTTCAAGCCGTTTACGGACGTAAAACCGAGAGGAAGATGTGAGCCACAATCACAACTACTTGTAAATATCCTTTCTTGTTGTTTTACTTTCTCGTTGTTTTATTTCCTTTGTTGTTTTATCAATTGCATTATTGTCTTTAATAATTGAGTGCTTTTTCTTTTACCATTTCCTTTTTGACTCTCGAGCCATGTGCTTTACGCGTTAATTGACATAGACATGCTACCTCCTATACAGCTGTAAATCATTGTCACCAAGATCCTTGATATATGATCATTTTCTTTTAGACTCACAAATTATTTTTGAGAAGCATACCAATGGCAGCTACTCCCAATAAACAATTCAAGAACATTTGTGTGCTCTCCGGATTTAACTATGGCAAGCATAAAGAGTTCGTTGAGGCGCCATCGATCTTGGTCAACGACAGAGAAAGAAATTTGCATCCGGTTTATGGAGGAGGTGACCGAGGGTTATCAAAACTAGTCTCGAAAGTCGTTTATCTCGAGAGGAGCCAAGTGTTAGGCATCATCCCAAGAAGCCTCAAACCGTTGGCTTTGTATGTCTCCGATTCACCAATCGGCGAAGAGTTAGTTGTCTCGGTATGCAAGAAAGAATAATCGAAATGTTGAATCACGCCGATGCTTTTATTTTCTTACCAGGGAGATCTTGCAACTCAGAGGCACTAATCACATTAGCATTGGGCCCATCTCAACATTCATCGTAAAACCCATCGGTTTGTTAAATGTCAATAACTTTTATGATGGCTTCATCGCATTTTTTAACCATGCAATAAAAAACCATTTCATCCCTTTCACAAATGAAAAAAATCTTTATTTGTGCTCATCGCTACGCTTGAGTTAATTGATCATTACACTGAACTTATGCACGGAGCGGATCCCAAGACCCTCGTGTTGGAATGGCCAACTAATGATGGTAAGAAAGTAGTAGTAAGTGCAAATTAGATTTAACTCTCCGCTTGTAAATATTTTCTTCGTGATCCAAAGACTCGGGTGATGTCTTCTAAACCCTATTTTCTTTCAACATTGAGGACAATGTTTCGTTCGGGTTGGGGGAGGGAATAGTTGACAATTGTGGAATATCTTAATCTTGGTGTAATTTTTACTATTTTTATTTTTAGAAACTAAGCTGTGGTTAAATTTTTGAGTCGAAGATGGTGAATATGGAGTGCAGTGACTCTAAACGCATCTTCTTATTAAAAAAAAAAAAAAAAAAAAAAAAAAAATGGCGCCGTTCGTGATCTTTTCATAATTAGATGACATGATAACTTTCAAATTTTAGTATTTGTATTATCTTTGGTCTTTAGTTATGTTACACCATGTTTGTTACTTTCTACATGTTGATGTTGGAGACAAATATAAGTTCTTGAAAAAGAATGCACATGTCATAATAATTTCCAAGTGAGTTTTTGAGCTGTTATTTTTCTTGAGAAGAACCCTTTTGCCCATTCTTCATTCAAACAGTAGTTTATTCGCTTTACACATTATCTAAAATAAAAAAAAAAAAAAAAAAAAAATAAAAAAAACTACAGTATGTTTTTCCACATCTGAAGATCTATCTAACTAGTAGATATGGAAGATTATTTAGAACCCTAAAAGATGACAGAAAGGCCATCTTTGGTCCGTTTGAGCCTTTCTAGCCAACCCTATTAATATGTATCCATAGTTAACCCCTTTGAGCCTTTAAAAAAAAATAATAATAATAATAAAATAATAAAAATAAAGACTTTTTCTTTTAAGAACCTATTATCTTGTCCCACTCCAATGTGGAGTATCACCTTATATTTTGTATTTCTCACCACCCATTTATGTTTGAAAATAGAGATAATTTTGTATAAAAAAAAAAGGTGCTAAAAAAAAAAGAGAAAAAGAAACAAAAGAAAAAAAATGTTTACAAAAAAAAAAAATAAATAAATAAATAAAAAAAAAAAAAAAAAAAATCAAGTGAAAAGCACCTTACAATCTCCAAAGTTCTCTATTTTTCAAACATATATTTTATTTTTCCTATTATCCTTTCTTTGTTAGCCACGTCCCAAATTTACGTTACGTCCCTAATAAAAGTCCTTCTTGATTTTAGGAACTATAGTCCAAATAGAAACTAGTTATATTGGTTGAAAAGATGTGGCAATGCATACTAGAAAAAAAAAAAAAGATGATGATGAATGTATTGGTTTGATTAGCATTGAAATCGTACTATTTCTAAGTTCGAGGGCATATTTTTGTCACCTTGGTGAGAGTGTGTGATATTATTTCTTTATTATTTTCACTCAAGCTACCATTCACCTGGAGTGATTATTTTTGGGTTTAATTTCTTTGTGAGCGTACACTACTACCGGTGAGATTTTGGGGTTTGCATGTCATTCTTAAAAGTGACTCGATTACTAAAGTTGTGACAAAGTTTTCTAAACTGATTCATGTGGAGAGTTGATGTGGGAATGATATTTCTTTAGACTGTAGATAATGCTTATACTTTTATTTGATTGTTATCATTAGTCTGATTGAATAAATACCACAAAGATATAAAAAAAAAAAAAAAAATTCAGCTTTGTTTTTCGCTCAAATTGCTAGGGACTAGAATGTCGGGTTGGGGGGTGTGTTGAGTATTAGAATGTGTATATTTGTAATGGAGAAAATCATCATTTTACACTCCAAGTCTCACTAACATCCCTATTTTTATGTCTTTAAGTCATTTATAATTTAATTATGTATGTTTTATTTTAATTAAGTATTTTATGTATTTTAGGGGATATCATGGTCATTTCACAATAAACGAGAGATCAGATGGAAAAACGGACAACACTTTTGAACTCGGATGACGAAAACCTAGGAGGAGAGCATAAAAAGAAAAATGGACTGTGTTCACATATACTATGATCTTGTTCACACATACTGATGACGGTTGATATATACGATGATCGACACGACATAATCGTTCACGCAGACTGTTCACTGCATTGTATGCCGACGTGGCATCGCACGATGCGATGACGTGGCAGCATTTGATTGGACGAATGATGTGGCATTGACCGCTTATGTGGCATTGACTGATGATGTGGCGTTGACTGATGACGTGTCATGATCCTATTGAACCAAAAATGTTGACCGGTGACGTGGCAGAATATTAGTGGATCGAAAAAACGAGTGTACGGTACATGCATATACACAGAATAACAGCCCCGATGATGTGTACCATACAAAAGGAACTTGCCACGTGGCGCAATCCTCGAGCGCCCAAATTGTTTTAATCCGATGGCCATGATTTATTCGGTGTATCTATAAAAGGGGCTCCCCCCTAATTTGACACCGCTGAATCCATTTTTGGACTCCATTTTCTCTAATTCCATCTCCATCTTGTATTTTCTACGTATTTTAATAAAATTCCCATTTTACCCCTAGTTAAATTATGAGTGGCTAATTTCTTTTCAAGCTTGGGTTGAAGGTGAAGTCTCAACATGCTCCATGGGCTTAATTTGGTAAATTTACTTTTCCTTCCCCTTTAATTTATGTGGTTGTTTTGACTTTTCGTAGACGGATAGTAATAATCTTGTCCGGATATCGGTGGAATAACCGCCTCCCAAGCAAGGTTATTACTATTTGGCACGGGAAGCCCTTAGCACCATATCTATTAAAGTGTGGTTCATGATGAGTGGAAGTTCCCCCTTCATGATTTAATTGGTACTAATAATGAATATTAAGCCGATGGTACATGTTGAGACAGATCCGGAGATCCAAGCATTTTATTTTAATAGTTTATTCCAATAGCTTTAATTCAAATTAATACATTGCCTACATAATTGTCATTATAAATCCAACCACCAACTCAGAAAATTAATTCTACACATAATTAAAATCCACCTCCTCGTGGGATCGACACTCGTCACCATTAATCTATTCTACAATAGATTCGTGCACTTGCGAGTTCAATAAAATTTGCACAACACTATCCTTTTATTGACCTAAAGAATCAACTACAAAACTGATTCTCAAGTTTTTTAGGTACTTGAAACATTGCTTGGATGTATTTCCATAACTCTTGTTTATAAATTTGAGGCACCTTATGCCAATCATTGTACAGGATGGGTATCACTTGACGTGCTAACATGCCAATAGTTTGGCCCATGTCAGTGGCCTTAGCTCCATAAGGAATTCCTCTCTTAGTCAACCATGATCTGACCACTATTTGATTATTTTTTACCTACACTAGATTTTTTAGTGATCCCTCATAAAGGTCGACCACCAAGGTCCAATGGATCACTATCTTTATTTTCACCACCATAAGCATTGTTTTCTAATGCACACATTCTATTAGAAAAGAAGCATGAAAATCATTAGTATTGCTAAAACTTAATAGTAAATTTAACTACCCAGAAGAAAAAATATATATATAACCATTAATCACAAATATTGAATGCGCTAACAACCACTACAAATATTTAATAAAAATAAGACTAACAAAACCAATTACTAGTAAAACTAGAATTAAAAAACAAGCACTTACTAAAATGTGGATTTAATATCCTATATTTTGTTGATTTCTAATTATCAACCATAACACTTGGCCAGCCTCGGTGATGACAAATTTTAACATCTTCCTTTTCAAAAGAATTAACTATTAGCGCTTCATTTAAGAAAGGAGGATGTTCAATCATGTTGTTTCCCTCAACTTTATTTTCTTTAAATTCATTGACCGTCTAGGCCATATTACACATAATTGAAAGTCGTTCATCATATTGATTAGGTACATAAAATACTTGTTTTGCTTAAGAAGCTAAGATAAATAGATCATTTTTATGACTTATCCGACCTAGTTCACAGAGGTGAAACCAAGATCATCAACATGAACACCGTTTCCATTGTCAACCCAATCGACCATAAACACCAAGACCTTGAATATAGTGTAAACAATATCCCATATCTCATTGATAACCCCATAATATGTCATGTCACTAACTATGAGATTTTATCTTTACCATTTACAATTTGCATCATGTTTGCCACAACAGTTACACCACTATTTTGAGTCACTAGATTCATATCTCGATCTCGTACTAGAAAATAAAACCCATTTAAGAGGTACCCTAGATATTTTAATCACATTTGGGTAAGGTCTTTGTGATAATTGTTGTGCAAATTTTATTGTACTTGAAAGCGCATGAATTTATTGTAGAATAAATTTTGTAGTGGAGTGTTGATCCCACAAAAAGGTAGATTTTATTATGTGTAGGGTTAATTTTCTAAGTGTACATGTGAGTTGGTTGAAAGTGAAATTTTTTTTATCTTAAGATTTAAAATAAAACAGCATAAATGACTTAAAGGTGAAAACAATGCAATGAAATGCTTGAATGTCTAGATTTATACTCAACATTCACCATAGACTTAATATTTCCATTTAATCCCAATTAATTCATAAGGGGGGTATTTCCACTCTAACAAATATGGTCAAGCGCTTAATGTGCTAGAGGGTAACAATCTTCCATTAAGTGTGGTATCAAGAATATATTGTGCGACGGGACGATAATAATCCTTCTATCGACAACGTAGAAAGACTATCCACTAAATAGATTAGATACACTCTTTGTCGACACTAAGTCAAGATGACCTATAGAACACGAGAAGGGAATTTTCTCTCTAAATAATATGGTGCTAAGTGCTCATTGTGCTAAACAGCAATGATCCTTTACTCGGGAGCTAGTATACCGTACAAAATCTAAACAGGATACATTGTCGATTGATAATGAGTGAAAACAGTTACATAAATCAAGAGGAAAAGAAAATAAACTTACATAATTAAGTCTATGGTAGTTTTATTAAAATAAGTAGAAAATACACGATGGAAGGCAAATTATAGAAAATCAAGTTCAAAAATAGATTTAGAGGTGTCAAGTTAGGGGTGACCTCTATTTATTGATATAATGGGCACATCAAGGCCATCAAATGAAAACAACTTGAACGTTCAGGATTGCACAATGTGACAAGTTTTGATTGGTTAGAACACATCATTAGTCAACACCATATTACCATTTCGGTCCAATAAGATGCTACCACGTCATCGGTCAATGCCAAATTAACATTTCAACCCAATAGCATCCTGCCACATCATCGATCAACGTCATATCATCAATCAACGTCGCATAATCAATTAATGCCACGTCATTAGTCCAATACAAAACTGCCACATCATCAGTTAATGTCACGTCATCGTATCATATAGGTGAATAGTGTCGTACTTGTGAATAATATCGTATCGTGATTAGTGCTATATACATGAACAATACCGTATTTATGAATGTGCCAAATACACATTTATGCTCTTCCAAAGGTCTTCTATCATTCTGAGTTCAAAAATGCCATCCATTTTGCTGTTTGACTTTTTATTTATGAAATCATCAAAATATTCTTGAAATACATAAAATACTTAAATTATAATAAAACACACAAAGTAGAAATATTAATGAGACTTAGAGTATGAAATGAAAATTTTACTCTTTATAAAAAAGCATTCTTTAACACTCGACACACCCACAACCAGTTTATTACTAGTCATTAGCAAATTAAACAATGAAATCCAACAAAATTCAAACTTAAATTTATTTACAAAATAGTGAACTTTTTCAGAAAATTGCATTCTCCCCATTTGTTGCCCAACCATCAATCAACAATTCAGAAAACTGTCTTTAGTGCTTACCAATGTTTGACATAACGATTATAGGGTTCTGTCAAAATAAAGCAATATTTTCATTCTTACCATATGATCGGAGTTTCTTCCATAAGCAATTGGTTTATTTATATTATTTCTTTAACCAACTCTATCTGTTTTATGCAAACACTTTCTTCTTATAGAGGCAAGAGGCTCGGGTACTAAGAAAGAGCTATGTTAGACAAATCAAACTCTCACCATTTGATGCGAACACTCTTTGCTTGATGAGCCAAGAAGCCTAGTTACTAAGTAAGAGTTCAAACAATTTTGATCGTCTCTGACTGTTTGACGTGAATACTCTCTCTTTACTGAAGCAGGAGACCCGATTACTAAGTGAGAGTGTTTTTTTTTTTTAGGTATAATGACCATTAACTTTAGTTGTTGCTCACAAATGAAATGAAAGGATTAGGTATTACAAAATCTTAACTTACCACCACCATCACTTGTCTTGTGTTTGTCTAGACTAGTTTGTTGAATCTCTCAAAATGGCTAAAGTAGACAAAAAGAAATAATCAATAATATAAAAAAAATTCAAAAATTTAGATTTATTTTGTTTTTTATTTTTTTTAAACTAAACACGTAGACTAGGAAGATGCATTTTTAGAGTAGCTAAACTCCATATTCAACCATCTTCGACTCCAAAATTCAGAAATGGTTAGTAAAAAGCATCAGCAAGACTAAAAAGATGTGTTTATGTACTCAGTCATCTTTTAAAAAGATGATTTTTTGTACTACGCCATCTTTGGATAATGATGTGTATTATAGTGTTATATATGTTAATGTGCAAGTGTACATAAATAGTAATATAATGATGAGTATTCAGATTGTCTCCACAGGGATTGGTGTTATCAATTTTACAATAAAATAATGAATGAAACTAATGAACTAATTAAATTAATATTGCTAGGAATGAAAATACAGTAATGAAAATCCTATGCCAAACACATTGACAAAATCAATGGGAAAAGAGTAGTTGAGTGATTAAACTCCCTTCATGGTACTTACTATTTTTCCAATTAAGATTTTGTTACTAGAGCATATATTACAGCACTGGGCAGAATCTCTCATGCATCCTCAACTATCACCAATTGGGTATCTTATATCTACATGCAACTTAACAATGGCCAGTTGTTATGCCAACATATAATATAACATTATATGCTTTAGGTTCTTATTACCCTATTAGGTGAATTCCTATTACTAGTTTTTCACTAATTTTAGATCAAGTATGGTCTTGTTCAAATTAAGATTAACTGAACTTGGGAAACTCAATCTAAAACCATGTATTGTCTTAACTGGTTCTATTAAGTCAGTCCTTTTTTAGGCACATTCTTAGCTAGTTTCCACTAAATGGTTCGTGAGTCAAAATAGGGAATTAGAACAAATAAAATCAAGATAAAATGCTGCAGCAGATTTAGAGCAACACACATATATCAATCAAATAACCATTAACTTTGTTTATCACTCAACGATAATGAAATTAATTCATGCTTTAAAATAAAACAACAACAAGAATCGTTTTAGGCATCAAATACATTCCCATAAAGAAAAGAAACAAAGAAATAAAGATAAGAAATTAGGTTTCGCTTACTCTTACGATAGCTCCTTCTTTTTCTCTAATCTCTCCACTTTTCTATTTTCTTTTTGTTTTTCTCTGTTATTTTTCTTCAATGATAGCTCTCCCTTTTTTTCTTCTCATGTGTACTCCTTTTATAGCTTAAAATTAGGGTAATTAGAAGCATATTGTTATGCATTACCATTTTTTGAAACCTTGGATTACAATCTTTTAATTTTCATGCGAGAAATCTTTTTTACAGTTGTTATAAGATGTTGTAGCATCGGCTACAGTATCTTCAATGTTCTAGATTTGTTTAAATTCCTCTGTAGCCAAGTTCTCTTGTCATCTCTGTAAATCTGTTGCAGCAACATTCTATTTTTTAAACTTCAGCTTTTAGGCACCTACTATCACATAAAATTAGAACACCAAATGATTTAAAACAAGATTAAAAGATTAAACCTGACTAAATGCTCATGCAAAATACATTAAAGATTCAATGAACCCATATCATTTGCTCTCTAAGTAACATTAGTTTAAGTCTAAAAGTGTTATTATAACTCTCATTTCATGTAGTTATCACACCCCCAAACTTAAACCATTACTTGTCCTTAAGTAATGACATAACACAAACACCTCAATCATGCAATTATGCAACAAACAGCTTAGCTCTGTCTTTAATCTTTCTAGGATTCATCAACCCTCAGATCTCATCCTTAAACATGCAAAATTGCCATAGTAGTTCCATTTCTAGACTTAGGTCTTGTTCTATACAAAGTGTGTGTGGCACTTTGATCAAGCTCTATAGGTGTTGCGGCATCACTCAAGCATCAAATACTTTACGAGATAAAATAACACAAATAATTCCATCTTTGGGGGAAAACAAAAGGTCATGAAAATATATATGAACTATACGTAACAATCATCTTTTTTCATTTTTTCATCATTTATTTCTTTTCAATAAAACACACGTCAATGTAACATTGACTCTTCATGTAAATGTATATCACTTGTAATGATAACACCCAATTACTTGATCAATGTACACCTCAAGGTTGCCATAGCAAAAACATCTAGGATTCTATATCTTAGTCCTATCTTTGTTAGCCTAGAAAGTCATACAAATTGTAATTTTGATGATAACAAACATGTCTTTTATATTTCATAATTTCATTAGTCTTTGAAGGGCAATATTTATTCAAGTAAATCAAGATGAATTGAGCTCAAGACACTCAACCAAACCAAGAATGAGTATTAGTGCAAAGTGCCCTCATTACTACAAATCTTGTCAAGCTAGTTGTTGAGCAAATTTTATTGAACTCACAAGCACACGAATCTATTGTAGAATAGATTAACGGTGACGAGTGTCGATCCCACGAGGAGGTGGATTTTAATTCCTTGTAGAATTAATTTTTTGAGTTGGTGGTTGGATTTATAATGAAAATGACATAGGCTATCTATTAATTTAAATTAAAGTGGCAGGAATAAACTATTAAAATAAAATGCTTGGATCTCTGGATCTGTACTCAACACGCACTATCGGCTCAACATTCATTATTAGTATCAATTAAATCATGAAAGAGGATTTTTCATGAACCTTAGTCTAATAGATATGGTGCTAATGCTTCCTATGCCAAATAGTAATAACCTTGCCTAGGGAGGCAGTTATACCAACCGATATCCAGACAAGATTATTACTATCTGTCTACGAAAGTCAAAACATCCACATAAATTAAAGGGGAAGAAAAAGTAAATTTACCAAATTAAGCCTTTGGAGCATGTTGAGACTTCAACTTCAACCCAAGCTTGAAAGAAAATTAGCTACTCATAATTAAACTACGGGTAAAATGAAAATTTTATTAAAATACATAAAAAATACAAGATGGAGATGGAATTATAGAAAATGGAGCTCATAAATGGATTTAGGGGTGTCAAATTAGGTGGGGGAGCCCCCATTTTATAGATACAATGAGTAAATCATGGCCATCGGATTAAAACAATTTGGACATTCAAGATTGCGCCACGTGGCACATTCTTATTGGATGGAACACATCATCAGGACTGTTATTATGTGTATATGCATGTACCGCATCGACACGACATTTTTTCAGTCCACTAACATACTGCCACGCCGTCGGTCAACACCACATAAGCATTTTAATCAAATAGGATCGTGACACGTCATCAGTCAACACTACATAAGCGGTCAATGCCACATCATTCATCCAATCAAATGCCGCCACATCATCGTACAATACATACATGAACAAAGATTATCATGAAGCGAAGTGTGTTGTGAACGATGAACATATAAATGAGCAATGCCGTATGTGTGAGCAATACCGTATATGTGAACAGTATCGTTTATCTTTTTAGGCTCCTTCTAAGGTTTTTGACTGTTCTGAGTTCAAAATTGCTATCTGTTTTTTATCTGATCTCTCGTTCATTGTGAAATGACCATGATGCCCCCTAGAATACATAAAATATTTAATTAAAATAAAACATACATAATTAAAGCACAAGGGACTTTAAGACATAAAAGTAGGGTTGTCAGTGAGACTTAGAGTGTAAAATGATGATTTTCTCTATTATAAATACACACTTTCTAGAACTCAACACTAGTATGATTTAATGTATGTGTGATTTAGCATCTGAAAAGCTCAAGATTTTGTTTTATAAATCATCATTTTTCATAAACCAAAATGAAATTGGTTATTTTTCAAAATATGGACTCAAATGAAAGAGTTTTGCAATCTTTGATTTTAACAAGTATGGTTTTAAATTCTAGATTAGATCTATTTATGAAAATATAAAATGTTTTGGGTCATAGTATAATTTTTAAAAGTATTAGACTATATTTTAATTTATAAAAGTTTTAAGGCTAAAATGTAAATATTAAAAATATACTAAGAAGACAGAAAGTTAACGGCTAGCCTGGGAAAATTTTCAAAATTTTCAAATTAAAATTTACAACGGTAACTTGCCACAAAAGTCTAGCAACTAGCTGGTAATTCAAGCAATGATCCAGCTATTTTCTAAAGGTCAATAATGGTTAGTTTACTTGTTTAAACTATATAAACTCAAATTAAAATCAAATCTAACAAGTTATTTAATCAAAAATTAGTTCATATAACATTTCTTGAACTTTCATTTCGGAATTCTTTGTACATTGATTTATCATTGAGCTATCACTTATACATTTACTCTAAAAAAGAGTTACAACATTTAAATTCATTATCAAATTTGTGTGAGCATAAGTTTGGGAAACACTTAGGGAAAGGTGTGTGTGAGTGAAACACCAGTTGTAAAGATTTATTGACACCTTGGAAGTCAATTGTAAGTATTTGAAGCATTTGTGGCTTGGATAGTGAAATCCTCAAACTTCTCAAACTCGGTTTACTTGGAGGCATGGATGTAGGCCGATTTTGCCAAACCACATGAAAACTCACTTGTTTGTTCTCTTTTTCCTTATCCTTTTAATATTGCGCATTGTTAAATTTATTATTTTTTATTTTATTAAGGCATTAGTTTAAATTGTTGTGTGGTTTTATTTGCTTAATTTTTAAAAACCCAAGTCACCCTCTTTGGGTTGTTTAGCTAGAATTTCATTTGGTATCAGAGCAAGGTTCTATTATTAAGACTTAACCATCTAGAGCAAAAGATACATAGCAACTTAAAATGATTCCATATATAAGGAAGATCAGTCCATAACTAGGCCACCATTCTTTGATAGAAATGACTACCTATATTAGAAAACTAACATGAGAATTTATTTCCAAGCATTAGATTATGAAATATAGGCGATTGTTTGTGATGGTCCATTCATGCCTACCACTAAAAATGAAGAAGGGGAAGATATTCCAAAAATTTCACGTGAATGGAATGAGTTGGAAAAGAGAAAAGGTTTTCTAAATTCCAAAGCTATGAATGCCCTGTTTTATGCTTAAGATAAGAAAGAATTTTATAAAGTTTCAGGTTGTTTTAATGCTTATAAAATTTGAAAGAAACTTGAAGTAGTTTATAAAAGAACAAACCGGGTTAAAGAGTCCAAAATTATTAGATATACTAGGTAATACGAATTGTTCCAAATAGAACAAAATGAGAGTGCTTATTCCATATATACTAGATTTACAGATATTGTAAACATTGTAGAAGCACTTGGCAAAACATTTTTAAATAGCAAAAAGGAAAAGAAAATCATTAGGTCATTACCAAAAGAATAGAGACCTAAGAGAACTGCCATTAAAGAAGGCAAAAATTTAAATACATTATCTTGATGATTTATTTGGTTCACTTATTTCTTATGAAGAATATTTGGCAGCCGAAAGAGGAGACAAAGATAAAAAGAATAAAAGTATTGCTTTGAAAGTATCGAAACTTGAAAGTGATGAGAAAAGTGAATTTGAAGATGAAGAGATGGCTATGATAGCCAAAAATTTAAGAAGTTTTTCAAGAAATCTGGTGAGCGAAGAAAGTTTAGAAACTTCAACAACCAAAAGAAGAAAAAGGAAGCAATCATATGCTATGAATGCAAGAAGCCTAGCCATATAAAATTAAAGTGCTCTCTTCTCAACAAATTCAAGAAGAAAGTCACGGTTGCAACATAGAACGATAGTGATAAGGAGACCTCCAATAAGGAGGAATCACATGAAATGTTAAACTTGACACTTATGGCAATAAGAGAAGAACTTGATAAAGTAAATGATCTCCCATCTTATGATGAGTTGTTTGAAGCATTCACTGAATTGCATAATGATTTAAAGAAAATTGGTATGAAAAATGTTTCTCTTAAAAAGAAAATGCTGGAAATATCAAATGAGAATGATGTTTTACAAAAACAGAATGATTCTTTGAAACAAAGAGATTAAAGAACTTAAATTAAAGAATAAAACATTGCATGATAGTAATGCATTATTAAAAGAAAGAGCAAGTACTTCATAAGAGCATGAAAAGTTATATGTTGATGATTGGATTGAGGAAAATGAAGTTTTAAAGAAGAAGAACAATAAGCTCAACGGTATTGTGTTGAACTTCACAAATGGTCAGAAAAATTTGCAAAAACTGTTTAGCACTAAAAAATGTGTCTTTGAAAAAGGAGGACTTGTATATAAACTAAATTTGAAACAAAAATACTATAAGAATCATTTTTTTAAAGCTACTTTTATTAGTGATCATAAAATTGCTTGTCATTATTTTAATAAAAGTAGTCATTTAAGTTATCCATGTCCAATTAAGAAAAATGTATATCTTATAATCAAACTATTTGGGTTCCAAAAATTATCAGTACTAACACTTAAAGACCGAAAAAGTTTTAGGTACCTAAAACTTAATATCTTTTCTACAAGAATTAAAAAAGAAGGGAAAAAGGAATAACTGAGACTTGGACAGTGAATGTTCAAGACATATGACTGGTAATTATTCATGGTTTTCAAGGTTTACCAAATTGAAAGTGGTAGAGATGTATTGATTGGAGATAACTCAAAAGAAAAAATTCCTGGACTTGGAAATCTAAGCTTATAAAGTGTATAATAAAAAAAACCTTGGTTGTTGAAGAATTCATGCATATCACTTTTGATGAGTCTAACCCTCATCCATAGAGAAAGTTGCAGCTAATGATAATGCAGATGAAGACTTACAATAAGAATAACCTTTAAATGTCAAACAAGACACTTCATCATGTGAAAACAAGGAGGAGTGACAAGAAGAACAAATTAAATGTCAAACAAGACACTCCCTAATGAAATATCATTACTATATGGTACAATGAGCACTTAGCACTGTATTTATTAAGGAGAAAATTTTCCTATTGTATTTTGTGGGTTGTCTTGACTCAATGTCGATAGAGAGTGTATTTAACCTATTTAATGGATGGTCTTGCCACTTTATCGACAGAAGGATTATTATTGTCTGGCACAACATGTTCTTGACACCACACTTAGTGGAAGATCATTACCCTTTGGCACACTGAACACTTGATACCATATTTATTAGAGTAAGGATTGCGAGGAATGGAAATACTCCCCTTATGAATTAATTGGAACTAAAAAAGAAATATAGTAAAATATTGAGTGTGAATCTAAAGACTCAATCGTTTCATTTACATTGTTTTCATCTTTAATTCATTGCCACCATTTTATTTTAATTCTTAAGATAAAAAAATTCACTTCCAACCAACTCACATATACACTTAGAAAATTAACCCTATGCATAATTAAATCTACCTCCTCGTGGGATCAACACTCATCACCATAAATCTATTCTACAATAGGTTCGTGAGGTTGAGAGTACGATAAAATTTGCACAATAAGTTTTTGGCGCTGTTGCTGGGAAGGTAAGTCATTTTGATTTGTAGAGTTAATTTTCTTTTGCAAATATTGTGCAAATAATTTTGTCTGCAGATTTTAAGTGTGTTTTTATAGTATGTCTGTAGCAGCGTGATAAGGCAGTATCGTAACTTGTCCCCTCTCTCTTTATTTTCATTAGTTTTGTCTTTAATTTTTATGTGCTCTTTGCATGCATTGTCAAAGGTCAAGGGTCACAGTCACCTAATCTAAAACTTGTTGACCTTGAATTGGAAAAAACACATCACACATTAAGACATGTTGCATCACAGAGAAAAATTGATGATAAAATTGAAATGGATTTGCAACAACAAGCACAAGCACAACAAGAAAGGCAATTTAAGGATTACTTCATTCCATTAGTTAATTTAAGCACATCATGTATAATATATCTAAATGCGACTCTACTACAAGTTTTGAGTTAAAACCTAGTGTGCTTAATTGTCTCTTACCATTTTATGGCTTTGAAAATGAAGACCTATACAATCATTTGAATGATTTTCTTTGTGTTTGTCAAACTTTTAAATATAAAAGTTTTTCAGATAAAGATGTTAAGCTTAGATTGTTTTCATTTTTTTGTAAAAGATAGAGCTCATTCGTGGTTCAATACATTGCCTATTAATAGCATCATACTATGGGAACAAATGGTAACTAACTTTTTAGATAAATACTGAAATTCTAGCTAAGCAACCCAAGAGGAGGGGTGAATTAGGTTTTTAGGGGATATTGCAACTTTAGAGGCAGTAATTACATTTATTTTTTAGGCCCATTTGAACATTCATCAAAACCAATCAATTTGTTAAATGTCAATAACTTTTATAATGGCTTTATAACATTTATTAATCATGCAATTAAAAATTATTTCATTTCAGTTATAACAAAAAAACTATTTATTTGTGCTCATATTCGCAATAAGCTACTTGATCTTTTAGAAGCTTACAGACTAAAGCTAGATCCTAAGACTCTTACGTTGAATTGGTCAATTGATGATGATAGCAATGGAAGTAAAAAGCACAAATTAGATTTAACTCTCTATTTGTAAATATTTTCTTATGTCACAACATTCAAGTGATGTCTTCTAAACTCTACTCCTTTCCTTTCAAGACATTGAGGACAATGTTTCGTTTTGGTTGGGGGAAGGGAATAGTTGACAATTATGAAATAAATAGCAGTTGTGTTGTTGTACATACTAACCATTTCTAAATTTTTGAGTTGAAAATAGCTTAATAGAGAGTTACTTACTCTAGAAATGCATTTGCTTAGTCTTGGCGTTTAGTAAAAAAAGAATCCAAATTTTGAATTTTTCAGATATTATTGACTAACCTTTTTTGTCTACCCTGGCCATCTGAAGAGATTTAACAAACCTATCTAGACATAAACACATGACAAGTGATTTTGGTGGTATGTTGAGATTTTATAATACCTAATCCTTTTATTTCATGTGTGAGCAACACTTAAAGGCAATGGTCATTTTGCCTAAAAAAAAGAAAAAAAATAGAACAAAAGAAAAAAAGAAAAAAATGAAGAGAGATACTCTCACTTAGTAACCTCGTCTCCTGGCTCAGAAAGCAAAGAGTATTCACGTTAAATGGCGAGCGATGATCAAAATTGTTGAACTCTTACTTAGTAACCGAGCCTCCTATCTCAAAAAGTAGAGAGTGTTCACGTAAAATAGTTAGAGATAGAGAGTGTTCACATAAAATAGTTAGAGTTGGTTAGAGATATAATATAAATAAACATGCTGCCTAAGGAAGAAACTCCAATGAGATAGTAAAAATGAAAGCACTACTTTATTTTGAGCAAACCCCATAATCATTATGTCAAACATTCTAAGCACTAAAGACGGTTTGCTGAGTTTTTGATTGATGATTAAGTAGTGAAAGAGAAATTTTAGTTTAAATTTCGTTGCTTAATTTGTTAGGGACTAGTAATAAGCTGGTTAAAAGGTATCTTAAGTACTAGATAATGCATATTTATAAAGGGTAAAACTATTATTTTGTGTTTCAGGTCTCACTAACATTTCTACTTTTATATGTTTAAATCCTCTAAGCTTTTATTATGTTTGTTTTATTATAATTTAAGCATTTTATATATTTCACAAATATTTCTACTATTTCATGACTAATGAGAAGTTGGACAATAAAATAAATGGCATTTTTAAACTCGAAACTGTTGAAAACCTTAGAAGAAGCATAAAGGAGTATTCGGTACTGTTCAAGTATACGATACTGTTCAAAAGTATGGTACTATTCATATATACGATACAATGATATGACATTGACTGATGATGTGGCATCATCCAATTGGACCAGTGATGTGGCTTTGATTGATGATGTGGCATTAACCAATAATGTGGTAGAATGCTATTGGACCGAAATACTGATGTGGTATTAATAGATGATATGGCAACATCTTATTGAACCAAAATACTAATGTGGTTTTATATTGTTGTTTGGATTCAATCTCCTAAAGTACAGGTGTTAGTGTGTAAGTGTACACAACAAGTAATAAAGTGATGAGTATTCGAGTATCGTCTCCATAGGGATTGATTTATCAGAGTTGCTACAATAATTTTTATGGTGCAATTTCAATTAAATCAAATTAAATCATGTTATCAACCAAATTAAACTAAATAATCTAAATAATAGAAAAATAAAATACAATAAACTAAATTGACACGTCTCACACAAGATTATAATTACTAAGAATGATGTAGTTGAGTGAATTAACTCACTTAATGGTATTGATTGTTTTTCTGTTATAATATTATTGCTACAGCAATTACTACAACACTAGGCAGAACTTTAATGCATCCTCAGCTGTCGCCTGTTGAAATTCTTATACCTATATGCAACCTAACAATGACCAGTTGTTTTGCCACACAAGATATAGCACTATAAGATCAAGGTTCCTAATACCTTACAAGGTGAATCCCTATGTCTAGTTTATCACTAGTTTTAGATTAAGCATGGCTCTATTTAAATTGAGTTAACCCAACTAGGGAAACTTAACCTAGAATCAAGTATTGTTTTGATATGATCTACTAAAATAAGCCTTTTTGTGGCTCTCTCTTAGCTAGCATCACTAAATGGGTGGTCAGCGAAAATAGTGAATTAAATTAAGCATTATCAAAATAAAATGCTATAACAATCATACAGCAACGGTTGCTACAGTATTGGCTACAACATCTGCACTACTTCAAACTTATTTTCACTTTTCTACAGCCAAATTCTTTCTTCATTCTTGCAAGCTCATTGCACAGCATTTCTTCCTTGAAAATGGCCCTTCCAATTACCTACAATCAAGCACATAATCTAAGCATATAATTTATTCCAAATCAACTTAATTTATTTAGAATAAGCTAAAAATAAATAAATATGTAAAATGTAACTAAGATGCAATTAAAACATGCCATTTACTATTTAAATAATCTTGATTTAAGTCCAAAAGTGCTATAGATAACTCTCTTTTCATAGAGTTATCACTTTGGCTAATTATATGTTCCAGCTAATCAATGCTTGCCATATGGTGCAATCCCGAGCATTTCAATAGTTTTCATCAAATGGTCATGATTTACTAATTGTATCTATAAATAAAGGGTTTCTCCCTTTAATTTGACACCCCTAAATTCATTGTTTATCTATATTTTTTGTATTTCTCTCTTCATCTTGTATTTTTTATCTATTTTAATAAAATTATCATTTTACCCCCAGTTCAATTATGAGTGGTTAGTTTAGTTTCAAGCTTAGGTTGAAGGTGAAGCCTCAACATGATCCATGGGCTTAATCGAGTAAGTTTATTTTCTTTCCCTCTCTGATTTATGGAATTTTTTTGACACAACATCAACTGATAGTGTATCTCGTTTATATTTTTTACAGTATACCGACTCCCTAGTGGAAGATCATTACTGTCTGTCACAATGAGCACATAACAACATATTTATTAAAGAGAAATTCCCCTACAGTATTTTGTAGGTCATCTTGACTCGGTGTTAATAGAAAGTACATCAAAGTTATTTGGTAGATGGTCATACCTGGTGTTCAACCAAGAAGATATAAAACCAAATTAGTGACAAGGGGCTTCACACAAGGACAAAGGATTGACCTCAATGCAGTTTTCTCTTTAATGGTAATACATGCTTTTATTAGAATCATTCTAGTACTTGTTACAATTTAGCTCCAACAAATTAAAGTGAAACAGTTTTTTACATGGTGGATTACAAAAAAAAATTATAATATAGTAACTTAAAGGGCTTGTGGTCCCTAATGAAGAAGATTACGTTTTTTTGCTTGAAAAGTTCTTGTATAATTTAAAACAATCTCCTGCGCAGTGGTCTTAAGTTTGATAGTTTCATGATCAAACATGCCTATAGTAGATACAGTTATAAGTGTTGTGTACACTGTAAGGAGATAAATGAATGAAAGATGATATATCTCTTACTCTGGATAATATGCCAATAGCATGTCATGACAAAAGGATAGATTGATTAGTTAAAGAGTTTTCTGAGTATTGAGTTTAAAATGAAGGATCTTAGAGCTGCAAAAAGGATCTTAGGGATGGAAATAGTCACATATAAAAAAAGGAAAGTTATGTTTTTAACTTAGCAAAACTATATCAAGATCTTTTGTTTAGGTTTAGTATGTATGATTCCAAACCTATTTTAACACCATTGCAAGTCATTTCAATTTATTTACTGCTCAATGTCCTCAAATTCAAGTAGAACAACAGAAAATAGCTAATATATCTTACTCTAATATAGCTAGGACCCTCATATATGCCATGGTACTTACCCGACCAGATATCTCACATGTGAGTATAGTAAGTAGATTTATGACCAATCCTAGTCTTGATATATGGTGGATCAAATGGACAAGAACAGACCTTGGCTAGGTTTGTTCATTCTAATATTGTCGAGGATTTTGATAATAAAAAGGTCTCAAACAGTTTATTTATTTACTTTATGAGGCTATACTATCAACTGAAAAGCAACATTACAAAGTACAACTACTTTGTCCATAATGGAGACTCAACATATAGCAACTGTAGAAACTTTCAAGGAAGCCATTTGTTTAAAGAGAATGATTTCTGAATTGGAAGCTAAACATGGGTCAGTTATAGTGCATTGTGATAGTTAAAGTGTAATACACAGCAAAAATCTAACTTATCAAGAAAAGAGAAAGCATATTAATGTAAAGCGACATTTTGTAAGGCTTGAAGCATTAAGAGGAGTTGTGAAGCTACTGAAGTTTCATACAAAGGAAAATCCAATTGATATGTTAACCAACATTATGCCATGTGTCAAGTTTAATCTCTAATGAAATTAACAAGAATTTATAGGTTGTAAAAGACTACAAATGTTGACAAAGAAAGGTGAAAAAGAGTAATTGAATTGTTGAGTTCAAGGTAGAGATTGCTAAAATATGAATCCAAACTCAGATGTCTGACAAGTCATTTCAAAACTATAATTTCGTATGCATTGTCCTTTGCCGAACTTTGAAGCCAAACCAACATGATCAAGAATGTTGTCCAAAGCTTTAAGTGTGATATTAAATTCATTACTATTGATCAAAACGAAACACTCTACATGACATTTTAATCTCATTTATAAATGCTTATAAATGGAAAATATTCAAGACAACTGATGACTAACAAACCCAAAAACTAACCTTATAAGGCTGGTTCTAGTGCATTCTTCACTGGTCTGATCAAGAGACAGAGAAAT
Source organism: Luvunga scandens (assembly GCA_030449905.1). Lineage (NCBI taxonomy): Eukaryota > Viridiplantae > Streptophyta > Magnoliopsida > Sapindales > Rutaceae > Luvunga > Luvunga scandens. Next base: position 4,810,720 of record JASUUG010001266.1, read on the forward strand.
TAGTAGAGAGTAAGAGATGATAGCTTATATCAGAAGAGTGCTTATTAACGTAGCCAAGATCGTTTCACACAACATGGGTTTGGACAATAAGATAAGCTGACCTCACTTACCAAGACAAAATGTCTTGCCTTTAGAGTGATTCACACTATTCACTATATACTGCAAAAGATTTTTCCTCTCTAAAACTTTTCCAAGAGCTCTATAATAATTGTGATGGCTTAATGCTTGTTGAGAATAGTCTTATGTTTATATAAAATTGGAAAACCCAAGAGTGAAAATTATGTAGGACCTTAGGGTTCTCTATCTTCAATAATAGGATTAAGATAAAACTCTTTTATTTAATTGCTACATATAACTCTTTTCCTTGAACTTAAATTTAGAACATTTCAAAATTTAAATTAAAAATATTGTCTTCTTGTTTATCTTATTCAACACGATAATAGACTTTTATTTAATTACAATCATATCTGTCAATATATTGCAATTTACCTTTAAAGTATTGAGAATTTCAAGCGAGACCTTTTATCAATACAATTATTCTAATCAGTCCATTCATCAAACTATATTCCACATGAACTTGTAAGCTTGTACTTAAAATTCGATGCCAAATTGTTTATGTAATCTTTCATTCTTAATTTCCATTTCTTAATTGAGCGAATTAAAAGAATTTTCAAAATATGAAATAGATAATTTTATATATCAATAAAATAATTTTACAAAACATTGCTGGCCAACTTTTTAAGTCCAATTCATTTATAAAACATGATTAGCATCACTAGTTAACGATATCAAAGTCATATAGACAGTATGCAAAGATATAGAAATCTCTTAATCTAAGCATAATTAATAAATTATAGTTGAACTACCTTGTACTTTTGACAATGATTATTTTACCTAGGTGTTCTAAGTACACCGAATTCAATGTACATACTTGTTACATTACACCCGCTTGTTTACTTAAAGCCACTACCTCAATGATGGAGTACATTGTTCTATCATATAGCAGCACAACAAGTGTAGACAAAATTTTTATCTTACTATTAACATAAAATTGTCTATAACAAATATTAGGCTCACAAGGTACTGAAAAATCATTACTCCCAGCCTAATGTGTAATAACCACTAGATGATTTTTCTATAATGTTACCTGAAATAATCTTATTTTATATATCATATATAACAAAAAAGTAAATACTCATAAATATTATAAATCCAAATTGGTTTTAGGAGCTCATATGTCTAATAATAGCATTTGCAACTGCTCTACTGTCGTCGTAATAAATCTTAATTGGTGACTCAATAGAAGAAACAACACCAAGTTCTTGAATGAACTTACAAATCTTACAACTTCATTTACAGGTTCACTTGCAGCTATATACTCTACTTCTGTTATAGAATCTACAACAACATCTTGCTTATAACTTCTCAAACTTACTACTGTCTTACCAAGACGAAAGATGAAACTTGATGTGGATTTTTTATCATCATCTAATTGAAAATTAGAGTCATTATATCATTCCATTATTAAATCCTCGATGCCAAACATTAAAGAATAGTGTTTTGTTCTTTTTAAATACTTCAGAATATTTTTCACTGCTACCCAATGCTTTGGTCCTAGATTAGATTAATATCTATTCACCAAGCTAACTGTATAATTATAAAGCATTGCATACATCAAACTTCCCACTGCTAAAGCATAAGGAATATTTCTCATTTTCTCTCTCTTTCTTGTGTTTTAGGACACATTTCTTTTGAGAGATGAATTCCTTATCATAAAGGTATAAATCCCTTCTTGGAATCTTGCATGTAAAATTCTGCCAATATTTTTATCAATATAATTAACTTATGAAAGTCCAATTATTCTTTTGTTTTAATCTCAAAACAATTTAATTGCAAGAATACAAGATGCATCACCAAGATCTTTCACTGCGAAGTGAGCGAAAACCAAATTTTCACTGCTGACATTACTCCTACTTCATTTGCAATAAGTGAAAGATAACCAAATTTTCACTGCTGACATAACTCCTACTTCATTTGCAATAAGTAAAATGTTACCAACATATAAGACTAAAAGCGTAATTGCACTCCTAATAACCTTTTTATTTACATAGGTTCATCCATATTCTATAAAAAATCAAACGTTTGGATTGCCTCATGAAAACTGATGTTCCAACTACAAGATGCTTGTTTCAGTCTATAAATGGAACTTCATTAATTTACACACTTTTGATTCTTGACCATGAATGACAAAACCCTCAGGCTAAGGCATATAAATTTCTTCTTTAATGTTTCCATTTTAGAAGGCTATTTTGACATCCATTTGCCAAATTTCATTTTCATAGTGTGCTACAATTGATAATAAAATCCATATGGATTTTAGCATAGCTGCAAGTGAAAATGTTTTCTCATAATCAATACTAGCCTTTTGAGTATAACCCTTAGCTGCTAGCCTAGCTTTGTAGGTCCCTACCTTTCCATGAAGTCCTATTTTTCTTTTATAGATTTATTTACAAGCAATAGGCTTAATGTCCTTTGGTTCATCTGCTGAAGTCCAAACCTAATTCTAGTACATGGAATCCATTTTGGATTTCATGGCCTTTCACCAATGTTCAGCATCTTTATCATTTACTACTTCTTGAAAAGTTAAAGGATCATTATTAGATAACTCAGATTCCATGTAATAAATTTTATTCAACAATGACGGTTTTTTAGGAAGTTTAATGATCCTTTTACTACATCTTGGCTCTTATGTATAAATAGGCTTGATGGGTGTCAATTTCTGTTCATTATTCATTTTTATTTGTGATGTTGCCTCTTGTATTTCTTCTCGAAGTTTAACAAAGGTTCTACTTTCAGTTGTGCTATTTAGGCTATATTCTTTTTCAATAAAAATAACATCCTACTCACTAACACTTTTGTTTGTTAAGATTATAAAAGTAATAACCTATAGTCATTTTTGGGTGTCCCATAAATAAGCATCTATCACTTCTTGATCCTAACTTGTCCACATTAATTTTTCTCACTTGAGCTAGACAATGCCTTATCTTAATATGATTTAAACTTGGCTTCATGTCAATGCATAATTCATATGGAGCTTTAGAAATAGATTTAGTTGGGACTCTATTTAATAAATAGATATCTATCTCCAATGCAAATCTCCCAAAAGAAATAAGCAATTCTGACATACTCATCATAGAACAAACCATATTTAATAGGGTTCTTTTTCTTCTCTTTACTACACCATTATGTTGTGTTGTGTTAAGTGAAGTTAATCAAGAAATTATACCATTTTCTTTAAGATATTCCTTAAATTCATCTAGCATGTTTTCTCCCTCCTCTGTCAGAATAGAGAATTTTAATGCTTTTTCCAGTTTGTTTTCAACTTCATTACAGAATTCTTTTAACTTTTGAATGGATTCTAACTTGTGTTTCATTAGATACAGATAACCATATCTAGAATAATCATACGTAAAAGTACTGAAGTAAGAAAAACCACCTCTTACAATATGGTTTATAAGACTACATACATCCTTGCGAATGACTTCCAACAAATTGAGGGCTCTTACTTTCTTTTCTTAAAAAATGCGCTTTTGTCATTTTTCCTTGTAAACAAGGCTTAGCTTTAGCTACAATGCAGGGTTTAAAAACCCTTGCATGCTATAGAAGGCCAGGTGCAACCATTAGATTCGCTCTATTTGAATCCAACGGCTAGGATTTTAAAGGGTTGAAAAAAGGAAGAAAAAAAAATAAAGGGAATTGGTTGAAAAAGGTGCAACTGGTTCCCTCTCATTATTTTTCCCTCCCTCTCTCTTTCTCCCTCCATGAATAAAAATTTTCCTTCCCTTCCTCCCCCCTTGTTTCTCCCTCTATGTGGATGATAACCACAAAACCAAACCCTCTTTCTTCTCTCTCTCTCTCTCTCAATCGCTAGCTCTTACTGCAGCTCTTGATGTTGTGCTTGCTTTTAATCCAACTCACAGTCACGCTCTACCTTGCTCTCACCATCGTTCTTGCACTCGACTCTGACATTATCTCTTATTATCGAGGTGAATCAGCTTCAAAGTTAGGCTTATAATGGTTAAAGTTATTAGGTTTTTAATTTGTTGCATTTAAGAAAAATAAATTGTTAATGATGTAGTGTAGAAATATAATGCACACATAATATTTGACGAAACGCCACAAAAAAGTATTTGGTTTCTTTTATTAAGATTATAGGTTTCTCTTGTTTTTTTTTTTTTGAGAAAATGTTGTAGCTGCATTTTCTATTATGTATAAGAATTTTATAATGAATGAAAATTAGATTTGGCTGATTGAGTGTGGTAGTTTTGTGTGATAGGTTGGTCTATGCATTGGTTTGGTGCAATAGATATCATGTGTGCCTTTATTTAGATGCGTATCAATTTGATGCATATGACAACAGTGGGCTGTGTTTTGGTGCAATAGGCACTTGTTGCACTAAACACAAGTGTGATAGGTAGTAGTTGTTGCTTGTTAACTGCTTTGTTGTAGATTTTACAAAAAGACATAGAATTTGTTGATCTTAAGAGAAAAAATTCAAAGAAAAGTCAGTACAACAAGAAAAGCAAGGAGCAGAAAAGAAAGCATGGATATATTATTTTTAATTATAAATTATATGTACTTATGTACCCATTATAATTAAAATTTTAATTTTTTTAATTAATACAACTTAAATTATTGATTACAATAAGGCAGAAGCTAAACGACTAAGGTCATTAGCGGTTGAAAAGGTGGATAAAATAGTATGTAAACTAATTATAGCCTTCTAAATATTTCATTTCCTCTTTCGTAAAATAATATGCCATTAAACACATATATATTATCATTACTGCAGGTTAAAGCTGATATTGCACAAAATTGGAAGAAACTAATCATTGAGGAGAGGCGTCAATGGATGCTTAACAATATGGATGAGATCTCTACCTCTATTATTGGTAAAAATAGTGGTGTGAGAAAATTTACTAAGGAATTTGATGAGGATAAAGCGGATGGTGGAAACCTTCTATGTCGTTGTCATGTAGCTTCCTTCTTGAATGTGGTTTCATCTTTGTCAAATGATCAATAAGCAATAGTTAAAGAAATCAGCTTTGAAAGCCTGCTTGATCTAAAATATGGTCAGCTAAGACAAGAGTTATGCGCAGCATTAGTTGAATAGTGTGATATATAGCTAGGCAAAGCATACTTCTTCATGGGAAAGAATACAATTTAAGCCCTGCAACGTTTGAAACTATAATGGGGGTTAGAGATGGAGACACATGTTGAGTACTAGAAAGTGTGTATTTATAATGGAGAAAATCATCATTTTACACTCCAAGTCTCACTAACATCCCTATTTTTATGTCTTTAAGTCCCTTGTAATTTAATTATGTATGTTTTATTTTAATTAAGTATTTTATGTATTTTAGGAGATATCATGGTCATTTCACAATAAACGAGAGATCAGATGGAAAAACGGACAGCACTTTTGAACTCAGGACAGTCGAAAACCTTAGGAGGAGCATAAAAAGAAAAATGGATCATTGTTCACATATATACAGATCTTGTTCACACATACGATGACGGTTGATATATACGATCTTGTACACGCGATCTCATTCACAGCCTTTGTTCACATGTATCTGTATCTTGGACGTGGCACTTTATGCGATGACGTGGCACTATACGATGACGTGGCGGCATTTGATTGGACGAATGATGTGGCATTGACCGCTTATGTGGCATTGACTGATGACGTGGCGTTGACTGATGACGTGTCACGAGCTTATTGGACCAAAAATGTTGACAGGTGACGTGGCAGAATGTTAGTGGATGGAAAAAACATGTGTACGGTACATACATATACACGAGAATAACAGCCCACGATGATGTGTTCCATCCGATAGGAATTTGCCACGTGGCGATAATCTCGAGCGCCCAAATTGTTTTAATCCGATGACCATGATTTACTCAGTTTATCTATAAAAAGGGGGCTCCCCCCCCCTAATTTGACAGCCCTGAATCCATTTTTGGACTCCATTTTCTCTAATTCCATCTCCATCTTGTATTTTCTACGTATTTTAATAAAATTCCCATTTTACCCCTAGTTCAAATATGAGTGGCTAATTTCCTTTCAAGCTTGGGTTGAAGGTGAAGTCTCAACATGCTCCATGGGCTTAATTTGGTAAATTTACTTTTCCTTCCCCTTTAATTTATGTGGTTGTTTTGACTTTTCGTAGAGCAGGATAGTAATAATCTTGTGCGGATATCTTTTGGAATAACCGCCTCCCAGGCAAGGTTATTACTATTTGGCACGGGAAGCCCTTAGCACCATATCTATTAAAGTGTGGTTCATGATGAGTGGAAGTTCCCCTTCATGATTTAATTGGTACTAATAATGAATATTAAGCGAGTGGTACATGTTGAGACAGATCCGGAGATCCAAGCATTTTATTTTAATAGTTTATTCCAATAGCTTTAATTCAAATTAATACATTGCCTACATAATTGTCATTATAAATCCAACCACCAACTCAGAAAATTAATTCTACACATAATTAAAATCCACCTCCTCGTGGGATCGACACTCGTCACCATTAATCTATTCTACAATAGATTCGTGCACTTGCGAGTTCAATAAAATTTGCACAACAAGTTTTTGGCGCCGTTGCCGGGGAGGTAAGTATTTTAATTTGTAGAATTTTTTTTTCTTCTTTATTTAATTATTTTATTTGTTTCCTTGTAATATTTTTTTATTTATTATGATTAAAAAAAAAAGAGAAAAAAAAAGTGAATTTACATTCTGAAGTAGGTATTATTTTCTTTTCTTTTCTTCTCTTCTTTAAATTTCTGTAATTTAATTTTCATGTTATTTTTTTTTTTATTTTGTGAAATCGGCAGGTTCAACCGCCTCTTAATTTATTTTAATTTGTTTCACGTATTTTCTTTTCTATATAGCACTTGAGTTATTTTCATAGGAAAATTGTAACAGCGTAATAAGGTTAGTATCGTAATTTCTCCCTTACCTTTATCTTTATTAATTTTGTTATTATTATTATTTTTTTTTCTTATTTGCATGCATGGTCAAAGATTAAAGTCATATCTAGAATACCAACCAACATGAAAATGACACGAAATCGATTTGAGTGACCGTCAAATTTGAATTGAGAATTTTTCTTATTTATTTCTTCTTTTCGGTGATTTAAATTTGTGTGAAAGTGTGTTTATTTAATCATTCAATTTTCTTTTATCACTTCTAATCATGTATGCCTCAATTAGACAGAGCCTCTTAAAAAATCTCAGACAACTTCAACGTATACGATCTCATCTGAGAAGCGGATACGATTTTACAAAACACATCGTATTTGGAAGCTACAACCTGACCCGAGTTGGTATCCCTGGTTGAAGATCTAGAAAGACAACTCAGAGGAATAGAAGATGGGATATATAACTTCCAATTAGAGCTTGAGGTTAACTCAATAAGAGGACGAATGTAAGTTCATTTTTCTTTTTATTGTGTGTTTTCTTATTTTGTTCACGTTTGTGTTTGATTCGATTTTCTGATTTGATTTTCTTTATTTAGTGTGTTTTGATTTATCTTCCCGTATAAGTGGCGGATAACGGTACTCGTGACAATCAAAGTCGGTTCTTTAGTTTCCCATAATAACTAATATTCGAGAAGAAGGTATGGACGAAACACAATTCTAGCAAAGCTTCACAAGCGATTTCCTTCACTTCCTCAGAATGCCCCTCCTTACGATCTATAAAGCTCGGTCGACGCATGCGATTGCTTATGAAATATAACATCCCTGTTGACATCCGTTGGTTAATCGAGGCTAAAAATACGTTTAGCGGTGAGTTACCTCTAAATTTATTGCATACATGCCTGGTTGTGGTAAAGGAAATTACTCGAGAAAACGAAAGAGCTGAAAAACTTCATGTTAATTGTCATAAGTGTGCCAGGATGAAATGCGATAAAAATCCTTGTTCTTTCGGAATGATGTCGATACAGGGGAAGATAAGATTCAATTCATTAGGGATGGCTTGAATAAAGAGTCATTGGATGATATCCTTTTGTCTCTTGAAACGCATCCCAGTGGATACGTACAAAGAGCAATTCTCCAGTTATGGCCATTATTTCAGAAAGAACGTGTCCGATATAGTCTTGGGAATCTGACTATAAACGACCCTGTTTGCCGGTTTATAAGAAAACTGGATAAGAAGCCTATCCTCGACCCATAGAGGGCGTTCAAGCCGTTTCTGGACGTAAAACCAGAGGAAGATGTGAGCCACAATCACAACTACCGTAAATATCCTTTTTCTTGTTGTTTTATTTTTCTTGTTGTTTTATCAATTGCATTATTGTCTTTAATAATTGAGTGCTTTTTCTTTTACTATTTTCTTTTTGACTCTCGAGCCATGTGCTTTCTGGCGTTAATTGACATAGACATGCTACCTCTATATCAGTTGTAAATCATTGTCACCAAGATCCTTGAAATATGATCATTTTCTTTTAGACTCACAAATTGTTTTTGAGAAGCATCCCGATGGCAGCTACTCCCGATAAACAATTCAAGAACATTTGTGTGCTCTGGATTTAACTATGGCAAACATAAAGAGTTCGTTGAGGCGACCATCGATCTTGGTCAACGCATGTGAGAAAGAAATTTGCATCCGGTTTATGGAGGAGGTGACCGAGGGTTATCAAAACTAGTCTCGGAAAATTTGTTTATCTCGAGGAGCCAAGTGTTAGGCATCATCCAAGAAGCCTCAAACCGTTGGCTTTGTATGTCGACTCACCAATTTGGAGAAGAGTTAGTTGTCTCGGTATATGCAAGAAAGAATAATGAAATGCTAAATCATCTTTGATGCTTTTATTTTCCTACCGGGAGATCTTGCAACTCTAGAGGCACTAATCACATTAGCATCTTGGGCCCATCCGAACATTCATCGAAACCCGTCGGTTTGTTAAATGTCAATAACTTTTATGATGGCTTCATCGCATTTCTTAACCATGCGATAAAAAATCATTTCATCCCTTTCACGTGAAAAAATCTTTATTTTGTGCTCATCGCTTAACGAGTTAATTGATGCATTACAAGCTTATAGACGAGCAGGATCCCAAGACCCTTGTCTTTGGAATGGCCAACTAATGATGGTAATGATGGCAAGTAGTAAGAAGTGCAAATTAGATTTAACTCTCCGCTTGTAAATATTTTCTTACGTGATCCAAAGACTCGGGTGATGTCTTCTAAACCCTATTTTCTTTCAACATTGAGGACAATGTTCCGTTCGAGGTTGGGGGAGGGAATAGTTGACAATTGTGGAATATCTCGATTTTAGTGTAGTTTTTACTAATTTTTGTTTTAGAAACTAAGCGTGGTTAAATTTTTGAGTCGAAGATGGTGAATATGGAGTGCGGTGACTCTAAACGCATCTTCTTAAAAAAAAAAAATAAAAAAAAAAAAAAAAAAAAAATTATTTTGTGTGATCTTTTCATAATTAGATGACATGATAACTTTCAAATTTTAGTATTTGTATTATCTTTGGTGTTTAGTTATGTTCATGTTTTGTTCTCTACGTGTTGATGTTGGAGACTAATATAAGTTTCTTGAAAGAATGCACATGTCATAATAATTTCCAAGTGAGTTTTGAGCTGTCGTTTTTCTTGAGAGTAACCCTTTTTTTGCCCATTCTTCATTCGAACATGAGTTTATTCTTTATACATTATCTCAAAAAAAAAATAAAAAAAAAAAAAAAAAAAAAAAAAAAAAAAAAAAAACTAAAGTGTATGTTGCCACATCTGAAGGTCCATCTAACTAGTAGATATGGAAGATTATTTAGAACCCTAAAAGATGACAGAAAGGCCATCTTTGGTCGTTTGAGCCTTTTTAGCCAACCCTATTAATATGTATCCATAGTTAACCCTTTGAGCCTTGAAAAATAAAGACTTTTTTTTTAAGAACCTATTATCTTGTCCCACTCCAATGTGGAGTATCACCTTATATTTTGTATTCCCACCACCCATTTATGTTTGAAAATAGAGATAATTTTGCATTCATTCAAAAAAAAAAATATAAAAAAAAAATTACAAAAAAAAAAAAAAAAAAAAAAAAAATTTAATACAATAAATTTTAAAAAAAAAAAAAAAATATTTAATTTAAAAAAAAAAAAAAAAAAAAAAAAATAAAAAAAAAAAATAAAAAATCAAGTGAAAAGCACCTTACAATCTCCAAAGTTCTCTATTTTTCAAACATATATTTTATTTTTCCTATTATCCTTTTTTGTTAGGCGTCCCTAGCTACGTTACGTCCAATAAAAGTCTTCTTGATTTTAGGGAACTATAAGTCGAAATAAACTAGTTATATGGGTTGAAAAGATGCGAATGATACTAAAAAAATAAAAAGGATGATGAATGTATTGGTTTGATTAGCATTTTTGAATTAAAATCGTCTTATTTCTAAGTGAGGGCATATTTCTATCACCTTGGTGAGAGTGTGTGATATTACTTATTTATTATTTTCACTCAAATTACCATTCACCTGGAGTGATTATTTTTGGGTTTAATTTCTTTGTGGCGTATTATTACTACAGGTGAGATTTTGGGGTTTGCATGTCATTCTTAAAAGTGACTCGATTACTAAAGTTGTGACAAAGTTTTTAAAGCGATTCATGTGGAGAGTTGATGTGGGAATGATATTTCTTTAGATGCGTAGATAATACTTATACTTTTATTTGATTGTTATCGTTAGTCGATTGATTAAATAAAAAAAAAAAAAAAAAAAAAAATAAAAAAAAAAAAAAAATCGAGTTTTGTTTTTCGCTCAAATTCTTTAGGGACTAGCAACAAGTAGTTGGGGGTGTGTTGAGTCTTAGAAAGTGTGTATTTATAATGGAGAAAATCATCATTTTACACTCCAAGTCTCACTAACATCCCTATTTTTATGTCTTTAAGTCCTTGTAATTTAATTATGTATGTTTTATTTTAATTAAGTATTTTATGTATTTTAGGAGATATCATGGTCATTTCACAATAAACGAGAGATCAGGATGGAAAAACGGACAGCACTTTTGAACTCGGGTGACGTCGAAAACCTTAGGAGGAGCATAAAAAGAAAAATGGTCTTTATTCACATATACTGTCTTTGTTCACACATGTCTGATGACGGTTGATATATACGATGATGCACACGCGATCTTTTCATTCGCGGCCTTTGTTCACATGTATCTTGTATCTTTGGCGTGGCATTTGATGCGATGACGTGGCACTATACGATGACGTGGCGGCATTTGATTGGACGAATGATGTGGCATTGACCGACATACATGGGGCATTGATGATGCGTGGCGTTGATCGATGGCGTGTCACGAGCTTATTGGACCAAAAATGTTGACGGTGGCGTGGCAGAATGTTAGTGGATGGAAAAAACGTGTATGCGGTACATGCATATACACAGAATAACAGCCCACGATGATGTGTTCCATCCAATAGGAATTTGCCACGTGGCGCAATCCTGAGCGTCCAAATTGTTTTAATCCGATGACCATGATTTACTCAGTTTATCTATAAAAAGGGGGCTCCCCCCCCTAATTTGACAGCCCTGAATCCATTTTTGGACTCCATTTTCTCTAATTCCATCTCCATCTTGTATTTTCTACGTATTTTAATAAAATTCCCATTTTACCCCTAGTTCAAATATGAGTGGCTAATTTCCTTTCAAGCTTGGGTTGAAGGTGAAGTCTCAACATGCTCCATGGGCTTAATTTGGTAAATTTACTTTTCCTTCCCCTTTAATTTATGTGGTTGTTTTGACTTTTCGTAGACGGACAGTAATAATCTTGTATGCGGATCTCATTTGGAATAACCGCCTAAGCAGCAAGGTTATTCTTATTTTGCACGGGAAGCCCTTAGCACCATATCTATTAAAGTGTGGTTCATGATGAGTGGAAGTTCCCCCTTCATGATTTAATTGGTACTAATAATGAATATTAAGCCGATGGTACATGTTGAGACAGATCCGGAGATCCAAGCATTTTATTTTAATAGTTTATTCCAATAGCTTTAATTCAAATTAATACATTGCCTACATAATTGTCATTATAAATCCAACCACCAACTCAGAAAATTAATTCTACACATAATTAAAATCCACCTCCTCGTGGGATCGACACTCGTCACCATTAATCTATTCTACAATAGATTCGTGCACTTGCGAGTTCAATAAAATTTGCACAACAACACACGCGTGGACTTAAATAACCAAGCTGTTGATATAAGTGATTTGCGTGCTATGTATAACAGTGGACCTAGAGGCATTCATATAGTGGAGGTGAGGAAAAGGATAATGAGCAGTACAAGTTATGACGATGAATTTAAGATACTTTTCAGTCTTTTTGTTTTGGGAACCATATTATGTCCCACTAGTGCAACATACATCAATCCGTTGTATCTTCCTGTACTAAAAGATACAAATTGTATTGGAGAAAAGAATTGGGCTAGTTGGTGTTTTAATTTTTTATGGGAAGCTATGGGAAAGTTTAAAGAAAATAAAGTGAATTTCGTTAATGGCTATGTTATTTCTTAAAGGTATGCTTAATAAAAATATGTTACTCTAATATTGTGTTTTACTTATTTCGTTCAGTTATGTGATTTGACTTTATAATATACGTACTTTGTCATTGATGCACAGTTGTTCTACCTTTCTCCCGTTGTATATAATCGATCTTCGATCGCAAAACGATATGTCTATTAGTGTTTGGAACAATGGTGAGATTCGACGATTCTTGAAATGACAAAAAAGGCTTGGTGGCATTAAAAGCAGTAAGGTATAAATTATAACATTACCTATTATTTTAGTGAAATCAATGTACCATGTTTTAGGCTAAATTATTACTATTTTATGAAATATTGAAGGTAGTAATGCGTTATCCTAATCGTGTTCAAAAGCCTGGACAGACATAACCACATAGGCAAAATGATGTCAATAATGATGCTTTGCAACTACTAACGAAAAGCTTTGGGGCATTTGTTGACCAAAGTAAAGAGTCGTTCCATAGCCTTGAACAGAGATTGGAGAACATAGAAAAATTATTAGTTGAATTGAACAGAAATTGGAAAACATAGAAAAATTATTAGGTGAATTGACATCAACCTATCATGGAGGATCAACCAAACAACCATCTACTACCAACCCACCTTCAAATATAAAAATTTGAAATCCTTCATCTCATAATGGGCAAACAATGTCAAAAGTTGAAGGGAAAATGATTTTGGTCGATGATATGACTTTGTGGATCGTAGAGTGAAACCTAGTTTACGAGCCTTTGATGCCATGTTGGCGGTATTGGAACCATTTGTACAAGTTAGCGAAACTCTGCTTGATTCATTTAATTTTGATGGAGGTCATATCCCTTATATAACATCAGTACCTCGAGAGGAATGACAGGTTTGTCTATGTAATCTCTAGCTGTAATTTGATTTCAATTATAATGAAATAATTATGACCTTGAACTTTTGTAGAATTTGGTTGAACCAATTAACACCAGGCAAGAGTTCCAAACTTCCGCTAGCATGAGTGTATCAGTAACACGACCAACAAAGAACAGAAGGCCTGGGCGATACCAACTTTTCCTTATGATCAAGTGTCTCAGGGAACAAATGCTAAGTTTAAAGCTGGTCCTTTCTTTATAAATAACCCTCTTTCTCTTGACCAATTGAAGCTCATTCAATATGCATTTGATACAGATGGTAACAGAAGGTACTTATGGTTTATATGGATTTATTTTTAGATTTCCCCTGTATGTATGTCCTTATTAGCTAACACTTTATTATTTGTTCATGTTTTTCGTGAAATGATTGTCTCTATTGATGATCAATTCATATCTAGGCATGCTTTCATGAGCCTTTTGCCTAACACAGCTTTAAACAAAAAAGTATGTGGTGTATTCTCACAAACTTTACGTATGATGTGTTTAGATGTCTTATTCTTGCTCAATATTAAGTTGTCATTTATCGATGGTTGTTTTAGATTTTTACCATGATATCATATAACCTCACACTTTGTGAAAAGGCTAAACGTGCAGATGAATCAATAAACTGGTATTTACCGATACTCTTTGCAGAAAGTATCCACAACTTACTTTTTCTATGTTAATTCATGTTGTTTGTTTATGTACAATTATTTTTCATACATTGTTATGTATAACAACATATTTTGAATGCGTTATTTAATGAAATATCACTTGTTTATTTAATTTTTTTTTTATAGCAATCAACACTTACCGTTGAAGCAGAGGTGGATGGTTTTGCACAAGCATCAAAGGTTAGAAAACCTTTTATGCCAGACTTTCATAAGTGTCAAAAGGTTAGTTTTTAAACCGTTAACTGATTTACGGTCTATGTATTGTATAACTTCTTCTATGACAGAGACACTAATCTTTGTTTTTCTAGATTTATGTTTCAATTAACGATGGTGCCTTTCATTGGTTCCTGCTCATTGTCAATGTCAAAGAAGCCTATGGTGAGATTTGGGATCCTTATCCGGATGGTCGAAGTAATCAACAACGGGAGCAACAAGCTGAACGCATAGTATGTTTCATTTGTACATGTTGTTCTCCAATTTCTTGTGTATATTTATTTACCAAATTTGATGTGTTTTGTTTTCAACTTGGCAGTTACATTCTATTGATTCCATATTTCATTCGAAATTACCTCGAAATGCCGATCCATCAACAAGGTTCATTTGTTTCCCTATCCAATCTGGTCAGGGTGTTCTGAAACAGCCAAATGGGTATGATTGTGGAATTTATGTCATTAAATTCATGGAAACTCCAAGGCTCATTCCCAATAAGTCGTACATGGTAAAAATAGAAAAATTTCTTATTTTTATATTAACTTATAGTTACCTCCCCGATTCGATCAGACCAATTTATCTTATTACGGTATATTTTACTTGTGTAACATGATTCTCAAGATGTTTGTGGAAAACTTCAACTTATGGACTCGACCTTTAATGAAGCACACCCTTGATTGCTAGCTCAAGAAAATGTTACATTTAAGGAATATGCTGCTCAGGCTAAGGCTATAGCCTCTATACAAAAGGTCAATACATATCAATTACACGCTAAAGCTCAAAGGAAAAGCCGAAAAAAAAATCCAAAAAGAATTAGGGCATAAAATGGTTGGTCTTGTCGATGGGATTTGTGTGAAACGTGCCAATTTGGTTTTGGTTTGATTGTACAGCTTATGGTGGATATTTTATACACTGACTGTTGTTTTATATATTACTTTTCTGTAATGGAAGCATTGTTGTTTCTGTTATGTCGTGGTCAGTTCTTGTAATCTGTACTATGACAATGCGCTCTGCTTACATGCTTATGTGTGCTTTCAATAGAAAATTCTTGAATGGCTTTTCATAATCTTGGTGTAATATAGTAATTTGATTTCATCCAAGTTCTAGTCAATGTATTCCGCTACGCTGTAACTTGTTGCTCTCTACACTTATTTGCCATACCTCTAAAGTTAACAATAATCGGTTATCTGTTGTGCACCTCTACCAATTTAATGTATGCTGGTTAGATGAATATTACTTCCAAGTTTATGGTTGTGCACCACATGCAGGGCTTAGATTGGAAATTCGCTCCTGTCGAAACAATTGTTGAAACTTCGATGTCAATTGCTTAATCTCAACCAAAGCCTCTTTAAACGAGTCCTAGCTCTTTGTGACATGAAAGCACATTGTATTACTAGGGTAGATGAAGCACTAAATCTCACAAAATTATAAGCCTCACTGTCAACTTCTTGACCAACAAGGCTGAATGATTATAGTCCTTCGCCATCTTTGTCCAATGAGAAAGAACCATACTATTAGGAATTTTTTTAAATTGTTCCACTTTCATGACATGAAACATGTGTCAGCATGGGATTCCAGAATCCATCATTTGACATGAGCAATCTATTTTATTTTCTTATTTTCTGTAAACCACTATCCACTTGAAGTCTGCATTCCCAAACTGTGTGAGTGCGTAGTAGTTAGAATCAGTGCAATTAAAGCCTTCAAATTGAATTAAAGTGGCTTCTTCACGAATTTCTTCCCTGATCCAATGGAATACCCTAATTGGAAAAAAACCTGCAGCATGCTTTTCTAGGAAGCGTAAATGGGTCGACAATACAAGAGTACTGTATTTAGTTTTAAACTCATCTTCTCTTTTGGTGCAATGAATGCTACGGAGTGCACGATCAATTTGTTGCACGAATTCATATAATTTCAACCGGTATTAGAGAAAACGATTGAGATAAGAATTCATACTCTCACACCGAAAGTGCTTCGCATTCCAGCAAAAAAGGTTCTTTTAAGATATGCTTCAACCCATTTATGTCGCTTTGCATACAATTTCTTAACCCAGGCATTATCGTGTAGATTGAACTCATCTAGTAAAGCAAACCATTGTTGGTCAAAATCACTTGGATTGAATCGGGTCAACATAAAATCATGAAATTTACGAGTGAAGTCTTCATTTTTTATATTTTCTTATGCATTCCTCTCTAAATGCCAACAACAAAGACGGTGAGTACATCCAACAAATATAGTTTTAATTGCCTTAGACATTGCCTTGTCTCCATCAGTAATTACGGACTTCAGCTTCCAGTTACCCATGGCAGAAACAAAGGTTTGCAGTAGCTATGTGTATGATTCAACTATTTCATCTGCGAGTAGGGCAAATCTAAACACGGTGGTCCTGCGATGATGGTTGGTGCCAACAAGGGTCACAAGTAGTTTCCAATATGCATTAGTCTCGTACGTCGCATCAAATGCCAAAACATCCCCAAAGCACTCATAATCATATCGTGCCATATAGTCAGTCCAAAACAAGTTTCTTAACCTATTCCCGTCATCTAACATGTACTCGTGATATAGCCTAGGATCATTGTCAGCTTTTGAGGTAAAATATGCAATAGTTTCTGCAGAATCAGTATCTCCAATCTCTACACGTCTAGCTGCATCCAATCTATTTTACAAATCCTTACGTTTAAATTTGAGATTTTTTGAACCCTTAACTTGAAACATGAGTTGTTGCACAACTTCGAACATGAAATGTGAAACATAAAACCCTAGACTTGTAACATGAAACTTGAACGTAAACATGAAATAGGGGAAAAAAAGAAAAGTTTGGGGGAATTCTGATAAATATTACATGCAACAGGAAACATTAAACATGCAACTATGTACTTAGGACATGCAACAATTAACATGAAACATGAGTTGTCGAACAACTTCGAACACGAAACGTGAAACATGAAACCCTGGACTTGTAAGATGAAATTTCAACGTAAACATGAAACGGGGGGAGAAAAGAAACATTTGAGGGGATTCCAATAAATATTACATGCAACAAGGAATATCATACATGCAACGATGTACTTAGAACATGCAACAACTATTTACTTTAGATGTTAGGTTAAATATGAAATAACTTTTATACATTTTGTTATCTTTTTATTAACACTCATTTTAATATATTTTTAAAATATTTATAATAAAAAAATATTTTACCATTTTTATTATAATTGTCCTCTTTTTCTTCTTATTATTGTTATTTTTCAAAATATATACATCTTTTTATTTTTTTTATTATAAATATATATTTATGGCAACAACAGGTTGGAAAAACCAGTTGCTGCCGATTCTTAAAGTTGTTTGGCTGCCAGATGGCAACCAAACAACAAGGGGGTCAATAACTTGACCTCTTCATGATATAAGGATTGAAAGTCCCTGTATCATAGCCTCACCCAAATGAGATAGGCGTTGTAGGGGTTGGCTATGATACAGGGACTGAAAGTCCCTGTATCATAGAAATTGATCCCCTTGTTGTTTGGTTGCCATCTGGCAGCCAAACAACTTTTGTTACTGGCAGCAACCTGTTGGAAAAATTAGTTGCTGCCATTCATATGTATTTTTAATTTAAATAAATTAAAATAAAAAATTTATAAAATAAATAATATTTAAATAATAATACTAATATGCAAAAAAAAAAAGACAAGTTAAGTAAAATGAAAAAATTATTTTTTATTATAAACTTTTTGAAAAAATAAAATAAAATGAGTGTTAACAAAAAGACAAAAATTTAATCCATTTTCTATGAAATCTGTCTCATATTTAACATTCTAAGTTTCATGTTTACTGTTTTATGTTTTATGTTTTATGTAATTATTTTCCAAATATTTAACATTCCAAATTATTTTATGTCTCATATTTAACATTCAAAGTTTGATTTCCCAAACAAATGCTTTAAAAATGAGAGTGATATCATCCAAAATAATTTAAGCAGCACTTTGTATTATTTTATTTTTAAAATTAAAAATTTGCAAATTATCGGTTGAACTCAAAAAATTTAAGTACTGTTTATTTAAATATGTCACCATAGCTAGTTTCACTTGAAAAATTAAACAAATTACAAAATAATGAAATAAATAATAAATAAAATGTTACATTATTACTTGGAGTATGAAACAAATCACTTGGATTATCAAATATAATTTTAACACTAGGGTAACATTTTTAATTTTTTATATTTGCTTCCTAACAGAATGGCTTAATTAGACTTAATCAACAAAAAAGAATTTTAAAAAATTAATGGATTCAAAAACTTATCACTTGAATTGTCGGGAAATTGGTTGCAATAAATGGATTCAAAGAAGGAGCTAAAAAGTCTGGAGAATTGATTCGAAATGTTGTTTATGCTTGCATTATTCTGTTTTCTTTGTTTGTTTTTTTTTTTTTTTGAAATGCACTCTTTTATAATGATTGCTCTTGATTTTTATTTATAAACGATCTTAAATTCCTGTGTGTCGTGCACCCCCAACTCTTCTTTACACTTTTTTTTTTTTGTAATTACAGAGCTTGAGATGCCTTTGTTCAAGGGTTTCATATTACCAAAATAATTAAAGCAACACTGTATTATTTGATTTTCAAACAAAAAATTTACATATTACCAAATGAACTAAAAATTTTTTATATTTGGTACCTTATAATTGTCACCGCAGTTAGTTTCAATTGAAAAACTATATCAATTAAAAAATAATGGAACAAATAATAATTAAAATGATAAATTATTACTTGGAGTATCAAATAAATATAAAGCCATTGTTACCTTTATTCATAATATAAATATTTCAAAAGTTATTATATTTATAAAAAATTAGAAAAAAATGTTAATAAAATAATATTATTGAACGTCTAAAATAAATACTTGTAGCCTAAGGTATGACCTTTGAAAGATTAAATCGGTGCACGAAATTCTGGTGAAATGGTTAGATTTAAGACTAAATAAATAGTATTCGTACAATGAGTGTTGTTAAATCCCTTAATATTCTTCTAATGCTCAAGTTAAAGTCACTTTACAAAATGGTAGATTAAAAATTTCAGGGTATTTGGGAAAATAATTACATGAAACATTGAACAATAAACATGAAATATCTGACTTAAAACATGCAATAATGAACATAAAATATGAGTATTTCTGTAACAGTGAACATAAAACATCAAACATGAAACTTCGAGCATGCAACGTGAAATCTGAACGTAAACATGAAACAGGATGAAAAAAGAAAAATTTCAAGGTATTTGGAAAATAATTGCATGAAACATTGAACAGTAAACATGAACACTTGACTTAAAACATGCAACAATGAACATAAAATATGGTACATCTGTAACAGTGAACATAAAACATCAAACATGAAACTCCGAACTTGCAACACGAAACATCAATATAAACATGAAACGGGGTGAAAAAAGAAAAATTTTGGGATATTTGGAAAATAATTACATGAAACATTAAACAAGAAACATGAAACGCCCGACTTAAAACATGCAACAATGAACATAAAATATTAGTACTTCTGTAACAGTGAACATAAAACATCAAACATGAAACTCCGAACTTGCAACGTGAAACATCAACATAAACATGAAACAGGGTGAAAAAAGAAAACTTCTGGGGTATTTGGAAAATAATTACATGAAACATTGAATAGTAAATATGAAACACCTTACTTAAAACATGCAACAATGAATATAAAATATGAGTACTTCTGTAACAATGAACATAAAATGTCAAACATGAAACTCTGAACTTGCAACGTAAAACATGAACGTAAATATGAAACAGGATGAAAAAAGAAAAATTTTGGAGTATTTGAAAAATAATTATATGAAACATAAAATAATAAACATGAAACTTGAAATATTAAAAATAAGACAAATTTTATAGAAAATGGATTCAACTTTTATTTTTTTGTTGACACTCATTTTATTTTATTTTTCCAAAAAATTTATAGTAAAAAATAATTTTTTTCATTTTTACTTAACTTGTCTTTTTTACATATTATTATTATTATTATTATTATTATTATTTAAATGTTATTTATTTTATGAATTTTTTAATTTTAATTTATTTAAATAAAAAATCTATATTAATGGCCGCAACCGGTTGGAAAACCGGTTGTTGCCAATAATAAAAGTTGTTTGGCTGCCAGATGGTCCATCCTTTACCAACCTATTAGTATGTTCCATATTAATATGGCCGAGATGCCATAAATATGTTGGATTAACATCTCTTTTTCTTTTAAGAGGTTCCATACTAGAAATAGTGCCATTCTCAACATAATTTATGGAATGATCAACAAGAGACAATGTACAAAGACCATCTATAAAATTTCCAAAAACTAAAAACTTGTTATTAAATTTAATATTAAATCTAGGTTCATTAAATGAAAATGAATAGCGAGAAGAAACAAGATTTTAAAAAGAAATCAAATTCCTACGAATATCTAAACGAATAAAACATCTTCTAAAATCAAAGTCCTATCACTAGATAATTTCAAAATGAAAGTACCAATGGTAATTGCTGCAACTGTTACATTGGTCCCCATTTTCAAAATTATTTCTCCAACTTTAACATACCGGATTTCCTTGAACCCTTTCTGTGGGTTTGTTCTTTGTCAAAGTAGCCAAATAATGTCGACAGTTTCTGTTCTAGTGACCCATCTTACCATAATAAAAACATTTTCCATTGCATTTGTTTTTCTCCATGTTTTTATTTGCTTTGCCACCTTGAGCCTTTTGAAGAAACTTATTACCATTAGGTTTCTTATTGAAGTTCATACCTTTATGCTTTAACTTATTAGTCTTTCCTCCTTTCACCATCATGACATTGGGCTTGGGATTGTCATTGGGTTTTTATCTTTCTTCGCAAGATCTTCAGCTTCTTGCATTATCCTGAGTAGCTTAGATGATGTGATATCTAATTTATTCATACGAAAGTTGAGAATAAATGGATAAACGACTCAGGTAAACATAAAAGATTGCATCAATTTGGTCTCACCATTAATTTCTGCACCCAAAGTTTCTAGTTCATCAACATAAGAGATCATCTTCAGAACATGATCTGTAATTGGAGTACCTGCCTCCATTTTTGTGTTCATTAATTTTTTCATGGTAGATATGCGTGCATTTCTACTATGTTCCCTAAAATATTCATGAAGATTAAACATCATGTCCTTCGCAGTAGCCAAGCCTTCATGTTGCTTTTGCAACACATTGGACATTGAGGTGTTTAGCTAACTCATCATCCTCAAGCCATTTTTTATAAGCTTTTCACTCATTTTCTGGGGCATTAGCTAATCGAGCAGGTGGAGGATCAACATTAAGAACATGTGCTACTTTTGCAGTAGTGAGAACAAAAATCAAGTCTCTTTTCCAATCCACATAATTAAGGTCAAACAATTGTCATCCAAGGTCAGACGATTGTCATCCAAAATTTTTGACAAAGGTTTAAAGTTCGACATAATCAATCTGCAAATATAGCAAATGAAATTTCACATATCATTCCATTAAATTCAGGATTTCGAATTAATAATGATACCACTCACTATAATAAAATAATTTAAAATAAATGTAGAATATAACAATTGCATTGACAATTGTAATGAGTATTAGGAATCCATTTATGCTCATGCAAAAATTTATTTTAAATTTAATATGCGAACAATCAATAAGCAGGTAGAATCTACCTATCATCTTTTCATCTTTGTCATATTAATTTTAAAAGAAAATATCTATGACTCTTGATTTTCTTTTAGCCCCAAAGTAACATGTCCAACTACTTTTCAGTTAACACATTTCATTGGCTAAGTGTAAACCATTGTCTAAGGTACATATATATATATATATATATATATGTGCAATTTCAAACATTCATACCACTATTTTTGCTATCGTTTCATTTGACACATTCACATATATCTGACAGGAAACTAAATGAACTAAATAATAAAGCTTAATTATCCTTTTAGCTTCAATCAAACTTTAATCATCTAGAACATTTGTTTACCTACAATGGAAAAAAGCCATACATATTTGCATGGAATAATCCTATTTGGCACTCGTTATTTTAAAACAAAACATGAATGGACACAAACATTCATCTATCATAGGCATGCATTTTGAGATCGCTCCATATTCATCTCATGAAAATTTCCAAATACTAAAATAATATAAGTTAAGCATCTAAAATTTTGATCTAAACATATTTCAAGAAAATTAAAATTATATACCGTCCACATCTAAAAATGCTTATAGATCCCAAGATTATGTATGATTAGGCTTTGATACCACTAAAGAGTGTCTATTAACGCAACCAAATTTGTTTCACACAACATGGGTTTGAGCAATAAGATAAACCGACCTCACTTAGCAATCCAAATGTCTTGCCTCCAAAGTGATTCACACTATTCAATCTATATAGTAAAAGGTTTGTCCTCTCTAAAACTTTTCCAAGGGCTCTACAATAATTATGATAGCTAATTGCTTGAAGAGAATAGTCTTATCTTTATATATGAGTGAAAATTACATAGGATCCTCAGGGTTCTCTATCCTCAGTAGTGGGATTGACATAAAACTCTTTTTCTTGAAATTAAAATTTAAAATATTTCAAAATTTGAATTTGTAATATTATCTTCTCATTTATCTTATTCAACAAGATAATAGACCTCCACTTAATTGCAATCATGTCCGTCAACATATTACAATTTACCCCAAAAATATAAAGAATTTCAAGTGAGACCCTATATCAATACAATTATTTTAATCAGTCCTTCCATCATACTATATTCCACATGAACTTTTATGTTTGTATTTAAAACTCACTGTCAAATTGTTCATGTAATTTTTTGTTCTTAATTTTCATTTCTTAATTAGATTGATTAAATGAATTTTCAAACTGTTAAATATATACTTTTCATATTAATAAAATAATTTTACAAAATTGCTTGAACATACTTTCTCATAATTGAGAATGATGGATCTCTTGTTGAGCGTTTATATACTTTGAATATTATCTGTGTAACCCAATATGTTTGTATATTACTAATAAACATGATTAGCATCACTAGTTAATGCTATTAAAGTCATATAAACAATATGCAAAGATATAGAAATCTCTCAGGCCTAAGGACATTTAATAAATTGTAGTTGAACTACCTTATACTTTTGATAGTGATTATTTTATTTGAGTGTTCTTAGTGGACCAAATTCAGAGTATGTACTTGTTACATTACTCCCACTTCTTTGCTTCAGTCACTACCTCAATGATAGAGTAAATCATTCTATCATATAGCAACACAAGTGTAGAAAAAATTTGTATTTTAATATTAACATAAAATTGTCTAGAATAAGTATTAGGTTCATAAGGTACTGAAAAATCTTTACTCTTATCTTACTGTCTAATAACCATTAGCATGATTTTTCTACAATGTTACCTAAAATAATCTTATTTTACATATAACATATAACAAATAAGTAAGTACCCATAAACATTATAAATCCAACATACCCATAAACATTATAAATCCAACTTGGTTTTGACAGCATATATGTCTGACAGTATTCTCTGAAAGTATCTTAAATTCCTTGTAACTTTTTTTGCACTCAAGTTAATGAAATCTTGAAGCTTGTTTCATCAGTAGATGTAGGCACCATAATCAAGCGTTGAACTACTTAATTCCTTTGTGTTTGTTTCTTTTTTTTGTTCTATTCTTGATCAATCTTGTTGAGGTTGATCTATTGTTTCATTAATATTAAGTCTTAAGCAAGAATTAAATCTCCAGGTGTGTTGAATCCTAGCTATAAAGATGTGTTTAGCATATTGTATTGTATTACATATATTGCATTATTTTAATATAAATGTATTGTATTATATAGTATGTAATTAGCACTGTATTATAATAATATTGTATAGCGTTCGATATTACATTGCATTGTATTAATCTATTTTACGATTAATTTAAATTATATGTTTAGAAAACAATATTTATTAACATTAAGAAAAACACTAAATATTAGAAGTTTTAAGTTTTGAAATTTTTACATTAATTTTTTCAAAATAAATGTAAAAGGAATTATAATTCTTCATAAAACATATGCAAAATTAGCAAATTCTAAAATTTTTGCAGCCATAATTTTTATTTTTTAGCATTTTTCCTAATGTATAACTTGTGAAATACAGATTGAAGACCCTAATTTATTCAATGACCTTAAAAAAATCACAATATAAATAATAATTAAAGCATATAAGATTGGTATCTTATTAAGCATCAAAATGTTAAAGGAAAACACCCATTCAATTTGTCACTGCAAGCACAAATTTGTATTGAGAATCAGAAGTCATGAATAAGAAAACAATAAAAGCGCAGATGGACTGAGAGAAAGAAAAATGGGTTTGACCCCATTTGCCTTCTGAGAGAATTCATTTAGCTAACTCCTTCACATTCAAAACTTTTATGGTCGGCAGCTTTATTTTGAATTTTTTTGCTGCTTTTTCATAGGCTTCTATTGGCAGCTCTTCAAGACTGCCTTTCTATTTCTTGTTATATAATGCGTAGATACATTTATCCAAATATAAGCCAACCTCAGGAGCTGTTAGATACATTTATGGTAACATCCTTCTATAAAGAAGCTTTACAATCAATGACTCAGGAGCACAATTTCTCACGACTGTAACAGCAAACCCTGTCATCTTTTGAATCTAATGAAACATGAAACTCTACTCGTGACATCACACTAAAGAAAATCAATGCCTTCAACATTAACCATAAAGTCAGCACAGAATGATATGATGTGGTCAAAAATTATTTTATTGCAATCATTGAAACCTGAAAAAATGGACAGAAAAGGGTTTGGAAATTAATATATAATACATAATAATATTATGAAATTTAAGCACAGTATATTCTTTGTGTTCATTAATATACCACATATATGTAGAACTTGTATTCATATGAAAGGTCAATCAATATGCCTGACAAATTTATTTGTAGTGATAGATGAATGAATACAAATTGCTAAAAGATAAAATCAAGCTAAGTTTTGTTTTCTGAGAAATGAATATGATTCTGTAAAGATATCACTTAGGAGATTTCTTTCCTCAGCCAGAACCGTCAAATCATTCTTAGAATCCAGATTAAAACTCAAATCAGTATTTTTATTTTGAACAGCTTTAGAAGTCCTACTATCGACCAGAGTCTCATTCATAGCCTTAGAATTTGCATTATCCAACATTATAAGCTCAGAAATTATTTTATTTTCCTCTACATATTCTAGATTTGTATTTTGCCCATCACCATTGTAAGTGGAGGCCACATTATCAACTCTGACTTGAGAGTTCGAAATTGCATTTTCATAGTTAGACAAGACATAACTAAAAAGTATGCCTGTCTATAACAAGAAGTAATTTGGCCCATTTCAGAACACTTTAATCACGTAACAAGTTCATTACCAGACCCTAAACTAGCGATAACACTCTCCCAATCCTTATGCGAAGATAGATCAAGAGCAAAGACAGGAATAAGATACACACACCTCCTCCGATCGTAAAACTTCTTAGCGTTAAATGACAACATCACATGCTTGCAACCAAAAATCCGAATCTGAACGGGGATATTAGAATTAAGTCTTTCAACAAAACCCGGTAGGTCAATACAAAATCGACCTTATACGATCTGGCCCACGGTGCTTACACTCTTATCAATTCGAGCCGAGCAAGCCCAGTCGTATTGCTTTGGGTTGCGGTGGTCCTATTCAAAGACAGCACCTTTGTGGAAGAGGGCTTCTTGAGATCACCTTTGATGGATGAAAGAAGAAGAAAGTCATAGTGGCCATACTGTTTGTGAGAGGGAAGAAACAAGATGAGGGGATCCATCCATTAAGTATAATGAGCTGAAAACGTACATAGCAGCACGCCACTTAGCTCTCGAGCTTATCAACATCAAAGAACACTGCACCATCAAAAGGCATGAGATGGCCCAACTATTATGGGTTAAATCCTCAAATCACAAAAGCCTAACCGACGTTTCTCACCCCCTGCTTGTCGAAATCGACTACACCACAATCTTCTTTTATTAAGAGCTTCACACCAACCCATACTGAGGATCAATACAAGATATCATCCCATAGGCTCAATGTAAACCCTTCCTTTTACCACTCAAATAGAAACACCATGAGTTCAACCAAGAGTGCTATGAGGCAATTGACGCTGAAGTAGAACACTTTCTCAAAGCAGGCCTCATTCGAGATGCCAAGTACTCAAAATGAGTCTCTAATATGGTTGTGGTCAAAAAGACTAACGGCAAATGACATATATGCATAGACCTAATAGAACTAAACAAAGCTTGTCCCAAGAACAACTTCCCACTCACCTGAATCAATCAATTGGTGGACACCACAGTGGATCACGAGTTGCTAAGCTTCATAGGACTATTCTTTAAATACAGCCAAATCAAGATGAACCCCACAAATAAAACGAAGACAGCGTTTGTTATCCATAGGAAGATGTATTACTATCAAGCAATACATTGTGACTTGAAGAATGTCGGCGCCACTTATCAATGATTTGTTCAAGGAGTAACTTGGGAAAACCATGGATGTCTACATCAATGATATGATTACTAAGTGTTTCAACTACAGACTATGTAGTGGATCTCCAAGCCACCTTCTAAGTTCTAAGGGCCAATCACATGAAGTTGAACGTTGAGGAGTATGCCTTTACTGCGTCATCAAGGAAGTTCCTTGGTTTCATAGTGTAAGAGTGTGGCATTGAGCCAAATCTCAATAAAATCAAGGCCATCCTACAAATATATTCCCACACACTATTAAAGAGGTTCAAAGCCTAGCAGGAAGGATAGTCACTCAACAATTTTATCTCGTGAGCTACTAACAAATGCTAACCTTTTTTTAAAGCTTTAAAAGGCAGGCAAAAAATGGAGTGGACTCCCGAGTGTAAAGACACCTTCCAACAATTGAAGAACTATCTCAGTAGCTCCCTCTTGCCAGTAAAGCCTAAATTTGGGATGTATTACTTCTCTACTTAGCAGTCTTTAAGATTAACACTAACTTTATGCTCATATAAGATAAAGGAGATGGTGCACAGTACCCCATTTAATATATAAAAAAGGCCATGATTATCGTCAAAATAAGGTATCTCAATCCTAAAAAATTGCTTTAGCTTTATTTGTATCCGTACGAAAACTTAGACCATATGTTTAAGCATACATCATCGTCATTCTCACAAACCAACCTTTAAGACCAGTATTACCCCATTGTCAAGCCACATATCATCACTGATTTCAAAGTCGAATTCGCCGATGACCTGGGGGTTAAAATGATGGGATGAGGGACGATCTCGGTCATGATCAAAGAATAACTTCATGGACTATATACATCGATGGAGCCTTTAAGACTAGTAAAACTAGAGTTGGGATTGTGATATAAGGCCCGAATATAGTGGATATTAGCTATAATTTGAGGTTTGATTTTAAAGACTTTAACAACGAGGCCAAATATGAGTCCCTCATTACTGGTCTAAAGATGGGAAGAACAATCAGTGCCAAGAAGTTACTAATCAATAACGATTCTCAATTGGTTATGGACTAAGTTAAAGAAATATTTCAATTGAAGGAGGACAAATGAAAGCCTACTTCAAAATGGTCAAGGTATTAAAGAAAAGTTTCTTAGAATTAAAGGATCAAGTAGATTGCCAAGGAAGAAAACTCTCTTGCCGATGGCTTAGTAAGAATGACATCCATAAGAAAAGTTGTCTTCCCTAAAATAGACATTGTAGAGAGAGTTTTCTAACCTAATATAGTCAGGGATGAATTTTATAGCCACTAGAGGATCTTGAATAACCTTGTAGTTGACTAGCTACAAAAGTAGACCATCCTCGAGGATAAAAATGAAGCTCGAAGACTCAGATACAGATCTGTCAAGTGCTGCCCAATGAAGGGTGAACTATACTGTTATAAACTTTTTGTTCCTTATCTTAAATGCCTAGGTCCTTCTAATGCTTATTACATACTCGAAGAAAATCTACAAGGGAATATGTGGTAACCACTGCAGAGCTTAATCCTTAGCCTTTAAAACCTAAGGGCAGAATATTACTTGCCTATCATATGAGCTAATTCAAAATAAAAGATGATGAAGTGTAACAAATGTCAAAGTTATCCAAAGTACATAGACTGCCTTCAAAACCACTCATAGTACTACAAACTCACTAGCCATTCAGTGTTTGGGAGTCTATCACATTAGGCCTATGCCTGGCATACATCACCAAGAAAAAGACCACTTACTTTATCTGGAAGAGCCTTGTATTCCGCCTTAGAACCTCCTATAGAATTGTCACTGATAATGGGACCTAGTTTGACAATCAGAAGTTTTGAGACTTTTTACTAATTTAGGAATCGCCAACAAATTTGCCTCTCCAGCCCATCCCCAATCAAACGGGTAGGTGAATATTGTCATGAAAGCCATTAAGGACCTCTTTAAAAAGATGCCGAATGACAAGAAGGGATTATGGCCAAATGAGTTGCCAAGTGCCATATGGCCTATTGTTTGAATTCGGCACAGATGCAATTATCTCCGTCGAAATAAGAGTTTCTCATATAGAGTTAGCCACTTCAATGAAGACGAGAAAGAAGAGCTTTTAACTGCTATTGTAGGCCTTACCAAAGAAAAGAGGCTAAATAATTTTCTCAGGATTGTCGCATATCAGCACTAAATTGCCAACCCTTGCAACAAGATCTCTTTTTCTAAACAAACTGTAAATTGATTGAATCAGTTGTTTGGTATCTAAGAAACTCAAAGAAAATGTATGAACCTTCTAGAACTTTTTCTTCTTATTTTAACGTTTGATAACAAGTAGTATATTTATACATGTGATTAATCAAAATGAAGTTGTTACTAACTAACTTGTATTACTAAAACAACAACCAATCAAAACAAAGAGAAACTAACTAATACTAACTAATTAATACACACGTGAGCTTTCATCACTGCCTAACAGAATTAGATGACTCAACACTGTTGACATGGCTTTGCTGATGTATCTTGACTGATGGCTTTCTTCCTCTTTGTAATTCAGCACAGTGAGCTTTCTTAACACTTTTGTGTGTTTTCATTGAAAGAGATCAAGTACTTCATAAGATCACCCAGAATAGATCCCAAAGACAGTATTTTCTCAGTGTGAATTGAGAAGTTCCCTAAAAATTTCGAGCAAGTTCTCAAGTCCAGGGCATTCATGTTGCTGCATTGCAATGGGAAAAAGGTCAAGCACCCTTAAAATGCTACCATACTCAAGAAGTGTAACCAATGAACGAATAGAATCATCCCAATAACTGGTCTCGAACAAAGTTAGAATGTTTGTTTCCTTTTTTTCTTTTTTGTTTTTATTTTCTGTCTTGTACTAGGATGGTAATCTGGGAGGAAGCTTTATATAACTCTAATTACATCCTATTTACTTTGAATTCATAGAAATGATTTCATTGTGATTTTGAATTATTAATATTGTAACCATTTGGATGAGGCAAATACACTACTTTTCTCAAGAAAGATGTTTTATTCAGTAAGTATATGTCAATCTGCTTTCCTTTTACTCTTAACATGACTACGATACAAAATAAGGGAATTGGTGGTGACCCCTCCGAATATCCAAAACAAGCGAAGCGAAACTCACACACAAGGAAAGACATCATGTGCTGATGAGATAAATTATCTAATCTCTTGAATAAGAGAAACGGCCCCACGCACGATGGGAAGAACTCCACATGGCGATAAGATGGTCTCACAACCTCAACAATAAGTGGCAATGATCCCATGTGGGATGAAAACAATCTCACATGGTGATGAGAAGATCTTATAATCTCTACAATGATCAATAAGTATCCTACACATGATGGGGACAATCTTAAATGGTGACGAAGGGATCCCATAATCTCCATAACGAGCAATGAGGATTTCATGCACAATCAGAATAATCCTATATGCCAAACTATTTTTGTAGCCGTGTTATGGCTCTTGAAGTATATTTATATTGCTTTTAGCATTAGATGTACTTGCTGATATTACTTATAAAGAATAATATTATTAAATTGTTGACTCATTTTTTTCATAGATTATTAATAAAACAAACTTCAATCATTTAATAGATTATTTTTAGTAATTATCAATCAACAATCGTATCGTGTCAGAAATACTAATTTTATAACTATCTCAGTACATTATTCTTAGCATATAAAATCAACTAATTAAGTAGGTATAACTTATTTCCACCAACATATTCTATTTTTTATTGGATAATCAATGAGAACTATTATTTTTTTCAACCACAATTTAATTATTTTATTGTATTTAACCCTCAAAATTAATATTTTTTTTGGCAGTTAGTATTGAAATTTATTGAAATTGGTACTGTAAAAATATCATTCATTGATGGTATGTACATATTATTTTTTATTTTAGGATTTGGCTACCTTACATTTCATATATGTGTTGTGCGCGGAATGCAGAATCAAGTGCACCAAATAATTGCAGAAAAATAAAAAGACACAAGAATTTAACGTGTTTCGGCAATTATGTATACGTTCATGAGAGCAAGAGAAAAATAATTGTATTACTAACAATTATTTGAGTACAATATTTAAGTAACAAATCTCACTCTCTAGAACCCAAATACACCCAGTACTCCCACATACACTTGAAAGAAAATACCTCTCAATTGCTCACACTCTCCGATTGCTCTCTCTCAACAATTTACTTGAATTGCTCTGAACTTTAAAATGCTTCTCACAAATGTTTTTGGAATGTTATACAAATGCATTTGGCTTCTCTATTTATAGGCAAGATGGATGCACTATTGCACCAAATCCTTTGACAAATGCACGCGGCTCCAACCTTGGTCAACTTTTGTGGCTTATGCATGTAGCTTTAGTGGCCACCGAATCATGTGGCCTTTTGACTTTTCAACAATTCTTTGCCTCGGTGAAGATTTGTCTAAATCTAAGCCGACTATCAACGAACCATCATACCTAAAGCGGCTACATCTTTGTGACTGCCTACGTACCCAAAATTTAAAATCAAGCCAACTGTAGTTCGAAATTCTCCAAACTCAACACATTCGAAGAATTTGAATTAGTTTCAAGCAATGTTGAAACTTAATTCTAGAAATCACCTTCGTCAACATATCTAATGGGTCATCCTTAGTATTGACCTTTTTTAATATCACATCACCGCCCTCGATAATCTCTCTGATAAAATGATATTTCACATCTAGTTGTTTCGTCCGAGCATGATATGTTTGATTCTTCGCAAGGAATATTGCACTTTGATTGTCACAGAACATCTTAATGTTCTCCTGAATTACTCCTAAATCACATAACAAGCCTTTCAACCTAATAGCTTTTACAGCTTCAGTTGCTGCCATATACTCTGCTTTCATAGCGGACAGAGCAATTGTCAATTGTAGAATTGACCTCTAGCTGATCATACCTCCACCCAATGTGAATACATAGCCTGTTGTTGATCTTCGTTTATCTAGGTCTCTAGCGAAATCAGAATCATAATACCCGACACGTTGTTGACCACAATCCTTTTTATACAATAACCCAACATCAACTGTCCCATACAAAATATCGAAGAATCCACTTCAACACAAGCCAATGGTCTTTAACCGAATTATGCATATATCTGCTAACCATACAACAGCTTGAGAAATATCGAGCCTTGTGCACACGATAGCATACATAAGACTACCCACAGCACTTGCATATGGAACACGAGCCATGTAGTCGCGCTCCTCTTGGGAAGAAGGACATGAAGAAGAGCTTAATTTGAAATGAGGAGCTAGAGGAGTACATACCGATTTAGTTTTGTCATCCATGCCAAACTTCTCTAGCACTTTCCTCAAATAAGACCTTTGAGTTAACCACACGCTTCCATTCTTCCTGTCTCTATGTATCTTCATCCCAAGTATTCTCTGTGAATCACCCAAGTCTTTCATCTCGAACTCAGAAGCCAATTGCTTCTTTAATATCTCAATCTCACCTCTATTCTTTGAAGCTATAAGCATATCATTGACATAGAGTAACAAATAGATGAAAGCTCCATCTTGTATTCTTCTAAAGTAAACACAGTGATCATGTTCACTTCTGATGAATTTTTGCCCTTGTATGAATTGATCAAACCTCTTGTACCACTGCCTTGGTGATTGTTTTAATCCGTACAAAGATTTAATCAATCTACACACATGATTCTCCTTTCCAGCAACTTTGAAACCGCTAGGCTGAGTAATATAGATTTCTTCTTCCAAATCTCCATGTAAGAATGCCGTCTTCACATCTACTTGAGCCAACTCTAACTCATATTCAGCTACCAAGGCAAGTAGGATACGAATGGAAGCATGTTTCACAACTAAAGAGAATACTTCATTATAATCAATACCTTCCTTCTGAGCATAACCTTTTGCAACGAACCTTGCCTTGTATCGAAGAGTTGATTGATTTAGAAATCTTTACTTCTTGGTGTAGACCCATTTATTGCCAATAGCCCTTTTTCCCTTCGGTAACTCCACAAGTTCCCAAGTCTGATTTTAATTAAGAGACTTTATCTTTTCCTCTATGGCTAACTTCCATTGACCACTTTCACTACTGTGTAATGCTTCATCGAAAGTGTTAGGGATGTCATCATCAATAACTGGAAGTGCATAGGCTACCACCATATCTTTAGTAAGCCACTTAGGTTTTTTTATCACTCTTTTTGGCCTCTTTGTTGCTATAGACTCATTTTGATCTTCTACATCTTCTTCGGTTGTTTCCTCCTCTTGTGGGACATAAACAAAAATAACTTCTTCTTCAACTCTTGGGGTCACCTCCAAAGTTGAACTCTTCTCTGATGTAGAACTAACTGGTACATATCGAGTTGCATCAAACTCCACCCGCTGCAATACCTCCTTGGTCGTGTTCTCCACCTGCTGAGAACTTGAAGCCTTCAACATAGAAGATTTATCAAAAGTAACATCTCTGCTATATATAAACTTTTTATCTTCGAAATCCCAAAGCTTGTAGCCTTTAACTCCACATTTGAATCCCACAAAGATAGCTTTCTTTGCACAAGGATCGAGCTTATCATTCTTTACATGATAATAAGTTAGACACCCAAACACACGAATGAAATTATAGTCTTGTGCATGCCTTTCAGACCACATTTCCATAAGAGTTTTATCTCTAATTGCAGCAGAAGACAACTGGTTTATTAAGTGACTTGCGTAGCTTACAGCCTCAACCCAAAACTTTTTATCTAAACCAACATTAGATAACATACACCGTACTTTCTCCAACAAAGTACGATTCGTACGCTCAGTCACACCGTTCTGTTGCGGAGTATATCTTATCGTGAAATGTCTTTTTCTACCCTTACTCTGACATACTTGCAAGAATGGTTCAGAAGTATATTCACTGCCATTATCAAACCATAATACTTTGATCTTTCTGCCAGTTTAAGTCTCCACTAGTTTCTTCCATTTCACAAAAATCTCTAGAACCTCATCCTTTGCTCGCATGGTGTACACCCACACACGTCTAGAGAAATCATCAACAAATAAAAAAAAATAATGACTTCCACCAATTGATGCAGTCTTGGTTGGTCCCCATGCATCATTGTGAACATATTCAAGGATCTCACGAGTATTGTGATTAACTGTACCAAACTTGACCTTTGTTTTCTTGCCTACTACACAATGCTCACAGAAATTTAATTTACAGGTTTTGGTACCTTTTAAAAGTCCATGCCTCATCAAAGTTTGTAAAGACTTCTTTCCAGCATGTCTCAGTCGTGCATGCCATAGCTTGATGGTATCATTATACGCCTCAGCAACATTAGCTTCATTAGTTGTACCTTCCTTTAAATAGTACAAATTACGACACCAGACCCTTTGTAAAATCACCATAGCTCCATATGTGAACTTCATTTTGCCATCTTCAATGGTAACTTTGTAGCCTTTAGCTTCCAAAACACCCACATAAATTATATTTTTCTTTAGAGCTGGAACATATCTAACCTCTTTTAACTCTGTGACCATTCCATCAAACATCTTTAGTCGAATTTTTCCTATCCCCGTTGTGCGACAAGGTTGATCATTTTCCATCACAACTGCACCAGATTCTAAACTACGAAAATCCATAAACCATTCCTTTACAGGACATAAATGATAAGTTGCTCCGGTATCAAGTATCCATTCGTCCAAACTAGCCACATACGTCGTAAGTGTAATGCTTAGTGAATAATCAGAGTTTTCATCTTTGTATGCCATGTTCGCTGCTATTGGTTTCTTTCCATCTCTCTTCTAAGCCTTCAGACAATCTTTCCTCCAATGGCCCTTTTCATGACAAAAGGCACACTCATCCCGAGCTATATTTCTGCTTCTTGACTTAAACTGAGAGTTCTTTCCACTATGCTTATTCTTTTTCTCCATCGCCTTTCCTTTGGCTAACAAAGCTTTAGACGATGTTCTTTCAAAATGTTTATCATTATTCCAAATTTTCAAATCGGTCAATGTTGTGCAGACATCTTTAAAAACAATCATGTTTTTCCCATATAACAAGGTATTCACACAATGGCTATATTCTTCTAGAAGTGAGTACAGCAGAATCATAGCCTTGACTTCATCCTTTATATCTTCATCAAAATTCTTTAAATCAGCAAATAACTTTTCAAATCTTGAGACATGGTCGTGCATTGATACCCCAGGCTTCATTCGAAAGCCATATACCTGGCTTATTGCATGGAGGTGATTTTCAGGACTTTTTAGTAAGTACTTTTCTTTTAATATACGCCACAGAGTCATCGCACACTTTTCATCTTTCACCAGGTATTTTATTTCCTTGGTCAAGTAAGATCTGATCTGACCATAGGCTTTTTCATTCATACGATCCCAAGTTTCTTCGTCATGCAAGTGTCTTTGATTTTGTAGAACAACGTCGAGATCAATTTCAATAAGGACACCCATAACTTCGCGTCTCTACATGCCGAAGTTGATTTTTCCTTCAAAATTTTCAACATCGATCTTATGGCCTCCAATAACAGGTGCTAAAAGGTGTTATACAAATTTTATTGAACTCACAAGCGCACGAATCTATTGTAGAATAAATCAATGGTGACGAGTGTCGATCCCATGAGGAGGTGGATTTTAATTGATTGTAGAATAAATTTTCTAAGTGGGTGATTGGATTTATAATGACAATAATGTAGGCTATTTATGAATTTAAATTAAAGTTGTAGGAATAAACTATTAAAATGAAGTGCTTGGATCTCTGAATCTGTACTCAACATGCACCATCCGCTTAACATTCATTATTAGTACCAATTAAATCATGAAGGAAAATTTTCCACTACTCATGAACCACACTCTAATAGATATGGTGCTAAATGCTTCCCGTGCCAAATAGTAATAATCTTGGCTAGGGAGGTGGTTATACCAGCCGATATCTAGACAAGATTATTACTATCTGTCTACAAAAAGTTAGAACATCCACATAAATTAAAAGGAAAGAAAAAGTAAATTTACCAAATTAAGCCCATAGAGCATGTTGAGACTTCACTTCAACCCAAGCTTAAAAGAAAATTAGCTACTCATAATTGAACTAGGGGTAAAATAGAAATTTTATTAAAATACGTAGAAAATACAAGATGGAGATGGAATTACAGAAAATGGAGCTCAAAAATGGATTCAAGGGTGTCAAATTAAGGGGGAGCCCCTTTTTTATAGATACAATGAGTAAATCATGACCATCAGATTAAAACAATTTGGACGCTCATGATTGCGCCACGTGGCACATTCTTATTGGATGGAACACATCATCAGGGCTGTTATTTCGTGTATATGCATGTACCGTACGTACATTTGTTCGGTCCACTAACTTACTGCACGTTGTCGGTCAACACCACATAAGCATTTTAGTCCAATAGAATCGTGACACGTCATCAGTCAATACCACATAAGAGGTCAATGCCACATCATTCGTTTAATCAAATGTCGCAACATCATCGTATAGTGCCACATCATCGTACAATACATGTGAACAGTACCGTCAACAGTGTTGTGTACAGTAACATATATATGAACAGTGTCGTAGTGTGAAAAATACCGTATATGTGAACAGTATCGTTTATCTTTTTAGGCTCCTCCTAAAGTTTTCGACTGTCCTGAGTTCAAAATTACTGACCGTTTTTCTATCTGATCTCTCGTTCATTGTGAAATGACCATGATGCCCTCTAGAATACATAAAATACTTAATTCAAATAAAACATACATAATTAAATCACAAGAGACTTTAAGACATAAAAGTAGGGATGTTAGTGAGACTTAGAGTATAAAATGATGATTTTTTCTACTATAAATACACATTTTCTAACACTCAACACACCCCCCCAACCAGCTTGTTACTAGTCCCTAGCAAGTTGAGCAAAAACAAAATTTAAATAAAAATAATGCTATTTTTTTTAAAACAGTCGTATTTATTCAATTAGACTAATGATAATAATCAAATAAAAGTATAAGTATTATCTCCAGTCTAATGTAATATCATCCCCACATCAACTCTCCACATGAATCAGTCCAGAAAACTCACATCTGTAGTAATCAAGTTACTTTCAAAAATGACATGTCAAACCCCAAAAGTCTTACTGGTAGTAGTAATATGCTCACAAAGAAATTAAACCCGAGAATAATCACTTCAGTGAATGGTATTTTGAGTGAAAATAATAAAGAAGTAATATCACACACTCTCACCAGGGTGACAAAAATATGCCCTCAACTTAGAAATCGTACAATTTTAATTTAAACAAAATGCTAATCAAACCAATGTATTCATAATTTTCTCCTTTTTTCTTTTTTCTTTTATAATATGCACTAACACATCTTTTCAGCCCATATAACCAGTTTCTATTTCAGACTATAGTTCCCTAAAATCAAGAAGGACTTTTATTAGGACGTAACGTAGGCTAGGGACGTGGCTAACAAAGAAAGAATAATAGGAAAAGCAAAATATATGTTTAAAAAATAGAGAACTTTGGAGATTGTTAGGTGCTTTTCACTTGAATTCTCTTTTATTATTATTATTATTATTTTATTTATCTATTTATATACATATATATTTTTTATTTTTTTTTATAGCACCTTTTTTTTTCATGAATGCAAAATTATCTCTCTTTTCAAATATAAATGGGTGGTGGGAAATATAAAATACAAGGTGATACTCTACATTGGAGTGGGACAAGATAATAGGTTACAAAAGAAAAAGGTTTTTTTTTTACAGGCTCAAAGGGGTTAACTATGGATACATATTAATAACATTGGCTGGAAAGGCTCAAACGGACCAAAGATGGCTTTTCTATCATCTTTTAGAGTTCTAAATAATCTTCCTTATATAATAGTTAGATGGATCTTCAGATGTAACAACACACATTTTTGTTTTAAGAGAACATTAACTCTAAGAAAATTTAGAGATAATGTATAAAACAATAAACTGCTAAGTTGAATGAAGAATTGGCAAAAAGGGTTGCTCTCCAAAAAAAAATGACAGGCTCAAAAACTCACTCGAAAATTATTATGACATGTGCATTCTTTCAAGCAACTTATATTTATTTCCAACATCAACATGTAAAGTAACAAATATGGTGTAACATAACTCAAAACCAAAGATAATACAAATATTAAAATTTGAAAGTTATCATGTCATCTAATTATGAAAAGATCACACAAAATTTTATTTTTTTTTAAATTATACCCCCAAACCTATTCTTAGTGATGAAAGTTATGCATGCAGAATGGTGAAAATGACATAGAAAAACTAATTAGTAAAAGAAGTTAGAAAAATCACACTTAAAATGACTGTCAAAGAAAAAATGTCTAAATTTTTTTTTTATATATATATAAGAAGATGCGTTTCTAGAGTTACTACACTTCATATTTAGCCATCTTCGACTAAAAAATTTATCCACAGTTAGTTTCTACAACAAAAATTAGTAAAAACTACACCAAGATTGAGATATTTCACAATTGTCAACTATTCCCTCCCCCCAACCAGAACGAAACATTGTCCTCAATGTTGGAAAGAAAATATGGTTTAGAAGACATTTGTCCTGCATCACGTAAGAAAATATTTTGGAAAGAGTTAAATCTAAAATATGGTTTACCATCAAGTTGATCATTACGAGGGTCTTAGGATCGCTGCCGGTCTATAAACTTGTCACGGATCAAGTAAAAATATTTAAAGAAGACATTACCTGGGTACTGCATCACAGAAGAAAATATTTACAAGCAGAGAGTTAAATCTAATTTGCACATCTTACTAAGGCTACTGTTACCATCATTAGTTGATCATTCCAACACGAGGGTCTTAGGATCTGGCTCTGGTCTATAAACTTGTAACAGATCAAGTAACTCATTAGTAGTATGAGCACAAATAAAGATTTTTTTCACTGTGAAAGGGATGAAATGGTTTTTTATTGCATGGTTAAAAAATGCGATAAAACCATTATAAAAGTTATTGACATTTAACAAACCGATGGATTTCTAGTGAATGTTCAGATGGGCCCAAGATGCTAATGTGATTAGTGCTTTTAGAGTTACAAGATCTCCTGGTAGGAAAATAAAAGCATGATTTAGCATTTCAATTATTCTTTCTTACATACCTGAGACGACTAACTCTTCTCCAGTTAGTAAGTCAGACAAACAGCCCAACGGTTTTAGGCTTCTTGGGATAATGCCTAACACTTGGCTCCCTCTAAGATAAGCAGCTTCTGAGACTAGTTTTGATAACCCTCGGTCACCTCCTTCATATACCAAATGTAAATTTCTTTCTGCTATGCATTAGCCAAGATCTATGGCTGCCTCAACGAACTCTTTATGTTTGTCATAGTTAAAGACAGAGAGTACACAAATGTTCTTGATTTGTTTATTAGGAATAGCTGCCATTGGGATGCTTCTCAAAAGCAATTTGTGAGTTTAAAAGAAAGGGATCATATATCAAGGATCTTGGTGACAATGGTTTACAGCTGTATATAAGGTAGCATATCTGTGTCAATTAATGCGTAAAGCACACGGCTCGAGAGTCAAAAAGAAAATAGTAAAAAGAAAAAGCAAACAATTATTAAAGACAAGAATGCAATTCATGAAGCAACAGTGAAATAAAATAACAGTAAAATAAAAGTAAAAGGATATTTACAGGTAGTTGTGATTGTGGCTCACATCTTCCTCTGGTTTTACGTCCAGAAACGGCTTGAACACCCTCTATGGGTCGAGGATAGGCTTCCCATCCAGTTTTCTTATAAACTGGCAAACAAGGTCGTTTATGGTCAGATTCCCAAGACTATCGGACACGCTCTTTCTAAAATAATAGCCATAATTGGAGAATTACTCTTTGTACGTATCCACTGGGATGGGTTTCAAGAGACAAGAGGACATCATCCAATGACTCTTTATTCAAGCCATCCCTAATGAATTTAATCTTATCTTCCCTGTTATCAGACATCATTCCGAAAGAACAAGGATTTTTATCGCATTTCATCCTGGCACACTTATGACAATTAACATGAAGTTTTTCAGCTCTTCATTTTCTTGAGCAATTTCCTTTACCAAAGCCAGGCATGTATGCAATAAATTTAGGAGGCAACTCACCTGCCAAACATACTTTGGCCTCGATTAACCAACGGATGTCAGCAAGGATGTTATTTCTCATAAGCAATCGCATGCGTTCGAACTGAGCTTTATAGATTATAAAGAGGGCATTCTGAAGAAGTGAAGGAAATTGCTTGTAAAGCTTTGCTAGAATCACGTTTTTGTCCATACTTTCTTCTTAGAATATTAGTTATTATGGGAAACTGAAGTAACCGACTTTGATTGTCACGAAATACCATTATCTGCCACTTAACTGAGGTAACAAACTAAAGAACAAAAAGAAGAAAAGAAAAGAAAAAATAATAATTTCACAATCATCTTCTTATTGAGTTTACCTCAAGTTCTATCTGGGTGTCGTAGATACTTCCCTCAATTTCTTTGAGTTGTATTTCTAGATCTTCAACACGGGATACCAACACTAAAGGTTGTAGCTTCCAAATACGATGTGTTTTACAAAATCGTATCTGGCTTCTCAGATGAGATTGTACATGTTGAAGTTGTCTGAGAACATTCAAGAGGATCTGTCTGGGAATAGGCGCAAGCGAGAATTGAATAAAAGCACTTTCTGACCTGGTTTGAAAGATTTTCTCATAATTTGCTTGTCATGAAAGACTTTTATTCGCTATTTGTAAATCTTGGCATTTTCGTATGCATCATTACGAATTTCTTCAAGTTTTGCCAGCTGTAATTTTCTTTCTGAGCTAGCTTGCTGTATGTCAAAGTTGGATTTCTTGATGGCCCAGTATGCACGATGTTTAAGTTCTGGTGGTGATTCTGATAATGGACTTAGTTTCTTCTCTAATGGTGCTAGTTATTCCACTCTTGACTTCCATTTGTTAATGTCCATGGATGGTGCTGAATCAAGTATGACATTAACCTTATCTATTAATCTGTCAATATCAAAATTCAAACCAAAGTGAGTTAAACATGTTTGTAAAGGGTCATCACTAAGGTTTGAAAGAAAAACATTATCAACTAATTCTTCTATTAAATCCACATCAATAATTTCATCATCTGCATTGTGAGGTTGTTTGGCAATGTTGAAGATATTTAGCTCCATTGTCATATTGCCACAGGAAAACTGCGTATTTCCAGTCCTGCATTGAATATGAGCATCGGTAGTTGCCAAGAAAGGTCGTCCTAGGATAATGGGGATATGCTTCCTCGAATCCTAAACTGGTTGAGTGTCAATTACAATGAAATCAACAGGAAAATAAAACTTATCTACATGTATAAGCACGTCCTCCACAATACCACGAGGTTCCTTCATGGACCGATCTGTAAGCTGTAACACCACTAGAGTTGGGTGTAATTCTCCCAGTCCAAGTTTCACAAACACTAAGTAAGGCAACAGATTTACACTAGCCCTTAAGTCCAATAAAGCATTCTCAATTGTGTGGTTCCCTATACTACATGAGATAGTGGGGGAGCATGGGTCTTTGTATTTTAGAGGAGTTTTGTGTTGGAGTATAGAGCTCACGTTTTCAGTTAAAAATGCCTTCTTTTAAACATGAATGTTTCTCTTTTAAGACAAAAGTCTTTAAGAAACTTGGCATAAGATGACACTTGTTTTATAGCATCAAGCAAAGGGATATTAACACTTACCTGTTTAAAAATTTCAAAAATCTCATTCGTGGATTTTTCCTTTTTTGCTTTAGCTAACCTTTGAGGAAATGGAGCTTTAGGAGCGTATTTTCCTCTGAGGATGAGTCTTCTGCATTCACCGGTACAATTTGAGTTGTTTTTGTCACCGGCATCTCCACTTTGTTGTCGACTTCTTTTCCTTTTCGCAAGGTCATGACGGCTTTGACCTCTCTATACTGCTGAGGTGAACTGGTACTTGCTTCATACACTCTTTTAGGATTAGGCACTGGTTGACTTGGGAATTTTTCTTTTTCAACAGTCATTGCCAAGGTTTGAAATGAAGAAGCAAGCTGTCCCACCATTTTTTCGAGGTTTGAAACTGTTTGGGTTTGTGAGTTCAAGCTTGCTCTCATCTCATTTCACAATTCATTAATGGTGCGATTTTGTTGCTCAATTATGGAGTGAATAAAATTCGTGAAATTCTGGAATGCATCTTCCCATGGTCTAGGTTGAGAATACTTTGGGTTCTGATTGTATAGTCTAAATAGTGGTTGAGAGGCTTGAGGATTTTGAGGAATTGGTTGCATTGGTGGAGCTGGAGCTATTGGTCCATTCTGTTGGAATCCTTGAGACCATGAAAAATTAGGGTGGTCTCTCCATCCGGGATTGTACGTGTTGGAGTAAGGGTTGTAGTTTAATGGCTTTCTCATTACATCTATGGCATTGGCTTGATCTGAGTATGAGTCCTGGTCATGTGGCTCCGTCAATTTAACAGCTGTTAACGATGCTAATTGTCGGGAAAGACCTTCAACTATCTCTTTGACTTTTTTAATTTCTGAACTTGACTCGCCAATGTGAACCTCATTCACTCCTTTAACTATTCTAGTATTTCTGAGTGAACGACTCCGTTGTTAGGAATTATCCGCTTGTCGCTGAAAGAAATCTCAAATTTCTGATGCACTTTTTGACATTAGCTCTCCTCCACTTGTTGGCATTAGCCATTCTTGTACATGCGGCAATAATCCCTCCAAAAAGTATTGGCATTGGTGTCATTTCTCATACCCATGATGTGGACACTTTAGAAGTAGCCCATTGAATCACTCTCATGCTTCGAAAAATTGCTTGTCTTCTCTTTGGGTAAACTCTGAAATTTCCCTGCAAATAGCATTGGTTATATACACTGGGAAATATTTATTCAAAAATTTTGTTACCATTTGTTCTCATGATGTAATGCTATTAACAGGCAATGTATTGAACCATGAACGAGCTCTATCCTTTAAAGAAAATGAGAATAATCTAAATTTAACATCATCATCTGAAAAATTCTCATATTTAAATGTTTGACATATAGCATGGAAATCATTCAAATGATTATATAGATCTTCATTTTCTAGGCCATAGAATGTTGGGAGATAATTTAGCACACTAGGTTTTAACTCAAAACTTCTAGCAGCTACATTTGGGTATCATATGTATGATATGCTCAAGTTAGCTAAGGAACTAAAGTAATCTTTAAATGGCCTCTCTTGTGATGCTGGTTGCAAATCCATTCTAATTTTATTTTTAATTGCAACATGTTTTTGTGTAATAAGTGTTTTTTCCAGTTCAAAGTCTATAGGCTCAAGATTAAGTAATTGTGACCTACGACCATGCATGCAAAAAAAAATGGTAACAAAATTAATAAAAATAAAGAGAAAGAGAAATTATGATACTAACCTTATCACGCTGTTACAATTTTGCTATGAAAACAACTCAAGCGCTATATATAGAAAAGAAAATACATGAAACAAATTAAAATGAATTAATAGGCGGTTGAACCTATCAATTTAACAAAATAAAAAGAATAACATGAAAATTAAATTACGGAAATTTAAAGAAGAGAAGAAAAAAAAAATACCTACTTCAAAATGCAGATTCACTTCTTTTTTTTCTTTTTTTTAATAATAACAAAATTACAAGGAAAAAAAATAAATAAAGAAATTGAAAATTTATTCTACAAATTAAAATAACTTACCTCCCCGGCAACGGCCCCAAAAGCTTGTTGTGCAAATTTTATTGAACTCGCAAGCGTATGAATCTATTGTAGAATAGATCAATAGTGACCGAGTGTCGATCCCACAAGGAGGTGGATTTTAATTGATTGTAGAATAAATTTTCTAAGTGGGTTATTGGATTTATAATGACAATGATGTAGGCTATTTATTAATTTAAATTAAAGCTGTGGGAATAAACTATTAAAATGAATTGCTTGGATTTTTGAATCTGTACTCAACATGCACCATCGGCTTAACATTCATTATTAGTACCAATTAAATCATGAAGGGGAGTTTTTCACTCCTCATGACCACACTCTAATGGATATGATGCTAAGTGCTTCTCGTGCCAAATAGTAATAACCTTGGCTAGGGAGGCGGTTATACCAGCCGATATCTAGACAAGATTATTACTATCTGT
The DNA here is from genome assembly GCA_030449905.1 of Luvunga scandens. Classification (NCBI taxonomy): domain Eukaryota; kingdom Viridiplantae; phylum Streptophyta; class Magnoliopsida; order Sapindales; family Rutaceae; genus Luvunga; species Luvunga scandens. The sequence continues at coordinate 4,854,808 of JASUUG010001266.1, forward strand.
CTACGAAAAGTCAAAACATCTACATAAATTAAAGGGAAAGAAAAAGTAAATTTACCAAATTAAGCCCATAGAGCATGTTGAGACTTCACCTTCAACCCAAGCTTGAAAGAAAATTAGCTACTCATAATTGAACTAGGGGTAAAATGAAAATTTTATTAAATACATAGAAAATACAAGGTGCAGATGGAATTACAGAAAACGGAGCTCAAAAATGGATTCAGGGGTATCAAATTAGGGGGGGAAACCCCTTTTTATAGATACAACGAGTAAATCATAGCCATCGGATTAAAACAATTTGGACGTTCAGGATTGCGCCATGTGGCACATTCTTATTGGATTGAACACATCATCAGGGCTGTTATTCCGTGTATATGCATGTACCGTACGCATATGTTTTCGATCCACTAACATACTGCCATGTCGTCGGTCAACACCACATAAGCATTTTAGTCCAATAGGATCATGACACGTCATCAGTCAATGCAACATAAGAGGTCAATGCCACATCATTCGTTCAATCAAATGTCGTAACGTCATCGTATAGTGCCACGTCATCGTACAATACATGTGAACAGTATTGTGTACAGTAACATATATATGAACAGTACCGTATGTGTGAACAATATTGTATATGTGAACAGTACCATTTATTTTTTTAGGCTCCTCCTAAAGTTTTCGACTATCCTGAGTTCAAAATTACTGTCTGTTTTTCTATCTGATCTCTCGTTCATTGTGAAATGACCATGATGCCCCCTAGAATACATAAAATACTTAATTCAAATAAAACATACATAATTAAATCACAAGGGACTTTAATACATAAAAGTAGGAATGTTAGTGAGACTTAGAGTGTAAAATGATGATTTTCTCCATTATAAATATACACTTTCTAGCACTCAACAAAAGGCGATTTGACAATTCCCTCCTTCCACCTGAACTGTCTCTCAGAATAGTCTTGTCAGATCTCTCCCCACTTCTGGCAGTTTCACCTTCTACTATTTTCTCAACAAACTATTCGTACTTGAAAAATAATCTCTATGATGTTTATTTCGTGTGAATAAATGCACCAAAAAAGTTCCAAGGAGAATGGAGAGGTCACAACGGTCCTACTTAAAAACCAGACTCCTTAGACTCTTATCGTCTTATTGACAGAACTTTCTTAGACATGCAAAAATACACACTACTTACAATAGATTGTTGTTGTGCAAATTTTATTGAACTCGCAAGCACATGAATCTATTGTAGAAAAGATCAACGGTGACGAGTGTCGATCCGACGAGGAGGTGGATTTTAACTGCTTGTAGAATTAATTTTCTAAGTGGGTGATTGGATTTATAATGAAAATGACGTAGGTTATCTATTAATTTAAATTAAAGCGGCGGGAATAAACTATTAAAATGAAGTGCTTGGATCTCCGGATCTGTACTCAATATGTACCATCGGCTTAACATTCATTATTAGTACCAATTAAATCATGAAGACGGATTTTTCACTCCTCATGAACCTCACTCTAATAGATATGGTGCTAAGTACTTCCCGTGCCAAATAGTAAAAACCTTGCCTAGGGAAGCTGTTACACCAGCTGATATCTAGACAAGATTATTACTATCTGTCTACGAAAAGTCAAAACATCCACATAAATTAAAGGGAAAGAAAAAGTAAATTTACCAAATTAAGCCCATGGAGCATGTTGAGACTTCACCTTCAACCTAAGCTTGAAAGAAAATTAGCTACTCATAATTGAACTAGGGGTAAAATGGAAATTTTATTAAAATACATAGAAAATACAAGATAGAGATGGAATTACAGAAAATTGAGCTCAAAAATGGATTCAGGGGTGTCAAATTAGGAGGGGAGCACCCTTTTTATAGATACAATGAGTAAATCATGGCTATCGGATTAAAATAATTTCGACGCTCAAGATTGCACCACGTGGCAAGTTCTTATCAGATGGAAGACATCATCAAGGCTGTCATTCCGTGTATATGCATGTACCGTACACACGTTTTTTCGGTCCACTAATATACCACCACGTCACCGGTTAACGCCACATCAGCATTTTAGTCTAATAAGATCGTGACACGTCATCAGTCAACATCACATCATCAGTCAATGCCACACAAGCAGTCAATGCCACATTATTTGTTCAATCAAATGTTTCCACGTCATCGTATAATATAGGTGAACAGTGTCGTAAACAATACCATATATGTGAACAGTGTTGTATATGTGAACAGTATTATTTATCTTTTTATGATCCTCCTAAGGTTTTCGACTGTCTTGAGTTCAAAATTACTCTCTTTTTTTATCTGATCTCTCGTTCATTGTGAAATGACCATGATGTCCCCTAAAATACATAAAATAATTAATTAAAATAAAACATATATAATTAAATCATAAGGGACTTAAATACATAAAAGTATGAATGTTAGTAAGACTTGAAGTGTAAAATGATGATTTTCTGTATTATAAATACACACTTTCTAGCACTCCACAATTGTCTCCCAAGTACAAATGGCCGTCTTCACCATATTCGTGAACAGTACCGTATTTGTGAATAGTACCGTATATGAACAGTATCGTATTCCCCAAGTAAGAACCTTTGGTTCTTATACCAATTGTTGTGTGCGGAATGCAAAATCAAGTGCACCAAATAATTGCAGAAAAATAAAAGACATAGGAATTTAACGTGGTTCGGCAATTATGCCTACGTCCACTAGAGCAAGAGAAAAATAATTGTATTACTAACAATTATTTGAGTACAATATTTGAGTAACAAATCTCACTCTCCAGAACCCAAATACACCCAATACTCTCACATACACTTGAAAGAAAATACCTCTCAATTACTCACACTCTTCGATTGCTCTCTCTCAACAATTTACTTGAATTGCTCTGAACTTTAAAATGCTTCTCACAAAAGTTTTTGGCATGTTCTACAAACGCATTTGGCTTCTCTATTTATAGGCAAGATACATGCACTATTGCACCAAATCCTTTGACAAATGCATGCGGCTCCAACCTTGGTTAATTTTTGTGGCTTATGCATATAGCTTTGGTGGCCACCGAATCATGTGGCCTTTTGACTTTTCAACAATATGGTACAACCTCTCACAAAATTAAGTCGTGAGTCCCACTTGAGCCCACACCGACTAGAGACGATTTACCTTGCATGAAATATATTTTTTTATTAAGGTTCATCAGATGGCCAAAGTTGCCTAAAATAGCATATTTATGGCAACTACTTAGAAAAAAAGCATTTCCAGCATGAGTATTAGCGACAGCTAACAACTACTTGGGGCCATTGAAAAAATACATTTGCAGCAACATGATACTTGTTACAACCGTGTTTGGCCGCCGAAAAAATTATTTTGCTTGTAGTGACACATCTCTCAATTTTCATAGCTCAAATTTTCCCAGGAAACAAAGACTCCATTTTTTCAACCCAATGGCTTGCACAAAGCAAACCGCTCGCAAGCCCATTGGAGGAAAGGCCCCATGAAAGTAACTAGTAACCAAGGCGGTAAGCAAATCTACCCTAGCAGCCGAAGAGTGAAGAAGCCTTCATGAAATGGTGAATGATGTTTCCGTTCGAATACAAATTGTACTTGATAATTGATAGATGAGATACATGAGATATTTTTTGAAAAATGAGTCTTGCGAATTATGAATTCTTGTATTCTTTTCATGGATAGATAATGATTTATGAGATATGCTGTGAGAAATGGGTTTTATGAATTATATATGAGTTCATGTATTTTCATCTTGAATGATGATTCTAGGAATTCTTAATTATGGATTATTTAGTTTGATTTAATTGAATGGATTATAAATGATACTTTATTTATGTTAATATTATATTTGTGGTATGATTCTAACGTATGTGTAAATTCATATTCAGTATGAATAAAATTAATATTCAGATATTTATACATTCAATTCCTAGGAAAATAAAATAATAATATATTTTATTTAATTCTAGTTAAATTAAATAATAGTTAATATATTTGGTGCCAAAATGATTTGAAAACAATTTTCAATTCAAGCTAAATTATATTGTTTAAAAAATTTCACTTCCTGCCAAAGATATTTTAAATAAATTTTTAATAATTCTGGCTAAATAAAAAATCTAAAACATTAAATTAATTAATATAAATTTGAAAATAAAATCTCAAATATTTCCTAGTAAATTATTTTCATATTTCTTACCTAATTTAATTCAATATTTCATCTTTCTATGACAAATATTAATCATACATGGAAAGCGTTTATAGCAAATACTAGTTATACATAAAATTTGTTCATCAATACAATTATAATAGAATCGTGACAAATAATACGTCATACATCATATGACATATAAAAAACATTATCTTATTTTTTTGACGTTGGAATCAAAGATGATCGCTTCACCAACATGCCACATGGTGCATGAGGGGTAAAAATATCATAAAGGCCTACTTTGCTAGTAGGGTACATTTATTCCTTATTGTCCAAGTATAGAAAACACTCCAATGCGCTATGGATCTTCAAGCCTACTCCCACTTAATAGCCTAATTATTTGATGCAAAAACACATGCAATGCCATTCTCAAGAAAATGAATAAATTTCTCTTTATCTTAATCTTTTAGGAAATTGTGAATTCATATCATTATCCAATTCTTTTAAACATGTGAGCATTTATAAATAGTTTATCTCGTAATTAAAACTAGATACCTGAATGTGAGCTATAATAAAAGCCCAAAGGAAAAAGCACAATTTTTAAAGAGGACCAAAGTATCAATCTTCCAATTAAAATTTCTAAACTTAAATCACCCATCAACTAAAATGGAAAACTTGTGGCAAGATTATATAGGGAGATTAGAAGTTTTTCCTTACTAAAATATTAATGCGCTACTATTTTCATAATATCCAAAATCTTTCTTAGAACTAAATATTTAAAGAATATATATATATATATATATATACACACACGTATGTATGTATGTATGTATGTATGTAAGTTAATGCCAACTCATTTTATATACCATCGCCCCCAGGGGCGTAGCTAAGTTGGTTGGCAGTACAATCCGTTGCCCCTCACGTGTGTGGATTTGGGTTCGAGCCTTGGGGGTGGGGAGGGGGGTAAAAATTGATTTGGGCTTGCCCACCCCCCTTTCCTTTTAAAGAAAAAAAAAAACTCATTTTATACATCATCTAATTTAAAGATTTCGGATACAGTATGAAAGAGAACTATATTGTAGGCTGTTTAATTGATTAATTCCATCATTTAATGCTGGAAGGAAAAATCAAGCCAAACGTGGAAATGGCATATCACATACATCGCTTAAATGGTAATATCATGTCATTTTACATGTTACCGAGATAAGAACTTTGACATAAATTAGGAAAGAAAAATATAGTAGGCTTGGTTTTATTTGGGGTATTTTACAAAGTATAAATATGAGATATGGGGATGTAAAGAATGTTTATCTTATTACATGGAGTTATAGAAAATACACTAGAAATAAATGCTTTCACATAGGAATTGCTATAAATGAAAGTGTTGGCTCAGCTAAATTTATTTTATTATAAATATTCATTGTCTGCCTAGCTAATATATGAAGAGTAGGATATTTTGGCAGGAGCATATATCAATCGGAGTGCTTACAGATTATTCTTTAATGGATTTGAAGATTATTATACCAATTATAGCCATGCAATTCATCATTTCTCGGAAAACTTGTATCATGGCTGACTTAAGTCTTTCAAGGGAAGCAGATCTGCAGTTGGAAAGACAACTCAAAACTCTCAACAAACCAGCCATCAAAACATTTGAGGTATAAGATTGAATTTTACATGAACGAGCGATTTGATCATCTGAATCACAATTATTTGTGGTTGATTGAAATACTACTATCAACTTTTGGTGCCCAATATTTGTATTAATCGTTTATTTAAATAGATATACCAGGGTACCTAACAGTTTGAAGAATATTTAAGCGGCACACATTATTCTTATTTTTATTTTAAATTTTTTCTTGTTATATGGTGGGAATATATCTGACATATTTTTTTTTGGCTACCAGACACAGGAAGGTGATACTATTGATTGTGTAGATATTAATAAACAACCGGCACTAGATCATCCATTGTTAAAGAATCACAAAGTGCAGGTGAGTCATTTTGATCTTACTTTTCTTGTTAATTCTGTGATTATAAACCATGTAGAAAAATGAAATATATGTTGTGTTTTTTTAAATAAAATACATAGACGAGACCGGTTACTTTTCCTACTGGGTCACCTAAAAAGTCAGCACAATCAAAAACCTCATGCATCAGACATGAAAGAGAGTCGTGCCCTGATGGGACTGTTCCAATTAGAAGAACTTCAAAAGAAGATTTAATAAAAGCAAGATCGATGCCAAAAGAATCAATGACTCAAACAGGCCCACAAACAAGCTACCCAGCTGGTCACGGTTTCCATGTAATGTGAAATTTATTGTTTCTTAATTAATTTTGTAATTTTTTTTTAATTTCATTAGAACATGCATCTATTTAATTATTTCCTTAATTTGGTTTCTTTTTATGCGGTGATAGACGGTGAACGTAGGAATGAAGAAGGATGTGCCATATTTTGGAGTTGACGGACGTCTTGAAGTGTGGAACTTAACCGTTGCTAAAGACCAGTACTCTTTTACCAATATGTGGATTCAAAATGGTCCACCTGATCAACTAAATGTCATTCTTGCAGGATGGACGGTAAAATATCTGATTTTGCTTGCCCCTATTAATAAGAATTTATGTATACAATTTCTCATCTAATAATAAGATGAGTTTCGATTACTTATTGCTTGTATATATCAGGTTTCACCGGCCATTAATGGAGATCAGCTTACTCGACTATTTACATTTTGGACAGTAAGTTTTTTTTTTTTGGGGGGGGGGAGGTGGTTTATCTCTCTTGTTTTATTTCCTTGACAAATGATTTTGATTCCAACAGGCTGATGGTGCAAGGACCACTGGTTGCTACAATCAGCTTTGTCCAGGTTTTGTATTAACAAATTGTTCAATAACTCCAAACTATCCTCTACTACCAACTTCTAGCTATGAAGAGCAATATGATGCAAAAATCCTCATTTATCAGGTACGTAATTAAATTTGATTTTTTAATTCTAAAAAAAATTATTGTTTCGGCAAGAGTACTGTTGTGGGTTACTAAAAATGGACGTGGTTGTTTAACCTTGTAGGATCAACCGACAGGAAATTGGTGGCTGGTACTTTCAGATGATAACGTATTCGTGGGTTATTGGCCTAAAGAATTATTTAATCATTTAAGTGGTGGAGCAGAAACTGTGGCATGGGGTGGCATTGCCATTGCTGGAAAGAATGGGATTAGCCCTCCAATGGGCTCTGGTCTACTGAATCGATCTTTTAGAGCTACGTGTTACATTCGAAATATGCAATATGTGGACAATCAAAATAAGTTCCGAAATCCTGATGGCGCCTTGGAGCAACATCTCGACAGATCCACTTGCTACGGATTAACAGATTGGAAGAACTGTGGTAGAAAGGAGATGTATTACTGCATCCTGTTTGGAGGAGAAGGTGGTAAGTGTGGGGATTAGAATTTTGTACTTTTTTCAAGGAAAAGAGACATAAATATAATAAAGTTCTCAATTTTATCAAAATCCTAGTACTACTCATTGACCGTTTCATTTAAAGTTTTTAAGTTTCAAAACTAAAAAACTTCGTTATGCCGAATGAATCTTTGAAGAAAATATTTTATTGTATCGTCATTTGCAAGTAAAGATGTCCAATTGGCCGTGTCGTGCCGATCTAATTCATAAAAAAAAAATTATGTTTATTCATGCTCATGTCGTGCTGTGCCCAATATATGTTTCATGCTATGTCGTGATATGCTTAATTTTTTTTGCTTAGGCCTAGCCTAGCACATATGTCGTGTTGTGGGGCGTGTCATGCGTGCTTAAAAAAACATAACGAAATTTTTTTTTTTTTTATAGAGTTCATGCCAAGTTGTCAGCATACTTTTTTAAAATCTATATACCTTTTTGAGTGTATACAACTTTATTCAAATTTAATATAATCGAAAATTTAAAACTCAAATCTATATTCAATAATATAATAAATTAATAATAGTAAGAGAATGTAATATTAATTATTAAGTTTGACCGTATGGTATTAGAATTTTTTTTTATACTTAACAACAACAATAATAAATTTTTTTTAAGAGTTAATTAAATTGTTTTCTTCCACTTACATAGAGTCATAGATCATAATTTATAATAATATTAATATATATTTATAAAAACATGATATTTATAATTTTATTTATTAAAATCATGATATGAATTATTTATTTAATATATTATAAACATAAACCAATTATAGTATTTTTTAAAATTAAGAATTAAATGAATTTAAAAGATTCAATTTCAAGTTATTTATAAAATCATAAAATTTTAATTTTATTTTCATTAAAAAGTAAAACTTATTACAGGCTTTTTCACATATCATGTTTTATCTCATCTCTAATCATGCTGTGTTTTACCCCATCTTTAATCGTCCCCTACTTTTAAGACCCGCGTGCTTAAAATTTTAAGTTCGCTCCAACTCGCGTGTGTTTTACCATGTCTCATGTCCCACCAAAACATATTATTGTCGTGCTATGCCTATACTGTGTCATGTTTTGTCCAGCCAATCAGCCATCTTTGTTCGTGAGGGTCAAATTTGGTGACAAAGGCTATGTTAAACAGGGATAGCAAAAATATTCAGCCCAACCTACTAAGCTCGATGGGCTCACTCCAAATTTTAGTGGCAACAACTGGACTTGGACTAAAACATGTGAGCCCGATCATTTTCGAATAAGGTAAGGGCTTCATGACTTTTACAAAAAATGCAGGGCTGGAATTCGGGCCCAAGTATTAATAAAACATAAAATTTAAGAAGTCTATATAAACTATTTATCACATTCTTATATTATCGAAGAAAAAATATTCCAAATACAAATATTATTATTTATCAAACTAATGTAGGTCGTAGTTAAACAATTTCACCTTAAACATAATGTGAACATGAAACCTAAAAAGATGACCATTCCTAAATTCATATCCATGGTCACATTCATTTGTGCAACATGTTCTGAAGATGAATTAACCTGAACTAGCGCCCTTACTTCACTTTCTGACTCGAATACCATGTCCTCCACTAACAAATTCCTCGAATATCCTGTCACGATGAGTTTCTCTCTAAATAAAGTTATGTGACACACAGATTTGTATTTAATCTTTGCCTACGAATTGAATAATTAGGCAGATCAAATAATTGCAAATCGAGCCGTAATACATCAAAACACCATTCAATTACGTTGCTAGATGATGAACATCTATAAGGAGTTAAATGCCAGACACGTTTGTGTATCCAGTATCAACTACATAATAATAACTATAAAAATAATATATGTTCATCAATAATAGTATGATACATAATTAAGATTGAAGAATACTATGTACATACATCAATAATAGTTTGATTTATAATTAAGATTTAAGAATATTATGTACGTAGAGTATTAGCTTGTTATACCTTCACTTGGAAGAGGGAAATTATCAGTCGTTCTCCTTAATGCAATTAAGAAGACTCTTGAATTATGATGTAGGGAGTAATTTTAGGAACTTCAAAATTCTAGAATTTTATTATTTTTGAACTTTCTATTTTAATTGGAGTCAATTATGATATTTTATTCATTTAAAACTTTCTATTTTAATAGGAGTCAAGTTAGGTATGAAATTTAGTTAACTTAGGAAAATATCTTTTATCTCTAGTATAATTATGATTTAGTTTCTCATTTTGAGTTAACTTAGGGAAAGTGTCTTCTATTTCCATTATAATTATAATTTAGTTTCTCTTTTTTAGTTAACTTAGAAAAGTAGGTTTCCTCCATTATAAATATAAAAGGTCTTGTCATTGCTTAGAGAACTTTTCAAACTCAATTATTCTATAAATTTTTTATTTAGAGACTTATTTTCTCTATCTTTATCTTCTTTACAAATTCTGCTTCGTTAGTTGGTATCTGAGCAAGTTTGCTTGTCATCATGGTACGACCACACGAACAAAAGAATAACCACCTCGAAAACATTGATCAAGGGATGCAGGCAACGACTATGGAGACTGTTAGACAGATTGTCACAGAAATAGTCTTGCTCGTCATGGCGAATGCGTTTAACTTGAGAATGGCAGCGATGGGGCAAGTAATCAAAGGTCTCACACTTTCCATGAATAATTTAGAGAGAGAACAACAGCAGAGAGTTAATTGTAAGAGGGCTGTTGAAGGAGTCAATCACGAAGAAGAACCTCAGGATTATGACCATGAAAAGGTTCGACAAGGTTTCAATTACGAAGTAGTGCCTCAAGGCATCAATCGTGAATTAGTACCACAAAACTAAGAACTTGTGATGCAAGTGCCGCTGCACGTGCGTGAAGAGTTAGAAAGCGATTTAAAAGAAGAAGACACTGAGGATTATGATAGGAGGCATGGGAAGAACTCATATTACAAGATTAATATTGATATTGCATATTTTATATGGCGGGATGCATGTTGAGGAATTTTTAGATTGGATATCAAATGTAGAAAATTTCTTCTAGTATATGGAGATTTCGCAGAATAAGCGGGTTAAACTTATGGCATTTAAATTGAAGGGTGCAGCATCCACATGGTAACAAAACATCCAGAATCAAAGAAGAGTTGCAAAAAAGCCATTAATCAAATTGTGGCCTAAGATGCAAAGGATGATGAAAGAGTACTTCCTGCTAGTGCATTATCAATAGCAATTGTATGTGAAATATTAGAATTGCAGGCAAGGAAACCGCAGTGTTGATGAATATGCAAAAGAATTTTATCGTCTACACACAAGAAATAATATGGATAAGCCAAAGTTTCGGACAGTTAAAAAATATCTTGGCAGGTTGAAGTAAGAATTGCAAGATGAGATTATAGATGCGATTTGGGATATGGGTACAACAGTTGTTAGAGCAAATAAATTAGAAATAAAAGCAACTTTTTATTTCTAGAGTTCAGCAAAGACAACTCACTAGTGTGCAAAATAGAACAAACAGTGCAGGGATTGAAAACAAGTAGAAGACTTGGGCTAGTAGTAGTCAAACGCAACAATAAGCACAACAGCGGTTAAGACAGCAACCGCCTAGGCAGCAGCAGCCACATAGACAACAAAATAATCCTTATGCAAAGCCTATGCCAAATAAGTGTTTCAAATGTGGAGAACCAAGACATAGATCAAGTGATTGTCATTCCAAAAATTTAAATTTGGTAGAGGCTGATGACGGTGAAGTAAAGGCGAATGACATTATAAAAGAGAATGACGAGGAGGCCTTGGAATTAGAAACAGATGAGGGAGAGTTGGTGAACTGTATTGTGTAGAAAATTTTATTGGCACCGAAGTTTGAAGAAGATAACCAGCGCAACAAAATTTTCAGAACACGTGGCACCATTAATGATAAGGTGTGCAACATGATAATTGATAGTGGCAGCAGCGAGAACATAGTTTCAAAGGCATTGGTTGACATGATGGGGCTTTCCACAGAGAAGCATCCTGCACCTTACAGAATAGGGTGGATAAAGAAAGGGATAGAAACTCGAGTAATAGAAGTATGTCGTGTTCCTTTCTCAATTGGAAAGATTTATAAAACTGATGTGGTATGTGATGTAGTAGGCATGTATGTGTGCCATCTATTATTGGATAGCCCTTGGCAATTTGATGTGGACACAGTACATAGAGGAAGAGATAATGAGTACGAGTTTTGGTGGAATAGTAAAAGGGTTCGCTTAGTGCCTTTATCGAACAAGAAGAAGAACCCAAAGACTAAAGGAAAGAATTTTCTGGCTATTGTAAAAAGACATCTGGAAGAAGATTGTGATGCGTGTAAGAAGTTACATAAGGAAAATGAGTTCTATATAAATTCTATTCCTGAAGAGGTATGGCTATTGTTAGTCGAGTTCGCGGACATTACACCGTCAAAGATGTTAGATGGACTACCACCTTTACGAGATATCCAGCATCATATAGACTTAATCTCTAGAGCAAGTTTATCTAATTTGCCCCATTATCGCATGAATCCTTTTAAGCATGCTATTTTACAAGGACAAGTTCATGAATTATTGAGGAAGGGATTTATTCATGAGAGCATGAGTCCATGTGTTGTACCAGCATTGTTGGTGCCAAAGAAAGATGGAAGTTGGAGTATATATATGGATAGCAAGCGGATTAATCAAATTACAGTCAAATACTAATTTCCTATTCCTACATTTCAGGATTTACTAGATTAGATTGATGGAGCTTGAGTTTTCTTAAAGATAGACTTGCGAAGTGGGTATCATCATATTCATATCAGGCCTAGAGATGAATTGAAGACTGCGTTTAAGATGAAGGAAGAACTATATGAGTGGCTTGTGATGTCATTTGGATTATCAAACGCACCAAGTACTTTTATGCACTTAATGAATCACGTTCGTAAACCCTTTTCTTGCAAATTTATTGTAGTATATTTTGATAATATTTTGGTGTATTTCATTGATGTGGTGATGCATTTGAAGCATTTAAGGATGGTTATAGAGGTGTTACGAAGAAATAAGCTTTACGTTAATATGAAAAAGTGTAGCTTTCTACAGAATAATATGGAGTTTTTAGGTTTTATAGTTGGTGCAGGTGGAATTCGAGCTATTGAGTTGAAGATACAAACCATTAAAGAATGGCCTACACCCAAAACAGTGGATGAAGCTAGGAGTTTTCATTGGTTAGCAACATTTTATAGGAGATTTATTCATGGTTTTAGCACTATAGTCGCACCTATCACAGAGTGCTTGAAGAAAGGAAAGTTCAAATAGGGAAAAAAGGAAGAGGCGAGTTTTGCTTTACTGAAGGAAAAATTTTCTATCACTCCTGTTTTAGCCTTGCCAAACTTTGATAAGTTGTTTGAGGTTGAATGTGATGATTCTGGCAAGGGAATTGGGGCATTTCTTTTCCAAGAAGGGCGGCTAATTGAGTATATGAGTGAGATATTAAATGAGGCATGACAGAAGTGGTCTACTTATGACCAAGAATTTTATGTCATCCCTAAAGCATTAAAGACATGGGAGCATTACTTGATTCAAAAAGAGTTTGTGCTCTACAACAACCATCAAGCACTGAAGTACTTTAACAATCAATAGAACTTGAACAACATGCATGCGAGATGGGTGAGTTATATGCAAAAATTTACTTTTGTTTTGAAACATAAATCTGAACAACGGAATAAAGTGGCGGACATGCTAAGTAGGAGGGAAACTTTACTAGTAACTTTAGTTAATAAAGTTACTGGTTTTAAGTGCTTAAGGGAGTTATACGCTGAGGATGATGACTTTACACATATTTGGGATCGTTGTATTAATCATCAAAACGCAGAAGACTTCCTTATTCAAGATGGATATTTATTCACGGCCAACCAATTATGTATGCTTTGAAGTTCTTTAAAGGAGCAGATTATCTGTAAGTTGCATGAAGAAGGATTGGGCGGACATCTTGGACAAGATAAGACCAAGGCACTTGTAGAGGAGCATTATTATTAGCCACAGTTGAACAAAGATGGGCGGAAAATCGTGCATAGGTGTCGGATTTTCCAAGAAGGCAAAAGACATCTACAGAATACAGTTTTATACATGCCTTTGCCTGTTCTAAAAAATATTTAGTTGGATTTGTCCATGGATTTCGTGTTTGGATTGTCACGCACAAGGACAGTTTGAGACTCTATAGTGGTGGTGGTTGATAGGTTTTCAAAGATGGCCCACTTTATTGCTAGTAAGAAGATTGAAGATGCCTGTTGAGTACTAGAAAGTGTGTATTTATAATGGAGAAAATCATCATTTTACACTCCAAGTCTCACTAACATCCCTATTTTTATGTCTTTAAGTCCCTTGTAATTTAATTATGTATGTTTTATTTTAATTAAGTATTTTATGTATTTTAGAGGATATCATGGTCATTTCACAATAAACGAGAGATCAGATGGAAAAACGGACAGCACTTTTGAACTCAGGACAGTCGAAAACCTTAGGAGGAGCATAAAAAGAAAAATGGTATTGTTCACATATACTGATGATCTTGTTCACACATACGATGACGGTTGATATATACTGATCGTACACCTTAATCGTTTCACAGATTATTCACGCAGACTGTTCATTGTATCAGAGGCCGACGTGGCATCGCATGCGATGGCGTGGCACTATACGATGACGTGGCGGCATTTGATTGGGACGAATGATGTGGCATTGACCGCTTATGGCATTGGTTGATGATGTGGCGCGTTGATCGTTGATGGCGTGTCATGATCCTATTGAACCAAAAATGTTGACCGGTGACGTGGCAGAATATTAGTGGATCGAAAAAACGTGTGTACGGTACATGCATATACACAGAATAACAGCCCCTGATGATGTGTTCCATCCAATAGGAACTTGCCACGTGGCGCAATCCTGAGCGTCCAAATTGTTTTAATCCGATGGCCATGATTTACTCCGTGTATCTATAAAAAGGGGGCTCCCCCCCCCTAATTTGACACCCCTGAATCCATTTTTGGACTCCATTTTCTCTAATTCCATCTCCATCTTGTATTTTCTACGTATTTTAATAAAATTCTCATTTTACCCCTAGTTCAAATATGAGTGGCTAATTTCCTTTCAAGCTTGGGTTGAAGGTGAAGTCTCAACATGCTCCATGGGCTTAATTTGGTAAATTTACTTTTCCTTCCCCTTTAATTTATGTGGTTGTTTTGACTTTTCGTATACAGATAGTAATAATCTTGTCTGGATATCGGCTAGAATAACCGCCTCCCTAGGCAAGGTTATTACTATTTGGCACGAGAAGCCCTTAGCACCATATCTATTAAAGTGTAGTTCATGATGAGTGGAAGTTCCCCCTTCATGATTTAATTGGTACTAATAATGAATATTAAGCCGATGGTACATGTTGAGACAGATCCGGAGATCCAAGCATTTTATTTTAATAGTTTATTCCAATAGCTTTAATTCAAATTAATACATTGCCTACATAATTGTCATTATAAATCCAACCACCAACTCAGAAAATTAATTCTACACATAATTAAAATCCACCTCCTCGTGGGATCGACACTCGTCACCATTAATCTATTCTACAATAGATTCGTGCACTTACGAGTTCAATAAAATTTGCACAACAAGTTTTTGGCGCCGTTTTGGAGGTAAGTATTTTAATTTGTAGAATTTTTTTCTTCTTTATTTATTTATTTTATTTGTTTCCTTGTAATATTTTTTTATTTATTATTATTAAAAAAAAAAAAAAAGAGAGAAAAAAAAGTGAAATTACATTCAAGTAGGTATTATTTTCTTTTTTTTTTTCTTCTTCTTTAAATTTCGTAATTTAATTTTCATGTTATTTTTTTTTTTATTTTGTGAAATCGGAGTTGTTCAACCGCCTCTTAATTTATTTTAATTTGTTTCACGTATTTTCTTTTCTATATATAGCGCTTGAGTTATTTTCATAAAGCAAATTTAATAAAAATACGTAATAAGGTTAGTATTGTAATTTCTCCCTCTTATTTATCTTTATTAATTTTGTTATCATTTTTTTTTCTTTGCATGCATGGTCGTAGGTCACAATTACCAAATCTTGAGCCTATAAACTTTGAATTAGAAAAAACACTTCGCACACACAAACACGTTGAAATTAAAAATAAAATTGGGATGGATTTGCAACCAGCACCACAAGAGAGGCCATTTAAGGACTACTTCTTGATCCTTAGCTAACTTGAGCACATCATGCATAAGATACCCAAATGTAGCTGCTAGGAGTTTTGAATTAAAACCTAGTGTGCTAAATTGTCTCCCAACATTCTATGGCCTAGAAAATGAAGATCCATATAATCATCTGAATGATTTCCATGCTATTTGTCAAACTTTTAAATATGAGAATTTTTCAGATGATGATGTTAAGCTTAGATTATTCCCATTTTCTTTAAAGGATAGAGCTCGTTCGTGGTTCAATGCATTGCCTGCTAATGCTATTTCCCAGTACATAAAACCAATGCTATTCGCAGGGAAATTTCAGAGTTTACCCAAAGAGAAGATGAGCAATTTTTCGAAGCATGGGAGCGATTCAATGGGCTACTCCTAAAGTGTCCACATCATGGTTATGAGAAATGGCACCAATGCCAATACTTTTTGGAAGGATTATTGCCGAATGTGCAAGAATGGCTAATGGCAACAAGTGGAGGAGAGCTAATGTCAAAAAGTGCATCAGAGATTTGGGATTTCTTCCAGCGACAAGCGGATAATTCCCAACAACGGAGTCATTCGCTCAGGAGTACTAGAAGAGTTAAGGGAGTGAATGAGGTTCACATTGGCGAGTCAAGTTCAGAAATTAAAGAAGTCAAAGACATAGTTGAAGGTCTTTCCCGACAAATAGCATCGTTAACAGCTGCTAAATTAATGGAACCACTTGACCAGGACTCATACTCAGATCAAGCCAATGCCATAGGTGTAATGAGAAAGCCATCAATCTACAACCCCTACTCCAACACATATAATCCTGGATGGAGAGACCACCCCAATTTTTCATGGTCTCAAGGATTCCAACAGAATGGACCAGCAGCTCCAGCTCCAACTCCACCAATGCAACCAATTCCTCAAAATCCTCAAGCCTCTCAACCACCATTTAAACCATATAATCAGAACCCAAACCATTCTCAGCCTAGACCATGGGAGGATGCATTTCAGAATTTCAAGAATCTTATTCACTCCAAAATCAACCAACAAAACCGCACCATTGATGAACTACGAAATGAGATGAGAGCGGGTTTCAACTCACAAACCCAATCAATTTCAAACCTTGAGAAAATGGTGGGACAACTTGCTTTCGTCGATTCGGACACTTGGCAATGACTGTTGAGAAAGGTAAATTCCCAAGTCAACCAAAGGCCTAATCTAAAGGAGTGCATGAAGTAAGTACGAGTTCACCTCGGTATGGGGAGAGGTCAAAGCCGTCATGACCTTGCGAAAAGGAAAAGAAATCGACAACAAAGTGGAGATGCCGGTACCAAAAACAACTCAAATTGTACCGGTAAATGAAGAAGACTTATCCTCAGAGGAGAAAGAAGAAACCAACCCACAAGAATACGTTCCAAAAGCTCCATTTCCCCAGAGGTTAGTTAAAGCAAAGAAGGGAAAATCTACAAGTGAGATTTTTGAAATCTTTAAACAGGTAAGTGTTAACATCCCTTTACTTGATGCTATAAAACAAGTGTCATCTTATGCCAAATTTCTTAAAGACCTTTGTACTAAAAAGAGAAACATTCATGTTCAAAAGAAGGCATTTTTAACAGAAAATGTGAGTTCTATACTCCAACACAAACTTCCTCTAAAATACAAAGATCCAGGCTCCCCCACTATCTCATGTAGTATAGGGAACCACACAATTGAGAATGCTTTGTTGGACTTAGGAGCTAGTGTAAATTTGTTGCCTTACTCAGTATTTGTGAAACTTGGACTGGGAGAATTACACCCAACTCCAGTGGTGTTACAACTTGCAGATCGGTCCATGAAAAAACCTCGTGGTATTGTGGAGGACGTGCTTATACAGGTAGATAAGTTTTATTTTCCTGTTGATTTTATTGTAATTGACACTCAACCAGTCCGAGATTCAAGCGGATCCCCATTATCCTAGGACGACCTTTCTTGGCAATCGCCGATGCTCACATTCAATGCAGAATCGAAATACGCGATTTGTCTTTTGGCAATATGACGATGGAACTAAATATCTTCAACATTGCCAAACAACCTCCCAATGCAGATGATGAAATTGTTGATGTGGATTTAATCGAAGAATTAATTGATAATACTTTTATTTCAAATCTTAGTGATGACCCTTTACAAACATGTTTAACTCACTTTGGTTTGAATTTTGATATTGACAGATCAATAGATGAGGTTAACGCCTTACTTGATTCAGCACCATCCATGGACATTAACAAATGGAAGTCAAGAGTGGAACAACTAGCACCATCAAAGAAGAAACTGAGTCCATCATCAGAATCACCACCAAAACTTGAGCATTGTGCATACTGGGCCAGCAAGAAATTCAACTTTGACATGCAGCAAGCTAACTTAGAAAGAAAATCACAACTGGCAGAACTTGAAGAAAGTCGTAATGATGTATACAAAAATGCCAAGATTTACAAACAGCGAATGAAAGTCTTTCATGACAAGCAAATTATGAGAAAATCTTTCACACCAGGTCAGAAAGTACTTTTATTCAATTCTCGCTTGCGCTTATTCCCAGGTAAGTTACGTTATCGATGGACTGGTCCCTTTATAGTCCACACTGTTTTTTCATATGGAGCAGTTAAAATTAAGGATCCAAAGAACGGTGTAATTTTTAAAGTTAATGGTCAAAGATTGAAGCCATATATAGAGTACCAACCACGTGAAAAAAGGCACCGACATAGATTTGAGTGACCCACCAAATTTAAATTGAGACTTTTTCTTATTTATTTCTTCTTTTCGGTGATTTAAATTTGTGTGAAACTGTGTTTATTCAATCATTCAATTTTCTTTTATCACTTTTAATTATGTATGCCTCAATTAGACAGATCCTCTTGAAACATCTCAGACAACTTCAACGTATACGATCTCATCTGAGAAGCCAGATACGATTTTACAAAACACATCGTATTTGGAAGTTACAACCTCCAGAGTTGGTATCCCAGGTTGAAGATCTAGAAAGACAACTCAGAGGAATAGAAGATGAGATATATAACTTCCAATTAGAGCTCGAGGTTAACTCAATAAGAGGACGAATGTAAGTTCATTTTTCTTTTTATTGTGTGTTTTCTTATTTTGTTCACTTTCGTGTTTGATTCGATTTTACAGATTTGATTTTCTTTATTTAGTGTGTTTTGATTTATTTTCCCGTATAAGTGGCGGATAACGGTATTCGTGACAATCAAAGTCGATTCTTTAGTTTCCCATAATAACTAATATTCGAGAAGAAGGTAAGGTATGGACGAAACACAATTCTAGCAAAGCTTCACAAGCGATTTCCTTCACTTCCTCAGAATGCCCTCCTTACGATCTATAAAGCTCGGTCCGAACGCATGCGATTGCTTATGAAATATAACATCCCTGCTGACATCCGTTGGTTAATCGAGGCTAAAGTACGTTTAGCAGTGTGCCAGGATGAAATGCGATAAAAATCCTTGTTCTTTCGGAATGATGTTTGATAATAGGGAAGATAAGATTCAATTCATTAGGGATGGCTTGAATAAAGAGTCATTGGATGATATCCTTTTGTCTCTTGAAACGCATCCCAGTGGATACGTACAAAGAGCAATTCTTCAGTTATGGCCATTATTTCAGAAAGAACGTGTCCGATATAGTCTTGGGAATCTGACTATAAACGACCCTGTTTGCCAGTTTATAAGAAAACTGGATGGGAAGCCTATCCTCGACCCATAGAGGGCGTTCAAGCCGTTTCTGGACGTAAAACCAGAGGAAGATGTGAGCCACAATCACAACTACTTGTAAATATCCTTTTACTGTTGTTTTACTTTACTGTTGTTTTATTTCACTGTTGTTTTATCAATTGCATTATTGTCTTTAATAATTGAGTGCTTTTTCTTTTACTATTTCCTTTTTGACTCTCGAGCCATGTGCTTTACGCGTTAATTGACATAGACATGCTACCTCCTATACAGCTGTAAATCATTGTCACAAAGATCCTTGATATATGATCATTTTCTTTTAGACTCACAAATTATTTTTTTAGAAGCATCACAATTGCAGCTAATCCCAATAAACAATTCAAGAACATTTGTGTGCTCTCGGATTTAACTATGGCAAACATAAAGAGTTCGTTGAGGCGCCATCGATCTTGGTCAACGATGCATGAGAAAGAAATTTGCATCCGGTTTATGGAGGAGGTGACCGAGGGTTATCAAAACTAGTCTCGAAGCTGTTTATCTCGAGAGGAGCCAAGTGTTAGGCATCATCCCAAGAAGCCTCAAACCGTTGCTTTGTATGTCCGACTCACCAACCTGGAGAAGAGTTAGTTGTCTCGGTATGCAAGAAAGAATAATCGAAATGCTAAATCATCCGATGCTTTTATTTTCCTACCAGGAGATCTTGCAACTCTAGAGGCACTAATCACATTAGATCTTGGGCCCATCCAACATTCATCGTAAAACCCATCGGTTTGTTAAATGTCAATAATTTTTATGATGGCTTCATCGCATTTCTTAACCATGCAATAAAAAATCATTTCATCCCTTTCACAAATGAAAAAAATCTTTATTTGTGCTCATCGCTAACGAGTTAATTGATCTACAAGCTTATGTACTGAGCGGATCCCAAGACCCTTGTCTTTGGAATGGCCAACTAATGATGGTAAAGAAGAAGAAAGTAATAAGAAGTGCAAATTAGATTTAACTCTCCGCATTTGTAAATATTTTCTTCGTGATACAAAGACTCGGGTGATGTCTTCTAAACCCTATTTTCTTTCAAACATTGAGGACAATGTTCCGTTCGAGGTTGGGGGAGGGAATAGTTGACAATTGTGGAATATCTCAATCTTAGTGTAGTTTTTACTAATTTTTGTTTTAAACTAACTGTGGCTAAATTTTTGAGTCGAAGATGGTGAATATGGAGTGTAGTAACTCTAAACGCATCTTCTTATTAAAAAAAAAAAAAAAAAAGGCATTTTGTGTGATCTTTTCATAATTAGATGACATGATAACTTTCAAATTTTAGTATTTGTATTATCTTTGGTCTTTAGTTATGTTTACACCATGTTTGTTACTCTACATGTTGATGTTGGAGACAAATATAAGTTCTTGAAAGAATGCACATGTCATAATAATTTCCAAGTGAGTTTTGAGCTGTCATTTTTCTTGGAGAGTAACCCTTTTTGCCCATTCTTCATTCAGCTTAGCAGTTTATTGCTTTATACATTATCTCCTAAAAAAAAAAAAAAAAAAACTAAATTGTGTGTTGCCACATATGAATATATATATAAATATTATATATGGAAGATTATTTAGAACCCTAAAATATTAAATAAAGCCCAACTTTGGTCCGTTTGAGCCTTTCTAGCCAACCCTATTAATATGTATCCATAGTTAACCCTTTGAGCCTTAAAAAAAAATAATAATAATAAAAAAATAATAAAAATAAAGACTTTTCTTTTTTAAGCAACCTATTATCTTGTCCCACTCCAATGTGGAGTATCACCTTATATTTTGTATTTCTCACCACCCATTTATGTTTGAAAATAGAGATAATTTTGTATAAAAAAAAAAAGGTGCTAAAAAAAAAAAAGAGAAAAAGAAACAAAAGAAAAAAAATGTTTACAAATAAAAAAAAAATAAAAAATAAAAAAAATCAAGTGAAAAGCACCTTACAATCTCCAAAGTTCTCTATTTTTCAAACATATATTTTGTTTTTCCTATTATCCTTTCTTTGTTAGCCACGTCCCTAGCCTACGTTACGTCCTAATAAAAGTCCTTCTTGATTTTAGGGAACTATAGTCTGAAATGGAAACTAGTTATATGGGTTGAAAAGATGTGGTAATGCATACTAAAAAAAATATATATAAATAAAAATAAAAAAAAATAAAAAATGATGAATGTATTGGTTTGATTAGCATTTTTGAATTAAAATCGTACTATTTCTAAGCTGAGGGCATATTTCTATCACCTTGGTGAGAGTGTGTGATATTACTTTTTTATTATTTTCACTCAAATTACCATTCACTGGAGTGATTATTTTTTGGTTTAATTTCTTTGTGAGCGTATTACTACTACCAGTGAGATTTTGGGGTTTGCATGTCATTCTTAAAAGTGACTCGATTACTAAAGTTGTGACAAAGTTTCTAAACTGATTCATGTGGAGAATTGATGTGGGAATGATATTTCTTTAGACTGTAGATAATGCTTATACTTTTATTTGATTGTTATCATTAGTCTGATTGAATAAATACCACAATATAAAAAAAAAAATATATTTGTTTCAGTTTTGTTTTCGCTTAAATTGCTAGGGACTAGCAACAAGCTGGTTGGGGGGTGTGTTGAGTACTAGAAAGTGTGTATTTATAATGGAGAAAATCATCATTTTACACTCCAAGTCTCACTAACATCCCTATTTTTATGTCTTTAAGTCCCTTGTAATTTAATTATGTATGTTTTATTTTAATTAAGTATTTTATGTATTTTAGAGGATATCATGGTCATTTCACAATAAACGAGAGATCAGATGGAAAAACGGACAGCACTTTTGAACTCAGGACAGTCGAAAACCTTAGGAGGAGCATAAAAAGAAAAATGGTACTGTTCACATATACGGTACTGTTCACACATACGGTACGGTTGATATATCGATCGTGACACGACACATTCACGTGACTGCTTCACGATGACTTTATTCACCTGCATCGTAGGCCGACGTGGCATCGCATTTATGCGATGACGTGGCACTATACGATGACGTGGCGGCATTTGATTGGACGAATGATGTGGCATTGACCGCTTATGTGGCATTGACTGATGATGTGGCGTTGACTGATGACGTGTCATGATCCTATTGAACCAAAAATGTTGACCGGTGACGTGGCAGAATATTAGTGGATCGAAAAAACGTGTGTACGGTACATGCATATACACGAAGAATAAGCCCACGATGATGTGTTCCATCCAATAGGAACTTGCCACGTGGCGCAATCCTGAGCGTCCAAATTGTTTTAATCCGATGGCCATGATTTACTCCGTGTATCTATAAAAAGGGGGCTCCCCCCCCCTAATTTGACACCCCTGAATCCATTTTTGGACTCCATTTTCTCTAATTCCATCTCCATCTTGTATTTTCTACGTATTTTAATAAAATTCCCATTTTACCCATAGTTCAAATATGAGTGGCTAATTTCCTTTCAAGCTTGGGTTGCAGGTGAAGTCTCAACATGCTCCATGGGCTTAATTTGGTAAATTTACTTTTCCTTCCCCTTTAATTTATGTGGTTGTTTTGACTTTTCGTAGACAGATAGTAATAATCTTGTCGGATATCTATTTGGAATAACCGCCTCCCTAGGCAAGGTTATTACTATTTGGCACGGGAAGCCCTTAGCACCATATCTATTAAAGTGTGGTTCATGATGAGTGAAAGTTCCCCCTTCATGATTTAATTGGTACTAATAATGAATATTAAGCCGATGGTACATGTTGAGACAGATCCGGAGATCCAAGCATTTTATTTTAATAGTTTATTCCAATAGCTTTAATTCAAATTAATACATTGCCTACATAATTGTCATTATAAATCCAACCACCAACTCAGAAAATTAATTCTACACATAATTAAAATCCACCTCCTCGTGGGATCGACACTCGTCACCATTAATCTATTCTACAATAGATTCGTGCACTTGCGAGTTCAATAAAATTTGCACAACAATGCCACTTCAATAGCACATTTGTTCTTTCGATAGATAGTACATTTGCATGATATTAAAAAAAATATCACTTCTGACAAGGATGTGAAGTTCATCAGTAAGTTTTGGAGTCATCTTTGGGACAAGTTTGGTACACAATTGCAGTTTAGTAGTGCTTTCCATCCATAAATAGATGGGCAGACAAAAGTGGTCAATCGAATTTTGGGCAATATGTTACGCTGTGTTTGTGGTGACAAGCAACGGAACTGGGAAGCTGCTTTACCTCAAGTTAAGTTTGCTTATAATATCATTATGAATCGTTCCACTAGCAAGACTTATTTTAAGATTGTTTATACTTGCCACCCTTGCCATGTGTATGACTTGGCTGTCTTGCCAATAGTAGCTGCAATTGAAGAAAGCAAAGGCGAAGGATAATGAGGTGGAAAAAGCTTTAAAGATTCATATCGAGGTACAGGCTCACTTGGAGGTTGCCAATGCTAGATGTAAGACTAAAGCAGACAAACATCGGCAAAAGAAAGTATTTTCAAAAGGAGACTTAGTGATGGCAATTTTGCGGCAAAGTTGATTTCCTGGCATTTGGCATTCGCACTAAATTGGAGAAGCGCAAATATGGACCATTTCAAGTAGCTCGAAAGATCAACGATAATGCTTATGTGCTCCATTTACCAGACAATTGGAACATCTCTCACACTTTTAATATGGTTGATCTGTTCGTATATCATCCAGATGATGAGGAATTGTATCAACCAAACTTGAGGACGAGTTCTTTTCCAAGTACGGGGGACTGATGTAGAGAGTAATTTTAGGAATTTAATTTTTTTGGAATTTTAGTATTTTAGGACTTTTCTATTTTAATTGGAGTCAATTATGGTATTTTATTCATTTAAAACTTTCTATTTTAATAGGAGTTAAGTTAGATATGAAATTTAGTTAACTTAGGAAAATATCTTTTATCTCTAATATAATTATGATTTAGTTTCTCATTTTGAGTTAACTTAGGGAAAGTATCTTCTATTTCTATTATAATTGTAATTTAGTTTCCCTTTTTTAGTTAACTTAGAGAAGTATGTTTCCTCTATTATAAATATAAAGGTCTTGTCATTGTTTAGAGAACTTTTCAAACTCAATTATTCTATAAACTTTTTATTTAGAGACTTGTTTTTCTCTATCTTTATCTTCTTTACAAATTCAGCTTCGTCAATTGGTATCAGAGCAAGTTTGATTGTCATCATAGTACGACCACACGAACAAAAGAATAACCATCTCAAAGGTGTTGATCAAGGAATGCAGGCAACGACTATGGAGACTGTCAGACAGATGGTCACAGAAATAGTCTTGCAAGTCATGGAGAATGCGCTTTAGGTATGAAATTTAGTTAACTTAGAAAAATATCTTTTATTTCTAATATAATTGTTATTTAATTTCTCATTTTGAGTTAACTTAGGGAAAATGTCTTTCATTTCTGTTATAATTATAATTTTGTTTTGGTTTTTTAGTTAACTTTGGGAAATGAGTTTCTTCTATTATAAATATAAAGGTCTTGTCATTATTTAGAGGATTTTTCAAACTGAATTATTTTATAAACTTTTTATTCAAAGACTTATTTTCTCTATCTTTATCTTCTTTACAAATTCCACTTCGTCAAATTATTTGTAGTTTCTTCTCAAACTGACTACACAAATGTAATCATCATGCTAAAAGAACATGCACACATGACATTTTCGATGACTTGAACCTGTCAACCATGATCTAATGTTTGTTTATGTAAAGGTGCCACGCAGCAGCACAAGTTCCATCAATAGCACCAATGCATTTCTACATTAAAATGAAAATTGGACAAAAACTTGTATTTACAATTATAATTATTATAAAATTAATTACACTAATTAATTACTTCAAAATATAGAAAATATATAGGATTATTCCTAATTTTTGGTGGTGTAATCCCTTGATTTTGTGGCCAAATGATATCATATGCCAATTTACATGCTTCTTTAAGGGCGCATTTGATGCACTATTATATTATTTTAATGCAAATGTGTTGGATGATGTTGTATTTTATTACTATTGTGCTAATTATAATAATACTGTATAACATTTGATGTTATACTGTATTGTATTAATTTTTAATTATACAATATTTATTACTACAGTGCACTGTATTAATCTTTTTTTGTGATTAATTTAAATTATATATTTAGAAAATAATATTATTAATACTTAACAAAATACTAAATATAGAAATCTTAAATTTTAGAAATTCTACATTATTTGTTTTTGTTTAAATGGAAAAAAATCATAATTCCCTATTAAACATATTTAGAAATGGATAAAGCCAATGCTTTTTATTTTATATATGTTTTTGCATCATAATTCTAACTAAACATTGTTTTAACAAATTTTAAAATTTTCAACAACATAACATTTATTTTTTTACCAATTCTGAAATATATACCCTGTGAAATAAAAATTGAAATAAATAATTTAGTCAAATTACCTCAGAAAATATAACAATATAAATAAATAGTTAAAAAACACAATATTCATTTAAAGTTTATGCATACTCCAACAGATTCACAAAATAATAAAGTGATACAATAGTTGTAACATTATTACCAATAAAGCGAGTTGTGCTAAATAATTGAAATACACACATCAACAAGGTAAAATACTAGTGCAAAATATCATTATTTAGTTAGAAATGCATACCCTGTATTCAAACTCATCTCTCCTCTCATGCTCATACAAAAGCATCTTAACATATGTCGACTTATGTTGAGTGCTAGAAAGTGTGTATTTATAATAGAGAAAATCATCATTTTACAATTCAAGTCTCATTAACATTCATACTTTTATATCTTTAAGTCCCTTGTAATTTAATTATATATGTTTTATTTTAATTAATTATTTTATGTATTTTAGGGGACATCATGGTCATTTCACAATGAAAGAGATATTAGATAGAAAAACGAATAGCAATTTTAAACTCAGGACAGTCGAAAACCTTAGGAGAAGTATAAAAAGATAAATGGTATTGTTCACATATACGGTACTGTTCACGGCACTGTTCACCTATGCTGTACGATGACATGGCACTGTATGATGATGTGACAACATTTGATTGGACGAATGATGTGGCATTGACCGCTTATATGGCATTAATTGATGATGTGGTGTTGGCTGATGACATGTCACGATCCTATTGGACTAAAATGCTGATGTGGCGTTGACCGGCGACGTGGCAGTATATTAGTGGACCGAAAAATGTGCGTATAGTACATGCATATACACAGAATGAGAGCCCTGATGATGTGTTCCATCCGATAAGAACTTGCCATGTGGCGCAATCCTGAGCGTCCAAATTGTTTTAATTCGATGGTCATGATTTATTCATTGTATCTATAAAAAGGGGGCTCCCCCCCTAATTTGACATCCCTGAATCTATTTTTGAGCTCCATTTTCTATAATTCCATCTCCATCTTGTATTTTCTACGTATTTTAATAAAATTTTCATTTTACCCCTAGTTCAATTATGAATAGCTAATTTTCTTTCAAGCTTAGGTTGAAGGTGAAATCTCAACATGTTCCATGGGCTTAATTTGGTAAATTTACTTTTTCTTCCCCTTTAATTTATATGGATGTTTTGACTTTTCGTAGACAGATAGTAATAATCTTGTCTAGATATCAGCTGGTGTAACCGCCTCCCTAGGCAAAGTTATTACTATTTGACACGGGAAGCACTTAGCACCATATTTATTAGAGTGTGGTTCATGAGGAGTGAAAAACCCCCTTCATCATTTAATTGGTACTAATAATGAATGTTAAGCCGATTGTGCATGTTGAATATAAATCCGAAGATCCAAGTATTTCATTTTAATAGTTTATTCCCACCGCTTTAATTCAAATTAATAGATAGCCTACGTCATTTTCATTATAAATCCAACCACCAACTCAGAAAATTAATTCTACAAGCAATTAAAATCCACCTCCTTGTGAGATCGTCACTCGTCACCGTTGATCTATTCTACAATAGATTCGTTCGCTTGTGAGTTCAATAAAATTTGCACACTCACAATCATTTTGCAATATCTTAAAAGCCACTATATTTGAAGGTTTCTCCACTATTAGATTTAAGGCAATAAGCTCATCATCAACAAAATGTCCCATCGAAGCAAGCTCTTTACCAATCTAATCATGATCTTCACTATTTCCAAACATATTATGAGACATTTCAGTGTTGGCTTTGTAAAATGGTGAAACCAATTTGTTAATACCAATAGCAATATGTTCATTTGATTTAGACTTTTTCCTGTTCAACGATTGTGAATGTGATCAAGTAGTGTGTTGAGAATTTGAAGGCATGGTAGTAGACATTGAAGAACCTTCATCATCAATCTCATTGTCGACATCATGAATTTCTTCTTGAAGTACTACATTATCCATAGTAATTGGAGCTTCTGTCAACCTTCCACTGGCAAGGTCTTTTCTAAATATATTTGCTAGCCTTTCATAACGTGAAAATGGATTATTCCTCCAAATGCTTGCATTTTTATGGGACTGCAATAATAAAACAAGGTAGTTGAATAAATTCTATTACATTTATAATAAACATTTTTGTTTATAAATCATGACCTAGAAAGAAAATCATTTTCTTATAGTTAAATAAATTCTATTATATTTTAGAAAGTTAATATTGTTTATAAATCATGACATAAGAAGAAAATTATTTTCTTTATTTTAAATTTAGAATACTAACCTCCACATATGATTTACATAATTTTTCACTATCAACCACCATATATTTTATCACATCATTCCATGCAAAACTTCTAGTGTTCAACATATCAAATATCACCCCATAACTTTTCTTCCATATCTTTATCTTAGAGTTAATATTTGGGTACACATTCAAACCACTTTCTGGTAATAGTTTTTCTAATTCATTTTCATTATAGTTGTAACTTTTAGATTTGAAGGTGTCATTTTCAACTCACCCACCTTTTGCAACTACAACTAAAATATTCAACATTGCTTCTTCTTCATCTTTTGTTCATGCTTGTCTTAACGCTCTCTTATTTCCAGTAGTATGGTTAGTACCTCCACTCTCCATTCCTACAAAATAGATATTATAATAATTTTGAAACAATTAACTAAAATATAACACCATGTGAACTTCACATGAGCAACCCTTGATAAATTCCCAATAATATCTAAATATAAACAAATGATTACAACCTTACATACTTTCATAATGATATTTATATAACAACAAAAGTACAGCCTTAGATGCTTTCCTAATGACATCCATATATTAACAAAAGTACAACCTTAGATACTGATTAACATTAAAAGGTGTAAGATTCTATCATTTCTCACTTATAGTGTTCATAACACTAATAATTTCGTCTTATTTATTAATTCCGAACCTATTTCATGAATTATCTATTTTTATTTATTTTTAAGTATGACTTTTATGTTTTCTAGGAAAATCTCTAAAATTATGACTCTTGAATTGAAAAAAAGGACATGAAATTTGAATTCCAAAGGATTAAAAGCATTTAGAAGAATTTTAGCGCTTTTGATTTAGCATCAGTTTTGAACGATTGATATTGTACCACGTGTCCTAGCTCACGTGGATCTTATTGTACTAGATTTAACCACCAAAGTTGGTAGTTCAACCACCTTGACAAATGACCAAAAAGGGGCTTAGACTTTGACTTCAATTTTAGCCATTGATTATATTCAGTCCAACAATCCATAATGATTGTGATACCCACCTCGGACTGTATTATTAAATGTCATTGTAAGTTTATCATTTAAGCTCATCAGAAATATCATGTGAATGCCCACACTTGATCACTTAAAATTTGCCAATATAACGGCAAGAGCTCTTACAAATTAAATGTGCTAGATTTTAGAAAAAGAAGAAAATGGGAGAAAGTTGTGTGGCCGATTTTATGGGTGAGCTTTTTAGGTGTAAATCCAGAGTGAATTTTAGAAAAACAAAATCTCTTTTCTTTTCTTTTCTTTTGTTCTCAATTTTCTTATATTGTACTTCACAAGTTTACTAAATAAAATGAGTGTTTTTCTTAAATGACTAAATTTTCTAAGTTAAGGTGAAAGGTTAAACTCAAAGATTCAAATCATAGAATTAATTACTCTCTTAAATGAGTTTCAAGTTTATTTTATTTATTTATATGTTTATAATTTTTTTTACTGGTAACTTTTATGTCATATTAATCTGTAGATCTAGACTTCCTTCGATCTATATAGTATTTTGATATAATATCAACACTTTAATATTGTTTTGGTACGTTAGGTATTTGATCCCATATTTTAATTAAGAATTAAATGGCATAATAATTAATTGGTAAAAGAAATACAAAATGTAAATTTGAAAGAGTATTATAACAATAATTTGAAAATAGTGAGTGGATCTTGTAACCTTAACACTTTTATAGATTGTTCCCTGTTAATTTCTTTTTCTGTAATTAATTTTTATTTAATAATTGACTACTAGATTTATAAATTCTCTGTGGTTCGACTACGGACTCATCGAGTTATATTATAATAAGACACTCTTATACTTAGAAATAATCAACACTTTTAAGTCGTGTCAAGTTTTTGGTGTCATTATAGAAGAACTTTTTAAATTTAGTGTGAATTATTTTTCTTTATTTTTTCGGTTCATTTTTATCTTTGTCATTTTATTTTGTTTTCATAAAATACCATAAAATTTGTAAGAAAACTTCATTTTGTCCTAGAAATTCTTGCAAAACCTTCCTTAAATCTAATTTAAACTGGGATCATTGAATTGGGACTTATTTCTTGGGAATTTTGGACACTGTCGACTAGGTGAACTTGGACTTTAGGACATAGTGGACTAAATGAACTTAGAATTTAAATTTTAAAAATTACAAGTAAGGCCTAAATTTAAATTGATTGCTTAATTAATTGGTAATTTTTAAAAGTTGCTTTAAAAAAAAAAAGATTACACATCTCAAGGTGAGTATATCTTTTTCTTTGTAATTTCATTTTCCTTTAGTTCCATTTTTTTTTCTTTTTATGTTGTTAATTTACATGGATCGTTCTATAATGCGGTCTACAAATTAATCTATGTAAATGACTAGTTTAACTGCCTATTAAGTTATTTTAAATTCTATTAATTAATTTTTAGTTTATTTATTTCGCATTTTTTTCCTTTTCTTGTACATTTATCTTACTTGCTTATTTATAATTTTCAGCCTATTTTTATTTGTGCAATTTTTATTTAGTGTTGCATCCATTACTCATTTATTTGTGTATTGTTTTCTTAACTTAATTTGATACATACTCAAACATCATCAGCATTGTATGAGATGGTGGCCTCGTACAAATAATGACAGATTAATTAAGAAATCGCTTTTAAAACCCTTAGACATGGTCGACATCAAAGATGATAACTTTTCAAAGCAAGGAGTTAACCAAGCTCTACAAAATCTTCATGATTAACCTAGGACATTTAGAGATTTCATTCATCATACCAGAGTAGGAGCACCATCATGTATAGTTTTTCCTCCTGATACATTACGTTTTTATTTCAAACATGGTATCATTTAGCTTCTACCTAATTTTTCATGGTTTTGAGTCTAAAAATTGATACCTTTATTTGAGAGAATTTGAGGAAGTCTGTAATATTTGTACTAATCGAAATTGTGCATGAACCTAATTAGACTTAGATTTTTCTCTTTCTCACTAGAAAAAGTAAAACATGGCAACAAAACCTTAGGTCAGGATCCATCAAACCTTAAGATGAAAGATAAGTATAATTTTTAAAAAAATTCTTTCCATGCATAGAACGAATTCCTTTAAAAGGAAAATCACTATTTTCACTTAAAAACTTGGAGAGACCCTTTACCAATGTTGGGATAGGTATAAGAAATTACTTAACATTTTCCCACACTATGGTTTTGAGATATGGAGATTAGTATCATATTTCTATGAAGAACTAACATTCCAAAGTAGACAGATTATTGAAATGATGTATAATGATGAGTTTCGAGATAAAAATCCTAAAGTCACATTATGTTATCTTGACTACATGGTAAACAATACATAAAATTGGGACACAGTTGGCTCTTATGAGTCATCAAGTAAACCTTAGTCATCTCCATCTGGTGAAGGCATCTACAACATTATCGAAGACCATGACCTTCAAGCTAAATTTGCACCTTTAACTAGAACAGTCAAAGCACTGGAGTAAAAAAAAGATTGGTTATGTAAAATCTCTTCAAGATATTTCATGTTATATTTATAGTTCCACTTACCGCTCTATGTAGGACTGTCCGACTTTGTCGACTCCAAAAAAAATTTTGTACGAACAAGCAAATGTCATAGACAATTTCAAAAAGTTGAATCCTAATCCATACTCATAGACCTATAACCTTGGTTGGAGAAATAATTCAAATTTAAACAATGGAAATGACAATCATGTACAATTGTCACAACCACATCCTTCGAGTCAAAAGTTTCAAAACTCGCAGAATTACCCACCTTATATCCCACAAACAAGAAAAACTCTTAAAGATACATTGTATTTATTCATAGAAAAAAGAGTCCATCAATAACTAAACCATGTAAATCTTAACTAATTTGACAAATAGTATATCTAAACTGACATCAGCTCTCACGGTCTAGGAAAAAAATTTTCCTTCTCAAATAGAGCCAAATCCCAAGAGTCAAGAACACCATCAATTGAGTAATGCAGGAAACTAAAACATGAGACAAGTCAAATATCGAAAAGCAGATTCTTGATCAGAAGTCAATTTTAGAGAGTAATGAAGAGTCCAATGAACTTTTAAACCATGAAGAGATAATCAACTCTTCTTCTGTACCCCTACTTCCATAAGTACTAATCAAGTCAAAGAAATCAAACCACAGTCCTAAGATTTATAAAGTCTTCAAATAGGTAAAGATCAACATTTTTTTGCTAGATGTCATTAAATATATACCATCTCATGTAAAATTTATAAAAGATCTATGCAATGTAAAAAGAAAACATAAGGTACAAAAAAAAGTTTTTCTAGCAAAACAGGTAAATTCCTTTCTCTTAACTAATAACGTTTTAAAATACAAGCACCTTGGTTGTCCAACTATTTCGTGCATTATTGGGGACTATTAAACATACTTAACTTGATCTTGGTGCTAGTGTCAATTTGCTTCCTTATTTAGTGTATAGAAACTTAATCTTAGCAAGTTAAAACTGACATCCATTACTTTTTTAATTGAAGATGTACTGGTTTAAATCAATAAATTTATATACCTTGTGAATTTTATTGTTCTGGAAATTGAACCAATTGCTAATAAATGCAAGTAAATTCTTGTTACATTATGTCAACCATTTTTAACCATTACTAATGCTTTGATTAATTGCAAGAATTGATTGATGAACTTATCTTTCGGCAATATGACATTGGAACTCAATATGTTCAACATTTATAGACGACTTTGTCACAAAAAAAAGAGGAAGATAGTGAGAATGAAGAGAATGTACTCATTAAACCAATATTGAGGAACACATTTAGGATGAGAAATTTACAAACTCTATAAAAATTTGTTTTACTGATTCATTTGAATCAAATAAGGAATTAGAGAATGTAGTACAGCTAACATATGCATTTTTTCTTGATCCTAAGCAAGCACTTAACAAAGATAGTCGCAAATTGATCTGTAAGGACGAGATACAATTTAAAGAGACAAAAAAAAAGGAAGTATTAAAACTTGAATTAGAGCCCTTACCAAAAGAGTTAGAGTATGTATACCTAGGAGATCAACATAGCTATTTAATGGTAATTCTTTCTCGACTTACAAGCAACAAAGAAGATAAGTTACTGACTGTTTTAAAAAAGCATAGGGCTGTAATTGGTTCGACCTTGAAGGACATAAAGGTTATTAATCTTTTAATTTGCACACACAAAATACACTTAGAGGAAAATGCCATAACAACCCGTCATCTGCAAATAAGACTAAATCTTCATATGAAAAAGGTAGTAAAGAATAAGGTCCTCAAACTACTAGATGTAGGGATTATTTATTCTATCTTTGATAGTAAATGGGTAAATCCAACATAAGTAGTACTTAAAAATTCTCGAATAACTATTGCAAAAAGTGAAAAAGATGAATTAATTCCAACACTATTTCTATATAATCGGCACATGTGCATTAATTAACAAAAATTAAATGATGCTACTAGAAAATACAATTTTCCTTTTTCATTTTTAGACCAAATTCTCAAGGTCATAGTAGGACACTTTACTACTATTTCTTAATGGCTACTCAAGCTATTATTAAATTCATATAGCCTTAGAAGACCAAGAAAAGACCATATTCACCTACCCATTTAGAACATTTGCATTTAAGAGGTGCCTTTTGAACTTTATAGTACTTCTACAACAATAAAAAAATGCATTCTAAGCATTTTTAATAACATGGTTGAAAATTATTTAAAGGTTTTTATGGATAATTTAATTGTATTTGGAAAATTTTTTGATAAATCTCTTAATAATTTGGAAAAAAGTTTTGGAAAAGTGTAAAGAGAAAGGTCTTGTTTAAATAAGGAAAAATGTCATTTTATGACTATTTTCAAAATTGTTTTTGGCCTTGTTATGTCTGAAATTGGGATTGAAATTGATTAAGCCAAAGTTTAAGTCATCTCAAAATTACCTTCACCAAAGATAGTTAGGGAAGCTTGTTCCTTTTTAGGATATGCAGAGTTTTAAAGAGGTTTATAAAAGACTTTAGCGTTATACTTAGATCACTTTGTAACCTTTTGAAAAAAGACACACCATGCGAGTAGACCAAAGAATGTAAAAAAGTCTTTGAAAAGATAATTAATCTTTTAACATCAGTCTTTATAATGCAATCCCATGATTCGTTTTTGCAATTTGAACTATGTGTGATGCCAATGATTACATTGTTGGAGATATTTTGGGATAAAAAAAGGAATGTAAGCCCTCTATTATCTATTACGCAAATAAAACTTTGAATAGTGCCAAATAAATTACATCACCATTGGAAAAGAACTACTTGTTGTAATATATGCATTGGATAAATTTCAATCGTATTTGATTGGTTCATTTGCTATTGTTTATTCTGACCATGCTGTTAGATATTTAATGTCTAAATAGAATACCAAACCAAAATTAATACGATGGATTTTGCTACTCCAAGAATTTAATTTCATAATCAACGATAAAAAGAAAGCAGAAAATATTGTTCCAGATCACTTGTCAATACTTACTAATGAGTCATCAATTGACACAACAGCTATCAATAATTCTTTCCCTAATGAGTTTTGATTTTCTATACACAATATGCCTTAGTATGCTAACAAGAAGAGCTTGGGAACAACACGTATCTCAAAGATGGGTTTAATTTTGAATTTTGAATCCAAATGAGGATGCATTTAATCCTTAGTTCATAATAAGAGATTTTTTAATTTCAAAAACTCTTCTCATGAAGTGGGAACTTGGTGGAAGTTAGTCACCTACATTACCTTGAGGGAGTTAAGATCACTAAGTGAGTTCTAATAATCCTTCAAAGTCAACAACAAAAAATGCCAGATGGGAATTATGGATCACTTGAGGAAGCAAACAAGGGGCTCTGAATATAAGCTATGAATTAGTCAAAGCACTAGACCAGCATGGCAAAAATGTAGGGACAAGGCTTATTAATGGAAGAGAATCACATAAGCATAATAAAAGTGCAAAAAGAGGTCGACTACATGACCACAAAACAACAAAAAATAAGGACACGGCCCCACTACTAAAAACATGTTTTTTTAAAAAAAAAAAAAGATATTTTTAAAGGAATGTAATCGCAAAAAAAGTACAAGAACTCAAACTCACTAAAAACTCGAAATTAAACTCAAAGAAACCTTGCTGACTTAAGCATCAGAGTGGGCTCCTCAAAAACCACCATTTCCAACCCAATTTCACCATTTTCTTTGTTTGTGCTATGTGTATAGGTTTACCTCCATC
Organism: Luvunga scandens; assembly: GCA_030449905.1. NCBI lineage: Eukaryota > Viridiplantae > Streptophyta > Magnoliopsida > Sapindales > Rutaceae > Luvunga > Luvunga scandens. The sequence continues at coordinate 4,890,347 of JASUUG010001266.1, forward strand.
TATTGAGCTTGGTTCAGCTCAAGTGGGAAAAAAATTAGGTATCAACAACTATTACATAATATACATGTTCACAAATATATATCCTTATTAACTTTTTTCTTTAAAACTTAAAAGCTAACCCTTTATTTTAACATTCACATACATTCAATAGAATTACATCATTCTTTTATATTTTGTAGCCAACGGTCACATATAATGGCATCAACTTGCCAGAAATCAAAATCAATCCACAAGGGTTAAAGAAAGAGACAAAACACATAGAAGTAACGAATGTGACCATACAAGATAACAATTTTAGATAATGCAGATAAGCACGTTTTTCCAAAATATAAGAAATAAAACAAGATGTGACCAATGCTACCATACAAGATAATACATTTTAGATAATGCAAATAAGCATGCTTCTCCAAATACTTCCTCTTATAGCCAACTATGTGATGAAAAAAGTTTTAAGTGAGTAAGAGACTATCAAACAATCAAATGAAGCCAAAGAATGCACATCAAATGAAATTAATTAAAGCCTCGCAACTTAGGTATAATAAGCTTTCATACATCAGTTTTTGTTTTTAAAAGTTAAGCTTCTTTACACCTCATAGGCATGGCTTCATCATCAAACAAATTCACAATTGTGGAAAATTGAGACTATTAACAATTATGTTTGATGACTCAAAGAAAATTTGTGGTGATCTCAAAACCATTAGAGGACTAAAATATCCCAAGTGAAGGAAAGATGGACTTTTGTTATATCTATGATAAAACCCCTTATACCTTCATACAATAATATTATCCTATTACTTCAAAGTCATTAAAAATGAAATCTCTTAATAATTATGTTGTCATTAATGCTAATACTGATGATCACATAGCATCATTTGTTCAAAATGAGAATAGTACAATAAGTTAAAGAATGACAAATAAACAAAGGGAAAAAAATCAAAAACAATAAAGAATGATGTTTTATATTAGATATAGGGAAAATCTACACAAACTACTTTTGATTGTTGGCATCAACTCATTCAAGGCTCCAACCACATGATACAACTTAATCGCTTAATGCCATTGCGTACAACGTACATGAGGCATAGATTTCAGATACTGAAGCTACACAACATATGACTTTCGGTAAATGGTGGTTTTTAAATACGTGAGCAACACAACATATGACTTCTAATAAATGGTATTGTTAAACTTAGAGTTACTATTATGCACTTAAAGCAATACTTGTATTAACATTTTCCAGTTTTAATAAAATATATTTATTCATAATTCATATTGAGCATTTATTATTAGCCCCTATTTATAAAATATGTGATTTATATATTGGACAAATGATGTCAATAATAGAATATATAACCATAGGTTCTTTAAAAATAAAAAATTGTCGACAACCATTAATGAGCATTTCATTATGTAAAGTCGCAACTATTCTACTTCTATTGTGAGAGATTTTATCTTTATCACTAAAATGGAGACTTCAAGTAGAATAATATGTGTGTGTGTGTGTGTGTGTGTGTGTGTGTGTGTGTGAGAGAGAGAGAGATGTGAATTGAACTAGACCATAGCTAATTATGATCTAATTTAACATTGTCGATGATCATAATTCATATAAGCTTGAATAAGCTTAATCGACCTTAATCCTAAGTGGGTAATGAACTTGCATTTATATATTATATCCTTTAAATTATCACAGAGTGAGATTCATATAAACAGTCAAAACCTTGATATCTTAGAGATGTAGTTTCATGAATGTGAGAACATATACTTACAAAATGAAATCTATACTAATGATGCTTACCTAAGTTGTTTATGGTACTAGATTATTTAAATATGTGGCCACAGTTTATTCAATTAATTTATTATTGAATAATAATATTTGTTTGTAAATTTAATTGCAAATATAAATATGCTAAAATTGATCATTTGAACAAATGTTGCTCTACGGGTAAATATGTAATTACAAAGGCATGGATTCATCATGGGCCTAACTTTAATTATGAGCATTAGATAGAGGGTTAATTAAGTGGTTATTATTGATCTAAGATCAAGGCTAAAATTAATTAAAAAGGGTTTTAATTAATTAGGCTTTTATTTAATTACATGGGTTACTAGAGTACAATTTTGGATTTTTAGTGGAATATCCTAAAGCTATCTTAATAGTTTTGATGTGTCATAAGATGAGTGGGCCTTGACTATTAAGGTGAAGCTAGAAAACCCATGAGCCTGCAGCCCCTCCACTAGCTTGATTCCTAATCAACTCTACTAACATGATTCCTAATCAAACTCTTACTCTAATAAGTGCCTATATAAAAGAGAGCAAATTAGAATGGAACTTTAACTTTATAAATAATTTTTTTTGGAAAAGGAAAACACAATTACACAAATTCTAAAGTTTCCATATCCTACACAAAATTAGAGTTCCTTATACCTAATAGAGAAGATTGCAACTTTCTTCTACCATTCTTCGTTAGAAATTTAAGGTAATTTTGTAACCCTATGCATGTATACATAATCAAGAGAAGAAAAGTTTCCTGTCTTTCGAATGATTTTATAAAAAATAGAAAATTACTTTTCTAAGGTCTGACTTCCAACAGGTATAACTATCTGTAAACCTTATCGTAGCTCAAATAAAGTTATAGTTGCCAATGGACAACTAATAATTCGCACGCATAGGAAATATCCCTTTTCACACCGGTGAAAGGATGCTATTACATTAAAGAGCTATTGTCTATAACTAAGTTAACAAGTGATCTGACTTACTCTGAATTTGCTATGAATAATAGCAAAAGGTGAACGCTGACTGCAATGAGGACTGAGAATGGTGATCTTTGCCAGCTGAAACCAGCTCAAAATATGGCACTTTTCTCAACAAGATTTCAGGCATCAAGTGACGCACAAATATGAATGTTATTCATGATCTTTTTTCCACTTTTATGTTGAAAAAAATGTAATTAGTCATCTTAAAAATAATTAAACTCAACTCTATTAATGCGCATGATAGCAGAGACTTTTTATCTGAGAGAACCTGTTTCTAATATTCATCGTGACTTACAAGGTCTAGCACCTTTCAATTCCTTCCAAAGGATCAAAATTCATGTGATTCTTGTTTGATGAATGCATTCTCACCTGATTCTTTCTGTTAAGGAGAAAATCTAATTTCTTAAATTGTTTTGCATTTTCGTTGAAGAATCAGTATGATAGGAATACAAAAGTTTTCCAAGCAGGCGGTTGAGGAGAGTTCGAAGACATGGAGTTCTATCACTACTTTGCAAGAGCATGAAGAGTCTCAAAAATCTTTCCCAGGGACACTTCTGCAGAACAAGATTGTTGAGAGAGAGCAAAAAACAATAAAAAATAAAATAAATAACTGAAATGGGCTTGACAATGCTCTTTCATATCGGTATACTAGTGTTTTCTCGGTAGACGTTTTTTACACCAACTAGGCTGATTAATAGACTGCCTTCACAGATTCTAGGCACGTACGAGTCCCATAAAAAATTTCTCTGGGAAGAAGCCTGACCAAGTGACCATGTTCGACCAAGATGCTTTGCTTATTTAAGAAAACCCAAAATATCTCTGACCACAACCCAAACAAAAATGAAAGGTAAAAAAATGGTGGGGACTTCTGCCCGAGGCTGCCCATTCAAAGAAGACGTGTCATTGGAAAGTTTCACATTCTCCATTGGACCAAAACAGTGAAGTACTTGTACACCAACTCACCCATTAGCTTACTAGTGAGTTTCAAATTCTGAGATGAGATATTTGTGTATACAATGGGACACTATATCCGTTCAAATTCTATATGTTATATTTCTAGTAAATCAAAGGAAAAATATGAATGTGAAGTGAAAAATATGCAAATTATTATCAAGGAAAACGTTAACTGCTATGGCTCCAAATCAAAAACACAAGCATTCCTTTTCGGTTGCTCAATAACTCGGATAAGTGGCATGAACAACACAACTAGAATAAGAAGCCCCACCACAAGCGGGACCATAATCAGCCATAATCTTGTCTTCCCACCGTCCAGCAGGAAAAGCTTCTTATCAAAGAACTGTATTTGAGTGCCTGCACAAAAAGTGGTTCACGTTATATGGTCCCAAAATACAGTATAATTAGGTTTATACTCCAAATTGGGGACCTATCGTGCTTCCCTCTTTTTTTTCTTTTTTTCCCACATTTTTGTTCTCCTCTCGGTTCCATATTTAAGACCTTGTAATCTTTAGATGGCACCAATTCAAGTATAAAGTATCTTGGACCAATAAAATGCTTCACCCTTATAAAATTGCAGAAAACAGCGAAACCCTGCTTGTTAATAATATCAAATATTTTTCATTTCTAAGAACACAATCAAACAAACCCCACTGATATATGCACAGTCGTACGTAAATGAATCTGTGCAACAGAAAAAAGGGGGAAAAAAAACATTTTTTTGACATATATTAAAAGTACTTTTTAAGTATGGGGGTAGTTAAAGGAGCCATATTACTCCAGTTCTAGGCAGCAACAATAATTAGTACACAACCAATTATTACTCATGTTGGTGACAGAATAAGAATCAAAAATGTTACTGGCAGAAAAGGTCCAACTTCTCATTTTTCAAATAAGACTTAAGAAGTATGAAATTATATTTTAGCCACATTCATGCAACAGAATGTATATGCCAGGCAAATTAAATGACATTTCCTAATATGCTTGCATTCTGTTGCATGCCAAACAAATTGAATAATATTTCCTAATATCCATGCAAAGTAGCATTCCAGATCTTCAATGCATATGATGTCTTATAAGAAGCACAAGATCAGATATCCCAAATTATTGGAACAAAAATCACATCAGCAAACTTAATGGAACAAGACCTAATCCTATGGAATTAGAGAAATAATAAACCTCCACACTAAGTCAAGGGAATGGAAGAAAACTCACCAATAGACAAACCATTGTCGTTCCTACTGAAAGGAGGAACTGCAGGTTCATTCTGCATGTGAGCTAATTTGAACCAGAAGGGGAGGAAAAGGGAAAAAAAACAAAAAGAGACATTATAAGAAAGAGCATTGTTCAAATGGGAAAGTTTAGAGATTTCAAGAAATTCATTTATTTTTCAAAATAATTTGAGCAAAAAAGGGGCCATTTGTGACTATTTTGATTTTTGATGAATATGAGTTCAGGAAAGTTGACAGAAAATGAGAAACTGACTCAACTACATGGCTTTTAATCTGAAACTCTAGGTTCCAATTATTTTGGTTTATGTTTAATAGCTCTAGCATTCTTATAATAAAATAGGAAGTCACTATTTAGCCAACACAAGGTCTCTGATTCTAACATGCTCTAAAAGTCCAAATGCGATAAAATTTTAATTTTGAGATGGGATCAAAGAAGCATTACAATCGCTATATAGAATAACAGCTTACAAGTCACTTCATCACAATATCTATCTTCAGACCTTTTAGCATTCTAATACCTTGAGCAAACAAGTATATGTTTAAGGGATGGAAAGTAACAAAGAGGTTGCTCAAATGTTTGACAAGACAGGATATGGAGAAAATAAGTTGTGCCAATAATTAAATGCTTCGCGATTAAAATTACTGAAAACAGTGGACCACTTCTTGGCCTAATATCTTAAAGATTTTTTGTTTCAAAGCACAGAATTAAACATACCCTCCTAATATATGCACTATCACAATTAAAGCATATAAGCAGACAAAAGAAAAAGAAATACATGTTTCTGAAAAATAATGATGATGTGCCCATACATACATCCTAATAACTGGGCATATCATTTGCATTCATCACTGTACTAAGAATTATGATGACATGCTCACACATTCACAAATCTGTACTTATATAGTTTAAAAATACACAATTGCCGCAGGAGATAACCATAACAATACTATGAATTATGACTTTTCAAATTTGGATAAAAGACTTGATTATTGATAGCAGCTTCAAAGGAAAATATTGACATAGAAACATATGAACCCGGTTGCTCCAGCTCTAGGCGTCAACAATTGTAGAAAATATAACATCAGTTCAAAATTTATCTAAGTGACCAAATGGGAATCATAAATGTTGCAGGCTCCTGCTACATCAACTGCTAAAATGTCCAACCGCTCATACTATTTTAATAAATCAATGCCAAACTATATGTAGAGGACAGCACACTGCAAATGTTTTAAAGCATTTTATTGAAAAGGAATATTATCTGCCGACCACCTCTTTTTTCTGACTTTTTAAAAAATACACAATTCTTTCATTTTTTGGCTAAATTTCACCTAAAGTTATATTTTTTTACATTTTTCCACTTCCGTCTGTTGACGGTTAAGATTCCGTTAGTTTTTTTAATAAATGACGATTTTGCCCTCCAAATGTAAAATTACAATTTTATCCTACAATATTAATTTGGGGGGTAAAATCGTCATTTTGTTAAAAAAAACTAACGAAATCTTAACGGTTAACAAACGGAAGTGGAAAAGTGCAAAAAAATATAACTTCAGGTGGAATTCAACCAAAAAATGAAAGCATTGTGTATTTTTTAAAAAAAAAAAAAAGGTGTCAGTACATAATTTCCCTATTCAAAAATATGGAGAAGAGATCAACATGTTATAAGAACTATAATAAAAAGTACTCAAACATTTCATCTCATAATCATGCAAAAGAACATATAGGCCAACCGTCATATTAAACAAACTCTCCATTATGCTAGTCTAGTTTTATTCTTGCGGTCAAGAGCGTTAATGACTGCAATATCAAAGGACAAGCATAAAAGTATCTCCCTAAGCTACTGGGGAAAAAAAAAGGTTGGAAAAACTTAAAGACATAAAAGCTTATCAAACTGAATTAGAGAAACAGTAAACATACAAATCAAATCCAAAGATTGGAAGAAAACTCACCTGGAAATCCATCATCATAGCCGCTCAAGGGAGGACCAGCAGGCTCATTCACCATGCCAGTTAATTTTCACCAGAAAAATTGAAATTAATTATTCAGCATCTACAAATGTTCATCGTTTTAGTGTAAATAAAGGTGATTAACTACTGTATTTAATTGAATAAAAAACTGATCAATCAAAACGTTTCTTTTTCATCTATCTCTCAGTAGCAACACAACCATAACACCAGCAGCCCATTCACCAGCCACTCACCGTCCTGTTATTCTTGGCTGCTTGCACTTCCATTGTTATTCATGTTCTTCATAGAATAATATTCCCCCAAAATAGCTCGTAGCAATCAATACTTTGTTAATATCTAGAATAATCACTGATTTGAGAATTCATTACCAATTATGATTGATTTGTCAAATAATTATTATCAAACAAAGTTAATTTGAGTTTTGCTCTTAAACATAAGGACAAATAAGTGATTTCAAACATAATTAGGAGTAGATTTTCAAATAGGTGATTATTTGAGAATCCACCACAAATCCCAAACATGCTCTTACTCCGGCATTGTCATCATGAAGTTTGAATGCTCAGCATACATGAGGTCTCTACTTCTAACTTGCTTTACTGGTCCAATCCATGTGGCATAAATTTTAATTTTGAGACAATTCCAAGAAGTAGAGAATCACTATAATCACTAAATCAATTCATCGTCCATTTCTCTCTTCAGATCTTGTAATTTACCCTCATCGTCATTTAATACTTCCTATACCAGTGTCATACCTTATAAAAACTACTATATGTTTAAAGGGAAGAAAGTTAACAAAAAGTTGGAAATGTTCTGACCTTCAAGCATTCCAATGCCTTGCGCAAACCATGATATGTTCAAAGGGATGCAAGGTAACAAAGAGCTTGCCCAAATGTTTGACAAGGCCAATGATACGGAGAAAATAAGTTATACCAGTACTTAAATGCTTCTAATAAAATTGCAAAAGACAGAGGACCACTTCTTGGCATGTGATATCTTAAAGGCTTTTTGTTTAGCACAAAATTAAACATACCCACTTATACATGCACAATCATAATAAAAGCATCTAAGCAGACATAAAAAAATAAAATAAAGCATGTTACTGACATAAAATGACAAAGTGCTCAGACATTGTGAATGTATATGGTCAACTCTGGTCAACACAGTAAAGGCCATTAACTGACATTACTGCTAGTTGATAAACTGGAACAATAAGCTATCAGAGGAGGTAATGCATAGAGAATTGCAGCAAAACAGAATTTGAGACTTCCCGTTCTTTTTAGATCAATTAGTTGGATGTCTAGATATTTCTAGTTGCTACTGTGATTTCAGTGTATTGTAAGCATTTCATGAGGCTGAGTATTCAATAATACTCATTACTTCCTGATTTTCCAGAGATTTTCTCACTTAACAAACATATTTCAATTATACAGAACTTAATTTAACCAGTTATCAGAGCTACAGATCCATGGCCAATCAAGATGCATCTGTTGAATACAAACCTCAGCAACAAGTTTCACCTTCACAATTCACTTCACCTTCACAGTTCCAATCAAACTGGATCAATCCAACTATATTCTATGGAGGACTCAAGTGCTCTCGTCTCTCAAAGGCAATGGATCAAAGTCATTTCCAGAGCAGTACATAGCTCAAACCTCCACAGATTGAAGCCAGGTACCTTTGAAAATCTTGAAAATAATGTTTGGAAAAGGCATGATCTATCTGCTCATCATGAGCTGGTTAATGTCAACTGCGATTGTTAAAATTTCAGTCCAGTTGTAAGACATCTATTGATCTGTGGACTATTCTTGATCAACAGTTTTGATCTAAAACTAAGGCTAAAGTAACCAATCATAAGTGGCAACTAAACACTAACTGGAAATGATCACTTTCAATATTTAAGTTTTACTTGAAAATAAGGGGTTTGGTTAGTAGTCTTGAAGCCATGCACTTGGTGACTAGACTTAATGGAGATTATAAGGTTGCTGCTATCTATATCACTGGAAACCTAGCAAACATGACTTGGAATGAAGTTTCTTCCGTGTTACTGCTTCATGAAAGCAGAAATGAGCCTAGGCATGCTTGAGGCTAAGTCTAATTTTGCAGCAAACCATGCTAGATCATAAGAAAATCAGAAGAAAAAGGTGGTGCTAACAATGGAGGAAAACTAAACTATGGAGGTAATAATGGAGGTGGTTATCAATAAGGTGGAGGATACGGTTCTAGTTTTGGTAATAATAATCATAATTGAAATCAGGGAAAGGATTTGAACTTGGGTAATTCAGGAAGAGGAGGATTGCGGGAGCAAGCTGACAGGGGTGGCAAATTTTTAATGCAAATGTAAGATGTCAAATCTGCTTTAAGCAAGGTCTGAGCACCAAAGCGCAAATAGTTTCAATATACAGTATGTCCTCAGGACCAAATCACTTTAACAGAGCAGCATTCATGGCCACGCCTGAAGCCATGGCAGATCAGAGATACCGAGTCACCACGTAAGCAACAATATCTAATAGTCTCATAGATGAGAAATGGCATACAGACAAAGAGCAGTTTCTTATTGGTAAATGGTCCAGGGCTGAAAATTTCAAACACGCTTGCATCAATACACAAACCGACATGCCTTTATATCTCCATCACCTCTTTGTTTGTTCCACTTATGGTTAGGAACCTAATTAGTTTCCAAACTGAACTATATTAAAACCTTTATTGCTTATAAGCAAAGTTTATATGATACTACTAATCAAGTTCACCAGTAATCAATTCTTGTAAACTTCAAATTAACTGAATTATGTTGTGTACACCAAATAATTTGCTAATTTCAAGGGAATTAATTTTTAAAAAAATAACTCACTTGGGTTTCCGAACGCCGGGGGCACCGCGGAGTCCACCGCAACAACGGAACCAATCTCCAAGAAAAGAACGGAAACGAAAACGAGCATGATAACGATTACGGAATTCATTAAGGAATACTATTAATCCAGAGTCAATGACCTGAGTTCTATTCAATCCAAAGCAAACGATTGGTGATGATAACACGATTCGTGCCACCGTCTCATCTCTTCCATATGGTCTAAGTAAGCCTAACAAAATCATTTCTGATCTTTCTAAATGGAAATGGTGTTTTTTTTCCTTTTTTTTTCTAATTTGGGGAACAACAGATAGAGAGTGTTGAGTGCAAGACTTGAACTGTGTTTTCTTGGAGGGAAACCCACGATTTTAGACCGCGAATCTGATATTTTATAAACATAGCGTTCAGGTTTCTGTGAAGTCAAATTGCTTAAATTTTCAAACTTGACCAACGTCATGTAGAATCTATTAGTGGACTCGAATCAATCTTTTTAAACAAACTTACCCAAATTTAAAATTTTAACGGTCTATCTTCCCAAACCAAACTTCGAAGATTACGCAAATAAGTAACTAGTCAATCTTATTTTATTTTTAAAAAATACTAATAGTTAGAAATCAAAAATAATTATATTCTAATTTTTAAAAAGTAATTAGATAATAGTCAAACATAATTTTAATTACTTTAAAAAAAAAAGAGATCAAATAAAATTTAAATCAATTTTTAAATTATCAATTTTCCATAATTCTAACTTAAATAATTAAATAAAATTATATAAAAATCACTTGGCAAAACCTTCTAAGAAAATATAATATTAACTTGTTTCCCTGCTTTCCTTTGACAAATAATTAAATTGCTTCACAATTTGATCTCAAAATTTGACATATGTAATAAATTTTAGAATGAACAATTGTATCTGTACTTGCCACCAAAAATAGATTAGTAGTTTGATTGGGTTTATAGTTTATAGTAACACTCTTTTTTTTTAATTACATAAGATTATTGCTTAAATTACAACTTATTTACATGAGATTGCAATTGATATTTACAATCAGATATTTACTGAAATTAATTTACATTAAATCTTATATCGCACTGTTTAAATTCTCATATTACATGATATTGTAATGAATATTTAGATTAAATTTTATATAACATTGTCCAGATTTTAACTCTTTGTAATATTTAAAGGTCAACCCTACTCACATTTCGAAAAGAAAAAAATTATTTTCACTCAACTTTAAAAAAAGAACTAAACTCTTATAATACTTTTGTGTAATGTTTGAATCACTACCCTCACAATTATAAAAAAATTGCCTTAGTCACTTAACCAAATGTCAGGTAGTTACTATTGCCACTCTCCACTTAAAATCCCTTTTCTTCTTTTACCCAATTAAAATATATTATAATAATATAAATATCTAATGACACACATTTAAATTCCAAAAGTAACCCTCAACAACTACATCATCTTTCAAACTCCAGTATTAGCATATTTTCTATTCCTCGCAAACTGTCTTAAAATAGATTTTTTTTTTTTCTTGTGAGTTATTTTTGCTGAAGAGTAGAGTCAGACTAAGAGTGGAAGATCGAGCATGAGGTCACTAATGTGAGTGAGAGATAGAGTGAGTATATCTATTCAATTTTTAAATTTTAAAGATTTTATGAAAATAGTTTGCTTAGTAAGTTTAAAATGGTCATAAATACTATCCCTAGTTCCGTACCATGTGGCTAACACGAGAATTGCAAAACTACTGCATAAAATTTAATGTCAGCTGTAAATATTCCCTGCTATATGTTCTTTTTCTTTTTTTTGTTTTTAGTGTTAGGCAATGAACTTTGGCATTCCAAATTACAGTGGAATCAGGACTAACCCCTCTACTTATAGAATCCCAAGTTTCCTCAGCTCGAACACATTCAAAATATATTATAAATAGAAAATTTACACGTCATGAAATAGCACAACTATTATTATAATATACGTTAATTTCGACTTACCTTTTCATAAATTGATAATTTTTGAATTGTCTCTCTTATCTTAGAGAACGCCAAATAACTTCTTCAAAATAGTTAACCTTAACGATTGATTTTGTTGACTTCTGAAAGTATGAAAATATCCTATTTCAATAGTTTTGTTAACTAACGATTTTAATCATAAAAAATACTATTTGAATTAATAAAATAATAAAATAAAAATGACATAGTTTCAAAAACAAAGAGTTGCCATAGCCGCATGCAACCATGTTTTGGTTCCCATGGCCACATGCCATGGCCAAGCACAGCTAAGGGTTTGGTTGCCTTAGCCGCATGCGGTCATGGATTTGGTTTACATGGCCGCACGCAACTAAAGGTTAGTTTGCCATGGCCAAATGCAGAGCACAGCTAAGGGTTTGGCTACCTTGGTTAGGCGCAGCCATGGATTTGGTTCCTCTTGCCACGCGCAACCATGAGTTTGGTTGCCATGGCTACACACGACCAACCATGGGCAACAGGATACTTTCATGTTTTGACATAACTTGAAGCTAAAAAATATTCTTAATTGTAGCTACCTATGCTAGCAGTGTATTCTATTGAAAAACAAAGAAGATTTCTTATAATTAATGAGTTGACCTGATGCAACAGCATAGTAATTAAATATAGTCTTCAAGTTTTGAGCAATCTTCAATAGTAGCTGCTGCAAATATCATCTGCAAAAAGGAGGTTATTGATAACTCTTTGCTGAATCTCAGCCCTTTGATTAGATTTTTTCTCTCAGCTTAGGTGAGAAAATTTGAGAAAAGCTCTGCACATAATATAAATATATATATATAGACAAAAAGTAGCCTTGTCTTAAATCTCTTTGAGGTTGAATTAACCCCTTAGCTATCTCATTAATCAACATTGAGAATGGAGTGGTAATACATCTCATTATAAAGCCTACCCATTTTGAGGAGAATCCCAACATTTCCATTGTATTTTTCAAAAAATTCTACTCCACCCCACCATGAACTTTACTAATGTCTAATTTTGAAGCCCCTAAGCCACTCTTTTTTCCTTTACTATGCCTTATTTTTTGCAAACACTTATAACCGATAATTATGTTGTCTATGATGAGTCTATTTGGAATTAAAGCACTTTAAGCAATTGAGATTACAAAATGCAAAAAAAAAAAAAATTTAACCTATTAGCTATGGTTTTAACTACCATTCTATAAATAACATTGTATAAACTAATAGATTGGAAATCCATCATTTCTTAGGCTTTGCGATCTTGGGAATTAAGCCAATGTAAGCACGATTCAAGAGGTCAATGTTACCTCCTTCATTTAGAATGTGCAAGCATATGGATATGACTCCCTTACAGATAGCTTTCCAATGCTTTTTAAAGAAAACAATCGGTAATCCATCAAGACTAGAAGCTTTTATTGGATGCATCTTATTCAAGGCTACAACTATCTCTTCCTCTGTACATGGCTGGTTCAAATGATCGTTCATGTCTTAGTCATTTTCCTTGGCATATCTTTGAATGCATTGTCTAACTGACTTTAAGTAGGGTGGGTTGAAGTGAAAATATTAGCAAATTATTCACAAAAAAAGCCTTTTTATCTCATTTGTTTCAATTGTCCACTTGTTGTTCTCGTTTAAAAGCCCTTCAATTGTATTTTTTCTCTTCCTAGCTGAAGCTTTGTGATAACTCTATGAAATAAGAGTTATTTGTAGCACTTTTGAACTTAAATCAAGATTACTTAGAGAGTAAATGACATGTTTTAATTGCATTTTAATTATATTTTTGCATATCTATCTATTTTTAGTTTATTAGAATAAATTATGAGCTTGAATCATATGCTTAATTATAAGCAACTAGAAGTGAAATTTTTAAGGAAAGAATGTTGTGGAATGGGCTTGTAAAAAATGAGGAAAAAAATTGGTTACAGAAAAAAGAAAATGAGTCTAGAATTGTGCAGATGTTGCAGCCTTTACTGTAGCACCCATTACTGTAACAATCCTGGAGCAACGAAAGAAAAAATTTTATGCAAATCTCAGAAAAAGAGGACGCGATATGTAATTTTCAAATTTGAAAAATATGCACCCTAAACTTCCATTTGTCATAATTTTCATTTATGAAAGAAGCGCACACACACACAAGGGAAAAAAGAGAGTCATCAACCGCAAGAAACAACTAAGAAAAGAAAAAGAGAACAGCAAAGAACAAAACAAATCCAGGGTTGAATAGAAATATTTCAGGCGAGAGGAAAAAGAAATCGAGAACTTAGAAGGGTCACTCACCTTTACCTTTATTGTACTTGTTTTTTTTTTTTTTTTTGATGATGTATATGATTGCTAAAAGTATTTTTGTTTCTGTTATACCACAAATCATGAACTAATTTTATCTATGATTGAGTGATAAACAAGCTTGATGGTTAATTAACTAAATTTTATGTGTTGCTGCATGATTGCTATAGCTTTTTATTTTTATAATACGTATTTTAATTCACTATTTCGGCTGACCCCCCATTTAGTGATACTAGATAAGAGAGAGTCTCAAAAAGACCTGTTTTAGTAGAATATATCAGAACAATACTTGATTTTAGATTAGGTTTCCCAAGTTAGGTTAGCTCAATTTGAATAGGGTCATACTTAATCTAAAACTAGTGAGCAACTAGACACATGGATTCACCTTGTAGGGTATTAAAAACCTTGATCATATAATGTTATATCTTGTGTTTGCATAATAACTGGTCATTGTTAGGTTGCATAAAGATATAAGAATTCTAACAGACGATAACTGAGGATGCATTAAAGTTCTGCCTAGTACTATAGTAATTGCTGTAATAATTGTTGGAGCAACGATACTGTAATAGAAAAACAGTCAATGCTATTAAATGAGTTGATTCACTCAACTACATTATTCCTAGTGGTTATATTCTTGTGTGAGACATGATGATTTATTTTATTGCATTTTATTTTCTGTTATTTAGATTAATTAGTTTAATTATTTGATAAAAAATTTTAATTTAATTAAATTGAATTTGCACCATATCAATTGCTATAGCAACTCTAATAGCATCAATCCCTATAGAGACGATACTCAAATACTTATCATTATATTACTTTTTGTCTATACTTGCACAACAACACCCATATTTTAGGACGGTAAACCGAGATTACAACACTTTGTAATAGAAAAAATTTGTTTTTATGTCGCCTTCTTAAAGCCATACTACTTTGGATCTTTACCTTTAATAAATCTCTTCTCTAGCAAAACTTCATCTACCTATTTGTCAATGTGCTTGATTTCATTCCCACATACATACTACTAAAGGCTTTCCCTTGTATTGTGTAATTGAAGATGCAACTGATCGAGTTTCTTTTTCCTTTCATCAAATTCATCATTGCTTTATAGTTTTCATTTAGCCATCAAATCCTTTGACTTTTTCTTGAACAACAACATAGGATCCTTGCAGTTCTATTTATAATTGTCCACCCATTTGTACTTTATAATCCTTTTGCACTTCTTGTTAGGGAATTTTAATCACACCAAGATCTTACAAACAAAAATATATCAAACAAATACCCAACAAAAAAATAGATGGAGAATAAAACTAATCACACAATATAATAATTTACGTGGAAAACTTCTATAATGGAAAAAAAAAACTATAGTCACTAAGGATGACGAGAGAAAAATCTACTATGTAAAAATCATTACAATCATTCTAGTATTTTTTCTTACATCCAAAACCTCAATAATACGCAATCTCTCAATAGACTTATTATTTCTTTCACATTAGAAACTGTCTACTTGTACAGAACTAATTGCTGTGTTATATAAATAACTGAACTCAATCTCTCTATATATAGTAATTATTTCTTGTAAGAGAAGTATTCCGTTTTTTATACTAGTAGTTTTCCTCTTTAAATAAGTCAAATCCCAAAAAGAAAATTACTTATTCCTTAAATAGAAATCTTATAAAAAAGAAAATATCATAGGAAATCTTTATTAAAAAATAAGAAATATTTATTAACAATCTCCACCTTGGTGAGTTTTTCAATTAGGTGACAAAACACAATCTACCATTTGTCCATATAACCATGTCGTCTCCACCTTCTTTACTCCACCAAAACTACACTCATATAAGGCTTATGAGAATCACTCCACCATAGGTAAAATTTTATCCTCTATCCAACAGTTATAATTCTTTACAACGAGAATCATCATACTTTACCTTATCTAGAGTACACATATTCGACACATGTCGATCACTTTGTTGAAGATAGCTACTCTCATGTTTGGCTTCCTTAAGAGTCCTCAGCGATCAACACAAAAATTCCACCACACACTTTACATAAATGCCAAACCATGCCTTGTGTGCAAATCTTGTGGACCCGCTAACAGTAGTACATCCTTTTCCATGGCACTAATATCTTATCATGAGAATGTCTTCGTCGTCTATTATAAGGGATCATTGTCTCCCATAATGATGAGAGTTCTTTCAACCGAGATATTATCAGTATCTTCATATATTGACTTAAAGTTGCTTGCCGAACTTGCTCTATTTACTTTCTGACAATCCTTTTTAAGGTGCCTTAATTGTCCACACACCTGGTACACTCCTTTCTTCTTAAAGTTATTTTTCTTTCAATTACCAACTGTTAATGCTGAATCATCAAAAGCTTTATTACTTCCACCACTCAGCCTTCTTTTTTCTAAAAGTAAAGTACTGGTAACTTTTTCAAAATCCACAGTCTTTTTCCCATACATTAAAGTAGGCAATAAATGATTGTAGGAAGTTGGAAGAAACAACAACAGCCTACGCACCTTGTCCTCGTCTTCAATTCTAACTCTAATTGCTTTTAGTTTTATCACACTGTCATTGAGAACACTAAGATTATCAGAAATTTTTGTACCTTCAATCATTTTCAGTGTATGAAATCGCCCTTTAAGGTACAAATGATTAGAGATGCTCTTTGTATTATACAAATTTTCTAGCCCCTCTCAAAGTTATTTTGTTGAAGGAATTTTTCCTACATTCGCAAGAACATTCTTTGCTAGACATAATCGTATAGCACTTATAGCTTTTTCATCTAATTCTTCCCAATCTTCATTGCTCATAATAGATTTTCCAAAGTCATTGCTAGAAGCAGAGGATGATTTGCCCTTAAAAGTCTTGTGTAGGCCAGATTGGAATAATACATCCTTGACTTGAATTCGCCACAAGCTTAAACTGATTCTCCCGTCAAACTTTTCAACCTTAATTCTCACAGGATTTGAAAATTTGTTTGTAAACATAATTGCTGTGCAAAACAACCTTTAGTTCGAATACCACTTGTTATTGAATTTTAATCGCACCAAGATTTTGTAAGCAAAAATATATCAAACAAATACCAAATAGAAAAATAGATGGAAAATAAAATTAATTACATAACATAATAATTTATGTGAAAAACCCTTATAATGGAGAAAAACAACGGTCTCCAAGGACGATGAGAGAAAATTCACTATGTAAAAATCATTACAATCACTCCAGTATTTTTTTTCACACCCAAAAGCCCAATAACACCCAATCTCTCAATAGATCTATTGTTTCTCTCATACTAAAAACTGTCTACTTGTAAAGAACTTATTGCTATGTTATACAAATAAGTGAACCCAACCTCCCTATATAAAGTGATTATTTCTTGCAAGAGAAGTATTCCTTTTCTTATACTAATAGTATTCCTACTTGAATAAGTGAAGTCTCAAAAAGAAAATTACTTATTCCTTAAATAGGAATCCTATAAAAAGGAAAATATCTTATGAAATCTTTATTGAAAAATAAGATACATTTCCTAACATCTCTTATATGGACTCCACATATCTTTGTAAAGAATTTTGGTGAAAGTTATTCTACCATACTTGATCCCTCTATATTTCCCCTCCACTTCTATTAAGACTGGATTATGGTCAAATGTCCATGTCACAAGATTTATAGCTAAATTTGCATGAAATATCATTCTTAAATTCTTGCAACAAAGAAATTTGTCCAATCTTTCCTCCACTAGTTTAAGGCCAAACTTCTGATTTGACCATGTAAAAAGGAATCCTTTATAACCTAAATCACTTAAACCATAAAATCTAATGGTCTCTTTTAATTTTTTTTCCACACTAAAACATATCTATCATTTCCTATCTTTTCATTTAGCTGCAAAATTTCATTAAAATCCCTAAAATAAAGCCAAGCTGTAAAGAAAGACCTGACAATCTTTGCAACAAACTCAGGTGTCCATATATGCTAGTGCATTGTTGAGTACTAGAAAGTGTGTATTTATAATGGAGAAAATCATCATTTTACACTCCAAGTCTCACTAACATCCCTATCTTTATGTCTTTAAGTCCTTTGTAATTTAATTATGTATGTTTTATTTTAATTAAGTATTTTATGTATTTTAGGGAATATCATGGTCATTTCACAATAAATGAAAGATCAGATGAAAAAACGGACAGCACTTTTAAACTTAGGACAGTTGAAAACCTTAGGAGGAGCATAAAAAGAAAATGGTACTGTTCACATATACGGTACTGTTCACACATACGGTACGGTTGATATATACTGATCACACACAACAGATTCTGGCCTTTACAGACTGTTTCACCTACATCAGACGACGCGTGGCACATGCGATGACGTGGCACTATACGATGACATGGCACTATACGATGACGTTGCAGCATTTGATTGGACGAATGATGTGGCATTGACCGCTGATGTGGCATTGACTGATGATGTGGCGTTGACCAATGACGTGTCACGATCCTATTGGACCAAATATATTGACTGGTGACGTGGCAGAATGTTAGTGGACCGAAAAAATGTGTGTACGGTACATACATATACACAGAATAACAGCCCTGATGATGTGTTCTATCCAATAGGAACTTGCCACGTGGCGCAATCTTGAGCATCCAAATTATTTTAATCCGATGGCCATGATTTACTCAGTGTATCTATAAAAAAGGGGCTCCCCCCCTAATTTGACACCCCTGAATCCATTTTTGAGCTCCATTTTTTGTAATTCCATCTCCATCTTGTATTTTCTACGTATTTTAATAAAATTCCCATTTTACCCCTAGTTCAATTATGAGTGGTTAATTTCCTTTCAAGCTTGGGTTGAAGGTGAAGTCTCAACATGCTCCATGGTCTTAATTTGGTAAATTTACTTTTCCTTCCCCTTTAATTTATGTAGTTGTTTTGACTTTTCGTAGACAGATAGTAATAATCTTGTCTGGATATCGGCTGGAATAACCGCCTCCCTAGGCAATGTTATTATTATTTGGCACGGGAAGCCCTTAGCACTATATCTATTAGAGTGTGGTTCATGAGGAGTGGAAAATCCCCCTTCATGATTTAATTGGTACTAATAATGAATATTGAGCCGATAGTGCATGTTGAGTACAAATCCGGAAATCCAAGCATTTCATTTTAATGGTTTATTCCAACAGCTTTAATTTAAATTAAAACATTGCTTACATCATTTTCATTACAAATCCAATCACCCACTAAGAAAATTAATTCTACAAGCAATTAAAATCCACCTCCTCGTGGAATCGACACTCGTCACCATTGATCTATTCTACAATAGATTCGTGCACTTGCGAGTTTAATAAAATTTACACAACATACATCACCAGTAACTTTCATTTTCAACATGAACAATAACATCTATATGGTGCTTACCATACGATATTATATCTATTATAATTGTAGAATTCCACAACAGGCCCAACTTCTATCAACAACAAAATTGTTATCAATTTTAATTTCTTATCTTTTTCCATCATTTGCTTAGACGCCAGCTTTGTTTCACATAGAAACATCAACTGCAACCTATGCATATAGAGAATTTTTTAAGATTTTTGAAATGCTTGATCATTCCTCAACCCCCGAACGTTTTATTTTATGAGCTTTATAGCTGTCAGCAGGGCTGGTGACCAACAATTACCATTGGTTCTTCCATAAGCATTGATTTAATTCCGTTTTCGCTATTGCTCTGCAGCTATGGCATCAATCTACTACTACCATTTGAGAAGAGGTGTTTTGCTGAGTTGGACTACCTATTCTTTTACTTTCTATTTCTGGGCTATCCTAAAAGATTTTTCCAGTGGGGCTTTTTATTTTTATTCGTCCATTCTTGAGGCTAATTGGCTTGTTAGCACTTTAGCCTGGAACTTCCATTTTTATTCTTGGGCTTTGTTATGGTTGCCTTCGGCCTATTTACTACTCACGCATTTGACTTATTTTGGTCTCTATATAAGTTTACTTTTGCTGCGACTCCCACTCTCTCTTAGCTGAAAACAATCACCTTCATTCCTACCCACTCCCCCTATTCAACTTCTTTTCGAGGACTTCATTTCCCTCTCGATATGTATTTCACTTCTCGCCTCACTTTGGTTCCTTCTTAAAATGAAATTAATTCCAGTTGTCCTTGATTGCTATTTATTCTTATGATCTGACATCTTTGGAAAATCCCCCTCTTGTAATGGATCTTGACCTTCACCCATTTTTTTCTAGATTTTGGCTGCTCTTTCATTTTTAACCCTGATTACCATGTTTGCCTTTTACTATCATTCTTGACAATGTCTGACTTTAAATATCCTGTTTTGCTCTTCTACTTTCCTTTCCTTTATTCTGCTTCAAATTTTCTGCTATTCTAAAAGCCTTCAGCCTGGTTCATATGCCATTTCCTCTCTCAATTGATTTTTATAATCAATAGTACTCTATTTATTAATGACTAATATAGCCGCAGACAAAGCAAAAGTCTGGTAGCCTTTCATGCCTTACCGGCATGGAGATCTACTTTGCTTCATTTTCTTTACTTTTCTCTTCATCTATTGCATTCTCATTTTCTTCTTGCTATCTCATTTTCATCCTCTTGCTTTAAAAGTAGACCTTTATTAATGGTTTTGTGATATCTATGAGATACAAAGCCTGATATACTTGCCAAAACATGCCCCTATAACATATGTGCCAACCTCTTGAACCCTTCCAATAGCTTCTCCCAGTTCTATATCGTCTCCATATCCATGCATAAAATGGGTACACCAAGGATTTGAGCCCAAAATGACACACGAGTAAAGATCTGTTTTGTTACTTCACCTATGCCTGCCGGTTCAGCCAAACAAATTAGTGCTTTGTCAAATTGCCATGGCCCCCTTGCTAACACTTTCCATTTATCAGCCTAAACTGAAACATAAAAATATTCTCCGGTAGCTCTTAATTTTGACTTCCTTCATCATTTTCCACACTGGCAGCAAGACTGCTTTAAAGCCTTCCTTTCTCACTTCTCTGTTCAGTAACACATTCCCCACCAAGCAGCCCGCAAATATCTACTCCTTTTTTTCCTTCATTTTTCTTTTAAAAGTTACTTTTCCTTTTGTTTCTCCATTCGATCAGTGTCCATCTTTTAAGACAGCATTGAAAACACTAACAGAATCTTTGAAACTCTACTCACTACCCACCACTATCTATTGCTTTATCTCTCTTTACCAACCACTCGGGAAGAGTTTAAGTTGAAATAGAGAGTGAAACTTTGATAAGGCTACCTAACACTTATTGAGTGACTTGAAGAGTCACAGCGACCCACTCTCAACTCCTGTTCTATTTTTCATAGAAAAACGAGAAGAGAGACTCCCATTAGAATTGAGCTTTTAATTATAGAGTAGGTTGAAACTTTCTAAAATTGGCTAGGGCATTTTTACAAATTTCAAAGAAAATAAAGCTTTTTTAAAATCACACTTAGAAATTTTTCAAAACTTTAGAAATTTGCTTGTCTAAAGAGCCTCTAATAGACACTTATTTAATAGATGATAATTTTTTTAAAAAAGAAAAAGAAAATAATGGATGATAGACTTACTCTAAGTGGGCTAATACAATTCTTTTAAAAAGAAGATAGTTATAACAAAATGTCTGAAAATTTAGAAGCAGATGACGATGGAAGGAAGTAAAGTCCCATTAGATAAGAGGGTAATTTTTTAAATTAATGGGGAATAAAAGAAAGTGGGATCTTGTGACATAAAATATGGGTATTGAATTTCACTACTCTAATCTTAGTAATCTATTTAGAGATAAAATATGGGTATTGAATTTCACTACTCTAATCTTAGTAATCTATTTAGAGTGGGTTGATTTTGACCCTTCTAATCTCATTATAATTTAACGTTCGGTTAGACGAAACCCTAATCCTAAAACCTAATCCATGGAACTTGTTAAGAAACATTTTATTTTTTCAAATGTAGATTTTATATTATTTTTTAAGTGTAAAATTATTTATTATCTGTCAGTTAGAAAAATTTCTTACCAAAAGGTTGATTTGACAAGATAAATAATATGAATTTCTTTAGCTTGTGTTTTTAGATGGGTTTGTGGTTGATATTCTGTTTTTCGATGAATTTGTGGTTCTTCAGGTGAGACTTGATCAATCTTAAATACACTAAACCAACTCATGTTTATTGTGTTTGACAGCTTGACACGTATAATAATAATTTTATCATTTTATGAAGAGTATTCGCCTGAAGATGATATAATCGGAATTATAAAAAATTTAAAACAAGAAAAGTACTCGATGTTTTGTTGCAACAAAGCAAAACAACCACGAATATACGGCCTCGTAGCCTCCAGCCAGCAGTCCCCACGCATGCTCTCAAGGTTTTGACAGTATCAGTTCCCAATTTTGTTAGTTAGGAGATAGATTTCTCTGTCATTAATATGAATGAAATAGATACCACTCCAATTTTAAATAAAAGAAAAAATTTAAGTTATGTCATAATAAATTTATCAAAGGTAATTATAAATTTTTTTTATTATAAATATTAGTAAAATCTGAACCGTGTCATAATATACTTATCCAATACAGTTTCGATTTATTACCACTTTAAAAGACCAAAATATCTCCATAATTTAGTAAGAATCTTACAAAAAAGTTTAAAGTATTTCAATCTTTTCTATAATTTTGGTAATTTCAGTAACATATTTCCCGTACAAACTAAGATTTCCTTAAGATTGTATAGTAGTTTAAAAAAATAGTTTTGCCCGAAGCTCTGAAATATTGTTATATATGCATTAACCTTTGAATAATAAGTCTAAGGGTTAAATAATTGTTTAGTTGATTTTTCCCTCATTAATATGGATAGAATATGTATGTCTCCCAATCTTAAGTAAAAGTAAAAATTTGAGCTATGCAATAATAAACTTATCAAAGGTAGCCTCAATATATTTTTAATTGTAAATATGAGCAAAGCTCTAGCTATGTCATAGTATACTTATCAAAGGGAACTCCCATTTATTGCCTCTTTAAAAGACCAAAATGCCCCAACAAATTAGTAAGAGACTTGCAAAAAAAAATTAAGAGTATTTTGATCTTTTCCACGCTTTTGGTAATTTCGGTAACATACTTTTTGTGCAAAGTAAAATTTCCTTAAGATTGTATAGTAGTTGAAAAAAAAACAGTTTTTCACGATGCCCTAAAAATATTGTTATTTATGCTTTAACTTTTGAATAATAAATTTAAAGGGTAAATATTTATTTACGTTAACCATTTATTTAGTTGTAGTAAAATTTATCTACATTGATATCTTAAATAAGAATAACCTTTATATAGTCATAAAACTTATGTTCCCAATTTAGACTAGTTATAAATAAGAATAAACTCAATATTATAATAAGTTATAAATTTTATAGATTCTATCTTATGGAAATTGCCTCCACGTAATAATAATTATTTGTATATTCTAAAAAATATATTTGTCTTATATTAAAGATTTAACTTTTTATGATGAAACATAATATTTTTAAAAAAAATTCTTTGGAACAATGATTCATATAATGTACAAAATTTATGGAATTTATATTGAGAGAAAAACATAAAATAGAATGCAAATATTTAGATTTTTAAGATTACTTTGCATACCTCTATATAGATATATAAATTAGTTTTTTCAAAATATGTTTATCTCTTTTATCAATGTTTAGACATTAGATTTAACATGTTTCTTTAATTAATTTTTAATATATTGCATACTTTACTTTTATATCGTTTGTATTAAGTATGACTAAGTTAAAACATTAAATTTTTATAATTATACATTTATTAAGTTATAACCTCCTCATAGAGAAATTAGTTTAGTCCCAACAATATTACTAGGAATTTTAATGTAATTCGTGTATTTTAAAAATTATACAAGACACTCCTATCTTTATTTTCATAATGGCTAAGTCTATTTTTTTTAACAATTTACTTATTTCTACTTGATATAATTTCAAGTTTAAATAAGTAATATGTATACATAATATGTAAAAAATAATTGTGTGTGGGTATATGTGTGTAATAAGAATCTAGTGGATAAGAGTGTGTTTGGCATAATTTATTAAATGGTTATAAGTGTTTATTTAATTCTATAAGCTCTTATTAAAATTTGTATTATTGTTTGATTATTTTTTTAGTAGGATTTTTGAAGATTAAATAACTATTTTACTTCCATTAGTAAAAACTTAAATTTTGGACATTTAATAATAAATGTTAATTTTTTTTAAAATGTTAAAATATTTAAAATATCTTTTAATTATTTAACAATCTTATTTCATCATTTTGATAATATAATTTTAAAAAATTTATTTAATAAAATAATTTTATAATTTTTAATAAAAATTTTCATTCACAATCAAGTAATTAAAATTTTTTAATAAAAAATTTATTTAAATAAATTCTATTTAAAAAATAAACGGAGTCTAAAAAGCTGCTCTTGTGTAATAATTAAAAAAAATTGCAATTTTTTGAGTTGGTGGCGGAAAACAGGAGGATCCTCGTCCTCAAAGATTGAATCAAATCGCTGTTTTTGTCATTATCTTTACCAACACCACATACATATTGATGTTGGTGTGAGCTCGACGCTGAAATAGAGTGGTTGGTTTTTGTCCTAAACTCAACCACTTGCCAGTTACCACTCTCATGTGGCTGTGCCTGTAAATCTGTTTCAGGACTCATTTCTTTATTTTTCTTTCCTTTTATTTTAAGATTGTCACAGCCTCCAATATCCCATGACCTACCTCCTCACTTTTTAGTACCTTTTTTTTTTCCTTTTTATTGCCATTCCTTTTTTTCTCTCATAAAAAAAGTAAACCCGAAAAATTTTAATAAAAAGAAAAACCCATTTCCTTTTCTGGCATATTTTTAATTTGTATACCCTCGTTTTAATCTAATACTTTGTGTTTTCTCAAATTGAATCATTTGAGGGAAACGACTATTCTCCGCTTTGATTCGGTCGCCGTTCCCGGGCCTCTGCTTACTCCGGTGCCAGTGAGAATCGGCTCTGGTAAGATTCCTAGTTTATGTTTAATATTGTGAATACAAGTATTAAAATTTAATCTGTGATGTGGGTATAATGAATTTTTGTTGAAAAGTAAATGTAGTTTTGTTTGGCTTACTTTGTGCTATTGAATTATTGGAATATTTGATTTCTTGAACTTGTTTGTTACTATTGAACGTATATACTCCCTTCTCATTGTGAAGGCTGCTCACTGCTTATTGCTATACTGAGTCTGAAATTAGTGCCGTACTTGTGCCTGCACGCGTCTGTAATGGTCTAGTCTTTGCTGCCTTCTGCTTCCAATTAGCAGGTGCTAGTAACATTCAACACGAGAATAACTGAAGCTAGGTTTGTCGAGTTTACGAAACTTAGATTTCAAAGTTAGTCTCATCTCATATTGCGAATAGCTGGTGAATGATATTTTGTTGTTTTTCATTTTCTTGCCTCATTTTCTCTTAGTTTCATATATGTGCTATAAAAACGTTATCCTTCAAGATATCTCTCTCTGATCAGCACAGCTAAGGTACAGCTTAGTTCAGTTGAGGACTATTTGTTTATCGGCTTACTATTGTGAGTTAAGATGCCATGACAAGGTATCTGTTAGTTGTGGTTTCCAAATACCGCATGGGGTAAAGGGACCATGTGATGCTTCAAAAAAATTCATTTGAGAACAGTATAGACATAATCTTGAGACTAACATCTGCTGTATTGGAGAAAAGATGTATAACCATGATCGTTGATCTGTTTTCTATGAGCTGATGGATGCTCTAGGGTGTGTAACATGTGCTGTATAGGAGAATAGGCATATAACCATGATTGTTGATTTGTTTTATATGAGCAAGATGGATGCTTTAGTGAATACAATCACGCTGGCTGAAAGGCTGTTGGTGATCAGAAACATGTATTGTGGATTTTGTGGAATCTTCAATTGATCACTAAATTATTTTTTCCACGTATTTTATTGATTTTTTCTAATAGGCTATTCTCTGGTTTCTCTTGCTTCTGCTGAAAGTAATAAATAATAAAAATGCAATAGTCTGGTGTCTTTGATAATAAAGGAAGCATTATCTTCTTGCTTCTTCATGGATGGTAAGATTAAAGAAAAGAACTCTCATGTAAATCTTTTTGCTTTAAATTGGAACTAAGTGTTGAAGCAATTCTTGAAGTTTCATCTGCCTTGTCTATAGGTTGGTATATTTGTGTTGTTGCTTGTTGGATGCGCAGCTATTTCATGTTGGTATTAGTTTATGCTTGTGGTTGTAAGAAACTTGTGGTTGTAAGAAATAACTTAGCCCCTTTTTTGTCCTGGATATGTTCCATTTAAACCCAGAAATGAAACCGTAGATATTCTCTACTGATCTGTTCCTGATCGCTTTAACACTGATGATCATGAACATTATTCTATTTTCTTCAAACTTTTCACATTCTCCCCTTGATAATTCAAATTTATATTTCCATGCTATTCTGCAGATGGGAGACGTAGCCAAGGATCTACTTTCTGGGACTGTTGGAGGGGCAGCACAATTAATATGCGGGCACCCATTTGATACCATCAAAGTCAAGCTTCAAAGCCAGCCTGCTCCACTCCCAGGCCAACCTCCCAAGTATGCTGGTGCCACGGATGCTGTCAAGCAAACCTTAGCTGCCGAAGGGCCAAGGGGCTTATACAAAGGTATGGGAGCTCCACTAGCTACTGTTGCCGCTTTCAATGCCCTCCTATTTACAGTGAGGGGACAAATGGAGGCACTGCTGAGATCTCAACCTGGTGCCCCACTTACAATCAACCAGCAGATTATTTGCGGGGCTGGGGCTGGTGTTGCTGTTTCTTTTCTTGCTTGCCCCACAGAATTGATCAAATGCAGGTCAGTAATTTAGTCCTTCTGTTTATTTAAATGCCATGAGCTGATCATCTGAAAGATTGAACTTGGACTAGGAACTTTTTTTTAATTGTCTTTTTCTCAGTTCAAAGAGCAAAGTAGTCTTGTTATATACTGGGAAGTTTCACATCCTGGACAATAAGTAGAATATCCGTGCAAGAAAAATAATGTAAATCAGTGAAAATAGTATCTTTCCTTTTCAATTTTTTTATAAGCCTTTTATAAAAATTTGAATTAATTTGTTTTCCTTTCTCCAATACCTGTCTCGACTAAAGGGAAAAAATTGGTTTCCTTATTAATGAGCTGCTAAGTTATTTATAAAAATAATTCATTAATCATTAATCATCAGTCTGCCATCTTGTTATTTAAACAATAAGCTACACCTGTTAACTGCTTGTCTCTCTTGGTGGAGCAGGTTGCAAGCCCAAAGTGCATTAGCAGGTTCTGGCCAAGTCGGTGTGGCAGTGAAGTATGGTGGACCCATGGATGTGGCTAAGCAAGTTCTTAGATCGGAAGGTGGTGTTAGGGGTCTCTTCAAGGGCCTGGTTCCCACAATGGCGCGTGAGGTTCCTGGGAATGCTGCCATGTTTGGTGTGTATGAGTTGCTGAAGCAGTATATGGCAGGAGGCCAAGACACCTCTCAGTTGGGAAGAGGAGCGGTGCTTTTAGCAGGTGGTTTATCTGGAGCTTCATTCTGGTTCTCTGTCTATCCCACTGATGTTGTCAAGAGTGTTATTCAGGTCGATGATTACAAAAATCCCAAATTTTCTGGTTCCATTGACACCTTTAAAAAGATCCTGAAATCAGAAGGTGTCAAAGGCTTGTACAAGGGCTTCGGCCCTGCCATGGCCCGGAGTGTTCCTGCAAATGCTGCATGCTTCTTGGCATATGAACTGACAAGAGCTAGTTTGGGATGATTGCTACATGATTAGTGTCCAATGATTGGGGTGATTATTAGCCGCTCTTATCATATTTGCTTATTTCAAAGACATCTTCCGGTCACCAAATGATGCCACTGTGAAAAATTGTTTAGCAATATGGTAACGGTCTTTTGATTCTTCAAGATCCCTTTTAAGTTTAATATGGGTCCTAGAAACATTCTTTTGCAAATCACCCATCAATAGCATTTTTTTCTATGAAATTGCTCTTTTGCACAATTTGCTTTTCATTGATATATATCCTGCCACTGGATTCTAGCAAGTACCTGAATAAGAAAATCAATTTTCGTTGTTCTATTCAGACCAAAAATAAAAGGGGATGCTTGTTGAGTGCTGACTTCGATTTTTTTTGTCATGCTTTATTAAACTTTTGAGCTTTTGTGTGAGCATATATATTTGAACTGTAGTTGAATTTAACAGGTG
Source organism: Luvunga scandens (assembly GCA_030449905.1). Taxonomy (NCBI): domain Eukaryota; kingdom Viridiplantae; phylum Streptophyta; class Magnoliopsida; order Sapindales; family Rutaceae; genus Luvunga; species Luvunga scandens. Next base: position 4,918,650 of record JASUUG010001266.1, read on the forward strand.
TATTCTTGGCTCAGTAATGATGGAGCCACAATCATTTTGAATGAACAAGTGTGTACAAATTGACGTAGATATTGGTTGTATATAATCATTATGGGACTAAAATAATAACTGTTGTTACTTTTTAGTTAATTTATTCATACCACATGAGTTTGTACTCATTAATTTGTACAAAAATTGTTTATACCTCTATCATTATTGCTTGGAATTAGTCAGTGGTGAGGCTCATTAAACTAAGGATAAGCTTTAATTCGCGCTAGTTAGAATGACATATTTTAATTTACCTCTTAAATATATGAAATCTTCAATATACTCTTAAAATCTGCTAAATTTAACTGTTGATAATACCCTTAACCCTATTGGAATATGCTAATTAAGGGTCTTGTGGGATTGATAATTTTGATTTGGCCCCATGAGGTATGACATATTTTAAGTTTGATGGCAAAGATAAATTTGTTAACGAAAACCCCATATAAGAAAAAAAATAGTAATAAACTTTTTAAAAAAATTAAATTAACTTTTACTTATATTTTAATTCATAAATTAAATATAATAATCACAAATTTTATTTACAATATCATCACAATGAAAAATCAAAAAAATTAATTCTTATCCTTATGTTGATGTTAGCCATTTAATTTAAATATTTTAAACATAAAATTATTTATTAATTAATTAACTTTAACTATTTAAAATATCATTATACCTTTTAAATTAAAAAATGATAAAATATTATCACATTAAATATCGACAATAAAAATCGACTTATTAAGCTTAAAAGAAATATTTTAATTCCTATTAAGGCATTTTAGTTAAAATAAATAACAAATGATGCCATCCATTAAAATTAACCCAGCTTTTTTTTAATTTGTCCTTCGTTTTCTTTTTTCTTTTTTTTTTTCTTTTTATTCGTCTCCTTCATTGTTTATTTTTCAATATTCTCTTCATCTCGTTCTTCTCTTTTTTCTTTTTCTTTCTTCTTCCTGCTTCTTCCTTGCTTTTGCTTCACAGCAGCAGATAATATGCGTTGATGACGGCATCCTGTGGCAGCAGGCGGCAACGGCATCACTGCACGATCTGCTAATAGGTAGCAATCGCACGATGTTGCATTAGTTGATAATGGTAGCAGTTCACATGGCAGCATCGCGCGATTGTGATTTGGGAGCAGATTGTGCCACGATGCCGCTGCCGCCTACTGCCAGTTGATGCCGTCGTCGATGCCTAGTATTTGCTGCTGCTGTTACCGCTGCCATCTCCAAGGGGCGCGCGAATCAAGACTTAGGCCATCGTATTTTTTGGGACGATAATGTATTTTCAATTATTTTAATGAATTTTTTTTCCTTTGGTAATTATTGTTAATGAGGGGTTTTTAATCTTTTTCTTTTTTTGGTTGGCTGGAATTGTGGCTACATCAAATGGATTTTTTAATTCCTAATTCAGTTTTTGTTTAATTTAATTTAATTTACTTTGGTTTATTAGAATTTAGCTGCGTTTTCATTTTTTTTAGTTATTCATTGAGGACAATATTAGTATTTTAAGTTATTTAGCAATTGCCAAAAAGGGTCTCACTAAGTAATTTAGCAATTGCCAAATATATATATATATATATTACCCATTGGGTTACAAAGTGAAATTTTTTAAATGGTTGGGTGTGTACAGAAGTTTATTGAAATATTTGGGTGTGCTGTAAATTAATCTATATAAAAGATAGACTTTTGACTTTTTATCATTTAGTCGGCGATTAACAAAATATACAAACACAATTTTATCCTTTTGGTTGTTATGACTAACATAATATTAACAGCATTTCGAGATAAATTAAAGATTTTATATTTTTGGTTGTAAATTAAAGAATATCATTATAAGTGAATTAAAGTTTAGCCCTAAACTAAAGTTGGATGGTGTGGTATGAGTCACACCATTTTCAATCTCCATTTATAGAGCGTTTATTTTTCAGATTAGAGAATCATAATTCGTAATAAAAATTATTGATGGTGTTTATTTTGTAAAATAGAGTTGAAAATCGGAATGGAATATTCTCAGTTATAATTAATTAATATATTATCTTAATTAATTAATATATTAATTGTTAATGTAATTATTATAATTAATTAATATATTATAATAATTAATTAATTAATATTTTATTATTATTAACTAATATATTAATATATTATTGACAATAATTATTATTAATAATATTTTTGAATAAATAATCACTATAATTAAAATATAAATAATAATTATAACTATAGTTCATTAAGTACTTTTCAATAATTTGTTACAATCTAACTCGTTCCAATTCAAATTTTAAGACAAAGTAAACACATTAATAATAATCCGACTCATTCTGATTCAGATTCTTATAGTTCAAGTAAATAATTTATTCTAATTCTCATTTTCTATTTTTATTTCAGCTTATTCTTATTTATATCTATTCCAATTCCAGTTTAATGAATGCACTATTAGATTTTACTAACATTTAATTAGTAGTACGCACAAAGCTTGTAAACCGAATGGCAACCAACATACCCCTTTTCGTGCCCTCAAAGTTGAATGTGTTGAGACTTATTCTTCTCCCATAGTTGGGTAGGAGAGATATTTCTCTTGCATGTGCATGTAAAGCAGATATGTATATCCTTTGAATATAATTATTCAATAGCTACAAATATAAGGTTGGTTAAAAAAACTTGGCTCGGGGGGTCTGAAGCTCGGCTTCCATGGATTGGGCCTGGATATGGGTCAAAAAATGTAAAGCCTACATAAATTGGAGCATGAATAAGGGCTTAGGAAAAAATCCGGACTTTTTTTTTTATAAATAAAAAATAAATTAAATTTAAATAAAAAAACACAAAATATTAAATTAACATGATTTTTTTTATATTAGCATTTGTAATTTATTATGTTATGTTATTAAATTTTATATATTGGATTATTATTTTATTATGTATTGGATAATTACTTTTAATTTATTTATTTTTACTTTATTAAAAAATTATTTTATAATTAATAAAAACGCCTAAGCCCACCTAATCTAAATTTGGACGAACTTTGAAACACTAAGCTTGTTTTTAATAATGTGGGCTTGGGCTAGACTTCTCCAAGAATGGCCTAAGCCCACAATTTGCCGTCCGTATGCAAGAATATTCAAATATAGGAATAGAAAACTAACTTGAGAATTAGGTAAAACATATATACCATGTTTATTAGTTGATGTAGATCTATCCTAGTATGAGGATCGAAATTTAGACCAAATATTAACCTAGATTAATCTCAATAGATTCTTACAGTAAACATTAGTAAACATCTAATTGCTAAGTTTAGGAACATACTAGTATTAACATAATAATTGTTGCGCAAATACATAAATTATTCAGATAGTTACTTATTGAATCATACTATACTGTACTGGCGCCCATAATGGATGCAAAATAGACACGTACATAACAAACTACCGCATGACCTGAGAGGTGTAGTCAATAATTTCACAGAAAAGGAGGAATAAATGACCGTTTCTAGGATAAAAGACATGCTCATCACTCCATCTCCATCACTTAAATCACAAGTCTATAACACCACCGAAGCTGTGAAGGCCTGAAAGTAAATGGAAAATGAAAAACATGCTCACCATTCCATCTCCGTGCCTCTGGTTTCAAGACTGGATAATTTAGAATCCATTGTAAGTCTCACGGTGAAATTAAATTAAATAATTTGCTCCTTAATTTTCTTATATTTTGACCATCACTCTGAATTTTGTTGTGTCTTGGGTGTGGCCATAGATGAAAGATTTAGAAAGGAAACAAAATTTGGCAAGATGGGGCTGCAATTGCAATAATAGCGAGAGACAGAGACAGTACCTGCCGCTGAATTTGGCTGCGAGGGAAGCTTATTTCAAAGGTTCATTGTTGGATAGAGTGGCGTCTCTTGAAAGCAGGCTTTTTCAGGTGATATTTAATTTAATCATTTTTTTAATTATAAAAATAATACCACTGATATTTATAATCGTAAAGCTATTAAGATTAGGGCAGATATCGATCAATTTTATGTTCGGTTCTAATTTCAAGCGAATTGGAAAAAGAATCAGCTTGGAATCAGATCGAATGTATATATATATATATATATATATATATATATATATATATATATAAGAAGTGATAACTGAACTGGTATTATTGGTTTTAACCGAACAAAAAACTTTTCGCTTGGGACCAACAAAGTTATTTTTATCGTGGCATACTCCAAGTTATTAAGAAGAAAACTACTTCCTTTTTAGAGAGGAAACTACTGATATCTTCAGAAAGGAACTTCTTCATTTTAAGGGAGTGAGTTGCTACAGCATTAATAATTTGATTTCTTATGTACAATGCAAAATGCACTTGTCATAATAACTTCCGTCACTTCTTGTATTATTGGGATTTTCGAAGGAACAGAACTGACACTATGTTATTTATCCCCTCAAATAATAGGTTGGTGGTAATGATATAGTACAAAACTGCGCACAGCTGATCAATCTTCCAGTAACGATATTACATGAATCTAGATGCCCTATTTTGTGCTGGTCGTGTGAATCAAGATGATAGAGCCTTATCCCTGCATATATTGGCAGACACAACTGATGATATTTATTTATAAAATGATATCAATGTTACCCACACACATTGCTTGGGAAAAATGAATTATGTTGATGATCGAATTTGTCTGGATTCGTCTGTAGGAGAAAGTAGAATCAAATAATAGTAATAATTCTACTCTTTTATTGCAACAGAAATTTGTTATTATTAATTTCAGCTTTTTCTTTTCTTTCTGTGGACCTGACGTTTATTTAAATAAAAAGAAAACGGTAACAATTACAAAATCTTTTAACATACTGAGCATTGCCCCTTTTTAATATGGAATAATCCAATTGATATATTTGTAATTAGGATTTAATTAGGACTCACTTACACCATTGTTATTACAGCACAGCCCCGGATTCATTCCACATAAATTTGAAGGAATATAATAGTTTTATCCACAAACTATAATTGGATAAGAGTTGATTTTTTTTCTTAGTAATTTATGAGTTCGTAATTTGAAGGAGAAAAAGAGTCCTAGACTCAACTCAAGTTCTCAAATTAAATTTAGGAGCTTGGATCCAGGTGGGCTAAGAGCCCACTGGCATTGGGCATATGTTACCCTTAAGACTTGAAATAAAGAAAACGAGTAGAAAATAGAAATTAAGAATAAAGGGTGCACCTCCCCGGGTAAACACGTAACTAAGAAAAACGTTAGTTTTTTAAATTAAGACATTTTTAACGATAGAAGGCTCAGAAAATGGTTAGATAGAATAAATCACAAGTATAGAATCATTATATAACCATAAATTCTCCCAAACCTTTAATATTAGCAAACTCAATAGCTAACATGCATGGCTCCCTTAGCTTCCGCAAAATCTTTATTTTCAGCTATGATTTCATTTTTTGTTGAAAATAAAATGACTGTCTGTGAAGGAAGCTTAGTTTAAAAGGTTCATTATTGTTGTATAGACTATAGAGTGGCATTTTTGTTGTGCAGAGTAGCTAGCCTCTCCTGAAAACAGGTTTTTTTTTTTTGGGTGCTATTTAGTTTAATCATTTGACTTCTTATATACTGTTAATGTCCAATGCATTTGTCATACTAACCGTCTATCACTTCTTGTATTAGTGTATTTTGGATGGAAAATAAAATTGACATTATATTTCCTTATTTCACGAAATAAAAAAAGTTAACGCAATAACATTGCATGAACCTACCTTTATAAGATGATAGAAGCCCTGTCTGTATATGTTATTAGACACAACCGATAATATATATTTATATAATGATCTGAACGTTATGCCCATAACATCTTGCTTGAAAAAAGATGAAAGAGACCACTTATATTACCTGTCTCTTTTCTTTTCTATTTTTAGGTGAACCTTGTCTGAGGTTGTCTATTAAAAAAAATATAGTAACATCTCGTAGATATAACTAATATAACCCTTTAAAATTATCGTAAAGATAAATGTTAATTTACTCCCAATAGAATGAAAATCTTTAATTTACTTATTAAAAGAAAAAAAAAATTTAATTTACCTCCATTTATTATTAAGAAAATAAAAAATCATCAATTCATCCTCATTTAATTATCATCATCTTTTAAGCAAAGAAGGGAAATAAATTGAAATATTCATACTTTTGAGGGTCAATAAAAAAATTGTCATTTTAATTATAGCGTGTTATCTACCCGTAAAACTTGGTCCATATGCAAAAGTAAAGAAAGAGTAAAAGATAGAATCTAAGAATAAAAGCGAATACCACTTCTCCTGAGTAAGTATGTAACCAAGAAAAAAGTCTTCTTTTTAATTTAATTAAGATAGTTTGATCCTTAGAAGGTCGAGCCTGCCACCAAATGATGCTAGACTTAGGTTAGCCAAACCATCTGCCAAACTGCATATTGTACTCCCAATTCCCAAAGGTAGAAGAGAAACTAAAAGTTCATTATGCAATTCAAGAGAAGGTAATTAATCTACCTAATTCGAATAGATCACTTTCTAACCATAAATTCTTCCAACTTTTAGCATCAATAAACTAATAGCCAGGATGCCCTCAATAACCTCTGCAGATTTTTTCGTTTTGTTAAAAATAAAATGACCGAGATTTGCGGTACCATATTACACCACTAAAACCATGATGATAATAACCTGTTAATCATTCCGGGAAAGAATATATGACGGATTGAAAATGGGTGCATTAGATGCTAGCTAATGCTAATAACAAGTTAAACATGTTTACGATTATTACTTATTACTGCTGTTTCTTCAACCAAAGAACTGTAAATGAGTGTGCAAATGACTTAATTTTTAACATCTAATTAATAGCCTTGATACTGATCAACATGCTTATCGTTATTGAACTAGCTGTGCTTGGAGTTGGAATCTAGCAGTACATGTTGCAAGTCAACAGAAACAAATGTATCTCGAGATGCATCTTCAAGCCAAGGATCCAAAAAGCAAGTGTCCGAATTCAGCAATAATCCATGTCAGTCTCAAAAGCACGAGTCCAGCCCCCAAGTTCTAGCTAATAGTAACAGCTCAGAAAATCAGGTCATATAATATATGGAATGATACTTTCACCCCTTTTAGAATCCATTTTTATTGCATAGGTCCCTTGTAGATTTTTAATACCCTATTGTATCCTTGCTATTAAAATAATAACTGAAAAATGAACCATATATTGAACGGTAAACGTAACATTTTCACATTCAAATTGATTATTTGAGTCCTCTAAATTTGAAGCTAGTTAATTTAATTGTTTGTTAAAAAGACACTATAATCCCTCAGTAATGTTGCTTTTCTGTAGTTGTTTTATCACAAAGGAATGAAATGAGGTGTTAAAATTTTATGAGAGGGACCTAAGTAGCAAAAACAATTTCTAAAACGGACTAAATCTGTAATATAGTAATCAACATATGTGATATCCTACACAGTTGATCACTTGTGTTGCTTGCAAATGGGATATCTTTAATAATGAAAATAAATACTATAATTTATTTTAGATTTAAGTGAACAATTAACTGGTAAAGAATAAAGAGTGCACCATTCGGTACAAAAATTAGTTGGTTTTTTTCCTTATTCTTATTATAAATTTTCTTTTTAACAGGGAAAATATTGGAAAAAAGTGCAACAAAGGAGGAAGCAGCCAAGTCCCATTAAGCAGCGTGGAAAGAGCAAGATAAAAAGAGATGAAAAAACATGCAAAGTTGGGAAGACGAGGGTGTCTTCCAATTGGCCACAGTTGAAATTATTGGGTTGCTAAATAAACATCACGATCATTTATTTATTTACTTATTGTTATGTAATGATCATTTGAGACTAATGCCACAGTTATAACCTATAAATCAGCGGTGCCACATTATTATTTACTTGATAATCAAATATTAAGATATTCTAATTGAGAACCCCAGCACTCATCTATTTTAAAAAATTTCAAATTGCTTTGTGAATGATTTGTCGTTTTGAAGCTGATGAAAAGTGTAATTGAAGAAAATAATTTAAGGAAAAAGAAAATTAGACTGATATCTTAATTAAATGAAATTGTACGAACGGCAAGGTGAAATCGTTGGCATCGTTGGGTTGGCAACCTAATGACGAATTATTAAAGCTATTACTCGAAGAAATAGGGAAGTTAAATAAGCAACCATAAAAGTTCAACTTCATGTCTCATCTAGGGGACATCGCCTAAAGCAAATTGCACATATTCGTCATACTGTCCATCTTTCACTTTTGCTCACTTTCGCATAAACTAAAGTTATGGACAAGAATCACAGCCCCTTAAAATTAGAGAGAAAAAATAAATCATAAAAGGACATGAAGTTGTGGATGCTCGTTGGGTGCTTTATGTCCATGGAAAAATATAATTATTTTAATTTGCTACGTCGACGTATTGTGTGTGTGTGTGTGTGTAACATCAAGATCATTAATTGACAATTTCAACGATGAGTAATAAATTAAACTAAATCATTGAGTTGCGTCTTATATATTTATATATTGATAATTCATAAATATGTATACAGAGAAAATATTTGCTTAGCTGGACCAGCCGTGGAATGATGTGGATGCCTATTTTCTTACGCAAGATTCAACTCTCCCTCTTTCTAATTTATGATTAATTTTTCTTGGATCAAATCCGTCTCAGTTCAGATTCTGTTTATTTTAGATTCAGATTGGTTCCGAATTCAAATTATCTTATGGTCATACATTTTTTTTTCTTTTTTTTAGATATTTTACTTAATATTTTTACCACTCCTATGATTGAGTTCTATTATATAAAGACGCGAAAAATAAAACTTCAATAGTGTTTTCTGTCTGAATTATACTTTTATTTTTTTCTCTCTTTATTTAATTTTGCACCTAAGAATATGCATTTTTAGGCAGTAAAGACTCTCAATATTCCCTTGTCTTACAAAATCTCTGTTCACTTCAAAATATAAATTTACCCTAAGCTACTATAAACTATGAAATATAAATGATTTAGCTGCTGTCAGTATAGTGCATATGGACACCGGCATTTTTTTAAATTTTTTACTGATCGGCAAGTAATGCTCTTACTGAATTATGTGGAGGACAAAGATTGCATCATCACTTCATCACTACACTTAATATTATACTTAGGGTCGATATTAGAGAATATATATTATTGTGAATTTGTAGCTAGATTGTAGAGGATTTCACTTCTGATAAGGTCTGGAAAATTTAGAGAAAGCCTTCTAGTTGTTTCTAGGAAAATTTGGCTCCATTTGTTAGTTGTAACAAACTCCTTGTGTCTTTTACTTCTACTTAGAGAAAGCTTAATCTAGTGCTTTTTAGTCGTAAGAAAATAGTAAGCTATATTTCTTGTACTCAGTCAAACACATATATATTTCAATATTTATTTTGGAATACCTCAATACAATTATTCCACTTCGTTATATTTGAAAACTCAGATTTTATTACTCCTTTTTAGTTTATTCTATAAGATTATTAAAAAGGGTTCTACTTACATTTCACTCTTCGTATTATGACATATTTCGTTTCCCACAATAGATGTGAAACCTTAACATGCCTCCATTTTATTAACTTTTTCCGGGAAATTATAACCGCTAAATGGTGAGCTATACTTTTTCCTAACATGAACAATATTAAAAAAAATACAAAAAAAAAAAAACTGAAAAAAAAATTTAAAAGAGTTGTAAAACCAATGATATAACAACCATCCCAAATTAGATTAAACTCGAATTCAAATTCACTTAGAAAATAGGCTTTTCGTTTTGCTGGATATCAATTAATCTAACAAGAAAAATATATTTAACTCACAAACCGAAGCACAAACCTCTCCTTGTTGCACGCAACATTCCTAAGCCTTCAAGTACCATGCAGAGTACCCCCAACCTCTAGCCGCAGTGCCAGCACTCCAAGCCTTAAGCCAGACACCGGGCATCTCTAAAACTTCAAGTCGTCACTTGCGACAATTAGGTTTTGACAATTTTAAGTTAGAGTTAGGGCTTGGCATTTTTCCAATTTCCATATATTTTCTTTACTTTTTTTTTTGAGGTTTATTATCTAATTGTAATATATTAAAATGACTATAAGAAATATTGAATCTAGCATTTTACTATTATATCATTACAAAACCTATCATTTTATTACATTTCTTATTATGGTTAATTGATTAACGAAATACCAATTTTTACCCTTTAATGAAATTCTTCCCCAAAAAAAGATAATAAAATACAAAGCATTTGAATATTTTAAAATTAAAATATAAACTAGCCAAAAATAATTCCTATAAGCCTTTAATTCAATATTTAATGCTTTTATTTATGTAGCTTTCTTTAAAGGGTAAAATTAGTATTTTATTAATCAACTAACTAGTCAATTAATGGTAATAATGGAAATGTAGTAAAATGATAGATTTTGTAAAGATATAGTGTAAAATATATAGTGCAGTGCTTCTTGTATTTATTTGATATATTATAATTTTTAAAGTAGTTAAATGATAATAACCCTTTATTTAATTATTTGTTTGTAGATGCCATTTTTTAAAGACACCATATTGCGCCATGTGTCTACTCTTTTAATAAAAAGGAATCATTTCGAAGGAAATAACACTTGGAAGAGAGTTCTCAAGAAACTTATAAGGAAAATGATAAGAGGAGAAATTAGACACATGCTAGTTTTGAACTTCATAATCTAAGAAAACCACCCCTAAAATCAGAAGAATAGGAAATAAGTGCATGCGAAATAAATATGTATGTTTCCTCATGACTAAATTTATGTCTATGTATACAAATAATAAATGACATTTGTCCTTGGGGTTAGAGTTTAAGACAAAACTCTAATCATATATTTCTCATTATCTCTAAACAGAGGCCGATCTCTAAGTAAGAGGATATTTGGCTTTTGAGAATATTGTTCATTCTTAGAAAAAAAAATAGTAATTTCTTCTTCTTTTTCCAACCTTAGACAAACACTAACTTAGGTGTCATACTACCTTTTTTTGGTACTCGCCGCATCAGATTCAGGGCTAATTGATCATCATAAACTTCTCACAAATAAAAAATACTAATGAAGGTAAAGCTCTAACCCCTTCATTGATGATATAATTATTTTTTTAATTTTATTAGCTATTGTAATTATATTTTTATCCGATTATGAGAATAGAATGTGAATATTCTTTTTGCCTTTTCCATTTTAAAATAAACTTTTAAGGGTAAGTTATATTTTAGCTGTTGAAAGATAGTAAGTTGTTAAGGCTAACATAATCACATAAATTTTGAGGGAAGCGTGGGTGTTTTAACATTTAGTAGGGTAAAGTGTTATATGTCATAATATGAAGGGTAACTTCAAAATTATCAATATAAAAATCTCTTCTTTTTTTTTTCAATAATAAAACTATGTGCATTAAAATGATGTTAGAAAAAAGAGTAAAATGAGCTCGGCTTGTCTGTGAGGCAAGAAATTAAAGAGCCAACAAGGCTGAGCCCAAGTCTAGTTGTCCTTTAACCCTAATTTTAATTATTAAATAATTTAATCACTAACAAAAACAAATGCAAAATGGCCAACATCACATTCCACTTTTACCCCTAATATTTCTTCAAAAACCCAAAAGTAATTCCTCTCCTTACCTCTCTCTCTCTTCTCTTTCGCTTCTCCAATTTCTCTCGTCAATGAACAACAACAGAGCAGAAGCAGAGACATCTTCTTCAATGGCCGATCCGGAAACCCGACCCACTTACACAACCCACCACTTAGCGATTCCGCCCGGGGTAACTCAGGACGAGTTTGACGAGTTAAAACAGTCCGTCGTCGAGTTTCACACGTACCAACTCAGCCAAAACCAATGCTCTTCTTTACTCGCGCAGCGAATCCAAGCCCCAAACGACGTCGTCTGGTCCGTAGTCTGCCGTTTCGACCAGCCCCAGACCTACAAACACTTCATCAAGAGCTGTTCCGTCTCCGATAACTTCACAATGACTGTGGGGTCCACCAGGGACGTTAACGTCATCTCCGGGCTGCCGGCTGCTACCAGTACTGAGAGACTTGACATTTTGGACGATGACCGGCAAGTCACCGGTTTCAGTATCATTGGAGGGGAACATAGATTGAAGAATTACCGGTCGGTCACCTCGGTGCATGGATTCAATCGTGACGGCGCGATCTGGACCGTTGTTTTGGAATCTTATCTTGTTGATGTGCCCGAAGGGAATACCGAAGACGACACGCGTCTGTTCGCCGATACGGTCGTCAAGTTAAATCTGCAGAAGCTGGCCTCTGTCGCTGAATCACAGGTGATATGATATCATAAAATGATATATAAATAAAAACGAAGTTAAAAATAAATAAATAAATAAATTTTTTTCCTATTTTCCTTTTTATTTTCTGTGAGTAATTTTTATTCTTCTTTAGGTTCTTTTGAATCGGGTAATGTTGGAGATTTGAGTGGCATTTTAAATCGAAGCATTTGTACAAAAATGTTTGAACATTTCAAGATATTTTGTCATTTTTCATTTTCTAAAATTGAAAATTGAAAACAAAGAAGACATTCTTGCTTTTGTATATGGCGGTGAGATAACGATAACGGATTTGCAAATTGAAAGCTAATAAATTGGGCGGTTGGTTACGAATCTGTTATGAAGTTTTAATTGATAGAGTCTCATTTCATTTGCATATTTTTAACAGAATCTATGCTTTTGACTTTTTCTTTTTTTTGGCAGAATCTTATTGTACAGTGTGTGGCCTTTTCCTTCTTTCAATTCCAAATAAAGACCAAATTTTAAGGGCTTTGAAAGCATATCTAATTGTTGCTACATTTTATTGTTAATAACGTTACGTTAATTACTTTAAATTTTAAAGAAAGAAAGAAGGGCAATTGAGTATGAGTACGAGTGGAGCTTCGCGAAGGATCAAGCAGTTATTAGGTATTGCGCTGTAAAGTATCTCGGAATTTCTAGGGAACCTAAAAAATACAGAATAGCCCAGAGCTCAGAGGCGAGAGCCCCATTTCTGGAAAGTTCTTGTTCTTGTAGCCATTTTCAGCTAAGAACCTGAAAGAGCATATTTTCTTGTCATCTTGCCAAAAAGTTTGACTCCAAATATAACCATTAATTTTCCTCGTTTTCCTAATTACGAAAGACCCCACGTAAGATCACCCATCAAATGCCAGGACTGGACTTCTTCAATTCGAGATAGGGGTGAAATTGGGAAAATGGCATGTTCATCTTTAGGATTTTAACTTTTCATCAATACCCCCAACTAATCCACACTTTCGGAAATACTCCTAAACACCTTTGCCATTAGTGCCGGTACTGTGAATCGCTTTCATTTTGTTATTTTTACATTTTTACCCTTTTTTGGGAATATTAAAGCCAAAACAACCTCATTTCAAGTTTTCGCCACAAGGAACAGAATATCCTTGCCCACGAGCCACAATATACGCAATTCATGAGAACACCGTCAAAATTTCAAATAAATTATTGGTGTAAAGAATGATTAGTTGAGAAAAGGGTGTTTTGGCCGTTCTTCAAAGAGAGGGATGAGCAGGGCTTTTACTACATACATAATTGGTTGGGGGGGGGGGGGGGGGGGGGTGGTGGGTGGGGGTAATTTAGGTTTGGATTGGATTCAATCAATTTGATCCGATTTTGGATTATTCAGATTTTGGTAAAAAAGTCATTCAAATGCTATCCGAACTCAAAATAAATTTAAATCCGATCCGAACATATTCAAATTAAATTCCGATTGGATAAATAATTCGGATTAATTCGGATTTGAATCAATAATATCATATTGAAATTGGATTCGAACTTGCTCAAATAAATCAGATGAATCCAGGTCATTTCAAGTTGCAATACAAAATTGAAATCACACAAATAAGAAAAAATGTAGCAAGCCAGCAAATGGGGAAAAGAAAGACAAAAATTGAAAGTCAAAGAACCCAAATCTCTGCAAATTTTTGAAAGTCAAAAGTATATACTCTTATAACCTCTGCACCTCACAAGCTTTGATGGATCCAACTCCATTGGAAACCCTTGCAATAAACAAATAAATGCAGCGGCTGGGTTTGGGACTTCAACTTTTGCTTGCAGCTTCAGCTGATAGTGTAGCAACGTGCGGCTCACAGGCTCAGCGGCTATTGGTTGGGACATTGTCGTGCAGCTGGGGGATCGACGACTTGAGACTTGACAGCTAGCCGGCTTTTTCTCAAAGAGATTGGCTGGGTTCGTGAGGTTGCAAGTGCTTGTAATCTCCTTGTAATTTTTATTTTTTATTTATAATTCAGCTATATATTTTTTTATTGCAAAGTGCAATCTGATTGGATTGATTAGATTAATCCGAATCCGATTCAATTCGAACCAAATCTGATTAAATTGCAAATTTTTTATCTCATTGAATTTAAAAGTTAATGTGAATATGATCTGAACAATCAGATCAGATTTATTAGATGAAATTATTCTAAATCTGATTTGATGCCCACCCCTACTACATCAAACACTGGGATTTTAGTTTAAGACACGAGAGCCAATATAATAGCGTGACAGGCTTAGGAAGGTTGCAATTTAAATACTATAAATTTGAGGGGGCCAAAATGTATATATCACATAAAATTATATTTAAACAAAAGACTTTTGACCCTTTTTAAAAAAATTTGACCAGAGGTGGCCAGGCCCTCAAGGCCATAACCTAGTTCCACCCTGATTCTAATGAAAAATTTTGGATTTTGGATTTTGGTCCAATAATGAATCAATTCCAATGGAGCCTAGAATGAAAAAATTACAAACGTGAGGGGGTTAAGATCAAAATTCTGCAAACTAAGAGGTCAAAGCTTAACATCTAATTTTTTTTTGAAAAACTAAATTTCAATTAGAACTCTTATTTTTCTTGCGTCAGACATTGAGCTGAGATCTCTAGGATGTATTTATCTGCACATGAATATGATATCAATTTTTAGAAGTGGGGTGTGTCCTGTAGTGGGGCATAAGCCATTGTAGCTTATGCTCATCATACGTTGTTGGATAATTAGAACATAAGATGATGATCATGATGATCATGACGATGATTGATAGAGCTAATTCAATAATAATTGGTGTGTAACTTTTAGCCTATTTTGAATTGAGGTTAGATAGTTATAAGTTAAAAGTTATAGCAATAAAGTATTTGGTAAACACTAATTACTGTAAGTTGAAAGTTAAGTTGATTTAATTTTATATTTATGTAATACAAAATATATTATATCTTTACTAATTTTATTAAAATTATTATTTAAAAATTATATTTACTACATAATATTAATTTTTATTTTATATTTATAATTTTTTTTCTTATTGTAGTTATAACTTAAAAGATACAGTACGAACATTTATGCATAGTGCCAATATCATCATATTAGGTTGTTGACTTAGAGCTTTCAACTTGAAAGATGAGATTGCAACTGTCAATGAGAATATGTTAGGTACAATAATAACATTCACGAATACATACACAAATATAGTTAGGGATAAAAAATTAGGCAAATGAGTTTTTACTATTAATTTTAGGAAATTATCCCTCAACTATATCAAGATTATCAAAAGTGCATGTATCTACCATAAGTATTTGATAACATTTTATAACCTCCTAAAATTTTATTTTTATATCAACCAACTATTTTTCCATTAATTTCATTAGTCATTGTTAAATAATTTAAGATAACATACTATTTTACCACTGGCACCTTCCAAAATATTGTTTACCTTCTTAAATGAATATAGGGGTAAAATAGTATTTTAACTTAAATTCTTTAACGGCAGTTAATGGAGTTCACAAAAAAGTGACTGCTTGATATAAAATTAAAACTTAAGATGATTATAAGATATTAGTAAAAACTCATAGTAATTACTTTTCTGTTGAAGATTATTGAGATAATTGAGAGATATTTTCCATTCAGTTTTAATAGAAAAATCTAGATCCCAAGAACCAATGCTAGAGTTTGCGGGTACAATATTCATACATGTACAGTAAAGCATCTCTATAGTGATACTCTACATAGAAATAACCCTATGTAATCATAAAAAATTATGATATCAATTTGGATTAGTTATAAATAAGAATAAATTTCACATTGTAATAAGTTATGATTTTCATGTCTTAAGAAACTTTCTTTGCATAGTAATAGTTATATATATATATATATATATATATATATATATATATATATATATGCATTCAAAGGTTTAAGATGGAATATGATTTTTTTTTAAAATTATTTGGGACAATAATTTATTCTTTAGACTTTTAAGATTAATTTAATATTCTAAATACTACATAAATTTAAGTAATAGTTTTATGAAACTAATTTTATTTCTTTTATCAATGTTTATATATGGAATTTGATCCACTTCATTAACTAATTATTTGTATAGCATGTATGTTTTCATGTATGTTTTCATATATCACTTGCATTAGGGATTACAAGGTCAAAGCAATAATCTTTTTAACTACAATTCCATTAAATTATAATTTTATCATGGTAATAAAATTAATTAACATTAAAGTACATCACTCATATATTAAATTTTAACGTCATTATTTGACTTAATTTGATGCTTCATTCAGCTTTTACAAAATTAGTCCTTTATTATAATTTGCAACTCTTGGACTCTATGCTGTGTTTTAACAACTAACCGTCTTTAGGTCATCTCTGTTGGAATATCTTGTTGGGATAATAAAACCCTTGGTGAAAACTATCACCTATAACCCAGAAATATTCATGTCATATAATCAAGGATCAATAATCAATTATGTGGAAGCGTACCTGAATCCATAACGCTTAATTCCTCTTTAGAGTTGTGTGGTTGGCCTTCTAGGTCTACACGTTCTCCTAGAGAGTCTTTTAGTTCTCTCTACGCTTTCTCTTTGATGATGGGATATCAGAAAGAATAGAAAGATTTCTCTACGTGTGACATGGGGACCATGACCACTTATATAGAGAATAGTTTTCTGTTGTCACTAGGTATTCATAATTCTGCCAATCATAGAATTAGAATACTATTGGGTCTCTACACATTAAAAGCCCACATCCTATTAAATACATTAAAGCCTATAATACTGTAAACCTTAACAGATCACTTTTAAATGGGCTTAACCTTATATGACAGTTTGCACCACATAATTATTCACATATAAGCCCAACGTTGGATTAAAGATCCAACAATGCTGGATTAAAAATCCAACAATCTCCCACTATGTGTAACTTTATAATTATGTTTTGTAAAAATAACTGTATGAGCTCAACCTTATTGTCATTACCGAAATGTATCTATAACCAATCCGGTCCATCAATCATACCAACATAGGATCAAAGCGACCTTCGTTACATCTATCGTAATTTCACCCTCAATGGTCACTATGCCAATACAACTGAATGACAAGGATCATGATGTGGATGTGTAGCATGAAAATTTCATGCAATGTGATCTTAACATGCATATTTTCAACTAGTCCACTTTAAACCTTATTGAGATCAAACTATACTAAAATCAGAGTATGAACAAACCAAAACTTTATTTCTGCAGAAAATAATCTTAAATATCTAAAAAACTGAAATAACTGAGAATGTCTATATTAGAAGAGCATCTAAAATCACAAACTCCCACTAAAACTGAATATCCTTAAATAATATGACACCTATACGAGAAGTGTGCTCATGAAACATATTGGGTGGCAGTCCCTTAGTAAGCGGATCCGCAATCATGAAGTTTGTGCCAATGTGCTCTATAGACAATTGTCCACTCTGAACTCTTTCTTTAACAACTAGGAACTTGATGTCTATATATTTTGACTTTTTCGAGCTCTTGTTGTTATTGGAATATAGCACTACTGACTTGTTGTTACAAAATAACTTGAGTGGTCTATCAAAACTATCTACTATACGCAGCCCTGTGATAAAATTTTGTAACCATATCCCATGATTGGTTGCCTCATAACATGCTATGAACTCTGCTGCCATCGTGGAAGAGGCTATAAGAGATTGGTTAGCACTCTTCGAAGAGATAACACCTCCAGCTAGCAGATAGATGTAACCCGAAGTGGATTTCATACTATCTTGGCATCCAACAAAATCAGAGTTAGTATACCCAACAATATCAAGCTTATCCGACCTCTGATATGTGAGCATGTAGTCTTTTGTTCTTTGCAAGTATCGTAAGACCTGTTTGGCTGCTTTCCAATGGTCTACTCTTGGATTACTTAAATATCTGCCCAACATCCCAGTAACGTACGTTATATCTGATCGCGTACAAACCTGAGCATATATCAAACTTCCTACTACTGACGCATAAGGAATCTTCTGCATTTCCTTCTTTTCAAAGTCATTTCTAGGGTATTGATTGAGACTAAACTTGTCTCCTTTAGCCACAAGGGGTATCACCTGGTGTACAATCTTGCATGCCATATCTCTTGAGAACTATTTCGATATAGCTTTTTTGTGATAATCCTAGAACACCCTGAGAGCGATCTCGATGTATCTGTATGCCTAATACAAAAGAGGCGTTACTAAGATCTTTTATCTCAAAATTCTTAGTTAGAAATCTCTTGATGTCGTGCAATAAGCCTATATCGCTACTAGCAAGCAAAATGTCATCGACATATAAAACCAGAAAAATACACTTACTCCTACAGAACTTATGGTATATACAATCATCGACCAAATTCATCTCAAAACTAAATGGGATGATCACTTGATGAAACTTGAAATACTATTGTCGAGATGCTTGCTTGAGCTCATAGATGGATTTCTTAAGTTTGCAAACCATATTCTTTGGGTCTCCGGACACAAAGTTTTATGGCTGCACTATATAGATCATCTCATCAATGTTGCCATTGAGAAACACCGTCTTTACATCTATCTGATGTAACTCAAGATCGAAATGAGCTACTAATGCCATTATAATCCTGAAAGAGTCTTTCGAAGAAACCGAAGAGAAAGTCTTTTTATAGTCGATGCCTTCTTTCTACGTAAAGCCTTTTGCGACAAGACGTGCCTTGTACCTCTCCACATTGCCTTTCGAATCCCTTTTGGTTTTAAATATCCATTTGTAACCAATAGGTTTCGCACCTTGTGGCAATGTGACAAGATCCCATACATCATTGTCTTTCATAGACTTCATCTCCTCATTCATGGCATCAATCCACTTTTGAGAGTTAGAACTTTCCATAGCTTGACGGAAATTGATTGGATCATCTTCCATCACGCCGATGTCTATTTTATGTTTTTAGAGAAATACAATGTAATTATCTCGCAATGCACTTCTCCTTTCTCTAATGGATCTCCTTAATGGCATAGGTTCTTGAGATGGTAGAGTTTGTTCTTCTGGAGCAAATTCTTCTATGAGGGGTTCTCCAATATTGTCTTAATTTGTTGTGTCTTGAACAAAGTCAGGAATGAGACCCTGATCAATGCCAATAACACCTATGGGAATATTAACATATTCCTTTTCGAAGACAAAGTCCCTAACTGTATTTCCCTATACAAACTCGACATCCTCAAAGAACCGAGCATTTTCTAACTCAAAAATTGACTTAGTCGTGGGATCATAAAACTTGTATCCCCTGGATCGTTTTGAGTATCCAATAAAATAGTAACTCAACGTTCTTGGGTCCAGTTTCTTCCCATTAGGCCTATAAGGCCTTGCCTTAGTTGGACATCCCCAAATATGTAAGTGCTTGAGACTAGACTTTTTACCTGTCCAAAGCTCATAAGGGGTTTTGGCAATTGCTTTAGTTGGAACTCTATTAAGGATATACGTTGCAGCCTTAAGTGCTTCTCCCCAGAGTGATTCTGGTAAGGTAAAATGAGAAATCATACTCCTCACCATGTCCTTAAACGTCCTATTTTTTCTTTCAGCAACACCATTCATAATGGGTGAACCCGACATAGTGTACTGTGGGACGATACCGCATTCCTCTAGGAATTTTGCAAATAGTCCTGGATGTTGTTCACCTGAACCATCATATCTACCATAGTATTCACTACCACGGTCAGATCTGACGCTTTTGATTCTTTTGCCAAGTTAGTTCTCAACTTCAGCCTTAAAGTTTTTGAACATATCCAAGGATTGTGCCTTTTCATGGAGGAGATATATATAGTCATATGTAGAAAAATCGTCTATGAACGTTTTAAAATATTATTGACCATTCCAAGCAGATGCAGGGAATGACCTACAAATGTCTGTATGTATGAGTTCTAAGACATCCAAACTCTTATTGGTTTCAAATTTCTTTTTATTGGTTTGTTTCCCCTTAATACAGTTAACACAGATGTCAAAATCTATAAAATATAAGGGGTCGAGAATTGTGTCTGACACAAGTCTCTCTATTCTCCGTTTAGAGATATGACCCAATCTCCTATGCCATAACGCAGCTGAATTCTCATTGGTTAACTTTCTTTTTAAACCTCGTGTACTTAATTATAGGGATTCATTAAATGAAACAATTGTATCAAGCATATAAAGATTATCATTGCCTGTCAAAGAACCAGAACCAACTAGTTTTGAATCATGAAACAAACTAAATTTTCCATTTCCGAATGAACAAGAATAACCAAATTTGTCCAAAGCGAAAATAGAAATCAAATTCCGTCTAAAAGACGGAACAATAAATGTTTCATCAAGATCCAAATAAAATTCGATCTTTAATAATAATTTATATTTTTCAATTGCTTCAACTTCAACTGTTTTGCCATCACCCACGTAGATGTATCTTTCACCATCATTGGGTTTTCGGCAATTGAGGCAACCCTACATAGATACACTGATGTGAGTGGTTGCACCAGAATCTATCCACCATATGTGTCTGTCTAGGTACCGAAGTTAAAGTAACCTTAGAACAAACCATGCAATGACTTTCAACTCTGCAAAAGAAACAACTAGTGTCGACTATATCATCTGATTTCTTTTGTTGTTTCTTTTGAGGTAGTGATTTTGCAGTTCTCTTATCCTTATTCCTTTTGTTGCCCTTGTGTTTACCCTCATACTTTATCGAAATTAAGCTTGTTAAGAGCGTACTAATTTTAGCCTTTTCATTCTTGACAAAACTCTGTTCAATTTCTGTAAGGAACTTCTTAGTTGTAGTTGCCTTTTCAGACATTGAGCCCTTGAATGATTTTGGAATGGTCTTCTTCATGATCATGATGCACATGCGATTTGATCTCTCTCACCTTTCCATTTCCCTTTTATCATTAGGGGTACTATCATCTATAAGAGGTGGGGGAGAATCAACCCTTAACGCAAGATCAAGATCCATGGCTGCGAGAACTATTAAGAGATTCTCGTGCCATGATTTGAAGTTAGAGCTATTTAGCATAGGAATTGAATTGATGTTGATAGTAATATTAGCAGCAGAGATAACTGAATAGAGAACAACAAACAAGCAGAACAAGCTCATATTAGTCTTAAAATAAAAATAAATTCAAATAAAGGTAAACCACATCTCAATATTCTATCTTTGGACAAAATTTTAACTTGTAAGTGATATCTTGGTGCAGTAATCAAACATTGATAATAGGAACATGTTAAATAATGAATCTTCCTTTGGGCCGATTTATTATTCACATGTAAAACCAAATAATCATCACGTGTTTATTACCACAGGTGCACATGTAATTCTATTAAATATAGACCTTCCTTTGGGCCGATCGATATTTACAAGAATTACGTATACAAAACCGTTTGTATTCTAAAATAAATTAATTTCCACAAGAGAGGTCACTTTAGTGACATGTTGCTTCAATTAATTCATCTCAAAATACATATAAATCAACCAATATTTGAATTTAAAAATTGCCCAAAAATAACGAAAAAAAGGTTTTGGTCAAACTCCAGTCAACGGCCAAAGTCAACGGTCTACGTTGACGGGTCAACAGTTGATCGGTTTAGGGCTGGACGGTTCGAGTCACCCAAACCGAATCTTGAACCAGCCCACAAAATTAAGCCAGTCTTTTTTTTTTAATGGGCTAAACCTTTTTAATGGGTTAATGTAAACTAAACTTAATATTAATCCATCAAACCCAATATACTATGCCCAAAATTTAACTTTCATTAAGCCCAATCAAATTTAAGACTTAAATAAAAAGTCCTTTAATAATTATCCAAAGAAGAAAAGTTTAAAAAACTATAGGGACCTTAATGTTATAAGCCATGAAACCCTAGCACCTTTTATTCTTTTCTTGTGGCAACACCATGCCGCCACTTTTTTTTTTTAATCTGATTTTCCCCAAAAAACAAAAATTCTTAAAATTATGAATTTATTTCACTTTAACAAGAGTCAACCATAAATTTGATTCAAGAATTATTAAATTTTAGAACACCAAAAAATACTTAATCCTTAATTTGTTCTCAAACTCAATAATTTTAATAATTATAGTATTATTAAATTCAAGAACACCAAAGATCCAATCATAAATAAAAAATAATTTTGATTCTCAATTATTCAACATGAATTGGCTCGGATACCACTTGTTGGGATAATAAAACCCTTGGTGAAAACTATCATCTATAACCTAGAAATATTCATGTCATATCATCAAGGATCAATAATCAATTATGCGGAAGCGTATTTGAATCAATAACGCTTAATTCCTCTCTAGAGCTGTGTGGTTGGCTTTTCAAATTTACACGTTCTCCTAGAGAGTCTTTTAGTTCTCTCTGCGCTTTCTCTCTGATGACGGGATATCAGAAAGAATGGAAAGATTTCTCTACGTGTGACCTAGGGACCATGACCACTTATATAGAGAATAGTTTCCTGCTGTCACTAGGTATTCTTAATTCTGCCCATCATAAAATTAGAATACTATTGGGTCTCTACACATTAAAAGTCCACATCCTATTAAATACATTAAAGCACATAATACTGTAAACTTTAACAGATCACTTTTAAATAGGCTTAACCTTATATGACAGTTTGCAACACATAATTATTCACATATAAACCAAACATTGAATTAAAGATCCAACAATATTGGATTAAAAATCCAACATATCTTTCATGTTTTCTTTAGCACACTCGAGCTCAAAAGCTCATACTTCACATATTTCCTTTATTTATCCAAACTTTCTTCCCATTCTTCTTTTTCTTCTTTTTTTAAATTACTAGTCAAGTCAAGCTTGTGTTTCTCTTTATACATTATACACCATGAGCTCTTAAATTAATATTACATATTTGAAGTAACTGACATACAGTAATGCTAGGAACATAGCTATCTGTAATTCCAACAGTAGTCTCAAATGATTGCAGTTACTGATAAATGAAAATAATGACATGGCAATTATTTATAAATTATAAAATATTGGTACTCAAATATTAAAATAATGATCATGATTATTTTAGACTTGTTCTAAAGTATAAAAAAATCATAACTATATAAGTAAAGTGATAAATAATAAAAAATATATTATAATTTTAATTATGTGGATACGAAGGAGTGTTCTAACGTAAAACGATTCTAACATATCCGGACTCTAAAATAATAATTGAGATTTTTAACATTATTTATGTGTACTTAGATCCTATGTTATGTCGCCTTATTTAATAAATCATGTGACAATCAAACTATTTTATTGCCAAACAAATGTTAAAGTATGATTTCAATTAGGTTAAGCGATTACATTCTCGTTAAACCATTGAATAAGTAAGCTGACATGAGCATTAAGTTACTTTATGGCTTTTGAAATGTTATTAACTACTTGATGAATAATAAAATCAGATAATTGATCATTTAAAATTAAATTAAAGATAATACTCGCATGACTAATTGTGAGCTAACGAAGCACCCTTGTTCCCATGAATTTATTTAGAAGTCAAATGTGTTTGTTTACTTTGATCTCTTAAAAGGCTGAAAGTTGCAAAAAAATGAAAAATAAAAATAAAATCTGAATAGTTGCTAGTCAAAGTTATTAAAATTATTTTGCACTAAACAGAGAAGAATCGATATGATTATAATTTTTAATAAGATTAATTATTTTACTATGATTATTTCGCGATGGAAAATTTCAGCACAAGTTTGAAAATCATTTTCGAAGGGATATCTTTTTTCTGGATTGGATTGGAAAAAGGAATGGGTTCAGGGGTCCCATAGGCATGAACAGTCGTTTTAACTTGGAAAGTCGTACCTATAATAAACTCAAAAACAATTCAAAACACCCAACTTGTCAAAGCCTTAACTAGTTCTGCAATTACCCAAATGCAAAATGCAAAGCAATTGGTGGATGATGTGCAGTGGTATTCAGAATCTAATCCGATCTGCTTAGTTCGTCTGATTCGTAAAGATTCGATTTGTTAAAATTCGATCCGTGAATTGAATAGATTGAATTAGATTGAAATTTTAAAAATCCGCAGTTGGTGGATCGGATATGGATTGACTTTTATAAATCTACAAAAATATGTGAATCCGCAAAAAAAAAAAAAAAAAAAAAAAAAAAATATATATATATATATATATATAATTAAAAAAATTATAAATGTGACATTACTAATAAATAAGTAATTATGTGATAATTTTTACATACTTACATTAACATCATAATATTAATATACGTTGTCCATTATTCAAAAATAATATAAAATAAAAAAATTGACATTTTTTATGATGAAGCAATAGATGAGATTAAACATATTAAGACAAGTAAAATGTAACAATTTAACTTTAATTTTATTTATTGATTATTATTTGACTTTATATTGTTATTCTATTTTAAAAATTGCCATTTTTCTTGTCTTACACATATAGAGATTTTGGGAGATGATAAGAACATATTTGATGAAGTTTAATAGCATTTGATGGGATGGTAAGGGTAAATATTAATTAATTTTTTATTAAATAAAAATTTTTATTTGTTATTTATTTCAATTATGTTTATTTTGTTTGTTTAGGTTAAAGTACGAAGCACAAATTGGAGGTGGACATTTTTCTTTTCAATATGTTTTATTTTGAAACTTTAAATATATTATTGTAGTTTTATTTAAACAATTAATTTCAGTGTTATATTTTAAAACTTTGAATGTATTATTGTAGTTCTATTTGAATAATTAATTTTGGTGTGTTATATTTTAAAATTTTAAATATATTATTGTAGCTTTATTTGAATAATTAATCTTGGCATATTATATTTTAAAACTTTAAATGTATTTTTTTAGCTTTATTTAAATAATTAATTTATTTAAATTTTATTCAATTTTGAATTTAATTGGTAGTAAAATTATTTATCTATTAGATTTATTTCATTAGTTCATGGATTAGAGAGAACTAAAAATTTTTAATCCGTAAACTAATGAGCAAAATGGTGGATTAGATATGGATTAAGTCAAATCCGCATCTGATCCACAGACGTATGGATTGGATATGGATTGAGTAAAATCTGCATCCGATCCGCATATATATGGATTAGATTTAGATTGAAGTTAATCAATCAGTTAATTTAATTGGATTAAAAAATTATAATCGGTAAAATCATGGATCGGATATGGATTAATGTCTAATATGTAAAATTCGATTCGTAAACACCCTTAACAATATGTTGTTATTTAACCTTTTAAGGATCTTTCTAAGTTTACAGCAGACATAAAAATACACATAAATAATAATAATAATGAGTCCTATATATATTTTTATATATGTTGCAAGTTGTAATTGACTGTAATTTAACAGCTCCTTAACTTAAAATAATGATCACAACTTTTTGATAGCCTAGATCACGTGAAGAGCACTATCCGTCTATCCCATTCCCATCACAATAAGGTCTATAAAAAGCGATCAGCCTCATTTTGTTTGTGATTGGCCAAAGGACAATTGAGTATGCCTGCAACTTGCCAACTTGGCTTCTAAAGAAACAAAAATTTTTAGAACCAGACGCAAGCTATAAACATAAAGACAGGCTTTAGAGCACACAGGAGTCCGTTAATATACAGCAGCTGTATCTCATACATCCTCTTTTTATTATTATTATTATTGTTTTTTAATAGAGTGTATTACCGGCTAGTGAATCAATGGTTTGAAGGGTAAATGTTCATCTTTTTTGATAAATTTTATTTAATCTTTATATTTTAAATTAATTAATTAATTAATTAATTTTTATGTTTAAAAAATGTTTTTAAATATTCTTATAGTTAAATATATTATATTCTTATCATTATTTTTTTTTATAACAATACCCTTATAGTAATATTTTCATTGATATTAATGAAAAATGATAATTTATCTAATTAACTGTAAAAGTAATATAAAAATTTACATAAATATTTTTATTATTATTTTACTTTTAGGATTAATATAGAAAATTAATTTTTTATAAAATAATTGTTAGTAAGATCATTGCAAGAATATTAATCATCACTTTAAATTGCTTATATTAATTTATTCATAAATAATTATTAACAAAATTGTTGCATAATATAAAAAATACTAGTTCTTTGACATTGATATTTAGTAGTTAATTTGTTAATTCATTTTGTTATAAGAGTACTGTTATAAAAAGAAAGAAAAAGAGTAAATGTAAGAATATAACATATTTAACTAGAGATGTTTTGAGTTATTTTTTAAAATAAAGGGACTAAATAGATATTTAATCAAAATAAATGCACTAAACCAACTTTTATTCATGGTTAAACATGCATATGTAAAAGGTCATTATCCTACAACTACCCTTATTTCAAGAAAATATCAAACAAATCAATTTAAACTAGAAAACTACCAACGACCCCCTCAATGTTACATGAAAATATGTTTTTTTTTTAAAAAACATGGAAATATATTTAAAATATGTGACTTCTATGCTAATGAAAAATAATTTAAATATAAGTCAATAAAATTGACTATAAGTTAATTAAATTATTTTTAATATTTCATCATAAATATAATGATATTTTAAATAAAAATTATTGAAATATTTTTATCAACTTTTTGGAAGTATATTAAGTCTAAATATCTAAAGTTTAGACCCATATAATGAACTATATTTCTTCCTAAATATTTGAAAGAATTAATTCCATAATTCACATATAGTGACTTCAACCTCTACCTAACCAATAAGAGGGCTTTTTTTTTTTTAATTAAAATATTAGACAATTATCAAATGATTATCTTGTTGATAGTTATAATGGACACTTATTATAAGTAATGTTAATTAATGATGGACATTATAAATGTAACGTTAGTTATAATAATCAAACAATTTCTATGAATACTTATAATGGACACTTATATGTGGAATGCTAATTTTTGATCTATTGGTATTAGGGTATTGGATATTATAACCTTAAACCGGCATTTATAATTATAGGTATAATTTAATTTAATTTAATTATCAGCTATTTAATATTTATTGGGTAGATTAATTACTTGAAAGCTAAGGTGTGTTTGGGATTCCCAAATAATTCATTCTAGGATTGATTTTCAAATAAACAGCTTTCAAATAATTTGTTCGTGTATTTGGTAAATTTAAATTGTTGTAGGTGTTAATCTTATAATAATGATTTTGATGATAACAAAAATTATATGTTGATGATTAAAGTGTTGGGGCTATTAAAAAGAATTTTCTAAAAGCAAATACACTTGTTTTAAGTTCAAAAATGATGAAACTGGAAATTAACGGTGAACGGATTTCTTGGAAAACGGTGAACCGATAATTTTCTGATGATGAACATTTCACATGTTCGGAAAATAACGGTGAACCGTTTATTTAAAACGGCTAACCGATACATTCCAGCAAGTAAAAAATGTTTTAGCCTTGAACCGATTAGCCCAAACGGTTAGCAAAGTTTTTGTGTCACGGCTTACTGAAATTAACGGTGAACCGTTAATTAAAACGGCTAACCGAACAATTCCAGTGAGTAAAAATGTTTTAGCCTTGAACCGTTTATTAATAACGGCTAACCGATAACTTCCAGTGAGTAGAAGTTTTCTAGGCTTGAACCGTTTATAAAAAACGGAGAGCCGAGGTTACATTTTGCGAGGTTTTTGGAAAAAGCGGTGATCCGATAAAGTTAACGGCAAACCGTTTATTTGAAGTCAAAGGATAACGGCTAGTTGGAAATTCAAAACGGCTAACCGATAGAGACAAACGGCGATCCGATTATTCTCAGAAAGTCAATAACGGCTAGTTTTCAGCTCCAACTATAAAAAGACTCAATCAAATTCAAACAAGAGTGATCCAACATTTGATATTTGAGCTTACTACTGAGAAACAATCTTCTTTGAGCTTCAATTGTGTTTTATTTCATTCCCTCACACATTAAAATTTCAATTGTAATCATTTGGAGTGTGTGAGAGATTATTTGTTATTAAATCTCTATCATTGAGTGATTGTAAGTGTTGGGAAACACTTGGGTTAAGAGATTGGGTTTAATCTCTTATTGTAAAGGTCCATTGACACCTTGGAAGTCAATTGTAAGTGTTGGGATACACTTGGGTTAAGAGATTGGGAATAATCTCTTGATTGTAAAGGTCCATTGACACCTTGAAGTCAAGTGTAAGTGTATTGAAGCCTTGGAGGCTTGCTTAGTGGAATCCTCAAGCCCGGTGAGCTTGGAGGCGTGGACGTAGGCACGGTTGGCCGAACCACGTAAAAATCACGTGTTTGATTTCTCTTCCCTTATCCTTTTTAATTTGAGCATTGTTGAATTTATTGCTTTTGATTTTGATTAAGACATTAGTTTTAATATTGTGCATTTTTATTGGCTTAGTTTTTAATACCCAATTCACCCCCCCTCTTGGGTAGCCTATATAGAATTTCAGTAGGATCATTTGTCAAATAATTTCTAAGTTATGTTTGGTAGGTTACGCATTTATGTGTGATTTATATGGAAAAAAATACATATTTTATTATTCTTCCTTAAAATAAAAGAGCCCAAAATTTCAAGATTATTTAATACAATAATTAATTGACTTTTTATTTTTTATTTATATCTTATAAAAAACTAATTAACATTGAGTAAGCTAATTAATGTTATTTATGTTAATACCTAAAAGAGAGAATCGGTTGAAGCCACCTACATGACTATACTTCGACACTATCAACGGCAGAGTCGCCGACAACCGCAAGTGAACTAGGGATGGCAATGAGATGGAATGGGATAGGATTTGCCAATCCTAATCCTGTCTCATATATGCAAGTGGGATAGAAAAAATGTTCTATTTTGTCCCTTTATTTATTTATTTTTTAGGATAAAAATTTGTCATAATCTCATATTGTCCAATTAAATATCTCATACCATTAGAGATGAAAAAATGCTCTACGTGTTAGGAGCCCTATAGAACCCCACCCCAAATACGGTGAGTCTTGAATAACTTTTGGGGAATGGAGTGGAGAATGAGGGAAAAATAATCTTCCAAATCTTAATGGGGTGGAGTTTGGTTTTGTACTCCCCACCCCAATCCCCATTATATGTAAATATTTTTTCAAGTTTTATTTAATAATTTTTATTTTATCAATTACAATGTTGGTTAATAAATTTTCTTTTTATTTTTACTTAATATACATAAGTTATAACAAAAAGAAAACCCTATAATATAATTCTTATTCACCCTTAAAACATTGGTTTATTTATAAAAGAATGATAAACCTTACGATCATAGGTATATGAATATGATAAAGAGAAGATGAAGCCATTACCAAAGAAGAATTTGAAACATTGCTATACATTTTTATTTTTCTAGTTATTATTTATATATCCAAATATTTTACAGTTTTTATATTATTTTAAGATATTGTTTCAATTTTTTTGAGATTTTTTTTTAAATTTAAGTACTTTATAATATGGTGATGATTTTATTTAAGTCTTTAATATTTAATTTATTGAAATTATGTATTCATACCTATTATAAAATAATAAATGAGGAATGAGGTAGAGATAGGGAAATAATTTTCCATGTGGGGATTCTCTATCCCCACTCCACTAAATAAATTTATTAGGGAATGGGGTGGGAAATAGAAGCAAAATTTTTTTTGGGGGGGGGGGGGGGAGGGGAGGGGAATGGGGTAGGCCTCCCCACCCCACCCTACTCCATTGTCATCCCTATATCCCATCATATTATCTTGAATAGTCTTAAATGTACATAAATAAATTTTGATATTTTTTCTTTTGAGGATCATCGTCATTTAATATAGTAAAAATCTTGAATAAATACAAAGTATAATAATTAAATAATAATTTTATTTTAACTACATACATGTTTGAATACAATTTTATGTTAATATTTTGTAATTGTTTGTTTGTTTTCATTGCATATTAATATTAAGACTTATGCTTTGAAAGCTATAGATTTGGATAGTAATCAACTTATATTTTAACCATAAAAAGTTTAAAAAATTAATTTTAATTGTGCCTTTTGGCTAACACTTCACTTTCTAATTATATTACTTTATTATTTAATTTTAGCTTGAGGATTTAACTTTGAATGTTAATTAAATTAAAATTATAAAATAATTAAAAATTTAGAATAGTTTAAAATTATACTATTAATGGGTATATGGGATAGAATGGGATTCTATAATTGGTCCTCTTCCCGTCCTAAAAATAAAGACATGGCTTATTTTTTGTCCTTGGCGTATCCTACTTTAATTTGTGATGTAAAACTATGTCCCAATCCCATCTCAAATGGAGCGGGATCCTGGAGGATCCTATCATAACAAGAAAAATTACCACCCTTAAAGTGAACCATAACATAGGCATATTTGGTATCATTAGATTTATAATTTTTCTATTGACAATATGGTAATACATTTGTCAGAAAAGATAGTTAAAAAGACATCCTTTGGACTTGTTTAGTATAGCGGTTAGATAATTGTGGCTTTAATTGTATAGCTCTAGGATGTTTTGATATGAACTATGCCAAGAATTGATGCAACCCTAATCAATTGAATGGAATCTTGACCCAATGCTTAATGAAAGCATGAACCTTGGTAAGAGAAGATGCCACAATCAGTTATGGATGATTTGATTGATAATTCAAGAGTTTGAATACCATGAAAATCTTATAAGTTCAAAGAGTTAGTTTAAGATCCAAAAAGAATTAACTCTCTCGCCAATTGCATCAAAATTGATCTTTTAATAACCTAGGAATAATGAAATGCTATTTGATTAAAACACTCTCTTAGGGTCAGAGTCAAATCACATTTGTTTGGATTATTCTTTTTCCTCCCCCTTTTAACCTAAGCATTGAACTCTATATAGAAATATTACTAATAACCCTTCCACAAACTAAGGACACTACTAACAATATTAAAATAATGCTCCTAAAATAAAGGAGCAGTAACAACAAACAAAACAAAATAATATTGTCCATCAAGCTAGCTTGACTTATTCTTCGAGCAAAATGCAAGGCTGATTACGTGCCTTTTCACCAAGCCCTTAATGAGAGATTTGAGCCTTGCATATAACATCACATTCACACTTTAACCCACGTATTTGGGATTTCTTCTACTGACACGTGAGGACCTACGTGGTGACTTAACATTACTCCCCTCTTTCAACGGGCACTTGTCCTCAAGGTCCATAAGTGGAAATTGATTTTTTAATAACTCAGTGCTCTCCCATTAGGCTATGTAAAATTGAGCGGCCTTGAACTGTAGATAAAGCATTAGGAGTTGAATTTTCTTTACCCGATCAATAAACAATCTTATAATCATAGCCTAATAGTTTGGCCACCCATTTTTATTGTTTCAATG
Organism: Luvunga scandens; assembly: GCA_030449905.1. Classification (NCBI taxonomy): domain Eukaryota; kingdom Viridiplantae; phylum Streptophyta; class Magnoliopsida; order Sapindales; family Rutaceae; genus Luvunga; species Luvunga scandens. The sequence goes on from JASUUG010001266.1 coordinate 4,950,376, forward strand.
TGACTATTCATTACTCTAGGAGGTATTTAAGGTTGCATTGGTCCATTTGAATAAAAAAATTTTTGCCTAACAAACATGGTTGCCAAGTGCGTATGGCTTCAAGAATGGCCATCATTTCTTTGGCGTAAGTGGACCATGATTGTTTTGTGACGCCTAAAGCTCTACTCATGAAAGCTATAGGCTTGCCTTATTGAGATAAGACTGCACTTATGCCATCTCTAGAAGCATCAGTTTCTATAGTGAAGGTTTCATCAAAGTTAGGCATGGCCAATATAAGTGTAGATGTCATGGCTTTCTTGAGATTAAGGAATGCAGCTTTTACTTCAATGCTCCAATTGAATTTCCTCTTTTTCAGAAGGTTTGTAGGTGGCCGTGCTAGTATTATATAATTTTGTACAAATTTCCTGTAGTAACTTGTAATACCCAAAAAGCCATGTAATTCTAAAATATTAGTTGGTCGAGGCTGATTGACCATTGCCTTAATCTTTTTCTGGTTGACCTTTACACCATGGCACGTTACAATGTGGCCTAAATATTCTAATTCTTGTTGTCTAAAAGCACATTTGCTAGCTTTGACAAAGAATTGATGTTGTTGTAAAATTTCAAAAGCCTTTTTAACATGTTCAAGATACAGTTTCCAATTAGGACTATAGACCAATATATCGTAAAAAACAAACTAAAATAAATTGTCGTAGATAGGGCTGAAAAATTGAGTTCATGATAGCTTGAAAAGTAGATAGGGCATTGCAAAGTCCAAAAGGCATAACTAAATATTCATAATAGCCATTGTGTGTATGAAAGGCAGCTTTTGGAATGTCATGAGGGTTCACTTGAATTTGGTGGTAATCGGCTCATAAATCTAGTTTAGTGAAATAAGATGCCCATAAAGCTCATCTAAAATGTCATCTACAGTAGGGATACTAAATCGGTCCTTAATAGTAACAACATTTAGTGCATGATAATCAATGTAAAATCTCTAAGTACCATTTTTTTTAACTAATAATACTGGTGATGAAAAAGGACTAGTACTTCGTCTAATAAATCTTAATTTGAGCGTGTCATGAACTTGTTTTTCAATTTCAGCCTTTTGAAAATAAGCATACCTATACGGTCGTACATTAATAGGTTCCATTCCCTCTTTGAAGGTGATGCTGTGGCCTACTTCCCTGGTGGGCGATAGTTGTTTTGGTTCATAGAATATATTTTCGAATGCAGTTAAAATTTGTTGTATGTTTGGTTGCTGGTTTTGATGTTTCTTTCCTTTCAATATTTATGGACAAATGGCAAACATTGAATTCCCTTGCCTAAGCTCCTTTGACATGGCTCGTACTGACGTAGACTGGATGCTTTGATCCTTAATCCCTTGCAACCTCCTTGCTTGATCCTTCAATTGAAACTCAATGGTCATTTGTTTTCAATTGCATAGCACGGGACCAACTAACTCCAGCCACTGGACACTCAATACAATATCTACTCCAGTTAGTGGTAATGAATAGAAAGTCAAGGAAAATAAAATACCTTGGAGAACTACTTGTACTTGATCAAATCTCTTTTAGCATTCAAGTCAATTGCCGTTGGGTAGTTACATTTTAAAAGGCTCCGTGGGGACCACCGATAAGTGGAGCACGCTTGCCATTCTCTCACTAACAAAGTTGTGGGTTGGCCTACTAACAATCAGCACAACTAGCTCTTGATGTCCTATACAAGCTGTGACTCTCATGGTTCGTGCAATGTACCACCACCCCGTTAATGCATGAAGAGAAATTGTTGGCTCATATTTTGTTTCTGTAATATCTATCCTTTGAGTTGTTTCTAAAACTTCTTCATTGGAAGCTTCTTGGTCATGTGAAGTTCCATCCAACAACAACAATTGAGGCCGTATGCACTTATGTCCTGTAATGAATCTTTTATTACAATTAAAGCATAGCCCTTGTGCTCTTCTCTTTTGCATTTCGTCCTATGATAGCCACTTGATGGGTGTAGGTGGAGTACTATGTACTTTGGTTAAGGAGGTTACTTGTGGTTTATTGTTTGTTACTGGATGTGTGAACCGCCGTTGACGCTGCAGTTGTTCATCTCTCATTTGGGCAAGACTTATGGCATCCTTCAAGGTTGTTGGTTTAAATGTCCTAATACCTTCTGAAATTTCATGTTTTAAGCCCCCCATAAAAGTTCCCACTATAGCTTTCTAAGTCCACCCTTGCACTCGATTCCTAAGCCTTTCAAAATCTTTTTGATAGTCTTTCAATGATCCCTTTTGAGTTACGCGTGAAAAGGCCTCATCAAAGTCTTCCCAATCAATAGGTCCAAATCGAGCCCATAATTCTGCCGTGAATACTTCTTAAGTCATGGTTGGAGCCTTGTTATAGCATGTCTTGCTCAGCCATTGCCACCATTGATTAGGTTTCCCTTCCAAGTGAAAGGAAGCAAGATAGACTTTCTCTTTATCAACTATTCCTTGAAACTCAAAGAATTGTGCCGCTCGATTAAGCCATTCAGTGGGATCGTCCTTTGCATAACGCGAAAACTCCAGCTTAATAGTTTGGGGAGCGAAGTTATGCCTTCCACCTTCCAATCTATCAGGATGTGTGCTGAAATTACCTTTTTTTTTTAAGGCTGATGGGAACTTGAAGATCCCTTATCTTGACTTGAAGATCCTTTAGCTGAAAGAATTGCTTTAAAGTCTTGATGGTTTCCTTCATTTGCTACAATTGATCCTCCATCCTTTTCTCTATTCGCTACAATCTTGTTTATACGCCATCCAAGCTTTTTTATAATAATTCAATTCGCTCTAAATTAGTTGCCATTAAACTTGCTTTGATAACCCAGGAATAATGAAATGTTATTTGATTAAAACACTCTCTTAGGGTGAGAGTCAAATCATATCTGTTTGGATTATTCTTTTTCTTCCATCTTCCAACCTAAGCATTAAACTCTATATAGAAATATTACTAACAACCCTTCCACAAACTAAGGACACTACTAACAATATTAAAATAGTGCTCTTAAAATAAAGATGCATTAACAACAAACAAAACAAAATAATATTGTCTAGCAAGCTAGCTTAACTTATTCTTCTAGCAAAATGTAAGGGTGATTACGTGCCCATTAACCAAGCCCTTAATGAAAGACTAAGTCAAATCCTCACCAAAGATATTTGAGCCTTGCATGTAGCATCACATACACACTTCAACCCACATACTTGAGATTTTTTCTATACACACGTGAAGACCTACGTGGTGACTTAAAATCTTCTCTATTATTGGATATGAGTATATTATATAGGGTTGGTTACAAGAATTTTTAGAAATAAATTCTTAACCAAAATTAAATCAAAATCTTAATTTAAGCAAATAAAGAAAGAATCTAAATCAAATCAAAATCCTAATCTAAGTAAATAGGAAAGAATCTAAATTAAATCAAAATCCTATTCTAACTAAATAGGAAAGAATCTAAATTAAATCAAAATCCTATTCTAACTAAATAGGAAAGAATCTAAATTAAATCAGACTAAAAGAGAAATAACTGATTTGTTTCTCTACTAGCCTCCTCAAGAAATGGGAAAGTATCTAAAAAAGGAAAATAATATATCTTCCTGCCATAATGTGCAAGCCACTTGCCGATCTCATGAAAGTGATTATTTGAAAAATTTTAAAGCTTAAATCATGCATTTAGTGGTCTAGATATCATATGCGATTCCTTCAACAGGCTTCCATTAATTTGATTGAGCCCAAGTTGCTTGAATCAACCCATTAAGCACTTCTTTATATTTCTTTTCTCAAGCTCTTATGACTGGTCCGATGAGAACTTGAATAAGATCTGAATATACCTTATATCACGTGCTTGTGATAGTGTTGTCCTCAATCTCATCATTTCCCTCATCTAGAAGAGGATTTGTCCTTAAATCATCAACTGCATCAAAAGGACTCAAATAAAAAACATTAAAAGCAGCACTTACATTGTACTCATCAGGTAAATCCAGCTTGTATGCATTATCATTAATATGTTCCAAGACTTAGAAAGGACCATTCCCTCGAGGTAATAACTTAAATTTCCTTTTGTTCTGGAAATCGTTCCTTGCGCATGTGTAGCCACACCCAATCGCCAAGTTCAAAGACTAGCTTATGTCGCCCTTTGTTGGCTTGTTTAGCATATTGCTCAGTTCTCTGCTCGATGTTGAACTTAGCCATCTCATGTATCTGTTTCACAATTTCAACCTTTTTCTTGTCATCTAAGTTAACATGCTCAGAAACATGTAATGGAGTTAAATTTAATGGGGCTAAAGGATTAAAGCCATAAACAATTTCAAATGGTGAATACTTAGTAGTAGAATGAACAAAATAGTTACAGGTAAACTCAATATATGGCAAACAATCTTCCAAAGCTTTGATGTTCTTTTTAGTGATATCTCGCAGTATAGTAGATAAAGTCCTATTCACAACTTTTGTTTGACCATCAGTTTTGGGGTTACAAGTAATTAAAAATAACAACTTAGCCCATAACGTTTTCCAGAAATAACGTAAAAACTTAGCATCCCTGTCAGAAACAATTGTCGTAGGCATACCATGCAATCGCACAATCTCCCTAAAGAACAAGTCAACGACATTAAAAGCATCATTTGTTTTGCAGATTGGAATAAAATGTGCCATCTTTGAAAATTATCCATAACTATAAAAATTGTATCTCTCCCACGTTTAGACCTAGGTAATCTTAGTACAAAATCCATTGAAACATCAGTCCAAGGTGCACTAGGTATTTTCAACAAGGTGTATAAGCCATGGGGTTGCACTTTTAATTTGGCTTGCCTACAAGTGATATATCTACCACATTGTTTCTCAATATCTCATTTCATATATAGCCAATAGAAGTATTCCTGCAAAACTGCTAAAGTCTTTACGACTCCAAAATACCCATTAACCCTTTTTCATAGGATTCTCTCACTAACAAATCTCTCAAAAAATAATTAGACACCCAATTTACTCTCCCGAAATAAGTAACCATCATTCCTAAAGTACTTACCAACTGTGGTCTATTCACAAGATTGGTACTTAACACTAAAATTCTGGTCATTGATGAAATGAGAGTTATCAATGATACTTTTGGGCTTAAATCAAGATTACTTAGAGAGTAACTGATGTGTTTTAGTTGCATTTTAGTTTAATTTTGTATATTTATCTATTTTTAGTTATTTGTAATAAATTAGGTGATTTTGGAATAAATTGTGTGTGCTTAGATTATATGTTTACATTGTAGGCAACTGGAAGTGCAAATTCAAATAAGAAATGCTGTGCAATGGGCTTGGAAAAATGAAGAAGGAAATTGGTTGTGGAAAGGTAGAAACTAGTCAAAAATGTGTATTCTTTCAGTAGCATCAGATTCTTTAAAACACGATTCTTTGTAGCAATCCTGGAACAACGGAGGAGAAAAATTCGAGTGAATCTCAGAAAAAATCTGTGATCTGTAGTTTTTAAGTATGAAAGATGCGCGCCCTAGGTGTCCAGTTGCCCTAGTTTTCAATTCTAAAAGGAAGCGCACATAAAAGAAAAGGGAAGAGCCGTCAGCCACAAGAAAATAACGAGAAAAGAAAAAGAAAACAGCTAAGAGAAGAAAAATTCAAGGGCTGATCAGAGGTTGCAAGCATGAAGAAAAAAAATCAAGAAATCTAAAAGGATCACTCGCCTCTATCTATATTCTCTTTGTTTTCTTTGATTCATGATGATGTATATGATGGCTGAATTGGTTTTATTTTTTGTTTTGATATAAATCATGAACTGAATCTATTTGTGGTTTAAATCTATTTGTGGTTGAGTGAATAATAAGCTTCATGGTTTATTGACTGAAATTATTGTGTTACTGCATGACTGCTATAGCATTTTATTTTGATAGTGCTTAATTTTATTCACTATTTCGGCTGACCACTCATTTAGTGATATAAGCTAAGAGAGAACCACAAAAGAGACTGTTTTAATGGAAAATATCAGAGCAATACTTGGTTTTAGATTAGATTTCCCAACTTGGGTTAACTCAATTTGAATAGGGCAATGCTCAATTTAAAATTAGTGATGAACTAGACATAGGAATTCCCTTGTAGGGTTATTAGGATTCTTGATAGCATAATGCTATATCTTGTGTGATTTATCAACTGGTCATTATTAGGTTGCATATAGATATAAGAAATCCAACAAGCGACAGCTGAGGATGCATTAGAATTATGCCCAGTGCTGTAGTAATTGCTGTAGCAACGGTACTGTAATAGAAAAAAAAATTCAATACCATTAAGTGAGTTAATTCACTCAATTACATCATGTTTAGTGATTACATCCTTGTGTGAGACATGTTGATTTATTTTAGTGCACTTTATTTTCTGTCATTTAGTTTTGTTAGTTTAATTTAGTTGTTAAAAAGAATTTAATTTAATAGAAATTACACGACAATTACTTGCTGTAGCAATTCTTATAGCATTAGTGCCTGTGGAGACGATACTCAAATACTTATCACTTTATTACTTATTGTGTACACTAGTGCATTGACACTTATATATTAAGAAATCATCCAACAAGTTTTAGGTGTCATTGCCGGGGACTGATTGTTTATTTTGAGTTGTGAAATCAATTTTTGTGGTGTTTTATTTAATTATTTGTTTAATCTTTATTTCTCTGTGTTGATAGATTGTTCCAACAACTGTTGCATGCGTAAGGACAAACAAGTTGAGTTTCACTTTGATCCTGAAATTGAAAGAACTTTTAGGAGATTAAGAAAGGAACAAAGAAATTCAAAAGCTATTGTAGCAATGGATGATTTATAAGACATGGGAGATTTGAACAACCAAGAAGAATTGCAACCATTAAATGGACAAAGAGGTTAGAATGGTCAACATGTTTATAGGCAACTAGGAAACAATATCATTCATATGGCAGATGACAGAGAAAGAGCCATTCGAGATTATACTGTGTTGACTTCTTAAGCCATACATCCAAGCATAATTAGACCTGAAGTTTAATCATATAGTTTTGAGTTAAAGCAAGTGATGTTTCAAATGTGACAAATTGCGGGTTAGTTTAATGGACTGTTATAAGAAGATCCTCATCTTCATCTCAAGTTGTTTCTGGAGGTGAGTGATGCTTT